>CM053787.1:432739325-433939325 GCA_028749045.1 Cupressus sempervirens | reverse complement strand
TTGGGTTCTTACTCAAGTAATCAATATGCAATGACTGACTAGACTCTCCCTTTTTTGAATGAGCTTTGGGTTGATCAGTATTGTCCTCAGAAGAATTGGTAGTATCATCCACAGTGCTGACACGTGGCACAAAGTCATCTAGTTCAGCAAAGAATTTAGCAAGATCATGAGGAATAGGATAAGGATAGGGATCCTCATCATTTGATTGGTCATCTTGAGTATCTAACTCAGCTTGTGACTTGTTTCTAGATGAGCTCCTAGGTTTTGGTATGAATTTTTTAGCTTCCAAATGAAAGGGAACCTTCTTAAAGCCTAGGCCAAATGTATCTCTATTTCTTTGAGCTATTGCCTTGATAGGATCAACTAGGTTGTTGTTATTGCACCCAATAGGGATAATTCCCTTGTAGCCAAAATGCTTCATGAGTCTAAGACTATGCCCATATTTCTCAGGAGTGATCTCTTGAGCTTGTTTTGTTAAGTCTACTGGAGTCTCCTCTTTGTAAAGCCACACAAAAATGGCTCTATTTTTGCTTTCATCCTCTAGGGGAATTGTAGCCTTGAAAAAAGTGCCATTATACTTGGTTTGAGGTGTCAACACAAACAACTTCTTTTCCTCTGAGGGTCTCCCATAATGATGAGGAGACTCAGGAAGAGATGTTAATGATAACACTAGTTCAATATGGTACTCCCCCATGCTAGTTTCTTTCAATTTGAATGACTACTTGATTTGTTTTAGCTTGTTGTCATGATAATCAATGGATTCCCTATTAGTGGGGATGAAATTTTTAGCAGCTTTGAGCATATTATAGGTATAGCTAGTACTGGTAGGAATAGTGACTTCGGAGCCATGAAACATGAATTTGATGCATTGGTGATATGTGGATGGTATAGCATGCATCTCATGTATCCATGACCTTCCTAGCAAAATGTTATAGGCCAATAGAATGTCGAGTACTTGACAAGTGACATCCCTTTCTACAAGACCAATGTGAATGGGTAAGACCACAAGACTTAGGGACTTTCATTCAAATTCTTCATACACTTTGATAGTGATCTTATGTTGAGGATCAATAAAGTCCTCAAAATAATTTAATTTTCTAAGCAAAGAAGCAGAGACAATGTTTAACCCAACACTATTATCGATGAGTACCTGATGAACATGTGTCTAATGTATCATGACCTCAATGTGTAGAGGCTAATTGTGTGGGTGACTCAATGAGTTTTCATCCTCCTTAGAGAAAGACATAAAGTAAGGTGAGGTTAGCTGACCTACCATGGATTGGAATCGCTCAAGATCCAGATCTTGAGGAACGTTTGCCTCAATGTGGGCTTTGCCTAGAATCTACCTATGAGTAGGTGAGATTTGAAGCAGTTCAAAGATGGAGATTTGAGCATTAGTTCATTTCAATTGATTGAGAACACTATAACTAGTTGTTGTTCAAATTTTTGTGAGTTTTGCACCTTTTCTAGATGGACCAGCAATAATTTTGTCTTTATGTTGTTCAGGATTGGGAGTAGAAGGTGCAGGGCCTTTGAGTACCAACTTGGCGTGAGAGCATGTAACATCATTGGCACAATATTATGAAGATGTATCATCTCTTGTGTTGGAAATAGGTCCCCACAAAAAAAATGGTGTCTTGGGTTTATCACTATCTTACTTACCCTTGATGGTAATGATGTCACAGTATTCAAAATTTGCAGGTTCAACCATGTTTATCATATTGTCATCATTGGAGTATGCATAGTTGACCTTGTTGTTAGGTTTTGGTTTTTAAGTTTCTCCCTTATCATAGGCTGGGAAGGGCTCTTTTAACACCTTGTGATCAAAGTTCTTGTTATGTCCATCTACCACAATGTCACTAGCATCAATCATGTCCTAGACTTTGTGATGAAAATTTATGCAATTTCTAGTTTTGTGTCCCTTATTTTGGTGGTACTCATAGAACACAATTTCATTCCACCATGGTGGACATGGTTATGGATCATAGGGGCAAGAGTTTTCTAGTGATGAAATAAGCTTGTTTTGTAACAAGGTTTTGCAAAACACATCCAAAGGTTCACCCATGGGTGTATACTCTTGCGTAGGGCATGTAGCCCATGAGTTTCTCAGTTTTTTTACAGATGTCTTATTTTCAAGAGTAGGTTTCTCAACATTTTTGGTAGCATTGAGAATATCTATGATATTAAAGGCTGCCTTAGTAGGTTTATGAGTGACATTGTCAATACACCCATCATGCAAAATTTCTTGGTTCTTGTTGATATACTTGGTTTTGTCCTTGTTGGAGGTGGATCCTTGTTTTGGTCCTTTTGAAGAGTAAGTTCACCCTTTTTGACCATAAATTCCTCTATGCAGATGGTCTATTTGATCATGTCTTCAAAGGTACATGGACCTTGAAGCTGGAATCTATACCCGAAATCAAGTAGGAGATTATAAGTGAAGATGTCAAGATTTTCCATTTTTGGAATCTTGCATGAATACTTAGTCTACAGTTATCTCCACCTCTGGAGGAATGTGAGAAAGGGCTCCCCAACCTTCTACTTAAGGTTACATAAATTGTGAATATTGATAGGGTGTTGAATGTTATGAGAATATTGATAGACAAGTAAGTTAGTGATTTCATCAAATGTTTTGATACTGGGAGGCAAGTGTGAGAACCACTCCAAAGCCTAACCACCTAGACTTCTGGGGAATAAGTGCATGGGATATGTGTAGTTATGCATAAATTCCATAGAAAAGGCACCAAAATCTTGCAAATGATCTTGGGGATCAGTGGTTCCAAAGTATTTTTCATACTTAGGTAGTTCTACTCCTCTTGGGAAAGGAGGCATGTCTATGCTTTTGTCAAATGGAAATGGACAAAGAGCATCTAAGGTGTATGTTTTTGTAGGTTTTTCCTTCTCTTGCATCATCTGAGCTAGCTAGTCTTGCATAATTTTTAGTTGTTTTTGGAGTTTGGAAGTCTCATTTTCCTCTTCAAGAATGACAATGGTTTCCACATTGAAATAAGAGGGTAACTTAGCTGCCTCTTGGGCAAGTTTGAGAAAGTACTTTTCTTTTTCTTCATTGAGTAGGATTTCCATGACCTTTTGAAAGTTTTTGTCTTTTTAGCATTTTGCTATATGTTCAAGAAGTATTTCCACCTCTTCCTATTCCTCATTGGTGTCATGGTCTTTCTCTTTGTCATTCTTAGGTGTATCTTGGTGTCTACTATGACTACCATGTTCAGGTTTGTGATCAACCATTGTAGGAATGTGTTTAGTTTTAGTATGTTGCAATGGGAAAGGTCCTTTGAAAAGGAAGTCAAATGTTTTTTTTGGAGATATAGGACCTTTTCTAGTCTTAGGATCCTCTTGATACAAAGGGTTCTTGGTTTGTCATAAGTTTATGGAGAATGTTTGCTGGATTCAAGGTGATCTGATAGGTGAAGGAGATCGTGAAGATTCCTCACTAGATAGACTAGATGTAGAGCATGTAAAAAAGGAAAGGTGACCTCTACCATGATGAAAACCCCTAGGATGACCTCGCCTAAGTCTAAAAGGTTAAAATGCATTGCTGCTTCTTGTTGCAATAGTCATAAACAAGGACAAGAAGCAAAAACTTGGACAAAGATTGCACTAGAACTTAGTCTCAATGGGACAAGATAAGAGTGATGTATACTAAGGCATGAATAGTCTGATTTGAAGGCTAGAATAGCCAAAGATTATGAGTATCATAACATAGAGTATGAAAAGAACTAAAGAATGAGAATCAATGACAACTAAAAGATGAGACTAGTCAAAGTATGAATCACAAATCTTTAGCTAAGAAAAATGCCACTGTTTGGGACTATTTTCAGACAAAGAAGAGACAACTTGATGTAGGAAACAAACTTGGCATAGAGCGTAGATAGCTCTAACAAACCAACTTGATAGTTTAGACTCAAGATCTCATGTGAAAATCCTCTGGGAGGCCCACAAAAAAGTACATAGGGCCACACAAAGACTCGAGATAGCATAAATTTTTTGCATGAGGATGTGCTCCAGACAACGCGAAGAAGTGCAAAGTTTGACAACAAAATAAGAACACTGAGGCAAGATCAAATATGGACAGATGCAAGTTCTTATGTGAAGATATGGATAGGCCCACATGGATATGTGACTGCTCACATGAAATGTTACAAGATTATATGTGAAATTTAGGACCAAACTGACAAAAGAGTTAGATTTTGAGGAGACTTTCAACAATTTTGGATAGCTTTGGATAGTTTTCAAGTTTTTTTGATAGATAATAGATAGATTGCATGGTGGATTTCTAGATTCATGAAAGTGACATTGGGTTTCAATCAGGACAAAGTGTTTTCAACAGGACACAGGAAGAAGGTAGTAGTCAAATACAATCCAACTGAGGGCAAAGCAACTCAGAGGGACGTGGGGAGTCTTGACTTTTAGTTTGTTCAAGAAATTTTGGACATGTTTAGGACTCAATAAAAAACACACTTTATCCCTAGATATAGAAAATGGTAGAGAAGGAAAAACTTTTTTCCCACAACTTATGCACATGCATGCACCTCACACAGCCATGTCACCCCCTAGAGGGTGCCCATATTTTTGGTGTATTCAAAGGGCTCAATGACATATATGTTGAGTGAACACCCTTGTGGTAGGGCTCAAGCATGTATACCACCTTCCAACACCTAGTAGCATGCCTATGGTGAATTCTACAAGAGAGATTCTTCCCCCTCCTTGCACAAAGATTATGCTTCCTTTCAGAGGTGAATAGGGTAGCTTCTAGATAATTTTTTTTTACTTGGCTTCCATTCATATTAATCCTTGGTGGCTCCACAAGAAGAGTTGAGACCAACAGCCCATACTAGCACCTGAGAGTGCACACACTTGCTTAGCAAGACTAGGGCTGGTGCCAATCAACGTAACAAATAGAGCTTCCCCTTGATAAGAGATATCAAGAATCAAGGGAAAGAAATTAATTTGGCTTTGGAGTCTTTTTCTCTACAAAGAATCTTGATTATAGCGAGTTGAAATATCTAGCTAAAGGAGTGTGCTTTGCTGGGTCGTTCCCAGAGGTTGGATCACTCTAGCAGGCCCTCTAAAGGATTGACTCGGATTGGTGGCTCAAACATAAGGGTTAAAGTTTTTTATTTCCCTCAAGGAGAAAGAGCATACTCCTCTACCTTAGTTTCTCACCCAAACATGCAAAACACATTAATTATCGACTTAGCTTAATTAATCTAGACTCATCCTTCCTAAAGATTTTGATCCCCTTGAAAGGAAACCATTATCTCATCATAGAAAAGGATTAGCACTATAGAACCACTAAGCTACTTGCCTCCCTCAAAATGCCATATTTTAGAAGCATCTAGGTTTTTGATTCACCCATGGTCATGATTTCCAAGTGGTGAAGAGAATAATTCCCTATTCGTCTATCTTGCACCCTAAGAAGTTCACAAGCCCTAATTAGAATATGTTTAGAAAGTAGGAAAGAAGACATATTGTTTAGTGGGTTTTAATGTTGATCTTTGACAAACATATTTTTGAAAATCGTCCTATAAAAATATAGTCAGTTCATGTTTGGAGAGTTTGTATAAGGAATCTTCGTCAAACATCCTATAGATAACTGTTAAGCTACAGAGAACCAAAAAAATAGAATAAAGATGCTTCAGAGAAAAACATGTTAGTGAAAATTAATGAACAACATGTTGAAAAATGACAAACTAACTATGTTGTTTCAAAACTTTGTGCAAAATCTTGCGCAGGCTTGTGCAAGATCTTTCATTGATCCACATGAGGAAATGAGGTGCCCCAAAAGACTTGTGCAATAGGGAACTTTTTTGCACCAGAAAGTTAAGAGCAATGTGTAAGACTATAAAATCTTCATGCAAAAATGAAATTTCTTGCATGAAAATTTAGAAGTCTGTATGGACCAGTATAGCTGAATGATGAAAATGATAGAAATTTTGATTAATGAGGCTAGAAAAACTATTTTTCTTTGCCCCACAATGGGCGCAAAATATGTATGCATGAATTTGTGGGCCTCTAAACCTCACACACTCCAATGTAGTCATTACCTATGGAATCATCCTAGAATAAACATGGAGTTGTTTATCCAAGACACCCAATAGTGTGACTTGTTGCCTTCTATCTAGAAGGATTTTGCCTATGAGCTCTCAGAATGAGATGCAGGCAACCAAACCTTTCTAGAATGAAGGATTTATGCAAAAGATGAGTATGCAAGTAATCTATATGAAATATAATCTATTCTATTGAACAATAAAAGAAAGCTAAATTAAATGTATGCATTGTTTAATCTAAATGATACTAAGATATTAAGCTAATAAAGCACATATAAAGCTTATGAAAGTGGGTATTCAATCCAACAACAATTCAATAGCATAAAAATTCAACCTTTGTAATGAGGAATTAAGAGCCCCTTATATAGAGTTCCTAGAATCCATCAATGGTTGAGATCAACTCAGATCAATGGTCAGGATTGAAGCCAAGATTTAGTCAAAGTAGAAGATTCCTAATACAGATGGAATTAACTGTTTTAGATCTTGAGTGCAAGAAATAGTTAACTCAAATTCACTTTAGTTTGAGAGTAAGTGAATTAAGTCACTTCTAATTCGAGAGGTAGTCAAATGAGAATTTCCATTTTGAACTAAGAAATAGAATTTGGGAAGGATATTCAATTTAATAAAATGATATATGACCTCATAAATGCCTTTTCTATTTAATTGAATAATTACATTCAATTAATTAAAATAAACATTGTTATTAAATTGAATACTTTTAATTCCTTAGTATATTAGCCTTAGGATATAATTTAATTTAATTAAAGTATAAACACTTTAAAGTAAATTAAATCTTAATCAATAGGTTTAATGTGACTAATATGAGTCAATACTTTAGGAATTAAATAGATAGTGTGATTAATGCAGATTAGGATTTTCTACATTTGACACTTAGGTCAAGTAGCAAAAATTAGAAGTAGAATTGCCTAGTGACATAGGACTTAGAATTGGTTGAAATAGGCCAGAATTGGTAATCATGGCAATGAGCCAATTTTGGGGCATTACATCAAGAACAATGGTGGTTAGACTTGTAGTAACTCCTTGATCTCATAACTGACATCCCTATGAGTTCTACTGAGTGGTGGCTCTATCTAATGAATTGACTCACCCTTATGATCACCCTTTCCCACAACCTACCTCAGTGGAGGAATCCTTCTCCTCTCTCTAGCATCTTCCCCACCTCCTCTTGGTACCCATTCTTCATCACCCTCAAGAATTTGTTTCTCGGGTTGTACTATGGGTGGCATTTCATGGTTGTGGTGGAGGTCATCCATCCTCTTGTTTTGCCCTAATATAGGTAGCTCTATGACCTCTTCGTTGATGGCCAACTTGTATGACAAAAAGCATCCTACACAACAATTTGAGTTTAAATGGGTTGAAATGTAATGGGTTTAGGTTCCTAGTGTTGAAACTTGGCTTTGATACCAAAATTTCATGCCCAAAACTAGGGCAAAAACACACCAACACTTTTTTGAGGGAGGTTAATAATAACTATGTTAACACACATACTGACATAAAATATGTTGCAGAAGGAACTCAATAAGACAAGGTTATTTTTGAATCACAGTGTCTAGGAAATAATTGAGTTTGGATTACATCACATGAGGATGCAAAGTCAATATTCAAACATACTGCATGGGTTCAAAACCCTAAGTTCTAGTGGTATAGGAACACTTAGTTTGGGTTGATTAATTTGATTGATTATGCTATAGTTTCATGTTTGATAAGGCATGACATCATGTACAAAAAATATTTTATACATAACATAAGTTATGTTAGGTTTGATTTGATACCTTTACACTTAATTCATTTTAGTAGCTCAATCCCCTAGGTGTACTAATCTGCACATGTAGGTTAACCTATCAATACCTTTATATTTCATCTCGATTATCAATATAACCCATTAGAACTAATTAAAGATATTAAATATTTTTCATAGATCTAATTATGATATATAATTGATTATCTAACTCAATCTAACTTATCTTAGCAAGTTTTCTGGTCAACTTTTATCTATACACTTTTAAATATTAACAAACTCTAGTAACCAAGATACTAACTTAAGCCTTATGTATTTAATTATTTTTATTTTCTATATATCATCCTAAAATATTAAAATATCTAAATCAAGTTCATCAACTATAATCCGATATTATATACACTAGAAAACACCATTTTATTTACATTTGCTAACATTATTCCACTCTAACCCATGACTCTTTCCATAGCTAAACGCATAAAAAATTATCCACTACCCATAATAATTTTAATTCCAAATACAAAGTAAAAGTATTTTCTAATACAAAACAAAATTTCCCATACTAATTACATATTCAACCTTAAAAAATACCTTTTAACTAATCTAAATTATGATTTCCTAAACACATTTACTAACTACCCTATTACTAATTTAACATCACATGTCATTAAAAACACTTAATTACTATCATAAAATTCTACTAATATAAAACTAAACACTAAATATAACGACTAACCACATTATACATAATTCTTAAACTAGTCCTAACCTTTCTTAACCCTACCAACTTGCCAAGTGACCAAGTGGCCTAGTCAACCTACCCCCACCCTTTTGAAAGCTCCCCTTGCATTCTCCAAGACATCCTCATGCTAACCCAAGGAGTCTACACACTACCCAAGCCAACCTATCCCATTAAGGAGGTTAGGTAAACATGTAGGTTGAGTTAGATGCAAAGGGGAGTGGTGATGATAGTTTAAAAAGTAACATTCAATTTCCCTCCCATTTGTAAGATAAAGAGCACATTTGAATGCTCTACCCGGACAACACTTCATTTCATGTAGGGTCTCAAGAAATTTAGGTGGATGGGTGGTGTGGGAGCCACTCATCCCCATCTAGTTTTATTTTTTATATATGTATAGAAAAGATACCTTAAGGAATAGTCTAAAACACTTTTTCAATAGAGGGACACTTAAAGTAGATTGAATAAATCAGATTATATGGTCAAGGGGTTTTTAACATTATAAATATATTGGATAGTCACTTATGAGAATATTCTCTACATTTTCTTGTGGAAATATTTATCAATTTCCCCCATACATTTTCCAACATTTGTAGATGCACATTTGAGGTTTTTTTTGTTAACATTCTTTTTTCTCTCTCTCACTTTTGTGTTTGCTCATGGGGTTTAGTCACATGGGTATTTATATTTTCCTTGAGAGGTTATGGGGTTATTTAATGTATTTTTCCATATGTTCCAAATAGGACTTTAATCTACTGGTGAACCATTGGATTTACTAGGTAAGGTTTAAAGTGAAATCTAGGATGTATGTATAAATTTGTACATTGAAACTTAACATGAACCTTAAAGAGATCTATTCCAACTTTAATTTAAATCTTCTCATGAAATTACATGATACTATTAATGTCAAGACATATTACTTTCATTATTGGGACTCAAGATTTCAAGAGATAATTTATGGAATAATTAACCTTTGCTAACTATGCTATCTCAATGCATTTAAAGATAAGAATTGAATTGAATTCAAATGAAACATTGTCACATAATATACATATTTCCATATAATAAAACTTCATTCCTATTATTAATTATGGAATTTAAAACATATGATCTATTTCATAGATCTTGATCAAGTTACAACTCCATCTTTAATACATGAAAACAAAATACAATAGAGGGTAGTATAGTGGAGAATTCTCCAACACAAATGACTCAAGAACACCATCAGTGATCCAATTCCAAGTTTTTTCCATCATAGGAACCTATCCAAAAAAATTAGATACACATAAAGCTAACAATGGAGAGCTCACCTCCCATCCTAGGTCTCAAGGAGACCACCTACCAATCTTGGAGAAACTATAGCCAACTAAGTGAAATTCAAGTCCAATCCACAATGACACAAAAGACAACAATAACACCCATCCAAGGTATACACAATGGGATTCAGCTTGAATCCATGACAAAGGGGTGTTGGTGGAATACCATGTATAAAAAAACACATTTAAAAATATAAGAAATGTTTATTTTCAAAGGCTAGAATTCATATATAATTTTCATAATTTCTTCTCATTATCTCCTCCAAAGCAAGATGAACAACAATGGCATGCAAGGGCCCATACACATTGCATTTTTTCCCTCTTCTCTCCACGAGAAGAGACTCTACACATCCATGGATTCCAAATAGCCCCTTCCCCCATACTTGGCCACTTTTTAGCTATCCAAGGGTGAGTAATGTCATTACACCCTTCACAAAATCTCATACAAAATCAAAAGATGAACACAATACGAATGAAATCAAAGCCAAAATCCCATCTCCTTAAGTTATAAGATCATAAATACATGAAGCACATATGCAAGAGAATCTAATCACATACAAATCTATTTGTAAGTAAGAACAAAAATTCCATGGCAATGGAGGTGACCAACCTTCATAAGTGTTATGGTAAAATTATATTTGAGAAGAGACCAATCCCTTTCGCTTCCTTCAATCCAAAACCCTACTCTCTCTAAAAGTAGAGAGTGGGTGAGCACCCTCTAACTCCTCAAAGGGACTTTGAAAAGGCCCCCAAAATCCACCCACAAAATAGAAATATATTCATAATTTAACCTAAGTCCTTGGCCATCATCATGTCCCCTATCATAAATGTAATATTGGAAAGGAGTGTGTGTTTGGGGAAAGTTAAGAGTTTACTCAATTTTCACAATAAGTGGTAAAACTGGGTAATTAGAGGGTCACCAAAGTTACTAGGGGGTTGTATAGAGTCAAAAATATTCCTAACCCATACCCCTAACACTTAAGCACTTATATTTCACTAAAATTGACCCCTAGGACCATTTTTTAGCCACTAGAAGTGACTAGAAAAAATTGAATCCATATAACCTAATTTATGGGACTTTGCAAGTATTCATAGTCAAAGGGGGTTTAATTAGGTTTCTAATAAGTTAGTTTGGTTTAGGATTGCATTTCCAACCTTAGTGGATATGTCATTTACACACACATGACAAGTTTCAAGTGACACCATAAAATTTCATTGCACAACATCTAAAATGTTACTAATTACATAATGAAACCACCTAATACGCACATATAGATTGCGATCAAGAATTAAATCACTTAACAACAAGGTTCAAATCTATTCATTATGTTCAACCTTGTTTTTATAGTTTGTACATAGGGTTGGTTACCATTTCTTCAATAATTTCCATAGTAACTTTCTTCCATACTCAATTTCAAGATTAGTAGCTTTATCAAACTCACATTTATACATAAAACAAATTGCATAATCAATAGACTGAACATTCTACATTCTCATTTTAATAAACTTTTCCATTTTTTCACATGATAAAACATAACTAATTACATAATTGAAATAACTTAACATATTCAACAATTCAAATTAAAATATTGAAATAATCATCACAATGTATTCATATACCTAAAACATCTTAATTACCATAATTATAGAATACTGAAGTAATCATCACATGGGATAATAAATAGTGTTAAATATTTAGTCCATCAAATATAATGTCTCAAAATATTAAATCATAATGTATCAAAATAAGTGTATCAGTTAAGCTATGAGTGGTTAGGGTGAGGCCTCCCACTTTGTTGGTATGCTTTGTGTACTTGGTGGTTTCTATTGTCATTTAGTGGCTTGGTTCACTAACTAACTAGTCTTAATTAGTTTCCTATCTAGTTGGCACATTTAATTTGTGTTGTGTGTGATCATGACATAGATTGATCATGGGATGTGCGAGGACTTGGCTACATTCTATTTATTATGGTTCTATATGATTCTATTTGTAACTTTTCAACTAGTGGTCATGCAAGTATAAAAGGAGAGATTTGGAAGTATTGTAGGTAGTCGAGAGAAGTAGAGATTTTATGGACAAATCTAGAGTTGCAAATTTAAAGAAGATCTAGTAGCTAAGTGTTGGATTAGAAAAAGAAAGGTTTTTGAGTGGCTTGCAAGCATAAGTTTAGATCTTTCTTTGTGCTTCTACAAGATCGCTTTGTTGTTTTTTATTAAGTAAAACACGTTTTAGAGTGGTGCCTAAAACCCACTAGTAACAAAAAAAGATGATTAAAAGTTCAAAGAAAGCTACAAAACAACAATTAACAATAGGGAAAACTAGGCTTCCATAACCAAACTAAAGAAAAATAGCCTCAAAGAGGAAGAGGGAAGCTTAAACCACCAAAAACTAGGGACAAGACAAAAAACTAGGAACATCGATCAGGGCACTATATCTTTGACCATCTCCACTACCTTGAGCTCCATCTTTCTCATGGTCTCAACTGTAAAAGTCATCCAATGAATGTCATTTAGAGAATCCTCCTTCATCTGGGAGTAGAGATTTTATGGACAAATCCAAAATTTCAAATTTAAAGAAGATCTAGTAGCTAAGTGTAGTAATCCTCAATCACATCCCTTCCAACATTAACATCATTTTGTATAACAACATCCAATTCCTTATCGACATAAGTGAAACTCTCCTCTTCAATAGTCACATTGTGTGCAACAAGATGCTCTATAATTTCCATGTTAGATCTATCCACATGCTCATAAAAACCAAAAGATACTTCCTCCATTTCAGGAAAATCATCATGTACTTCCACGATTTGGCTTCTTCTCTTCATAATTTATTTAACCAACCAACAAACCTTCTTTCTAATCATTAGATGCTAGATCAAATTAGACTCTTATAGATCATTAATCCTTTCATGTAAATCATCCCAAAGAGAATCATATTCATGCTAACTCAATAGCTTCTACATTGGCTGCAAGTTTCCTTAACATGTCCAATAAGTTTGGATCGACATTTCTCCTTCCTTGAACCATCTTTACACATACAATGATCAAATGGCGAGTTCTCTACAAATGTAGGCTAAATCATAGATCTGCCACCCTACACCAAATCACCAACAAGCTAGGACTTTTGAAATCAAAACCTTTCTCTAATTAACTTTGCCCAACCAAGGTCCTAGCACAAACTACCTCACACTTCAGCAATCTGCTTGCACACTTAAGAACAACTAAGCTCTAATACCACTTAATGTAGCACTAATCTTAATGTACCTCAAAATGAGGTGATCTAGAAAACCAACAAATAAACACATAGTGGAAAATGAACAAGAGGAGCAAGATTTAGATCCAGAGAGACAATATTTCATAAATTCATATCAAGAAGTTTACATCCAACATGCCCAGCTATACGGCCTTCTAGGTTACAAAAATTACAAAGAAAAATACATCTTTCAAAGAAGAATAGATCTTCAAACTCAAATAAAAACTTCTAATTCCAAGCTGCTCCACCTAAGACTCCTCTACCAAAATTCTCTAATTAAGACTCTACCTAAGATCCCCTTAAATACTATCCAAAATGGATTACAAAAGATTCTAGAACATAGATCAGCCACAAGTTGGCTCTCAAAAAATACTAAATAACCATCAAGAAAAAAAAACCTAACATTGAATACTTGAAGAGCCACAAGTCAACCTCTAACAAAAATTAAATGTCCAAAAATTGACACCCGAGAAAAATCATGATATCTCATAGCTTTGGTTGAATTAGAAGTTATGCTTCAAACTAAAGTTAATAATTTAGGTCTTCTACAACCCCTTAAGTTAACTAAGGCTGATTCATTATAGATATCTTTTCATTCATCTTGAAAGTCATATACAAAACCCCATCACACAAACTGCCAAAAATTGATACTCTAGGAGAATTGCCATATCTCCCAACTTATAATGAATTTGGAATAGTGATCTTAACTAGAGATAGTATTCTAGGCCTCTTCAATCCCTAAAATTTGCATCCTCTAACTCATTGCACAAAATTAGTTACATGGCTTACAATAGGTACCCAAAAACTAGAAAACACATCTCCAACAACAAGTTAAAATGGGTCAAACTTCAACTCAATCCATCCAATCTCTATGAAACCATGAGGAAATGTTCTCCAATATGTCTCCAACACATCCCGAGCCATTAAATCATAACTCCACCAAAATCCAAGCTCAGTCCAAACTAAAAACAAAAGTAGAAAACTAATATTGGTGCTTGACACATACAGGAAAATTTGGCACTAGTAAGAACACTCGTCACATTTAGGAACACTCGACACTCATTGAAACTTGGAAAACACTACAACTCAACAAATACTACAATCGGCCAACTTGACACTTGAAGGATGGTTTGGTTGAAACTAGCAGAATAAGTGGGATAACGTGATGGCCAAGATGCTCCTACATCACTTAGTGACTTATGAGCATAAGTTTAGATCTTTTTTTTTTTTTCTTCAAGATTTCTTTGTTGTTATAATAGATTTGGGCTAGCTAAGGTTTATTAGGATCTTGTGGGATCTTGTAAAATTATTATTTTAATTTCATTATATTTGGTTATAACTAGGAAGGTCTAGAGCTTGACACATTACATGTAATCAATTGTTGATGAATAAAGAAGTTGGATTTCCTATTAGATCTTGTATTATGTAGTAAGTTTCTACTTTGTAGTTAGTTGCTGGAGGTTGGGTCACCCCCATTGTAGATTTAGCCAACCTTGTACTACATCAATAAGATTCCATATAAAAGCTTTTATTAGTCCCAAATTCCTTAACAAAGTCACAAATTTAGTCATTTATTAACTTAGAAAAATCTAAGAATTTAGATTCTATATATATCATTTGAATAAAAAAATCCATTCCTCTAACTCATTTAATTATTTATTTCCTCACAATCTATTTAACAATGCAATGATATCTACAATCTCCTCTTTGATATTAGTATTGTGAGTGGTATTGGGTAGCTTTTATTTCCCTTTCCTTCTTAGACAAAATTATTTTCTAGAAATCACATTTCTATAATGGTCCTTCTTAATCACTAAAATTGGATTGAGATAAGGAAAAATCCCAACTAGTGTAATCCTCTCTAACATTTATTCTAAAAGAGTTTTAACAATGTCCCTATCCAACATGATAAATAATTCTTACTTCATCTTTTTATTTTCCTAGTATGTGTATTGTATTTACTTATACATTCTAAAAATAGGTATAGGTCCATATGCTAAACATGAGTTAGGAATTTGGTGGCCTAAACTAAACCAATTTTTAGCAATTTATATTTAATTGAATTCTTTGGTTCTTGTCTAATTTTTCCTATAACTCATCCAAATTTCCATGAGTGAATCTACTATCTCCTATCTCATTCTATAGACACTCAAATACATTCAAATGGTTGTATTCAACATATCTATGATTTGTAATTACTGACAACACTACCAACCATAAAATTCTCAACATCAGATAAAGAAAAATAATTTTTGGAGAAAATTTCAACTCATAATAATTATCTTGCCATAAATTTTGAATAGAAGAATGACAATACCTTGGTTGACTTTCTAGCTCCAATATTTTTAGAATGATCACAAAAAATATCTTTTGCATCTTCAATATGGGAGAATTGATTAGTTTTTCAGCACTATTGATGCATGTCTAGTTGCCATTAATATCCATGTAGCTTTTTTTTTCTTTTTGATCAGTAAGAGGCAAAGCCAAGACTCATTAGAATTATTATCTGTTGTGATTAATCATTATTATTTAATAACCTTGAGTAGATTTGAACCAAAGATCTCACAATTAAGAGGCTCATAATTTAGCATTGTGTTGTAGGATCTTGCCTAATATCCATCTACCTTTAACATGTCAAGACGTGTCACATTTTTTAAATTTTTCTCTTTATCATTTTTAAAATTTGAGTTCCACTTAGGCTTCGATCCTCGAAGATGATTCCTATAGTTTTTTCTTTTCTCTTCTTTTCCTTTATCTTTCCTAGAAAGGAATGCCTTTTTATTTTATCATTTATTCTAATTAGATCCTGGACTTGGACATTACTTCTTGTATACTTTTTTTTAATTCATTTTTTCTAATTTTACAATTTTTCTTCTTGTAGTCATTCTAAATTAATGTTCCAATTTATTCTTTGGACTCTAAACATTATATTGGGAGTTTTTTTACAATTTAACTTCCTTCTACAATTATAATCTCCATGTCATCATTTAGATTTTAAATGTGCCTCTATCCTAGGGACCTATTTTAAATCTTAAATAATTCCTTGGTTAATTTATTTTTCTATACCATGTTCCTTTCTACTTTTGAAGAATACATACCTATTCTAGAACAAAGCACATTCACACACTTCATTCAGGTGATTTTTCTTTCTTTCCATATAGTTACATCTATGTGTTTTGATTCTAATGAAAATGTTTAAAAGAAAAGTCCACAGACAACTAGGAGAGGGATGGTGTGAATCAATTTTAAAAAACTATAACTAGATCCAAATTTATAAAATTGATCTACAATAATTACAACAATGATGCACGACAATAAGAAACCATACAACACAAAATATTGATTTTGTTGAAAAAGGAAATCCTTTATGAGAGGGAAAACCCCAGTGGGGATGGTATCCAAAAATAGTGTACTAATATATAAGTTCCTTATGAAATGATGTGACCCCTTCAAGAGTCAAATATAAATCATTTAGTACAACATTATGTTTTAGATGATAAAACCCTATTAGGAGACCCTGAACCCTTGCTAGAAGGTTCTAATTTGAGTGTCTTTGTCATTCAAGGAGATAAAGTATATGAAAATGAAGCCTCTATGATGTAGGAGCTTTTAGTGGCTTTCTGATGCATGATCTTTTAGTAGTTTTTAAAAATCTTTTAATGCTTTTCTTAGTTTTTAGAAAGTTGATTTTTATTAATAACCTCAAAATATTACTTCCAATTTTGAATGTTAGTTGGCAATTCATTTTATCTCTATTTTAGGAAGCTTAAAAAAAAATCAGCTTTATTTGAGTTGTTTTAATTTTATTTAACAAAATGGCAAAAAATAGTTTTATGAAAAAATTGCAAAAAATGGTAATTTCATATTTGTATTTAAATTTGTATTTCCTCTCATTATAGGAGAAGGGAATTGAGAAGATGAATAAAGAATAATTTGGAGTTCTAATTATTTTTTTGTGTTCTTTCTTTCTATTAATTATTTGAGGAATTTTGGCTGCATCATCTGGTATCAAAGCTTAGAAGGTTTGGGGAAAAAATATATTTTTATATTTGTGTGGTTATGAGTTTATGTTTATGTAGGTTGAGAAGAGGAACTAGTTTCCAAAAAACAAGGTAGAAAAGAGAAAAGATCCAGTTGTAGCAAAGGATGGACTCATTTGAAGAGACATATTTATTGATGAAGTATTTGTAGAAGAGAAAAGAAGAAAATAAAATAAAAGAGAAAGAGAGGAAGAGGAAGGAGGAAGATATGATGTGATTAGAGTTGAAAAAACTGTTAAAAGAATTACAACAAAGCTTTCAATAATTAAGAAAGCTAATGGTATTAGAAATGAAAAAATGGTACCTACTAGTCAAGAAGAAGATTACATGGCCTATTCAGAAGATTATTTAGAAGAAGAAAAGGAAAGAAGAGACAAAAAATATTTGAAGATCCAAAAAATGAAATGGTGAGTATAGAAATGAGTGTTTTGACATCAAGAATTTAAGAAGCCAAGATATACAAAAGTCATGGAAGAGTTTTTTTATCATTTTCAGCCTTATGTTCAGAATGAGCAAATAAAAATGGTTGTTTATAATGAGATATCTAATGAAGATGTTTCAAGTTTTTTTAATGAGGTATATGAATGTTCCCAAAGGTATTATGTTAATTGTGGCAATGGTGGATATACTAATATATTATATGTTGAAGACATAAATGATTATGGTACAAAGGTTTATACAAAAGAAAAGGATTTTTGGAGTTTAAAGGCTGAGAAGATATTGAGTAGAATATGGATTAAGAAAAATAAGAGGAAGAGGGATCCAATGATAGATGCAAAGACGGATGATAAAATGTCAAAAAATTGGAAGACCAAGAAAAAATAAACTTGCATTTCTGCAAGTCAATAAAATTAATATTTAATACAATGGAAGGAAAAGTTTAAGAAAAGAAACTATACACATTCAAAAACAACATGCATGAGTTGCACTCTCTCAACCATAGGAGAATGATGTAAGAGCTTTTAGTGGCTTTCTGATGCATGATCTTTTAGTAGTTTTAAAAAGGATTTTAATGATTTTCTTAGTTTTTAAAAAGTTGATTTTTATTAATAATCTCAAAATATTACTTTCAATTTTTAATGTTAGTTGGTAGTTCATTTTTTTGAGTTGTTTTAAATTTTTTGCCAAAAATGGCAAAAATTAGTTTTATGAAAAACTAGTAAAAATGGTAATTATAGATTAGTATTTCATCTCATTGCAAGATAAGGGAATTATGAAGATGAATAAAGAATAATTTGGAGTTCTAATATTTATTTTTGTGTTCTTTCTCTCTTATATTTTTGTTAATTATTTTAGGAATTTTGGCTGTATTACTCTAAGTGTACTTATATATGATTTTTTTGGGTGAGAAAACAACACAAGATGATTGCAGAATAGAAAAATAATAATTAAACCCCTAAGGCCTTCAAAGCCTTGAGCCTCAAAAACTCCAAGGACTAGGTCAACTTGGGTTAGCCTAGTTTTGGACTAGGTCAAGTTGGGTCAACCTAGTGTATGTAGAAAATGTGGGCCTCGATCTTCACACACTTCAACATGATCATTATATGTAGGATCATCCTGGAATGAACATGGGATTTTTCATCTAAAACAACTCAACAAGATGACCTATTTCCTTCTAACTATATTGATTATGCTATTGTTCTAGCTAGCAACCAGACATCTAGAATGAAGGATTTAACCTATATGAGAATGAAAGATTAATCTAAATGAGATATGCAAATTAATCAATATGTAATGCATATATTAAGATAATAATAAAAAGAGCACTATTATTCTAAATGGGTGCATTTTAAAGCTAGAATGATATTGGAATGCAAGAAAAATGACAAGCTATAAATGTATGAGAAAATCAGTATTTCAACATAGGTTTGATGCAATTCAATTTCAACCTCCATAATGAGGAATTGAAGGCTTCTTAAATAGAATTCTAGAATTGATCAATGGTCAAGATCAATTTGGATGGATGGTCAAGATTGGAAATGAGATTCAGTTGCAATGGAAACTTCCTTGTGTAGATGGAGTCAACTAATTCAATTCTGACTACCATGGAGAGTTAACTGAATTAATTCCATTTCCAATTCTAGTTCACTCAGAGTTTCCATTACTGAACTGAAGAGAAAATTTGGAGAGTATATTTAATTTAATAAAATTAAATATGACCTCATAAATGCATAATCTTAATTAATTTAATAATTAAATTCAATAAATTGAAATAAGGATATAATCTTATTAAATCAAATAGATTTAATTCCCTTGTACATTAGCTAAAAGGTAATTTTAATTTAATTAAAGTATGAAGGCATATAATTAAGTAATGTAGCTAATTTGAGTCAATACTTAAGAATTAATTAAAGAGTGTAATTAATATAGATTAGGGTTTTTTGCATTTGACACTAAGGTTAAGTGGTGATTATCAAAATCAGAATTACCTAGTAAAATAGGACTTAGGTTTAATCAAATAGACCAGAATTGGTTTAGCATGGCACTATGTCAATTTTAGGGTATTACACCTACATTAGAATAGGTTGACCTAAGTCAACCTAGTCCTAGAGATATAGTGTGGAAAGACACAAAGAAAAGGGGAAAATACCAAAAGGAATAAGGTGGAAAGAGGAAGAAGAGGAGGGAAAAGGATCTCAAGCATAAGCATATCCATGGTTTGAAGAGGGAATTATGAAGATGGAGCTAAGAGGTCTTAAAATGCAAGTGCATACATTTCAAGATGATACATTTAGCCCCCACTTTAGTAAAAGTGTTAGTTTCATCAAACTCATGATAAAGTAGATCAAGAGCAAAAGAGAAAATCTTATCATGATTTAGGAGGAAAAGAAATCATCAAGCCCCTAAAAGATTTGAGTCTTTGTCACATCCAAAATCATAATAAGAGAGATAAGTGCTACAAAAAGGGGTGTAGTTACTTTCCCAATAAGGTTTGTGTTCCCTATTATAATCAACACAAGAAAAAAAAAGAAAAAGGGGAAGGCCTTTGCAAAAGTGTGGATTGTATTGAATAGTCTAGCAAGTGTGTTTTGAATGCTAATAAACCCATTAAAGATGAACCAAATGGTCTAACAAGTGTGTGTGGCATGCTAGTTAGTCCATCAAGGCACTCAACTTAAAAGAAAATCCATGTACAAAAAAGAAGAATCAAAAAGTGATCCAAGCATAAGGATTTGTGTATCCTTAAAGGATCAAAACAAGAAAGGTTAAGAAAATAAGGACCAAGCCTCACAAACTATCAATAGTTTAGAGAGAGATACAAAATAGACCTAGGAATGGCTCCTAGAAACTATAAGGAAAAAGAAAGAGAGGGGATAAACATGAAATAAAAATACATAGATTTGGGTATCACTTAGAAATCATACCAAGCACTAAAGGGTAAAGTACTCCAAGTTATACATAGAATCCATATTTATATTCCATGCACAAAGGGTGAGCCGTGTATGCTTCCACATTAAAGAAATTATGAATACCTTAAATGAGAGAAATGGCTTAAATAAAACTGTAATCGAAAGAAAACACACCATTATAATGATTCAGAGCAGTGTATTGAGGGATACTAAAGAAAGATGAGATTCAAAAGAATGTAAAACATATCAGAAGAGTTTGAAGAAAATGTGGAGTCAATTCAAAGTGAATTCAAGGTCCATAAGACCAAGTTTGACCATAGTTGACTAGATTTGACCAAAGTTAACTTTTTCTAAAGATTTTGGAAAATTTGAAGAAAGTGTAATTTCAAAATATTCCAAGATTCACAAAGTATCAAAAAGATGGACTACATAAGCATTTGATCATGTCAGTCCCAAAAATTTGAAGTCTGAATCTAAGTTGTTTAAGTGTGTCAATTTTTTAATTTGATCCTGAAAATGAGTTTAGAGTAGCTAGATTAGCCAGGGGTTGATTTTCAAGCCAATCATAACACTTTGAATACTTAAGTCAAAACCTATGTAAGGGCCCAAAGGGTCATTTTTAATTCATTTTTGTTTTTTTCTTTTGCAAAGAAGAGACCTCTAAGGAGACAGATGGTGGTCCCCATGTGTATGCATCGATTGAGCACTCGAGGTGACATAACCAGTTAGTAGACTGTGGAGCTCTAGTGAGTCACTGATAATCTAGCTTTGCATTTCAAATTTCATGCTTTCCGAGTCAATTTAGCATGTTTTAAGGGAATTTTTCAATTTTTTGTGTCAGTTCTTGTGTGAGGATGTCATTCCTTGCACAAATCTAATATCATTTCATGCAAAGAAGTACCAAGACAATACTTCTTTGCTAGGTTTTTAATGGGTTTCCTCACATGGAAGATACCCATCTCTCATGCAAGAAAACCTAAACTAACTTGTTATTTCACTAGTTGTTTTGTCCTTGCTTGCATGAGAAAGTGTTTCCTCACATGAAGATGTGCAAGCTCACGTGAGAACATGAATTATCATACAAAAATCTAGTGTAAATTGTAAATTTTAATGTTTGAAAGTTAATTTTCTTGTTGATATTTTGCATTTTCATTTGTCATTTTTTCCTGTTTGAGATTGATAATTTATTTGTTGTTTTCATGTGTATAGGTTAGCTATCTTGATGTTTGATTTAGATTATATTACCCACCTTATGGAGCTTTTCTATGACAATTAGATGATGTTGACATGGCACATATTAATGCCATTAGATTATAGTATCTTTGTCAGATTCTTGCATTGCTGGTGAATCTTGACCTATTGACTGCACTAGTTGAGCATTTCCATTCAAAGATGAACATCTTCTATTTTCCCTAGGGAGAGATGACCATAATGCTAGAGGACATCTATAGGATTCTATGGATCCCATTTCATGAGTCATAGTTTGTATACAACATAGTACCACATACTAGTACAGAGCACTAAGGACCATATTTGAGGAGGACCTCATCATGTGTTGAGCCATCACATGGGATGATTTGGTACATACATATAGACCAACTCATAGGTTGTCATTAGTATTTGGAATATTTATTATCTTCTTTCTAATGCCAAATAGAGGTTGACATCATTTAGAGTGTGGATGGGGATAGATGTTGCAATTGATGTTGAAGGCACCCAAGTGATACAGATGGGATCATGCATGCTCACACATATGTTCCATGAGATGCATGAGATTGTATATCATAAGAGGAGGAGCATAGCTATTGATGTCTATGTTCTTTAGGTGTGGGCATGGGAGCATTGGGCCATGATGAGACCTATTTTTGTAGATGAGAGACAACCTCTAGAGCCATATATATATGTAGATATCGAGGCCAATTTACCCAAACAACTCTAGGGAAGACTAAGTAGTAGAGAGGTCAACTAGATGACCTACTAGTAGTAGTATAGAGACTATGGAGAGAGATGAAGGCCTACGATGATGTACCCATAGAGCTAGGATACATGTTTGCATCTTGACTACTAATTGAATGTAGGTAGAGACTCCTAATAACATGAGTTTGGAAACACTATGGTAGGCCACAAGACATATCATAGGAGTGCTACTCATATGCATTGTTTGTGATTGATGTAGATCGTGGGTGGTCAGCTAGATTAGACCAAAGTCTATTGATGATTGATATATGTACCCTAGTGGCAACCCAATGGGACTACATGCTAGTGGTAGCAGATGGGGGGATGACTCTAGCATATCATGCACACTTTGTGAGTCATCCCTTTCATTGATTCATAGACCTAGTGGGGATGGCCATAGCCATACAACTAGTGTAAGCACCCTAGCCACCACTACAATAGCCATAGTAGGAGAGGTCTAGGTAGAGGACCCAAAAAATTATAATTCCTCCTTGGTAGATGGGATTAGATCTAGATGCTGGTGGTAGTAGGACAAGTCATAGGCATCTTTGAGGTGAGATGAGCTCACTAGGAGCAATTAGAGGAGATACACAGAGGCCTTCCATAGAGGAGAAACCATCCTAGTAGGTAGAGCAAGGGCTAGGTGAAGAGGAGATGTAGGATCAGCCAACTACTAAGCCATAGGGTGGAGATATCCTAGAAAAAACCTAGGAGACCCTAAGGAGATCCTGAGAGCATGTGAGGATAGCACAAAAATAGCTAGGAGAGATGCACATACATCTTATAGTGCAGAACACTAGGATATCAAAGTGGGATCAAGAGATCCATATCTTACAAGAGAAGTTGGAGCATGAGGCTCATAGATTAGAGCAATAGTAGGATTAGATTCAACCACAGTTAGTGAGGGTAGCCTACTATTATGCAACATATGTTGTAGTAGTGCTTGATGAGGCAGAGTAGGTACCTTAATTTTCCTAGTATGTGAGAGAATCAAGAGGTGCATGGCCTCCTGCGAGACTAGATATGCCTCCTCCTCCTCTATTATTTGGAGAGGAGGGAGAGGGATAGAGTTAGCTTATCTTATCCTGATTTTTCTTTTGCTATGTATCAATTGGTATTTTGGCACCATTTTGTATCATATTGAGATCGACAACACTCGAGTGACATTCAATTTTGCATCGATGTACACTTGACTTCATATATATGAGATTTTGATTTGAGTATCTTCACATGTGTCATCTTTATTTTTATATAATTTGTTGTATGTGAGATTTTTATCAATAAAAATTTGATATGATATATTAATGTAGTGTAGATGAGATAATCATGATAGAATATATGAGATACAAAATGTGAATGAACAAACATCTCATGTAGTGTTCCATTTTGTTGATAGTGATAGGTATCCCATGAAGATTGATAGGACAAACCAAAGAATTGAATGCTTGTGTAGGCATGAAGAAACATGATACTTTGAAGAAACCAAAAATCCCTCATTATAAAGGATGTAAGTAAATCAGTGATTGAACCATGTGCTTACGCAATGCAAACCTAAGTCTGGTTACCAAGCTTCAAAAATTATCATCTCTAAGTGTTTTAGCTAAATCCAAAATCTCATACAATTCCCACTAACATTGTAATCATAGGAATATGAATATGACATATGTTCTAGTTTGTTTAGGATGAAATGTAATCATTTGAGGCATAAGAAGCCAGAATGACTAGAATATTTGTCCCTTTTAATGTAGCAAGCTAACGTAAGTATCAAAGTACAAATGCTAGGATGACTAGAATGTTTCTTGTCTACATACACAATAGACACATGAGAGATCCTTCTTATGCTAAGTAATTAGTAAGTATTCTATTTGCAATGACCCTTGTGTTTCTAACCTGAGACAAAAGTGTGTTAGGTATACTCGCAGTGATCCATACATTCACTTAGCAGGACGAGTATCAGTATTTACTATAGCATAGAGAATTCACTCAAACAAGAAAGGTAAAGAACCAACCTCAGTAAAGAGTCCATATAAAATGAGTCAAGGTACACATGGCCATCCAATATGATATAGAGGCTCTTATAGTGGAGACCCCTTTTATATGGATGCTCCAGATCATTGGAACTAAACCATCAAACAAAAAGAAAAGAAAAGATCATGCCCCCAGTCCTCATTTCTCTAGTCAAAAGAGACATCATAAAGTCACTTAAAGAGACATGATAAAGCAAAAGAAAAGAAAAAAAAGAAAATCTCAGCATATTCCAAACAAATTCATCATTTTGAGTTCATTATTTTGTGTCATAGGATTTATGTCAAGTGTCAATCTTTAGAACATAGATGAAAGAAATCTCTTTAGTAGTGCAATGACAATAGATATCTATGTAGTTAGAACAATTGGTGACTAAAGTCAAAGAGAAATATTTAGTAAAAAGAAACTTAGTGGGAAACTAAGCGACAATAGACAGACTTAGTTAGAACAAATGGTGACTAAAACTTACAAGATTTTCCATGAGAGGAATCTCAATAGTGGCACAAGCAATAGTAGGTAGACATAGAACAATTGGCAACTGAAGATCAAGAGATTTTCCATGGGAGGAATATCAAAAGTGACACAAGTGATAGTAGGTAGACATAGTTAGAATAATTGGTGACTATTGTGAGAGATCTTCTATGAAAGGAATCTCAAAAGTGACACTAGTGACAATAGGCAGATGAAGTTAGAACAACTAGTGATTATCATGAGAGATCTTCCATGGGAGGAATCTCAAAAGTGATACTGGGGATAGTAGGTAGACATGTTATAACAATTTTTGACTATCGTGAGAGATTCCTATGACACTATAGGGTTTTTCCCTCGAGTTATGACAAGATTTAATCCATGGATGCATGAGTGAAAGCAAACAAAAGCAACAAACTAAAGAAGGAAAGCAACTTTACAAGGAGCCAGAAGATGCACTACAAAATGTAGCATTTCAAACAAGAGGCACTTGTTTACTAGGTTTTCACCTTCTTAGTAGGGATTCATTTTTTTGCTACCACAATGCCTACTTGTTAGGTTTTCATCAATGGCAATTTTCTTTTTTCAACTTTTTAAAAAAAATTTCTCTTTTTGATTTTTTTTGTATTTTTTGATTTTTTCAAATGTTTTTGGTATTACCAAGGTGCCTATTGCTAGGTTGTCACCATGATAATGATTTTTTAAGGATTTTAAAGTATATAGAGAGAGCTTTTGGAATCAAACCAGCTATAAAATTGTTTCAAATGGAGAGTGCTGATGGGCTCCTTAAGTGCCTCTCTCTTGGCTGTAGAAAGTTGGTAAGCACCATATCCAAACACAATAGTAACTATGTATGGACCAAGCCAATTAGGTTTGAACTTCCCTTTCTATACCCTTTTTTTTTTATTCTTATGGTTTTCTTTCAAAATGAGATCACTTTGTTGGAAGTCATGTGGCTTAACCTTCTTATTGTAGCTTCTAGACATACATTTTTGATAAGCTAGTAGATGATTGCACACCACTTATCGACGTTCATCTAACAATTCTAGCTCTTGAAGCCAAGATGTTCTATAGTCATCATTAGTAATGAGGCCCTTAATGGAGATTCTCAAAGTAGGAACCTTAACCTCAATTGGAAGCACAACATCCACTCATATACCAAAGCAAAGGACATTGTACCTGTTGGAGTTTTGATACTTGTTTTGTAAGCCCATAAAGCCAAATTAATATGAAGGTGCTAGTCCCTTGTAGATTTTTTAACTATGTGATGCAAGATCATAAGGATCACCTTGTTGGATGCTGTTTCATGACCATTACCCTAGGGGTAATAAATAGAAGACAAATGTTGCATGATTCTAAACTTTTTTTACAACTCCTTAAGATCCTTTTTTTAAAACGGTCCTCCATTGCTAGTAACGATGGAGGAAGGTACACCATACCTGCATATGATGTAATTCATAATGAAAAAAGCTATAATTTTTCTATTTTCTATAGAGAGAGGGACTACCTCTACCCACTTAGTGAAGTAATCTATAGTTGTAATGATGAACTTGTGTCCATTTGAAGAAGATAGGTGAATCTAACCCACAAGATCAAAGGCCCATTATTGGAATGGACACAACATGATAGATGGAATTAGCTCCCTAGCTGGAGCATGAATTAGATGTCCATGGAGTTGGCATTGTTTACAAGAATTGGCATATTTGATTGCCTCTTGCTCCATATTCGGCCAATAGTAACTAGCTCTAATAAGTTTACAAACTAGTGTCAAGCCATTAGAGTGAGATGTGAAAATGCCCTCATGTACATTAATTAATGTGCATTTGGACTCATCAAGTTCTAGACACCTAAGGAGTATTCAATTGAGATCTCTCCTTAACAAGTCATTAGTAATAATACCATACCATGAAGCATTGCAGATAAGGTGACATTTTTCATTCTGGGTTAGATTGTTTGGAATTGTTTAGTCACACAGATAAGAGTATATATGGTGGTAGTGGGATGAATCATGTCCAAAAATAGAATATATCATCTAATATTCAAGGGAATTATAGATAGGGTAGAGTGACATTTCCACTAGGAACTCATGTTGAAGATCATTCTCTAACATTTGTAACATGGAAGCAAGAGTAGCCATTACATCAGCCACTTTGTTGTCTTCCTAAGGAATTTGTTAAAAAGTGATATGAGCAAAGTAGTTCTTTAGGTCATACACCATGTGTTTACAAGGTATTAGTTTCTCATCCTTTTTCTAGTACATGTCATTGACTTGGTCGATAAAGAGCTATGAATCACCAAAGATGTTTAATATATCTACTTTCCATTCAATTGCAATCTTCATGCCATTAATGAGGGCTTCATATTTTGCAATGATGTTTGTACAAAGAAATATAATCTTGTATGAATTAGGTGGTGAATACCTCTATGGTATTATGAATAAGAGCTTGACACCAAATCCCTATTTTGTGAAGGAACTGTCAAAGAACATCACCCAAGTTTGGTGTGTGAGCATTAGAATTATTTCATCAAGTCAATGTTTAGCAAAAGAAGACTCTACATTGGTGCCTCTACTAATTGGTTAGTGATTGCTTGTCCTTTGATAGATTTTCTCTCAACATATTGAATGTTTAACTCACTTAGTATCATGACCCACTTAGCTAACCTTCTTATTAGAGTTACCTTGCTGAGTAAGTACTTGAGTGGATTAATTTTAGCAACTATTCACATAGTATGAGAAAGCATGTAGTGTCTCATATTTTCAGAAGCAAAGATGATTTCCAAGCATGCCTTCTTAATGATATTATAACTCATTTCATAAGAAATTAGTGTGTGACTCAGATAGTAGATAGCTCTTTCCTTGTTATCATTGTCTTGTCGAGCTATCAAAATACCAAGAGATGACTCTATTATTGAGATGTACAAGGTAAGAGGTCTCCCATAGATAGGAGGCATCAAGATTGATAGATTAGTAATGTATTACTTTATCTATGTTAGACTCTTATCATAATATTGGCTTCAGTTATATTTTATACCTTTATGTAGAGTCTTGGTAAAAGGTTGTGACCTATCTTCTAGTTGTGAGATGAATTTGCAAATGGATTGAATTCTTCCTTGTAAGCCCCTCATCTAACTAATGTTATAGGGTGGAGGCATGTCCATGTTTTATTGAACTTTCTCTAAATTTGCCTTGATTCCTTTTGTTGAGATAATGTACTCAAGTATTTTCCCAGATGTTACACCAAATGCACATTTTTTGGGATTAAGTCTCAGACTCAATTTCTCCATACGATCTAAGATGGGTCCCAAATCTTGAAGGTGGGTGTTTCATTTTGTGCTCTTAACCAAAATTTCATTGACATAGTTCTCCATGGTCTTATGCATCATATCATGGAAAACTATAGTAACTTTCCTTTGATATGTAGCACTAGCATTTTTCAGACCAAATGGTATCACAATCCAACAGAAGATTCCCTGTGCACAAGTGAAAGTAGTCTTTTCCTAATCTTCTTATGTGATTTTGATCTGAGTATAACTAGAAAATCCATCCACGAGTGAGTACATTTTATATCCTACTATCATATCAATGTTAGGGAGTGGAAAATAACCTTTCAGACATGCTAAGTTTAGATCTCAAAAATATATAGAAACTCTGATAGATTTTTCATGCCTAGAGACTGGAACAATGTTTGATATACATTCATTGTAATCAATAGCATAGATGAAACTAGCTTTTAGAAGCTTTTCCAATTTAGCTTTGACAATTAGTGCAATATGATGATGCATTTTTTTAATTTTTTGTTTGAATGGTTTAACTCCTAATGCAATAGATAAATGGTGCATTATGAGATCATGATCTAAGCTTGGCATGTCTAAGTATGTCTATGCAAAATTTATCTTTTTCTCTTGAAAGAAGGAAACAAAATCCTCTTTTTCTTCTAGAGATAGCAAGTGTACAAGATGTATTATGTGAGGTTATGCCTTTGTTCCCAAGTTGATTGGCTATGTTAGTTCTATGAACACTAATGATCTTTCTTGAAAATGACTAGGAAGTGCATCAAATATCTCATCTGTAGGCACCTCAGAGAGGTTTTCACCTTTGGATATATTTTTTATTTTTACTATTTTAGGTTTTGATACTACCACAATGTGTTTTTAACTAAAATACCTTCTATTTCTTTTCTTTTTGATTGTGTAGCTGAGATATTTTATGTCAACTTTAGTCATGTTGATGCTTTGTTCACTGGTGCAAGACATTACAAGTTCGACATCATTTAAGTAGCAAGCAAGAGCATAGTCATTCTAGAATGTAGGGACTTCACTATATGAAATGGAATTCTAGTCTATGAGCTCAAGATAAGTGAGGAAAAGAGATATGACAGGTTTGATAGCATTCATAGTATAATCATCAAATGTGTGGACAAGCAATTTGAGACCTAGAATGACTTCATCCACAAGTGTGTTCGAATACCTTTGAGTTCTATTATCATTAATCAAAGACTCGATGACACTAGTTGAATGAGACTCATCCAACCTAACCATAGATGATTGACCAACTTTTATCTAATTTTCATATACATGAACTTGATCTATGTCTTTGTTTGTAGTTTCTTCTAAGAGAGAGTCAAATTCATACTCTTGAGAATATGTGCTACATGGGGATAGATTGTAGAATTCCCCAACACTGATAGGGATGAATTCTCCTTCATCATCTAGATTTTTACAAAGTTTCTCAAGGACTAAAGCATGACTAGACTCTCCTTGTTCTTGTTGAATATGGGGAGAATTAGTAGTGTTGTTAGAAGAATCACTATCAGTATCCATAGTGCTAACACGTGGTACAAAATCATCTAGTTCTACAAATAATTTAGCAAGATCACTAGGAATTGGATAAGGATAAGGATCCTCACCATCAATTTCATCCTCATGGTCAGTAGAATTAGCTTGTGACTCATGGTTATATGAACGTTTAGGTTTTGGTATAAACTTGTTAATCCCTAGATGGAAGGGAATCTTCTTGAAGCCTAGGCTAGATGTATCTTGAGACCTTCTAGCTATCACTTTGATAGGATCAATAAAACCATTTTTGTTGCATCCAGTCAAACCATTCCCCTTGTAGCCAAAGAATTTCATGAGTTTAATACTTGGACCATACTTTTTAGGAGTAAATTCATGAGACTGCTATGTGCGATCAACTAGAGTTTCCTCTTTGTATATCCATGTAGCAATGGTTCTACATTCATCTTCCTCCTTGAGAGGTATAGTAGCTTTAACAAAAGTACCATTGTACTTAGTTTGAGGTGTCAACATAAAAGGTCTCTTCACTTTAGATGGTCTCCCATAATGATGAGGAGATTCATGAAGAGATGTTAATGATAGAATTGGTTGTATGTGATATTCACCTATCCCAATTTCTTTTAGCTTGAATGATTGCTTGATTTGTTTTAGCTTACTATCATGATGGTCTATAGATTCCCTATTTGTAGGTACAAAGTTTTCAATATATTTTAGCATGTTACAAGTATAGCTAGTATTTGTAGGTATGGTGACTTTAGAGCCGTGAAATGTAAACTTGATGCATTGATGATAAGTTGAGGGCATAACTCACATTTCATGTATTCATTGTCTTCCTATTAGGATGTTGTATGCTAATAGAATGTTGAGGACTTGACAAGTGACATCCTTTCTATAGGACCAACTCAGAGAGGCAACACAAAAAGAACCAAAGATTTAAGCTTGAATTCATCATATGCCTTATTAGATATCTTGTGATGAGGGTCAATGGACTCTTTAGAATAGCCCAGTTGTCTGAGAAAAGTAGTAAAGACAATATTTAAACTAGCTCCATTTTCAATGAGCACATGACAAAAACATTTCTAGTGTATCATGAATTTAATATGTAGTAGTTGGTTATGTGGATGACTTAATGAATTGTCATCCTCCTCAAAGAAGGACATATAGTAAGGTGAGGTCAAATGACCTACCATAGATTGGAACCTATCAGGATCAAGATCTTGAGGTGCATTTGCCTTTGTGAGGGATTTGTCAAGAATCTTCTTATGAGTAGCTGAGATTTTGAGAAATTCAAAGATCATGATTTGAGGATTTGTTCATTGTAATTTATTGAGGATACTATAGCTAGTGGCCATAAGCAATGTTGTAATTTTTGTTCCTTTTCCAGATGGACTAGAAAGAGGTTTGTATTTGTGTTGTTCAAACTCAAGAGTAGAAGACACAGGGCCATTGAGTACTATCTTGGCATAGGAATACATAATAATGTCAGCACAAGATTGTGATGGTTCATTGTCAGATGTATTGGATGTAGGGCCCCTTAAGACAAATGGTGTCTTAGGTTTAGTATTATCATGATTTCCCTTGATGGTGATAATGTCGCAATACTCAAAATCCATTGGTTCAACCATGTGGACTATCATCATCATCATTAGATTACATATAGTGTTATTTTGCTTTCAATTTTCTCCTTTTTCATAAGACAGGAATGGCTCCTTGAAAGCCTTGTGGTCTACGTTCTTGTTATGTTCATCCACAACAATGTCATCATCATCAATTAAGTCTTCAACTTTGTGATGTAGGTTGATGCAATTGATGGTTTTGTGACGTTTGTTCTTGTGATATTTGAAAAATATAGTTTCATTCCACCATGAAGGTCATGGTTATAGATCATAAGGATGAGAGTTATCTAATGGATAAATGTGCTTATTTTATAGCAAGGTCTTATGGACCACATCCAGAGGTTCACCAAGGGGTGTATATTTTCATTATTTGTGTGTAACCCAAGATGATTTCTTTGTTTTGTTCCAAATGTCTTGTTGTCAAAAGGAGGTTTATCAATGTTCTTAGATGCTTTGAGATTGTCTATGAGATTGAAAGTTTCCTTAGTAGTTTTAGTAGTAATGTTTTCAACAACTCCATCATGCACAACCTCTTGGTTCTTCTTCACATACTTAGATTTGTCCTTATTAGAGGTTCATCCTTGTTTGTTATCCATTTGAAGGGTTATTTCTATTGGAATTACAATAGGAAAGGTAAGCTTTTGAGAGGGAGGGGGAGTGAATAAGTAGTTTAAACTTTGACCCATAAAAGCATTCACCACACATCCATATCATACATTCACTAAATAAAATGAAATACCATGTAAAGCATGTACATATAAAATATGTAAACAAGTAAACACATATAACACCAGATATGATTACCCAGAAACCCTCCAATGAAAAGATAAAGCTAGGATGGGAATGACACCCAAAAATCTTCGCTACTATATGAATAAAGTGAATCCAATGAAGGTTACAATATTTTGATCATGAGACATGATCTATCCTATGAAAGGTCTAACCTATTAAAGAATTTCAATATAGCTTGTTAGGACTACTCTATTAAGAGATTTAACTTATCCAACTACTAGAATGATTAAGAAATGATCATATAGTTAGCACTTGATTTCTTGATGACAGATCACCTCCATTCTGATGTATTCTTGATCCTTCTTGATCCAATGTCTTGCTGATGTCTATTATCTTCTTCCTTTGTTCTCCTTTAACTGATTCTATAATGCAATCTTAGATCATAACTCCTTAGCCACCATGAATGATTTTTTTGCACATGCAAACTTCTCTCTTCACTCCTTCATACACCTTCTTTTCATCATAGATAGTTTAGGGTTTGTCCTCCTTAAGAAGACATGTGACTTAGGGTTAGGTATGAATCAATGACTATGATTTATATATTTTTCCACTTAATCCTTCCCTTTTTTTGATTGGTTCTACGTAATTCATAGGGATTCCAAATCAAGATTCATCCTTATCTTCAAAATATCATAATTCAATCTTTAAGTCTACTAAAAAATGGTTTACATAGTTGTTTGTGCCATTACAAACAACTATAACAAAACTATCTTGCTCAACATCTGAAGTATCTGATGCTCAATATATATTGTCTTCTATACTATGATTTGACATTTGTATCACTCAACATACACTACTTATTTGGCACCTAAATCACTCAACATACACTATTTTCTTGACACTTGAGTGACTCGGCACACATTGTAAACTCAACATGCTCTATTATATACATGTTGTGCTCAACATGTACTACTTATTTAGTATGAACTAAGTAAATGAATTTAGTGTGTGGACACTCATTAGTCAAAATTAATCTGAGATCAACAATCTCCCCCTTTGAAATGATCTAAAAAACACTTGGCCATACATTAATATCCTTATTCTTATAAACATAACATAACTCTTATTTAGCTTCTATACAAAACTTAAAAATTTTAAAATTTTGTAACAACTTGTACCTCAAAATTTGATAAGTCCCATTCATTTGATAGGTCTATTCTATATTCAAAATTATGTACTCCTACTAAGTAAATGTACCTCAACTGATACTCTTTGACTTCATGTTGTTTGTGCTTGATCCCCCATAGTTTATTCTATCTTTGTAACAACTTGTACCTTTTTCTTACTCTTCCCATTCTTCTCTATCTTCTCTTTATTATTCTCCCAAAATATATATATCCCCTTTCTTATTCTCCCCCTTTGCTCTCTATCTCCCTCTTTTTATTTCTCCCCCTTTTCGACCCTTATGTCAAATGGTCTATACACTAATAATGTGTTTGTCTAAAACATATTTATGGACATCTAGGATAATTTTGAGAGTTGCATCCCAATTTTTACATGCTACATCTAAGGACCTAATTTTGATATCTAGCTCAACAACAAGGTGGACTAGGCCATCTAATGTTGAAAGATGTGGTTCTTTCTTCATAAGTGTTTTAGCATAGCCTAATTCCTTGTCAAAAATTTTAATGTGTGGTGTCAATGTTGTTTTGATGCTAACCAATTTAGCCCTTATATTGGCTTCATCTACTAATAATGTAGCTAACTTTGGGTTTATAGAAAAGTTCTAAAGTGTTTCTCACTTTGAGCTGGTGTCATAGGTAGTTTTGCACCTAATGCATTAATCTAACTTTCTAAACTCAAAATGGGACTTCTTGTCTCTTGTGTGAAGAGTGTTGGATTGCACAATTTATTATACAGTGAGAGAATTTTCTCAAGTACCTTCTTCAAACCTTCTACCTTTGTTGCCAATGTAACTTATGTGAGTGCTATGTCACGTGATATTTTCTCATTCATTTTTCTTTGAAATTTCTTTTCTGACCATTCTAATAATTTTGCATTTGTGTCTAAGTCCACATCACTTGCCTTCTCCATTATATTTATTAGTTGTTCAATCAATGGCTTGGTTTCATCTAGAGTAGGCTAGTTGAATTCAACTAAAAAGATGTCTTTGATATCCTACAATGCTTGCTTGTGCCTATGCTCCCTTCTAAGCATTTCGTAATGCTTCTTCCTAGCTAGGGCTTCTTGTAATATGCCCATTTTCTCAATTTTTATTGTATCATAATCATATTTTGGTAACATAATCTCTTCATCTAGGTCAACATCTTTATGTTGTACCACTTCTTTAGCCTTTTATGAGCTTGGAATCAACACTAAGATTTGCAATGTGTTGCATTTGTGCTCAGCTTCTCAAGAGTGTGATTCGAAGGAGTGCTAGATTGGTAATGTTACCAAGGCTTGAATGACTACTTGCTCCTTCATCTTTGGTGTTAGCTCGATCTCTTCAGGCATATCCTTGACTTCCACAATTCCTTGTGGTGCACCTTGTACTTGTGTTGGAGGTATAGATAAGATTATCTGACCTATTTAACTCTATTATTTAGTAGTGGCTTGGGTTCCCACTACATCCTTTGCAATTTTATCAGCCTTTTCTGATATAGCTTTAGGTACCTTATCCATAGGTTCTACATTAGTGACTTGAGGGGTGATGGTAGGTGGTTCTTGTATTTTCACCTTTTCCCTCCTTGTATTAGTCACAATTTTCTGCAATTTATCTACACTCACCAATACAAGATTATCACATATTTTTTCCTATAGTGTAGATTGATCAAGTATCTTCTTTAGATCTTCCTTTATTAGGGGATTTATGTTCTAGTTGTGACATCAGATACATCTTTAACTATTACTATTTTAGTATTTTCACTTGTTACATGTTGAAGGTTGACATTAGGTAGTTGTGTATCTTGCATACTCTATTCCTCTTGCTACTTTGCCTTAGCTATTGTCTTGTCATCTAATTTCACTTTTGTATCTCCCTTAATAGCATCTTTTTTTTCATCATCTTTTACCTCTATGGGCTCCTCTTCACCTTCTTTCACTGTGGCAAGCCCATATGTGGTCTTCTATATTTGAGTAGACTTGTTAACTATATCTTCAATATTATTTTGCAATATGCTAAAGGCTCTATATTTTTGGAACAAATCTTACTGCATATTTCTTCTTAGCCTTATCAATTTGTGCCTTACTTAGTTCAAGCATGACTTGTGCAAGTGAAGTCTCCCCTATTTTCCTTTCTAGGTTCAATCAATAGTGCTATTTTTTCTCAACTCTCGCATATAAACTTTTAGGCATTGAGTTGGCAATTTGTAGTGGGGTTTTCTTAAAATTTTCCATCATAGCATATATAGCTTCATCCACTTGATTTTTTTCAACTATACCAATATTATCAAAATCAACATGAGAAAATCTTGACAAATCTACATTATTATTGACATTTTCACACTGATTTTCTTAGTTTGATAGAGGATTGTGACTCACCACTTTGAATTGGCTATTGTCATCTGATTCTAATTTCTCCTCATTAGATTCAACTTGCATAATGTACTTTATCCTTGGTGTTTTCTACACTTCACCTCTATGTTCTATAGGTTTTGTCTTTTCTTTTTCCTTTAGTGCAGTGACACATGCACTAACCCTTGTAACAGGTGTTGTAGATTTGGGCTGACTTAGGTTGGTGACCTTCTTGGCTTTTGTCACTAGTTGGGTCTTAGCCTTCCTCTTCTTTTGATTAGTGGGTGTAGGTGCTTCCTTGGCTTCTTCTCCCTCGGCACCTTCAACAACACTTATCTCCTCCTCTAGCTGATCTTCACCCATTCCTTGAGTAAGTGCAAGTGGTGCTTATGCTTGGATGTCTTCTTCCTCATCATCTTCTTCTTGTTCTTCTTGCTCGACACCTTCACCAAATTCAGCTTTCAACTTCTTCACCAACTTATCCTTCTTCTTAATAGCAAAGGCAATGTTTAGTTCCATGGTGATTTTAGATTTGTCCATTTCATAGTTCCAAATGCCTTTGCATTTTTATCAATTTCTTCTACTAGTAAAGCTATTATAGCTATAGAAGCCTCATCTACATTGATTTCATATCCAAGTGGCCTTAGCCATCTCACCCTTGGTGTTGCTGCTTGAACAAAAGTGTAATCAATATCCACTAGAAAGAAAATGTCATAATAATGTTTCTCCACTAAAGATACTAGTATTCTCAATCTTTTCTTCATTAATTGCTTAAAGTCCTCAAAATAACTAGTCATAACTGACTCAAAGTTCTCACCCAATTGTTCAATGAATTCACCAATCTGTACTATTATTGACATGTTGGTTTTCCATGAAATTGTACCAAATGTGGGAAATGTTTTTTGAACATTAAAGAAAATGAATATCAAAATAGAACCAAATTTTCATTGTGCACTCTTTGTCTTCCTTACTACTCCTAGATTCTCAATCAGTTGTTGTAGTTGTAATTGTGTAAGATCATATGTGTGATCTTTCTTGACAATTTTTATATCCAACATCTACTACAATATAAGGCACACTATTCAATTTTTTGGATTGGTAAAACTTATGTGAAATAAACTTTACTACAAATTCTATCAAAGGATTTGTAATGGTATCAATTGTCATTCCTCTCTTATTCCATATAGTTCTAGTATTTTTCAAAATAACCTCCTTAGAGTTTCTCCTTAGAGTCTTAGGTTGATCTATGGTTGGATACCATATTACCCTATGAATTATCCTTTTGGTTATCTTGATAGGTCCATTTTCCAACCAAAGTGAATTATCATGTATCCTATGTAATACTATCCTAATCTATTATGTTTTGAACATATTTGGGAAATCTAGGGCACGAGTTAACCCTTTCTTTTATACAATTTTGTATTCTTCCCTTAACACACCATTCTCACAAAGTCTATCATATGCTTGCCTAATCTCAATATTACCAATACTTCCAATTTTATAGTTGTAACACTTCCTAATATGTTGCACCATTAAAACATTTAGTGGTATCATGGATAGTGCACTAGAGGAGTCTTGTTTGTAAGTGATATCAAGTATGGCTTTGAGTATTGGTTACTTGACCTCATTACTAACTAGACTTCCTTTCCCTCAGCATTATTTGAACTAGATGCCATTATGTGAAACTAGGGTTTACAAAAATATAAATAACATAACTCAACACTTGATAAATACCTTGTAAGATCCAATGAAATGATGTAGTATCATTGTTAAAATCTTTTGTAATTACTTTGAATGAATTTCCATATCACCTCTTGCTCTCCTTACTATTACTTGATTTAGAAATGATGTGAAATGAGTTGAAAGACAATCAAATACCCTTTTGAAACCTTGTAATAAATGTTGAGTGCTTACAAAGTTGTAAGCTTGGCATCATCCAATTTCAAGCTCAATTGGCATCTATTATCATTCCATTTTTTTAGAAACCATTATGAGCTCGACATCAACTAGCCAGTATGTTAGCTCAACATCTTCTAGCATTCTACTTGGAACACATAGGAAACATTCCATGCTCAGTAGTAACATGAAAAACTCAAAGATTTCTTGGATTCCTAATAACATATTACATCTCTATTCATGTTTATATAGCCTTTTCACTACTAAGTCCTTTTGGAGCTGATGTATGATATAAATTTTAAATACTAGTCCTACATAACTCTTGATTGCTAAGTTTGATGAGGTGTGATCACTTGACCCATTGGCTGAAGTGATCCCTTCTCCATTTGATGTGTTGCAATCACCCTTTTTCTTCCATGTCTTGTTCATCTTATCTCTAATGTTTTCAACATCTTCCTTGCCTTTGTCTTTATCAAATTCACAACTTGGTGCTTTTGACCTTGTTGGATAGTAGTGACTGATGTGACCAATCTTCAAACAACTAGAACATGTAGTTTGACTCAACCACCTTTTGTAGTCACATTTGAAGTGTGTTTGTTGGTCATTTTGGCCTTCCCACCAGAATCACCACATTTGAATTCAACACGGTAACATTCACAAGTTTTAAATATCCAAATGGTCAAAAGGGACACAAAATACTTATGCTAACCTAATAATATTTCTTTCCTTCTACGTTGTAATATTTTTGCGGGCTTGCAAGTCCTCATCATCAGATCTCAACAAATCAATAGTTGGTGCTATCTCGCTATAAGAAGTTGCTCGTTCTTTTGCCATAGCAACATAGCACCTTTTGGTTGCATGTCAAGTGGGCCCTCCTTTTCCTTGTTGTTTCTTTGACACTAGGTTTTTCCAAATCCATGGTGGGTTCTATGGCGCTATCAAAAAATCTATGTTCCTCGTCGTTAGTGACATAGCGCCTAGACAGAAAGTGTTACTGTGGCAACATTAGTTGTCAGTGGGTCCCAAGTATGCCCTGTCAGATATTAGTGATGAATTTTGGCACATGTTAGTAGTGGTCAATTTTTTCATTGGCTGAGGTATGACTGTGTAGAATGTGGGCCCTATGAGGACTTGTTAGACAGGTTGGCATGTGGCCAGTTCTCATTGGATGCTACACTAATAGATCTTATCCATCTTGCTTGCTGCCAGATCTCAAAAAATCAATGATGGACACTATCTCGCTATGGAAAGCTGTGAGGATATTATTCATAGTGAAATAGTGTCCTGACAATGCGTGGTATAGATGACATCATGGCCCCCCCTTTTCCAAAGTAATACTATGGCTCATCCTCGATGGCAGTTGTCAGGTGGGTTTGCAATTCCCAAGGCAGAGGTTATCATGTGGGTAGTAAAGTGATGGCATCGAAGGGCGCTATGGCACTATTGAGAAATTTTTTCTTCTTGCCGTTAGTGACATAGTGCCCGATCGGTAAAGGAGCATGATAGGACCTCAGGCAATGTGGAAAGTGACTGCGATTGAAAGAGGATTTTGATTTGTTGCTAGCTATGTAGATCTTTTGATGTCAGCAAGTAGCCTAGACCCATGCCCCTCTCAAACGCACGAAGATTTCCTCACCCTTGGATCAGTCTAAATCGATGGTAGGCACTATCTCTCTATGGAAAGCTACGAGGATATTACCCATACCGACAAAGTGCCATTGTGCCACGGGAGTTAGTGGGGCCAGGTCTCACCAAGATAAGGATGCCGGGTTGTGCCAAGTGGTTGCCAAGTGTTTCATGGGCTTTGAAATTTTAAGGGCAAAGCATAGTAATACGACAAGTCTTCATGATCTTCAGATCGAGATAGATCAACGGTGGGCACTATCTCACTATGGGAAATTGCTTGAAAGTTATCCATAGCAACATAGCACCTCAATGACACTTGTCCTAGTGGGTTTGGTAGAGGTAGTAATAGTCTGATGCGGCCGACGGATAGTATAACATCGTGCTCAGGGTTTGCAAGGGTCTCGCAATTAGTTGAATATCTAGTCAAACTCAGGTAGACCTTATAAGGTGGCAGAAAGGAAAGAAATTATTGGCCCATGTGGCTCATTCTAAATAAAAATTTTAGTTTGACCCACTGACTTTGCTGATTCATGCACCAAAAAATGATAAGAGGTCAGGATTTCTGCACAATTTGATATTTATGAACTATCCCAACCACCTTCAAATGAATGCGAGATAAGGAAGAACACTCCACCTCTAATCCAATCCATCTACTTTATTAGAGTGGCTTAATGGTACCATTTATGTCTTCTCAATGCATTATTTGACACAGAGGATTAGATATCATTGCGTTTGGATCTATACCCAAATTAGACTTTCTCCTTGATTGTTCTCTGTAGGACTTCAATGTAGTGGTTGGGGAGTAACTTCAGTTGGAGGACATCTCAGTTATGCTTGAGCTATAAAGGCAACTTCTTAAAATTGTGAAGGGGTTGACCTTTCTCTGTTGTTTTTTGCTGTTGCTCTACAATTTCAGTGTAAAATTCCCTTTGCCTCTGAATTGAATGATATTCTACCTTATCTTCTTTAGCCATTGGTGTGGAAGTGCAAGAACTCTTTACCTCTCACTAATTTTTTGTAGAGATCTTTAATCTGCATGACTATATCTCCTTGGTCTATGAATGGCAATGTAAGTGAATCTCTCTTTCCTTGTGTCATTCATCTTGGTCTTTTGATCTGCATGTGATTATTAGATTAAAGCAAGTCTGAATGTATATATCCTTAGTTTCATTCTGGTTCAATAGTGCATATATGGGCAGGGATTGGTCTGAACACTCTATTTTGGTACATCACCTCTTTAGATTAGATTAGGTAGATTTGATTTCATGCTTTCCTTCTCCCTTTTCCTCTCCAAGAGTAGTTAGGTGTATCCTGATAGTAAGAGGAAGTCGGCCTTCTCCAGAGACTCAACCTCACAGTTCAAGTCCCATAGCTTGGAGGTTGTTTCCATGTTTCACTAAGTTGTCCTCATGCATAGGCTTTGGACAAGGGTGCAAACCTAAGTGACAACAATTTTTTGCAAGCCTAGTGGGACAACTTTTCAGAAAATTTCAAGCCTACTGGTGTCAAAAGGGAAGATTCCAAGATCAATAATGAGGAGATAGTACTGGATTTGGTGTTATAAGCCTTCAAGAGGCCCATTCTTCAAAGTACTTGGTGACTCTGAGCTTCAAATACATATCTGGTTCTAGACCAAAGTTGTAGTGAGTCATGCCCAGAGCTGAAACAAGGGTATCTTCTAGAGGTAAGTTTTAGTATCAAGAGCTTTCATTTTCAAAACTTAGAAGGAGGAAGACTAGAATATCTTTATCACTAGTTAGGAGTGCAATAGTAACAAATACACCTACAAGATCTATCTCTACTCCTCCTGTTGTTAGATCTTAGCCTAGAATACCATCAACACATATCAATAGATCACTTGTCTATATGGTATTTCCTAGAGCTCATACTTTTTCCACCTTTAATGGTGGGAGCCTCCTCTTATTAGCCCAAAGACATGACATACCAGTAGCTGCCCTCAAAAGTATACCAGAGTTTACTGGAAAAACTTCTATCCCTCCCTTAGAACACATTCAAGAGGTTGCAAATGTTTGTAATATCCATGCATTTACAAAAGATGATGTGGCAGTTAGGTTCCTAGCCTCATCCTTGAAAGGAAAAGTACTATAATGGTATAGAGGTTGGCTCATGGTTCTATAACATATTGGGATGGATTAGGAGCAGGATTGTGCAAACATTTTGATGATAAAAGTGACTATTTGTCACTTTTAGAGCAGTTGACTACTATTAAAAGAGCCCCCCATGAATGTATGATTGATTTTAATTATAGATTTTAAAAGACATGGGATAGGATACCTACTTTAGTGAAGCCTACCCTTGGTAATGCCTTCTTGCATTACCTTAGAGCTTTTAACAGTGATATTGCCACTACAATCCAAACTATGGGAGGGGATACCTTGCCTAATGCTTATGAAATAGCAATAAAATCAGAGAACATCTTAATACAAAGAGGTAAGCTAGCTCCAAGGCCTTCTATGCCTTTCTTCCCTGATGTTCCAAATCATCAACAAGCAATGGCTCCTCTTCTCACAAATTCTACATCACAATCCCTTGTCACAGTCCCTCAAGCTTCCACATCTTCAAATGGGATGGATAAAATCAAAGAGATGATGCAATCTCTAATGCAGAACATGGATAAAAGAGAAAAGAACCTAGAGAAAAGATTGCAAAATTATGGGAAGAAGCTGGAGGATAACTCCTCTATGATGTAGAAAGTAAGCAACAAGGTGGTGAATTTAGAAAGACAAAAAGCTCAAGGTAGTAAGCCCCATCAATTACATTATCAAACTCCAAGTAGTGTTAGGCCTCTAAATCCTAATCATTGGAACAATTCTTTTGATCAGAGTAGGCAGGGTGGCCATGCTTCAACCTCAAATGTAAACCAAAGTAGGGCCATAGTTCCTCAAAACAATATGGCTCAAGATCAAGAGTTGTGTCCCTCCTGTAACTACTCCTATGCCTATTGTATGTGTCAGAAGGATGAATCTTTTATGGCTTTGGAGTAAAAGCACAAACCTATGTCACCTTTAATAAAGAAACGTGATATCAAAATGTGATAGTTCAACATTAGTGACAAAAAAAATGGTATTTTTGTTTAAAATATGAAGATGATGTAAACAGATGAAATGTGTAGAATTGTATGAATTTTATGCCTATAATTTTTATAATTTTTTTGAGTAGGAATTTATTCATTTTATTTTATTTTGAAGTCCCTTTTTTAACTGTAAAAAATATAGAGTGTAGTTCCCGTCAAACAAGTATATGCAAATTATCTTTTTTTGTTTTGATTTGAAAATCTCTTATAGATGACATGTATAGCTAGTGCACAAAAAAAGAAATAATTATTTTTGATGTATATTTTCTTTGTTATAAGTACTCAAGTTCAACCTTATCAGAATCCAATAGTTTTTTCCTCCCGTCAAAACTTTCCTATCAAATCTATACCTTCTTGAAAAAAAATTACATATTCGTGAAGATGATTCTCTCCTCTAGAGATAAATATAATTTTTAAATTTTTTTGATATGATTTACTATTTTTTTTCCTTTTTTGAGGGAGCATCTTCTGAAATGTTGAAATATTGACTTTTAATACTTTGAGATTATAATATATTATAACTAATCAAAACACTCAAAAATTTATATAATGATGATATTGAATCTGAGATCTATGAAAGGGTATTTTTAGATTTTGAAAAAAATTGAGTTTTGATAGAGAAATGAGATTTGACCAAAATAGGTTTTGGTATCACAAATAGTGACACAGATCTATGCTTTTACCCTTTGATAGTCCAAGAACCTGTAGCAAAACAATCATACAAGGAAGAGCAATTTAAAGATGCCTCAGATATGCAAAGATAGGTGATTGCTCTTTTATGAATCATCAGATGGAGGAGTATTGTAATGTAAACTAGGATTCCATTGCTCATAACACTAGAAGCAAAAGAAGAGCCATGGAAGATGTTGTCCCTCATCCTCCCAATCAGGCCTCAACTTCAAATGTGATATCTCATACGCAAGCAACAAATAATCAATCAAGTACCTTTCAACAGCAAAGGTAAAATCATGGCAAAAAAGATACAAGTGATCCTTAGGTTATCCCATCTCAACCTCATACAATTACAGCTCCCAACAGTTCTATCAAAACACCTGCTACACCATTTAGTGTGGTAGAGAAAATAAAGAAGACAAATGTGAATATCTCTATGTGGGATGCTATTGCTACTATACCCATGCAAAAGAGGTTGTTGCAGCAAGAATTGGAAAGTATTGAACCAAAGGATCAGCCACCTAGTATGGAAAGTGCTACAAGCCTAGTACAACCATCAAGGGAGGTAGAAACAAGTAAAAATGTTAGACCTCCTCCATTCTATGTTTCTCTAATTATAGGAGGAAAACTAGTCCATAATTGCATGATTGATTCAGGGGCTAGCAGTTCAGTGATGCCTAGGTGTGTTGCTGATGCTTTGGGAATGAAATATGAGCCCTCCATCATACTAAAACTTACACCCCCAACCCCATCAACATGAATTGCCCTATCCTAGAGATGGATGAGAATGACATAGTGAATGAGCCCACCACCACCCTAGTAGAGATACCTAATTTTTTCTTGGATGAATGAGCTAATGCATATCAATTTGACCCTATGCTAGAGACCCTTGAGATAGGTCTTAGTACATATTGTATATTGGAGAAAGATGCTCTAGTTCCCAATCTTGTGGAGACTAAAGAAGATATGAGTGGGATATGGAGTATGTACTTTGATGGCTCAAGAAATAAAAATGGATTAGGGGTTGGTGTGATGTTGATTTCTCCTACACAAGTAAGGTATTATTTCTCATTCAGGCTCCAATTCAGTTGCACTAATAATGTAGCCAAGTATGGATCCTTGATTCAAGGTCTCCTACTTGATAAAAAAAGAGGAATCCAAGCCTTAAGGGTGTATGTAGATAGTGAGTTGGTGGTTCATCAAGTGAGAAATCAGAATACCACCAAGAATGGTTTGCTCAAGTCTTATAAAAATAGGATATGGGATTTTCTTGAAGGTTTCAATGCATTTAATATTCAAATCATCCCTAGAAAAGAAAATAGACATGCTGATAGACTTGTAGCAATAGGTGCATCTTATGATGTGTTGAGGAATCTTGAGGAGGAGAAGAAGAAAAAAATTAGAGTGATAGTAAGGCTTGCCATCCCTGATAACAACATCCATTGGCAAGTGTTTGAGTCCGATGAGCAAATTGTGAGCTTCTTGCATAATGAAGCAAAGTTTTTAGGCAGAAATCAGTCAAGACTATAGGATCAGTATGGTGACCAAATCAGTGAGAAATCAAAATACCACCAAGAATGGTTTGCTCAAGTCTTATAAAAATAGGGTATGGGATTTTCTTGAAGGTTTCAATGCATTTAATATTCAAATCATCCCTAGAAAAGAAAATAGACATGCTGATAGACTTGCAGCAATAGGTGCATCTTATGATGTCCTGAGGAATCTTGAGGAGGAGAAGAAGCAACAAATTAGAGTGGTAGTAAGGCCTACCATCCCTGATAACAACATCCATTGGCAATTTTTTGAGTCTGATGAGCAAATTGTGAGCTTCTTGCAGAATGAAGCAGAGTTTTCAGGCAGAAATCAATCAAGACTATAGGATCAATATGGTGATCAAATCATTAACCTTAGCTCCAAAAAGCTACCTAAGGGTCTCATTACCTTAGAGAGTGTTTTCAATCTCGATGACCAAGTAAGAGGCAGAGACATGAACCTAGCTACTGATGAAGATGACTACACTCTAGTCATGATTGCTGATGGAAAGTCCTTAAACATGGGGAAGGTATGTTCTAAAATTGAGGAGGAAGTGTTTTATTCATCTATGTCAAGAATTTAATGATATATTTGCCTGGAAATATGATGATTTAAAGGGTTTTGACCCAAGGTTATTTCAGCATACTATAGATTTAGTTGATAATGGAAAATTAGTAAGACAAAAGTAGAGGCCAGTGAATCCCAAGATTAAACCCCTAATGAGAAAAGAGCTATCGAAGTTGATTGAGGCCAATCTAATTTTTTCCATCAAAAACTCATCATGGGTAGCAAACCTTTTCCCTGTTAGGAAGAAGAATGGAGAAATTAGATTATGTGTGGACTTTAGGGACCTTAACCAAGCTTCCCTTAAAGATCACCATCCTCTGCCTTCTATGGAGCAGATTTTGTCCAAGGTCAGTGGTTCAAAGAGATTTTCATTTCTTGATGGATTTTTTGGTTACAATCAAGTGTTGGTTAAAAAGTATGATAGGTACAAGACTGCATTTATCACTAAATGGGGTACCTATTCTTATTGTAAGATGCCATTTGGGCTAACCAATGTAGGTGCTACATTTCAGAAGGCAATGGAGATGACCTTCAAAAGATTGATTGAAAGGTTTGTGTTAGTTTACCTAGATGATATCACTGTGTATTAAAAGAATGTAGAAGATCATTTTGATCATCTAAGATAGGTATTCCTAAGATGTAGAGAGTTTGGGGTTTCCCTTAACCCAAGAAAGTGTATCTTTGCTACTAACCAAGGAAAATTATTAGGACATATTGTATCTGAGGATGGCTTAACCATTGATCCAGAGAGAAAAAAAGAAATACTTGCCCTTCCTCTTCCTAAACACAAGAAAGGGCTGCAAATTTTCTTAGGTAGGATAAATTTTGTGAGAAGATTTATCCCTAATCTTGCTACCATGGTGAAACCTCTTACAACTATGCTCAAGAAAGGTATGCTCTTTGCATGGACCAAGGAAGGGAAGGAAATTTTTGAAGAGATCAACACAGCTATAGCCTCAGCCCCTACTCTCATGAATCCAAATTTTGAGAAAGATTTCATTCTTTATACCCTAGGTGGTGATTCAAGCATTTCTACTATCCTGACTCAAATAAATGATAAAGGTGACAATCAGCCCATAGCTTTCTTTAGTGAAGGGCTTAAGGAGTATGAAGATAAATCTATGTATGTAGAGAAGCAAGCCCTCATCGTCATCAGAGCTTTAAATAAATTTAGACACCTCCTGTCTCATAATAAGATTCATTTGTTAGTACCCCATGTCAGTGTGAAGGATTTTATTTGGACCAAAGATATTAGTGAGAAAAGAGCTGGCTGGATTACTAAAGTGATGGAATATGATATTGACATTTAGATTACCAAGCTAGTAAGAGGAAAGGGATTGTCTAAATAGATGTTATCATCTCAAGAACCTAATGAGGAATCTGCTATGATACTGACAGAGCAACAAGAGGTAAGAAATAGCAACCCAAGGAGTTGGATGGATGATATGATGAATTTCTTATTAGGCAATGGATACCCTCAGGGATTAGATAGAACTAAAAGGAGACAATATAGATTACAATCAATTCCTAATGTCATAGTTGACAGTGTCCTCTCTAGAAAAGATTTTAATGGAGCCCTATTAAGATGCCTTGATACAAACCAAGCTGAAAGAATGATCAAAGAACTTCATGATGGTCCTGATGGTGGTCATTTCTTAGCAAGGAAAATTGCAATGAATATCATGAGGGCTGGTTATTACTGGCCATCTATGTTTCATGATTGTCATAAGTATGTGAGGAAGTGTGCAAATTGTGCCTTCTTCTCTGGCAAACAAAGACTTGCAGCTCTTCCCCTTCATCCTATCTAGGTGGATCAACCTTTTGCTCAGTGGGGATTGGATTTCATAGGCCCTATCAATCCTCCTTCCAATTTTGGCCACAAGTGGATTCTAGCTGCTACAGATTACTTCACCAGATGGACAGAGGCAGTCACATTAAAGGATGGCACTGAATCTTTAGTTGTTGAGTTCCTTGATGGAATTGTGACCAGGTCTAGTGCCCCTTCAATCATTATTTCAGATAATGCAAAGTCTTTTGTTGGAACTCAAATTTGTGCATGGGTAGTGGATCACAATATCTATTTGAGCACATCCTCAAATTACTATCCTTAGGGTAATGGTTTGGCTGAGTCCTCCAACAAGAACCTAATCAAGATCATGAAAAGGACAATAGAAGATAAACGGAGGTGTTGACATAAAAAACTAAAGACTATGCTATGGGCTGACAAAATAACACCTAAAAGGTCAATAGGGAATTCACCATTTGTGTTAGTTTATGGAAGAGAAGCAAGGCTTCCAATTTCATTGGAGTTTCCATCCCTAGAGCTAGCTCATCAGCTGGAGTTGATTGAAGATGATGCCATGATAGTAAGAATGGCAGAGCTGATGGAGCTAGAAGAGAAGAGAAGTAAAACCATGTATACCCTAGAGACACACCAAAAGTAAGTAAAAAAGAGTTTTGACAGGAAGGCTAAGGTCAGAATCTTCAGGGAGGGAGATTTGGTTCTAAAATGGGATGCAGATAGGGAAAAACCAGGAAGACACTCAAAATTTGATGCATTGTGGAGTGGTCCCTATCTAATTGTCAGTTGCAAGCATGCCAATTCTTTTTAGTTAAGTAGGCCTAGTGGTGAAATTTTGCCCATCCTAGTCAATGGGATCTATCTCAAGCTATGCTTCTGATGAAGGTTGAAGGTTTCATGTATATAAGTAGAGTAATTCTTTTTTCAACTCTCCTATTTTCCAAGAAGTGCACGAGCACAAGCTATTTCTCTGAGAGATGGTAGGTTTATAAGTTTTGGAGGTCGTAGAAAGGAAGTTTTGGTCTCTGGTTCCAGTTACAGATATAGGGGTTGCAGGGTTTTCCTCTCAAAGGTAGGGTTAGGGTTTCACAGTATACACATGATCCGCATCTTTTTGACCCTGTAGCCCAATGGATGCATGAGGTCACCAATCTATGCATAGCTGGCTTGTGTCCCCTCTGAGTTGCCAATTTTTTTGATCATTTTGGCCTTCTCGCCAAAATCACCACATTTGAATTCAACATGGTAACGTTCACAAGTTTTAAATATCCAAATGGTCAAAAGGGGCATAAAATACTTATGATAACTTGATAATATTTCTTTCCCTATGTGTTTTAATGTTTCTATAGGCCTAGAAGTCCTCATCATCAGATCTCAAAAAATCAACAGTTAGCGCTATCTCACTATGGGAAGTTGCTCGTTGTTTTGCCATAGCGACATAGTGCCTTTTGGCTGCATGTTAGGTGGGCCCTCCTTTTCCTTGTTGTTTCTCCAGTGCCAGGTTTTGCTAGATCCAAGGTGGGTGCTATGGTGCTATCAAAAAATTTGTGTTCCTCACTGTTAGTGACATAGCACCCAGACAGAAAGTGTTACTATGGTGACATCAATTGTCAAGTGGGTCCTAAGTACACCTCATTAGATATTAGTGATGAATTTTGGCACACATTGGTAGTGGTCAGTTTTGTCATTGGCTGAGGTATGACTATGTAGAATGTGGGCCCTGCAAGGACTTGTCAAACAGGTTGGCACATGGCCAGTTCTCATTGGTTGGTACACTAATAGATCGAATCCATCTTGCTCACCACCAGATCTCAAAAAATAAATGATGGCGCTAACTCGCTATGGAAAGTTGCAAGGATATTATCCATGGTGACATAGCACCCCATCAATGTGTGGCATAGATGACATAATGTCTATGTCCCCTTTTCCAAAGTAATACTATGGCTCATCCTTGGTGGTAGTTGTTAGGTGGGTTCGTAATTCACAAGGCCAAGGTTATTGTGTGGGCAGCAAAGTGATGACACCAGAGGGCACTATGGTGCTATCGAGAAATTTGTTCTTCTCGCCATTAGCGACATAGCACCTGGTCAGTAAAGGAGCATGGTAGGACCTCAAGCAATGTGGAAAGTGACTGCGATTGAAGGAGGATTTTGATTCATTTCCAGCTATGCAGATCTTTTGATGTCAGCAAGTAGCTTGGACCCATGCCCTTCTCAAATGCACAAAGATTTCCTCACCCTCGGATCAGTCTAAATCGACGGTAGGCACTATCTCGTTATGGAAAGCTATGAGGATATTACCCATAGCGACATAGCACCATTGTGCCATGTGGATCAATGGGGCTAGGTCTCACCAAGATAAGGATGCTAGGTTGTGCCAGGTGGTTGCCAAGTGTTTTGTAGGCCCAAAAATTTTAAGGGAAAAGCACAGTAATATGACGAATCTTCACGATCATCAGATCGAGATAGATCAATGGTGGGCACTATCTTGCTATGGGAAATTGCTTGGAAGTTATCCATAGTGACATAGCACCTCAGTGACATGTGTCCCAGTGGGTTTGGTGGAGGCAGTAATGGTTAGATGCATCTGACGATTAGTATAATGTCACGATCAAGGTTTGCAAGGGTGGCACGGTCAGTTGAATATTTGGTCAAACTCAGGAAGACCTTGCGAGGTGGTAGAAAGGAAAGAAACTATTGGCCCATGTGGTTCATTCTAAATGCAAATTTTAGTTTGACCCACTAACTCTGTTGATTCATGCACCAAAAAATGATAAGAGGTTGGGTTTTCTGCACGATTTGATATTTATGATCGATCCCAACCACCTTCAAATGAATGCGAGAAAAGGAAGAACACTCCACCTCAGATCCAATCCATCTACCTGGTCAGAGTGGCTTAATGGCACCATTTCTACCTTCTCAAGGCATTATTTGACACAGAGGATCAGATATCATTGCGTCTAGATCTGTACCCAAATTAGACTTTCTCCTTGATTTTTCTCTATAGGACTTCAATGTAGTGGTTGGGGAGTAACTTCAGGTGGAAGACATCTCAGTTATGCCTAAGCTATAAGGCAACTTCTTAAAATTGCGAAGGGGTCAATCTTTCTCTATTGTTTTCTACTATTGCTCTGCAATTTCAGTGTAAAATTCTCTTTGCCTCTGAATTGAATGATATTCTACCTTATCTTCTTTAGCCATTGGTGTGGAAGTGCAAGAACTCTTTGCCTCTCACTGATTTTTTGTAGAGATCTGTAATCTACATGATTGTATCTCCTTGGCCTATGAATGGTAATATAAGTGAATCTCTCTTTCCTTGTGTCATTCATCTTGGTCTTCTAATCTGCATGTGATTATTAGATTAAAGCAAGCCTGAATGTATATATCCTTTGTTTCATTCTAGTTCAATAGTGCATATATGGGTAGGGATTGGTTTGAACACTCTATTTTGGTGCATCACCTCTTTAGATTAGATTAGGTAGATTTGATTTCATGTCTCCTTCTCCCTTTTCCTCTCCAAGAGTAGTTAGGTGCATCTTGATAGTAAGAGGAAGCTGGTCTTCTCCAGAGACTCAACCTCATAGTTCAAGTCCCACAACTTGGAGGTTGTTTCCATCTTTCACTAGGTTGTCCTCATGCATAGGCTTTGGAAAAAGGTGCAAACCTAAGTGAAAATAGTGTCCTTATATAATTCGTAGGAACATATCCACATTCTTAACAATAATAACAAATATACCTTGTGATGTAATCCCAATTATAATATTTTCCATCATTTCTTACCTTTTTTTTCTTTTTTGATGACCACATGGTCCATATCTACACTCAAAAGATCTATGTCTATACTTTTGATAGTTATAATAATATCCTTCAAATCTTTGTGTGTGTATGGTCTTGGTTTTGCACTCATTTTCTTGATGTCCTTGTTTGTTGCACTTATGGTAGTGAACCATGCTCTTATGCTTGAAATTCTAATTTATAGTCTTGCTCCTACACACATTAGCAATATGTCCTTTCTTACCACAATTGTGACAACTAGGTTCAGAGTTATTACTCTTGTTGTTTCTTTCTTCTACACTTTTAGATGATTCTCCTTCTTCAGTACTTGTGTATCCTAGTCCAGATGTATCATTATTGGATCTAGGAGATCTCAATAATTCCTCAAAGTATTTGTTGGCTTCATTTGGTTTGTTGAAACTTTCAACAAATTCCTTTTCCCTTTTTAGGTCACAATTTAATTGCTCATTCTAAAATTTCAATGTTGTTATATCAATTTCCTTGGCATTCAATTCATAGTTGGCATTCATCATTTGACTTAGAGTATGCAATTTCTTGTTGGAAATTATGGTTAGCTCTGATGATTTCTCTTCCAATCTGTTTGTCAAAACTCTTTTTTTCATCTTCAATCATGGCTTTATCTTCCATAGCTTTCCTTTTCTATTTAGACACCTCACATAGTAGTATGGCTTGTGATTCGTGCTCTAACTTGAGATTTCTAATTTCCTCATCTTGGGCTCCATTCATTTCCATTAGATCTACAGCTACTAGATCAAATTCATTAGAGTCTCGATTAGCAAATAGCTTAGTAGTGTCTATCTCTCTATTTTATGTGTCATTTTCCTCAATAGGAATTTCCTTCCTTTTCTTCAAAGATTTCTTTAGTTCTTCTCTTTCTTCATCCAGTTGATGTAGAGTGAGTTGTATTTCAATTCCTTGATTCTCAATAATCTTTCCCACCTTGTGAACTTCCATTTTCAAGATCTTTCCTCAAAATTATAAAGCTTGTCTTTTACAGAACAAGGCTCTGATACCAATTTTTGGAATTACAATAGGAAAGGTAATCTTCTGAGGGGACGGCGTGGGTGGGGTGAATTAGTAGTTTAAAATTTGACCCATAAAAGCATTCACCACACATCCATCTCATATATTCACTAAGTAAAATGAAATACCATGTAAGGCATGTACATTTAAACATGTAAACAAGTAAACACATATGACACTAGATATGATTACCCAAAAACCCTCCAATGTGAAGGTAAAATTGGGATGGGGATGACACCCACAATTATATATCCAATTAAGGTTAAAATGTTTTGATCATGAGACATGATCTACCCTATTAAAGGCTTACAAATACGTTAGGTCTTACCATGTTAACGGATTTTAATAGCCTGTTAGAAGTGTGCCTTGTTAAAGGACTTCAACCCACAATTAACTAAGTACCCTATTAAAGGATTTCAATATAGCCTATTAGGAAAACTCTATTAAGAGATTTAACTAATTCACCTGCTAGAATTATTCAACAATGATCCTATAGTTAGCACTTGATTGCTGGACGATAGATCACCTCCATACTAATGTATCCTTGATCCTTCTTGATCATATGTCTCATTGTTGTATATTATCTTCTTCCTCTATTCTCCTTTAACTAATTATGTAATGCAATCTTAGATCATAACTCCTTAGCCACCATGAATGCTCTATTTGCACATGAAAACTTCTCTCTTCACTCCTTCATACACCTTTTTTACATCATAAATAGTTTAGGGTTTTTCCTCCTTAAGAAGACTTAGGTTACTTAGGGTTAGGTATGAATCAATGTCTATGATTCATCCATTTTCCCACTTAATCCTTCTCTTTTTCTAATTGGCTACATGCAATTCATGGGAATTCCAAATTAGGATTCATCCTTGTCTTTAAAATATTGTAATTCAATCTTTAAGTCAGCTCAAAAATGGTTTACATAATTGTTTGTGCCATTATAAACAACTATAACAAAACTATCTTGCTTGGCATCTAAAGTCTTTGATGCTAGATATATATTGCCTTCTATACTATGACTCAACATCTATATCACTCAACATGTACTGCTTACTTAGCTCCTAAATCACTCAACATACAATATCTTCTCGGCACTTGAGTGGCTCAACACACACTATAGACTCAACATGCTCTATTATATACATGTTGTGCTCAACATGTACTACTTATTCAGCATGAACTAAGTAGATGACTTAAGTATGTAAACACTCATTAGTCAAAACTAATTTGAGATCAACAATTTCACCCTTTTTGACCATGAATTCCTCTATCTAGATAGCTTGTGTGACCATGTCTTCAAAGGTGTGTGGATCTTGAAGTTGAACTTTATACCAAAATTTAGGTAAAAGATTATCAGTGAAGATGTCATCTTTTTCCATTTTAGGAATCTTTCATGAATATTTGGTGTAAAGTTGTCTCCATCTCTAAAGGAATGTGTGGAAAGGTTCCCCAACTTTCTATTTAAGGTTATAAAAGTCTCATATGTTAACTAGATATTGTATGTTATGGGAGTACTATTGAAAAAACAAGCTAGTAATCTCATCGAATGTTTTGATACTAGTAGGCAATCATAAAAGTAATTCCATGGCTTGAACACCTATACTTCATGGGAATAGATGCATGAGATATGTCTAATTATGCATAAATTCCATAGAAAAGTCATCAACCACAAATGATCTTCAGGATTGGAAGTTTTGAAGTATTTATCATACTTAAGTAACTCAACTGCTCTTGGAAAAGGAGGCATGTATGTAATTATGCATAAATTCCATAAAAGATTCTGCAAAAAGTCATACAAGGAACTGCAAAGAATCCTACAAGGAAGTAGTAATAAGGAGTTTTCTCATGCAAAAATTAGTATAACTAGGCACAAGAAAGGGGATAGACTGATTTTTTTGACTAAATTTGGAGAGATTTTCAATGGTTTTGATAGTTCTCAACAAAAGACTAACTGTGTTGACAAGTTTCATATAGATATCGACATAGTTTTCAAGTTTTGGACATCATTTTTGTTTTCAAAAAAATAGTTGTTTTCAGACACGAGAAGCAAGTAGTAGTCACAAACAATCCAACCAAGGGTAAAGAAACTAGAGGGACAAGGGAGTCTTGGTCTTTTTTTTATTTGATAGATTTGGACAAGTTTAAATACTTCAAAAAAGACACACTTTATCCCTATAAAAAATGGTAGAGGAAGCAAAACCTTTGTCTCACAACTTATGTGCTTGTGTTCACCTCACACAACTATGTCACCCCACTAGAGGGTACTTATGTTTTTGGTGTATTCCAAGGACTCAATACATATAAACTAAAAAAAGACCCTTTTGGTAGGGTTCAAGCATATATACCACCATCTAATATCCAAGTACATGCATATTTTGAGTATCTATAGGAGATATTCTTCCCCCTCCTTGCACAAAGATTATGACCCCTTTAAGAGGTGAATCAGGTGACAACTAATTAAGAGGTTTTTACTTGGCTTCCATTCATATTAACCCCCAATAGCTTCACAAATGAAGTTGAGGTTATTAGCCCACACCATCATCTAAAAGTGCACACACTTGACTAGCAAGAATGGGGTCGACACTGACCAGTGCAACAAAGAAAGCCTCTTCATAATATGTGATTTAGAATGAAGAAGAGGAAATTAACATGGCATTGGATTCTTTTGCTCAAAAAAGCTTCTTTATTATAGTGATTTGGACTCTCCAATGAAAGAAGTGTGCTCACTTGGGTCATTCTTAGAGGTTGGATCGCTCCAGTAGGCCCTCTAAAAGTTTGACTCATATTGGTGTTTCAGATCTAAGGGTCCAATTTTCTAATTTTCCACAAGGGGAAAGAGAATACTCCTCTACCTTGTCACCTTACCCAAATGTGCAAGACATGTTCATCACTGAGTTAGTTTATCAATCCTAACTTTTCTTTTCTGAAGATTTTGATTTTCTAAAAGGAAGTCATCATCCCTTAATAAAAACTACTCATACAAGAGAACCACTAACTTTCCTACCTCCCTAACTTTCCCACCTCCCTAACTTTCCTACCTCCCTAACTTTAGGAGAACCACTAACTTTCCTACCTCCCTCAGGTGCCATCTTTCAAAGGAATCTAGGTTTTTTATTTACTCTTGGGCATCACTTTCAAGTAATAAAATGCATACTCCCCTATTCCTTTGTCTAGAACTCTACAAAGTTCACAAGCCTTATTAAACTATGTGTAAGAAAGTAGTAAAGAAAACATGTGACCAAAGTGAGCACACTTCTTTCATTGGAGATTCCAAATCACTATAATAAAGAAGATTTGTTGAGTAAAAGACTCCAAATCCATTTTAATTTCCTCTTCTTCATTCTAAATTACATATTATGAAGAGGCTTTCTCTGTTGCACTAGTTGGTGCCGACCCCATTCTTGCTAGTCACAAGTGTGTACTTTGAGATGTTGGTGTGGGCTACTAGCCTTAACTTCATTTGTGAAGCCATTGGAGGTTAATATGAATGGAAGCCAAGTGAAACTAACTAAGAGGTTTTTACTTGGCTTCCATTAATATTAACCCCTAGTGGCTTCACAAATGAAGTTGAGGCTAGTAGCCCACACTAGGATCTAAAAGTGCACACACTTGACTAGCAAGAATGGGGTCAGTACCAACCAATGCAATAGAGAAAGCCTCTTCATAATATGTGATTTAGAATGAAGAAGAGGAAATTAACATGGCTTTGGAGTCTTTTTCTCAAAAAATCTTCTTTATTATAGTGATTTGGAATCTCCAATGAAAGAAGTGTGCTCACTTGGGTCATTCTTAGAGGTTGGATCGCTCCAGAAGGCCCTCTAAAAGGTTGACTCATATTGGTGGTTTAGATCTAAGGGTCCAAGTTTTTTATTTCCCACAAGGGGAAAAAGCATACTTCTCTACCTTGTCACCTTACCCAAACACATAGAACATATTCATCACCAAGCTAGCTTATCAATCCTAACTTGTCTTTTCTCAAGATTTTGATTTCCTAAAAAGAAGTCATCATCCCTTCATCAAAAATACTCATACAAGAGAACCACTAACTTTTTTGCCTCCCTCATTTACCATCTTTCAAAGGAATCAAGGTTTTTTATTTACTCTTGGGCATCACTTTCAAGTAATAAAGAGCATACTCCCCTATTCCTTTGTCTAGAACTCTACAAAGTTCACAAGCCTTATTAAATTATGTGTAAGAAAGTAGTAAAGAAAACATGATGTTTTAGTGGATTTGATCATATTTTTTGACATGTGTATCTTTGACAAATGTCCTATAGTCAAATAATCAATATTGTTTCAAGGGTTTGTAATATGGTTTCTTTGACAAGCATCCTACAAACTATTGTTAAGTTGTTGAAAATCAAAAGCCAAAAGTGAAAATGCTTCAGAAATAACTATTAGCTAAATCATGATGATAAAAAATAAATATGAAAACTGCATTTTACATTTATTGATGTAGAATTTTACATGAAATGCTACAAAGGCTTGTGCGAGAAAATGGTGTGTACTATGCGAGAAACCATGTAAACATTTTTCATGTGAGGAAGTGCAATACAAGGAGAAAAATCTCAGTTTCTTTGTGTGAGAATGAGATTTTTTGCTTGAGAAATTGTAGTACTATATGAATGACAATGAAAAAACATCAAAATATGCAAAAAAGGAAACAAAAGATGCTAGAAACTTGATTTCTTGGCCCCATGGTGGGCACCAAAAATTTATGCATTAAATGTGGGCCTCGATCTTCATACAAACTTTAACATGATCATTATATGCAGGATCATCCTGAAATGAACATGATATTGTTCATCTAAAACAATTCAACAAGCTGATCTATTGCTTTATAACTAGATTGATTATGTTATTGCTCTCATAATGAAAAGCTAGCAACCAAACATATAAAATGAAGGATTTAACCTATATGAGAATGCAAGATTAATGTAAATGAGATATAAAAATTAATTTATATGTAATGCATATATTAAGCTAAGAATAAAAAGAGATATACTATTTTTAATGGATACATTTTAAAGCTAGAATGATATTCTAATGCAAGAAAAATGACAAGCTATAAATTGATGAGAAAAGGAGTATTTAGCATAAGATTGATGCAATTCAATTTCAACCTCCATAATAAGGAATTGAAGGCTTCTCAAATAGAATTTTAGAATTGATCAATGGTCAAGATCAATTTGGATTTATAGTTGAGATTGGAAATTGTTGATCTTAGATTGATTTTGACAAGTGAGTGTCAAAACACTTAAGTTATTTACTTATTTTATGCCAAACTAGTAGTACATGTTGAGCACAACATAAATAATAGACCATGCCAAGTCACTCATGTGTTGAGTCACTTAAGTTCCAAGTAGATGGTATATGTTAAGTGACGTAGGAGCCAAGAAAATAGTGGATGTCGAGTGATATAGGTGTCAAGTCATAGTAAAAAGAATTAGTGTGTGTTGAGCATTAGAGACTTCAGATGCTGAGTAAGATAGTTTTGACATATTTTTTGTAAAGGCACAAACAACTATGTAAACCATTTTTGATCTGACTAAAGACCAAATTTTAATATTTTGGAGATAAGTATGAATATCTAGTTGGATTCCCTATGTAGTTACATGCAACTAATCAAAAAATAGGAAGGATTAAGTAGAAAAATGGATGAATTTTAGTCATGATTCACACCTAACCCTAAGTCACCAACGTCTTTTTAAGGAGGACAAACCCTAAACTTTCTATGAGTGTTAAAGGAGTGAAAAGGATAGTTTGCATGTGTAAATAGAGCATTCATGGTGGCTTAGAAGTTATGAAGTGAAACTACATTATAGAATCAGTTAGAGTAGAATAGAGGATGGAGAAAAGTATACAACAAAGAGACATCTAATCAAGAAGGATCAAGAAGACATTATTTAGAGGTGATATGTTATCAAAAAATCAAGTGCTAACCACAAGATCTATACTAAGACATTATAATAGGTGATTTTAGTCAAAGTCTCTTAACAGTGTAGTCCTAACAAGATGTATGAAATCTTTTAACAGGGTGCTTACTTAGTTGTGAGTTAAAGTCCTTTAACTAGGCACACTTCTAATAGGGTCTTGAAATCCTCTAACAAGGTGAGACTTAACAGTCTTTGCATGCCTTTAACAGGGTAGCCCTTTCACAAGGTAGATCATGTTTCATGGTCAAAACATTGTAACCATCATTGGATACACTTTATTGCTGTAGCAGTGAATATTTATGGGTGTCATCCCCACCCCAGTTTTACTTTCTCACTTGGAGGGTTTCCAGGTAATCATATCTGGTGTCATGTGTGTGTGATTACTTATTCGTGTTTACATGATTTAGATTTATATGCTTTATATATTATTCATTGAATGCATGAGATGGATGTGTGGTGAAAGTTTTATGGGTCCAAGTTTAAACTATTGATTCACCCCTCCCACCCCCCTCCCCCAAAAAGTTTACCTTTCCTATTTGTAATTCCAACAAAAATGAGATTCAGTTGGAATGGAATATTTAACTGATTCAATTTTGAGTGTCATGAAGAGTTAACTAATTCTCTTCTAAGTGTCATGGAGAGTTAACTGAATTAATTCTATTTCCAATTCTAGTTCACTTAGAGTTTCCATTTTTGAACTAAAGAGAGAATTTGGAGAGTATACTTAATTTAATAAAATTGAATATGACCTCATAAATTCATAATCTTAATTAATTGAATAATTAAATTCAATAAATTAAAATGAGGATATAGTCTTATTAAATCAAATAGATTTAATTCCCTTGTACAATAGCTAAAAGGTAATTGTAATTAATTAAAGTATGAAAACTTATAATTAAATTAAACTTAATTAATAGGTTTAATGTAGCTAATTTGAGTCAATACTTCGGAATTAAATAAAGAGTGTAATTAATACAAATTAGGGTCTTTTGCATTTGACACTTAGGTCAAGTAGTGATTATTAGAATCATAATTGCCTAGTAAAATAGGACTTAGGATTGATCAAATAGACCAAAATTGGTTTAGCATGGCAATGTGCCAATTTTGGGATATTACACCTGGTTCATAATAGGTTGACCTAAGTCAACCTAGTCTAGGAGATCTAGTGTGGGAAGACACAAAGAAAAGGGGAAAATACCAAAACAAATAAGCTATAAAAAGGAAGAAGAGGAGGGAAAAGGATCTCAAGCATAAGGATACACATGGTCCAAAGAGGGTATTATGAAGATGGAGCTAAGAGGTCTTAAAAGGTAAGTGCATCCATTTCAAGATGATATGTTTAGCCCCCACTTTAGTGAAAGTATGAGTTTCATCAAACTCATGATAAAGTAGATAAAGAGCAAAAGAGAAAATCTTATCATGATTTAGGAGAAAAGAAATCATCAAGCCCCCAAAAGACTTAAGTATTTGTCAAATCCAAAATAATAATAAGGGAGATAAGTGCTACAAAATAGGGTGTAGCTACTTCCCCAATAAGCTTTGTGTTCCCTATTATAATCAACAAAATAAAAAATAAGGAAAGGGGGAAGGTCTTTATAAAAAGTAGATTGTATTTAATTGTCTAGCAAGTGTGTGTCACATGCTAATCAACCCATTGAAGATGAACAAATGGTCTATAAAGTGTGTGTAGCATGCTAGTTAGTCCATCAAGGGATTAAACTTCAAGGGTAATCCATGTCCCAAAAAGAAGAATCAAAATGTGATCCAAGCATAAGGATTTGTGTATCCTTAAAGGATCAAAACAAGATCAGGCTTCCCAAACTATTAGTAGTAAAAAGAAGGGTCCAAAAAATAAGGACTAGGCCTCCTAAACTATAAATAGTTTAGAGAGAGATACAAAATAAACCAAGCCCCCAAGAATGGTTCCTAGAAACTACAAGGAAAAAGAAAGTGAGGAGATAAACATGAAATATAAATACATAGATTTGGGTATCACTTAGAAATCATACCAAGCACTAAAGGATGAAGTGCTCCAAGTTGTACATAGAATCCAAATTTATATTCCATGGACAAAGGATGAGCTTAGTGTATGATTCCACATTAAAGAAATTGTGAATACCTTAATGAGAGCAACTCACACATGGTTTGATATAGAAATAGGGGTTACTGGGGGGGGGGGGGGGGGGGGCGGTGTGGGGTGAATAAATTATCTACAAACTTTAATTGCCAACTAGATATTATTATTTACTTTAAACCATGCATAATAAAAGTAATAAAGTAATTTTGAATAGTAACAATAGAAATGCATAAAGATAACTCATAACACCATATTTTGTTAACTAGGGAAACCCTAGCCAAGGGAAAACCCAAGTGGGGATGATACCCACTAGATAATATATTTATATATAAGATCCTTGTTAGAGGATAGATCTTGTTATTAGTCAATGATAAAATTTAGTATAATTAGTCCTTTTTAGGAGACTTTGAATCCCTATTAGGAGAGTCCAACCCTATTAGGATTTGTAGTACAATGTATATAAGAAGAGCCCACTGTCCAAACATGCAATTTCAACTACAAGAAGAGCTCACTACTTGAACAAATAGTTTATTTTTATTTTACTCTTTCCTTGACTGATCTTTGATCTTTATATTGATCTCGGATAACTAGATAACTTTGTATATACTACTTTCACATATACTCACAATTCACAATTCTCACTTGCACTTCACTTTCACATAATATCAAGATAACACACTTCTTATCACAAGAAGTCTTTTGTATAAATACCATGCCTTTACACAAATTATTTCTAGGTTGGCTAAGACCACAATTCAATTTTCCAAGTTAGAGTAAACATCTAGGATGTCGGCCCTAATTGGACAAGTAATTGTTTTGTAAACAAAACAATTCTTTCCTTTAATTTCACTATCTTACATCATCAAAATATGATTATCTCTATTTCATACAGTCTATACAAACTTCTGAGCTTATACATATCATAAAAAGCATGTATACTATCTCCATGTAACTTTGCTAGTCATAATATGATGCCTATAACATATTATAAACAAAACAATACACTATTATAAACCAAATTCTATACTTAGACAATTTTTTGATTACCAAACACTAAGTATCTTTATTTCTAAGGTTTCCTAAAAACATGTACATCATGTGTTGCCATTAATGAAAAAAAAAAAATATTACAATTAGCCAATTGTCAACAATCTCCCCCTTTAGCATTGATGGCAACAAAATAGGGAAAATTGGCTAAGTGATAGAAAAACTTAACATAAACAACATATAAACATTATATCTATTACAACTTGTTCAAATTTATATATATGCTCCCCCTTACAATATACTTTATACTTTTACAATCTTCACATATATTTCTCCCCATTGTATCTCTCCCGACAATCTCTCCTTTTTTCATGTATACAATTTTCACATCTCTCCCCCTTTGTCATCAATGAAAAAGGTCAAAATGTCAAGATTCTATCCAAAAACTATTAAAATTATTGTCCTTCTTTATGCTGAAATAATCTTCATACAATCATCAAAAATAGTCTTCAGATTGTCCATACCTTTGTTTCATGTCTCCTTGGTAGATTCAGCTGATGTGAGAATTGCACATAAAGCATATGATGCAATCTCAATTGCATTGATATTTGAATACAAAAATTTTGTATATGTTTCCTTAGTCTTGACACATTTCTCTAGCTTCTTCTCAACAAAAGATAACTTTAGAGAAATATATTCTCTAAAATTAGATGTTCTTTTCAAGATTTTCTCTTTCCAAAGTTCCAGTTTCTTGATGTCACTGAGAACATTAACAACTTGACTCTCAAAATCATCTACTTTGCTAGATGGATGCTAGATTTGGTTGCATAGAGCCTCTAGCTTACTCATCTTTGAATCTATCTGACTGTCCAAGTCTTTACTCAACTTGTATGATAAGGTACACTTAACATATAGAGTTTTCCCTTCTTGCTAATATTTTCAAAGTTGTTTAATGCATGCATCAAGGTTGACTAAGTCATTCTTGATATTCTGGTAGATGGTGTTAAACAAGTTAGCATCATGGGAAATTTGAGCCTTTGCCTTTGGAAAATTTAGAAAATTAGTAAATTCTTTATCAAAGGATTTTAGCACTACTTATGCTCTTTGTTCAAGATCTAACTCAGTATGCTAAATTGTCAAGGTGCTGTGCAATTTGTGTGTTGCTTCCATTAAAGTTTTCTATAGACTTTTCATAGTTTTATTCTTCTATATAAGTTTATATAAAGATGAAATCAGATTAGTTTTATCACCATCATTAGTAGCCAAGCTTTCAAGAGAGAGTGGAGTAGATGAACTAGCTGGTTTAGTCTCATCCTCCCCCTATTTCTTTGTTGCTTCTTGTTCTCTTCTCTCTTCCTCTTCTTTCCTTTCCTTTTCTTCTCTCTTTTTTCTCCTCTAATCTTTTCTTCTCTTCTTCCTATGCTTTCCTTTTCTTTTCTTCATCTTCCTTTCTTTTCCTTTCTTCCTCAAGAAATTATTGCTTAGTTGCTTCTATCTTCTTTTTTGCATCTAGTAACCTCTTTTCTTCCTCAATTTGTTTTAGCTTTTCTTTAATATCTTCTATATCTGGCTCATTTGGTTTGGAACTACCAAATGGATTGGTGTCATTAGTGTTAATAGTAAAATTGGTTTGATCAATCTGCATAATGTCACGACTTACTAACACTTCTAGGGTTTTAGGAGCTAGAGGAGATGTTGCCTTTGACTCTTTCAACATCTTACTAATAGTTTTTGCAGTCTCCTTTCTCAACTTATCCTTTTCTCCAACCATGAATAAAAATAGCCTCAACTTATTCCTCAAATATGTTGTGAGGTTATTCAATAATCCTTTTGTTTCATCTTCATCATTAATCTTGCAAATAGTTCTAAGCATAGACTTCCAAAGTTCAAGGTCTTCTTCTCTTGTAGGAATATTCTTATTTATAAGTCTCTCATACACTTTCTTGTTCACTACTCCTTCAATATCTTTTAGACTTAGATCATTTTCTATGATACATCTTATAGTAGATATATCAATCTAATCCTTCTCAAAATTATTGTATAATTCATAAAAAAAATTCATCTAAACAAAGTTTCCCTTATTGGAAATCACTGTATTAATCTTATCAATCTTTAGCTTCCATGGTTGCTCAGCTTTTCTTGTTTCTTGCTTAGGTTGAGTCACCTTTTAAACTTGTTGGGTTTCTTGTTCCTCCTCTTCTTCATCACTAGAATCAATTTTCAATAATGTTTTCTACCTCTTACTTGGTTTGGTGGCTAGTTGTTTGACTCTCTTAGTCTTTAAGGATACTACTTCCACTAATCTCTCTAATTTTCTTTTTTGCTCACTAGGCTACACATTAGATACTTTTGCATATGGTATGCTCTGCTCTGAAGTTGTCTTAACAACTAATATTGACAAGGGTTGTATATTCAATACACCTTGCTTCAATGTTTGTCACACAACCTCAAATTCACTCTCTATAATTCTGACCTCAAATAATGCCTTCTTCATAATAGATTCAACATTCTTGTGAGATGCCTTATCCAAGGTTGCTTGATGAGCATGCTGTGTGATCTCATCATAGGTGCCAAATCTATATTCTACTTTGTATTTTTATGAATTTAACAACAAATCAATCTAACCAAAATCAACATCATCATTCAGTTCATAGCTCAAAGGATCTAAAAATGTTTCCCAAGGTTCTACTACTTGAATACAAGTGTGATCTATATCAACCAATATACATATATCCTCCTTGAATCTATCCACAATTTCTAGTGAAATCCTAAATCTCTATTTCATCTCATTCTACAAAGTCCTCATAATTAGGTTTTTTCTATATGATATTTTGTCTATAGGATGTCTTATGCATACCTCTGTGATCTTCTTTGTAATGCATCTACCACTACTAATTATATATGTTACTAAAAAGTAGGGAACTCTTTTCAATATATGGAAGAATATGTGATTTATCAATGATTAGAATTTAAACACACCATTCTTGGTTCTCTTAATATTTTCAAGGTTTTTCAAGAGTTGCATCCTCAGTATTTCACTTAGATTCACTTGCTCTTTCTCAACACATATCTTATAAGCTACATATATGAATCCTGCTTAAATTTCATCTATCTTAGAACTTGCACAAACTAAATAAACAATAATTCTACTGAGAAATTTCACTCATGTTTCTTGATGGAGCTGATTACTATGGCCTTTCCATTATATACTACCTTAGTGTAACTTTCCACTTTCTTCTTAATCATCTTCTCACTTGTGGGTACACTTCCTTGTTTGCTAAGACTAGTTACCTCATGTATAAGGTTGGTAGAGATGTCTACTACATTATCTTGCATCCACAATTTTCCATCATGTATCTTGTTGGTGTTTGAAAATATTATAGGTTTTCAATTACCCTGATAAGAATATGACACATGTAGGGGCAGCTAACTCTCATCTTTAACACATCATTTCAGACACTAGGCCAACTATAAGGCTTGACCCTTCTTCACTTTAGACTCTGCAAGACCTAGGTAGGTGGACCTCAGATTCAATCGATATTGTACTAGTGCAAAAAAAATCCCTGAATCTATTAAGCAGATGAAAACCCCTAAATCTACTAATGACTTATGCAATAACAAAGAAGTGCAGTAGCAAATTACAACTCTATGGAATGCACAAGCTGAGTGAGGGTTAAACTATTCTAGCTCTTCAACATAAAATGTAAAGATGATTTGAATTTGATTTGATTTTATGTGGGTGGGGAAAGTGGATGAAAACTAGGCATGAACAACAAACTTATGATCTTATAATAGATTAGTGCCTCATCCATTGGGCAATTCATGAATCTCCCTCATGCATTTTGGATATCTAGAACACAATTCTTATGCCAAGACTCCAAATCTATCCATTTACCTTGTAAATTGAATATCCATATTCGATCTAAACCTCATTCTTACCTGATATCCTCCTTAATAAACCAGTAACCCTATTGAATCTATGAAGCATTTACATAATTTCTTCAATTACAAGCAACAATGAAGCAACATACAGTCTTTAGGGACTACAGTTATGATCTAGGTTCTTTGTTCAAAGACCATAAAACATCACAACTCAACTAAGAAAGGAGACAAGATATAAATTGAAACTAAACACTTGTTGTTCCTTGTATTGATTTCCTTGAAATAATACATAAAAATGCATGAAATTAACTCATGAGGAACCTAATAAATCAGGCTATACAATGAACAAAATGCTATCATACAAGAGAGAAAATGGCAGTAATGAGAAATTGATGGGATGGGAAGGGGGTATCATAGCCAAAGAAAAGCTTCAAGGCCTAGAACCAGCACATCCCAGATCTTCCATTCATAATTCATTAATTCCAAGGCTAGTTATACTAACTATCTTCATTCTAGAGAAACTTTCCAAAATTCCAACCCCTACAAAAGAGAAGAAGAAAGTATAAATAGAAAGGAAGAAATTGCCAGATTTGTTATGCAACTAACATGCATCCCTTCAAAATTCCTTCCCAAGAAGGTAAAAAAGCCTCTTTCTACCTTCTCTCTGTAATTGAATATCAAAATCCCATCATTTGGTCTCTATAAGGCAGAAATATCTGAGATATTTGATTCACCATCATAACTGATTTTTGATGTCAAAGTGAATTCACGATAAAAAGTGAAAATCAATTCAATGTGACCTCTAGAATGCAAGAAAACTATTTAAGGATGATTTTCTCCATATTCAGATTCTAACAAGCCTTTAAAACTGCCCTCTAACCAATTTTGATGCTCAATGATGAATTTTGGTCATTCTGTTGAGAATGCCTTAGGAATCACAAATTGGCTACAAACTAAACCAGTAAGCACCTATGCAAAAACCAACCTCAAAAATGGAAAATTCAGCTTGTTTCAATTCTAATGGTATATTGGAGCACCCATTTAAGTTAAAAATTTCTCCAGTTGTGGCCCTCTGAACTTCAGGTCTCTATTCATGGCTCTCATAGCATTTATTTTGCAAAAAAAAAACTTTTCTAAAGTTCAAACTATACCATAAGTTCAGATTTTATTTAAAAAGTCTTGCATGTTTAGAAAATAATAAAATATTAAAAGTTATGTTTTCCCAAATTTTTCCACCATTCTCCATCCGGGTCAAACTTGGTTTGACTGTCCCTACCATGTGTCAACATGTGATTGGTTTGGACCTGCACAATCATCAGACCTTGTCACCAGGGCACCACATGTCATCGCCACCTCAATGCTCACCATGTCACTATGGTAATCATCATGCATCTTCCCCTATGGTGAGATAGCGATGATCGTCAGATGTGCCACATGTCACCATCTAGTTCATCTATTGCATCTACTTGCCACATTATCACCTGCTCGCCACATGTCATTCACTAGTTCATTGTCAAACTTTAGGTGGGACCCACATTGCTTATTTGACCTTGGCCAGATTTCAAGGTTTTCTAGCAATTTGCTATGTCACTAGCCAGAAAACCTTGGATTTTCTAGCTAGAGAAGTAGCAACTTGCTAGATTTTGGACTTTTCTGGTGACTGCAACATTGCTGACATCGTTAGTGCCATATCATCATGTTTGTTCAAAATTTATGCTTTGGAAGTGTCCAACTATCAGCATCCTTGGGGTCCATCATACATCACATGGCTTCCAAAAACCTTCAGTCTTGTAGACACAAAGCATATCGCAAGGGTTTCTATTTAAACAATTAAAATCCCTACCCACAAGCAATGTGGGGTATACATTTCTACATACTACTGCCAGGGTCTTCATCTATTGCATGGGCTGATTCCCTTCATTTTATAGTGGCTTTCTATGTATGGATGACTCCTCTGTATTGGCATGGAGGTCTTCATGGTTGGCATAGACTTGCTTTGTTTAAAGATCCCCTGCTTTAGCGTGCTATTCGACTGCTCATGAGTTCCAAACTTTTTTTCTTCCCTGTTATGTTATGTGTGGAGATTCCTTTTTATGCATGAGTGTCTTCTTGAAAGTTATAGTTCTTTGCAGGGATGAGACTCCTTTTAACCTCCTCCAACTCCCTATCTTTTTTTTTGTATGGCGTTTCTTTCTCAATGTGTCGATTCAAGTTCCCCTGTCTTTGACCTACATGCTCCTCCCTCCTACCATCAGCTTCCTTTTTCTGCCCCTTTTTAATGCATAGACTTATGATTTTAGTGGTCGGCCTCTCCTTTGTCTCACACATGAGTTTCTTTATTGTTGCGTGGGTGGCCTCCTTTGATTATACTTTGGTGTGGGTGCTTTCTTTGAATGCAGGTTATGCCTTTGCATTGAAAACTACCCATGATGGCTTCTACACTTTGATTGCATGTGGAGCCCCTACGACTTTGTTCCTCCCTTCTCTTTCCTCATGCTATGAGTGCTTTTATTTTACTTTCAACTCTCCCTGTTCTAGCATGAGGTTCCATTAATATTTCCTATGGCTTTTGATGTGTTGCTAGTTGCTTCATGGCATGGTTTATATTTCTATGGTATTCCCTACTAGGCATGAATCTCCCTTGGTCTTTGACACCTCCATATGCAGGTTGCTCTTTTATTTGGATGTGGGTTGACTAGAGTTTTTATTAGTTGGGTTCTCCTTATCCATCACTTCATATAAAACATTATTCTCATGAGCCTTCATTTTCCATTTGCTTATAGATACAAGTAATGCCCATGTAAATCTTGTGAGAGGACTTCTAGTAGGATACTTGAGCATATAGAAAGGAGCTCCATACAAAAAAATAACTATAGATACCAACATGACTACCATGGGAACCCCAAATCCCCACACCCATCCATAATTGTTCTGAACATATACCAACATAGGTATGCCTAGCCATGCACCAATGTTAATTCCAAAGAAAAACCAATTGAAGAAGGAGTACTTTTCCTTTCTTTCCTCCTCATATGTTCCATCAAACTAATCTGCTCCAAAGGAGGAGACACGAGGCTTGATTCCTCCTGCTCCAACTACATTGCCTATGATCCATATTTTCTTTCAACCTCAAAAGAATATAACTAAAAATTTATCATTTCAAACATTGCAACCCCTGAATACATCATTCCATGTCCAAACATCTTGACAATCTAACAGGAGTCAATTAGGGCCCAAAGTGAGTCCAGCTAAAAAAAAATTTTTTTTTCAAACTACTGAATCTTCAAATTGATCTAATGATCATCTTAGACTAATTAGAATCAAAATCAAGCATTAAACCATCAATTAAAACTCACTTTTATCACTGATATACAAACTGTCAAATTGGTGCTAGAAGTTCCTTTGACTAGCCTTAAAAACTAAATAGCACACCTGATCAGGCTCTGAAAATTGGCACACTAAATCTCTATTCTGCATACTTACACCCTATCAAATCTCGTCTCATGAAAAATTTGGGGTCAAAATATATTCACTGTCAAAGTTGACCTCTCAGAATTGCCTACAAGAAAACATGTTAGAAAACAATAAATTGGGTTCAGATTTGGCTTGGAAAATTGGGTAAACTAACACTTGGGAGCACGAAAATTGGAGTGTTGGTTCACTGTCACAAGGAGAGTATGGGTCTATGATTTGGGCTCATGAAAAATAATTGGGCACAAATGTAAAGTGGTCAAAGTGGGCTACTTAGATTTTGTAGATTGAAACAATGGTAAAAAAGCAATTTTTGCAAATGGAATTGACTTGGAAAATTGTGCAAATGGATTCATCGTGACTTGAAAATTGGCACACTTAAAGTATTTTTGGAGGAAAACATAGTGGTATAATCCATTTGATCTCACCTATCATGGATGAAGAGATATAACATCACGAATAGGGATTTCGTCAAATTTGCATATGCTAACACTAGTAAAAAGTTAGAAATTGTGTTTGGAATCGCGTTCAAAAACTGATCAAACAGATTTGTCATAAGCTTTAACTTGAAAAATAATAAGTCTTTGACCTCTAAAAGGCAACACAATAGAAATTTTTTATTTTAGTCAACTAGGTCAAAGTTACAACTCATCAAATAGGGCTTCCCAAAAATGTGAACAACTACACAAATGCACAAAACAGTAAATGACCAACTTTGAGGGATCTGAAACCTAGTCAAATGGATTCAAAATTACTCAAAATATGCAAAAAGGGTTCTCTAGTATGGACACTAAACACTACCAAAGTGGTGAGTCATGAGACATTTCTGGGTGCGAGATATTCATTGACAAACACAACTTCCTGTCACTATTTGACACAGGTGAAAATGCAAATCTAACAAATGCTCAAAACGGGACTTCACAAAATGACTTGGAATGGCAGTTTATCATTATAGAACATGTAGATGCACTAAATGAATGGTGTTAGAAACATTAAACACCTCATGGGGCTCAGAGGTACAGTCGGGTACATGCGCATTTAAAAGCTTTTATTAGACTCAATTTCTTCAATAGTGCTCAAAATTTGGGCTACAATTTTGAGCCCCAACATATCCTACTCAATATGATTTGAGTCCATTCATCTATATCTAGCTCATTGTAGAAATGATACTTAAATAAGTCAAATTCCTTTAAGTGTTCAAATCTACGCTTCATAGTCATGTTGAGGTTAAAGACTAGTTCTATATACTTATTCATATATTCATTACCAATTGACTCAAACTTGCAATTCAAATATTTTTTTGCATCTTCAAGGTAAAATATGTTTTTTAGAGTGATAGAAAGAATAGAGTTAGGCTTTCCTTCATTAGGTTTTATGGAAACTATCTTAAACTTAGGTCTATAGATTCGTTCTCAACACTGTGTACTACTAACATATCGATGATTTTTATCAAACAATCTATTTTACCAAACAAATTTTGTGGAAAAATGATAAAATACCTCTTTCTAAAAATGGGGTTTGCTTCAAAATTGCTCTGACATGTTTCTTCTGAATGTTCTTTACTTTGAATGTGTTTGCAATGAAGTAAAGTCAATTTTGTACTCCATTTAACCCTCAACTTGAACTTGCATTAATTGTGTACTTCACAAATATGAAAAAGTTGTTACTTGTGTTTTGCAATTAGTTAGTTGCTTAAGATCATCTATCCAATCTTTGGATGTCACCAAAGGTTTACTATAGCCTCTAATCATAAAAAATATCCTCAACACTTTGCATCATGAAATTCTCTACAAAGGCTTACTTTTTATCTTCTGTTATAGAATTAGCTTTTAATGTAATACCAGTAATTTGAATTCCATCATAACTTCTTTAGATGGGCTCTAAATCACAAGTGAGCTTAGGTACCATCTAAACATAACAAGATACACCTTTTCCCAACTTCACTACCTCTAATTCAGTCTCTAACTAAAGTTCTCAAATTTGAATGTTGTGAACAAGAACTATTCAAGTTAATTGAATGAAACTCAATAACTGACTTCAATCTTCCTATTTCATCACCATATAACTTTTCTTTTGAGATATACGTTCCTTTCATGAGTTCTTCATTAAGTTCTTCTCAAAGTTCACTCACAATGTTTCTTTGTTCTTCATTATCTTTACTAGTTCTAGAGTTCCTTTCATGGTTCCTTCTATCATTCTTTCTATTCTCAAAGCTTCTTCCATTGTTTCTTCTATCTCTAAAGTTTTTGTCCATTTTGTAGTACTTTATTGTGTGTCTGAAGTTGTTGCATAACTAACATACAGGTGCTCTACTTCTAGGATTTTTTTGATCATCAGGTGCATGACAATTCCAAACAATATGTCCTAAGTTGTTACACTTATAACACATGATTTTTCTTCTATCTTCATAAGTTCTTCCTTCACTCAATGTCCTTTCACTAGATCTTCTTCTATCTACAGGATTAGTATATCTAGACATTCTACTATTTCTTCTATCATTATCATACTTAGGTTTCCTATAATCAATTGCATTATGACCCGTACCATGACAATTGTGACAATAAAAGTCCTTAACATGATTAAATGACTTATTAGTACAATCTCTTTTCATATGACCTATTTCATTACATAAAAAACACTTACCTCTAAATTTATACCTAGTTTCCTTAGGAGTTTCCACATGCTTTGGTTCATCCAAGATTTCAACTTCCTTCTTTTGCTCAACTTCTTTAGGTTTCTTAGAAGATTGACTAGATTCAATCTTGCCTTTAGATTTGTGTTTTTCTTTTGGATCTGATCTAATCTCAGGTTTCTTTATAGACATGTTAATTAGATAGCCAAGAATAGTCTTGTCATAAGAAGGTCTCTGTATAGACATTAAATCATCAATTTTTTGTTTACATTGTGTTAATTCACCTTTCACAATTGTATTGTATTAAGGAGTTCTTTATGATCTTCTTTCAATATTTCAAGTTTAGATGTTTTCTTTGCTAGACTTTCTCTTAGATCTATATTTTTAGTCTTCAAATCAAATTCACTTTTTCTAGGGTCATTTCTCAAAGTTAACTTCATATTTGTAATCTTCAACTCATGTTTCAAGATCATGTATTCTATTTTCAAATTTGAATAGTGATCATCAATAGTTCTATATTTAGTAGATTTAGACTTGGATTTTAGATGTTCAATCTTTTCCTTCAACTAACCAATGTATACTTTAGAATATTCATACCTATCCTTTAGCTTATCTCTTTCTCCAATAAGGAGATATATTTGTTCAAGAGTTTCTTTGAGGTTCTTCATCAACTATTCCATATCCATATGGATCTTACTTAATCTTTTAAGCCTCTTCAAAGTAACTGTGCTCTGATACCAATTATTAGAAATAAGGATTACTGAGAGGGTGGGTGAATCATTGATCTATAAACTTTAGTTTCCAACTAGATATTATTACTTACTTTAAACCATGCATAATAAATTAATAAAGTAATGTTGAATGATAACAATAGCAATGCACAAAGATAACTCATAACACCATATTTTGCTAACTAGGGTAACCCTGGCCAAGGGAAGACCCTGATGGGGATGATACCCACTAGATAATATAATAATATATAAGTTCCTTGTTAGAGGATGGACCTTGTTAGGATTCAATGCACAAATTCAGTATAAGCAGTCCCTATTAGGAGACTTTGAATCCCTATCAGGAGATTCCAACCCTATTAGGAGTTGTAGTATAATATATGCAAGAAGACCCCACTGCCCAAACATGCAATTTCAACTACAAGAAGAGCTCATTGTTCAAACAAATAGTTTACTATTATTTTCTTCTTTCTTTGACTAATCTCTAATCTTCAGCTTAATCTCAGATCGCCAAATAACTACACATTTATTGCTTTCACATATAGTCACAATTTGCAATTCACACTTCCACTTCACTTCCACATAATATCAAGATAACTAACTTATTATCAAAAGAAGTACTTTATAGAAATACCATGCCTTTTCACAAATTACTACTGGGTCAGCTAAGACCACAATTCACTTTTCCAAGTTAGAGTAAACATCTAGGATGTTGGCCCGAATTGGACAAGTAATTGTTTTGTAAAAAAAACAATTCTTTCCTTCAATTTTGCTATCCTACATCATCAAAACATGATTATCCCTATTCCATATAGTTTTTACAAACTTTTGAGATCATACACATCATCGTAAACATGTATACTATCTCCATGTAACTTCGCTAGTCATAATATGACATCTGTAACATGTTATAAATAAAACCATGCATTGTTGTAAACCAAATTATATACTTAGACAATTTTCTAATTACCAGACACTAAGTATATTTATTTCTAAGGTTTCTTTTCAACATGTATATCATGTGTTTCCATTAATGACAAAAATTATATATCACAATTATCCAATTGTCAAAAATTTGATCTAGGGTTCACTTTAGTGATGAATATTTTTCATTTGGCAAATATTTCTCATCAACCAATGTCAGTTTGGTGAGTTTTTTCTACAAATGTGGTATGGCACGTCACCCCAAGTTTACCAAAAATAAATCAAACCCCCATGCCCATCGCCATAGGATTTATTCCATCAAATCTCCTTTAGAAATGAAATAACCAATCAAAAATATTTTTTGATTAAACACATTTTCCTATGATTTTCAAACCATAACTTTTTGGATGGATTCAATTCACCCTTGGTTTTAAAAACTATTTAAGAAGAGGGATGACATTTTCCCCCCAAATATGTGGATGTGTGTCACATACTAATTCAATTTTTCCAACTATATTATGCATGGTAATATAATGGATGAAGCATATTCATCTTGGGAATTCCAAAATGTGTGTTTTCACTATGTGGGATTCACCAAATATTTTGTATGTGCTATAATATTCCCATAGAATTTTCCAAAAAAACATGGTATAAATAAATTCATAGATTAGTAGGTCATCCCAATTCTAATCAATAGGAAGTCTTGGTTTCTCAAATTATCAAGATCTTTGTTGGGTGAGTCACGAGTGTGACAACTTTATTTTAGCCAAAGGTGAGTAACTCAGATCCCTATCTATTTATTCTTTACAATTTTAGTTCATCCTTATTTAATAGATATAAGTTATACTATTAGTGGTCAGTTATCAACTAGGACCAGTGACTAGTACTACCGAGTCATGCAATAACTAGGGAAACCTAAGACATCTATATTTTATAGTGTAGGTCATACAACCAATGAATACTATTTAGATAAATATATGTAATATACTATAGTCAATTGTCACTTTTTGAACAACTTGAATTTATGGCAGCCTATATTTCTTGGGAGATGTCAAAAATGAGCAAGGATAAGAGTCCTACATGTGGTGGAAGTCAAGAAAGGCTAGCCAAGTACACTTACAAAACTTTTTCATCTTATTTTAGTGGCCAAAATTAGGAAGCTACAACATCACAAGTACATTTACAAGATTCCCAACTACTACCACTACTAGTTCCATTGGCACATATTGAAGAAGATAGTGAATCTAATATCTATGATCACAATGAATTTGAAGAAGATATTTAGGTAAATACCTAGAGTAGCTAGAATAAGATAATAGACTTAGATGAGAATTCCAAAGATGGTGATGGTGCATGACCAAGAAAGTGAAAAAGGAAATACAATACAAAAATTGATGCAAAATACAAAAAAGATAAAAATTAGGATCTATCAATCATGAATTTTCAAATAGAATGGGCCTCAAAATATCCATTCACTAAACTTATACATAATCCAAAAGAAGATGAGCCTCTAGTAGAATGCAGATTTACAAGATACACAAGGATAAATAAAAAGGAAAAGAGCTTGTAGCTAAAAATTTACACCATAGAAAATAATATAGATAAAGTTAATGAAAAGAAAATCATAGATGGAACAGAAAAATTGGTGACAAGATAGAAAACTAAGGAGGAATTTCAATATGTTAAGAATGTAGAAACCTTATAATTTCAAGAGAAAATATAGAAAAAGCCTACTAAAGTAAAAGGCTTCATTGAATCTCTTCTTAGAAAAGCAATGGAAGTTGAAGAAATAGCTAAAGATCTTCAATTAAGTGTTGTCTTCCATATTTTTAGAAAATGGTGTTCCATGACAAAATATCCATCATTTAGTGGCCTATTACACTTTTTGAAAGATCGTTATTATCTGAGGACTCACTAGTTAGTAAATAGCAGATGGGAATGGGCAAGTTATCTTGCTAAGGTTGTAAAGGAAAATATTTAAGAAAAAATTAAAGAGTCAAATTTCATTGCATTATCTTTATATGAGGTGATAGTAATAGACAATACTTCCTATGTATGCATGCATGTCTATAGTATACATAATTTTTTCTACCAACCCAATCTACTAACTATTGTTAAAATGAAGGATAACATTAGAATACATACTTGAACTAGTAAAGAGTTCTCTAATTGAATATGTAGGTATAGATGAAATGATGATTGCCTAAAAATTGGTGTGTGTTGGAGCAGATGGAGCTCTAGTAATACAAGGCCACAAGAAATCATTGGCATTCACTACATGACCAATAGAATGAATCTATATTTTGAAATTGTCAACAACTCTATAGAAATATATAGAGTTGAAGTTTTAACCAAAGAGATCTATAGGCACTTTTGTCAAAGTCCTAAATGATTCAAGGAACTTCAAAAGTTTTCTAAGGGACTAACTACTAGGAGAAGTATTCTTAAGGATAATGATACTAGATGGATCTCTTTGGATGGATCAACTCATTGATTTTTTTTTAATATCCATTGTTTCTTGGTATAATGTAGTTAACTCAAAATGATTAGGGTGGTTAATTGAAATATGGTGAGCTACTTGAAAGGTCAAGTAATGTAGAGACACTCTTAAAGTTAGTAGTCATTCTCCCCATACTAGAGTAAATAAGAAATATAATGAAGAAAATACAACAAAGACTTATGCATATTATAGAATATAATAGGCTAGGTAAAATGACATGTGTAGCCCTTGATAATCTCTATAGAAGTCTAGATTCATTTTCTGTGGATGAAAAACTTTCAAGGTGGGTGAGAATCAAAGATTGGGATAATCTTGATAACTTTTTAAAGATTTATGCAAAGGGGGAATTATGTGCCAATATACAGGGTGTTGAGATACCAATGCACTATTATGGAAGGCCCATGTCCATGAGAAAAGGAAAGAAACCCACACAACCAAAATTAACTAGTACAAAGGAAGTGTTTGAATAAATTGTTGAGTGTATAATGAATTATGTGAAGGACATTCCTTATAATATTTCCTTAATAATTAAAGCAAGATGGCCTCAACACAAATTACTTGAATCAATGTGTATTTTATTTCCCTATTATTGAAAGATTTTAGAGATAAGTTATTGGTTTTGATAGATCAATTTTGTAAAATAAAACAAATTGATGGGGTAATTGTAAATAGAGTTTTAGATGAATCTTGTTTCAGAGAGAAGCCATATCAATTTTCCATTACATTGAAGGAATGATATGATATTATGTGGAACCCCAGAGAAGAAGGAACAATAACCAAACTTTAGAGAAATCTAGCTTAGAGAAAAGTGTTGCAGGATTCAATATCAGAATTTTTTAAGCTTGCTGAATTATGTTTGACTATGATATTAGGGTCTATGGAGGATGAGATATTTTTCAATGCTCTGGGGTTCCTAAAGTCAAAGGTAAGAAATAAATTAGATAAGAATTTGAACAATTGTATGAGGCTGTATACATCTAGATATGAAGTCAATACTTTTCCTTACAAAAGGGCATTGAAATTATGGATGAAGAAATTTAAAAGAAGAGGTTTGGGCAATGTTTCAAACAATGAGATAACTAACTCAAGTAGTGGTACTAATATTAGTAGCATTGATATTGAAGCTGAGGATCACTATTAGGCAAGTGAAGGTATGTAGACTGGACAAAACATCATGGAGCATGATGACTTGTTTGAACTTGATGGCAAGGAATCTAAAGATTTAGATGATGAGATGATGTGGCAAGTTTAATAGTTATAGTGTGACATATCAATTCCGAATTTATTACTTATTAGTAAGTACTACATTCTACATTATAGATTTTGGATAGTATTCTCTAAAGTTAATCATGATTAATCTATAATGCATAATATATCATTTTCTAAAAGTGTTATGTCAAAATATATGTACATTTTTTGTTAAATGATGCATGAATCAAGATTCATTCAAATTTTACCATATTGACTATTTGATTTGTGTTCATCATTGTCAAATCTCCGTGAGAATAATCTTATTTCTATTTTTTTATAGGAAAGGATAGTGGGTAGTATGTTTCTTCCTCTATTTTATTTTAGATACTTCTAGGGCTTTTATTTTGCAAGTCTACGAGCTTTATGTGCATATAAATTAACTATTTTCATAGCAACCCCAAATCTAATTTATTTTTACTTGTTTTAGTTTCACAATTTTAAAATTTCATTGACGATTGACAATTGATGTCATCATTCTACAAGGTGAGTTGTCTCCTCAACATTCAATTGTAGGTTTTATAGAAGTACATGTTTGTTTTCCTAACTTTTAACACTATTTAAGATGTCATTGGCAATTGATATCATCATTCTATAGGGTGAGTTGCCTCCTTAACATTGTGTGTCAAATTTTGCTTCTAGAAATCTCCACTTTTCTTGCAAATTGGTTGATTTTTTCTTATATAATTTTAATGTAAATTTAGTTATCTTATCTTATCTTATCACTTAAAATTTTTGCAATATTATAGAGTTCTATGTGAATTTGTTCCAACCTTTTTATGAATTGAATTGGCTACAATTTTCTTCTGTAACAATTGAATCTTACCATCGTAGAAGTTAGTTAATTGGATATTGTTTCAATCTTATTTATCTTTTATTGTTATATTGGTTAACATTTAATTAGGAGACAACTTTTTGTCCTATGATTTACTATATTTTTGACATATAAAATGTTTTTCTATATCGATTTTGGAATTAAACTTTGGTGAAATCATTTATTGGTAAATTTTTATTTTTACTTTACTAAGGTAAATTTTTTCTTTCATTAAATTTGTACTTTCAAAATTTTGAATTTGATTTCTTGTTAATTTTTCAAACCACTAATTTCTATTGAATATATATTCTTTGTTGTGTTCAATGTGGTGTGCAAAACTATGTAAAAATATAAGAATCCAATTTAAGAGGTAATTTTTTAAAATTAAATTTTATTGCAAAATTTTTAATTAATTTAAAGTTTGAGTGTCCTTATATGGTTCAACAAAGTTCATAATTAAGTTATGTATCCACTATGAATAAAAGATTTTACTTTAAAGCAAACTAAATGTAATTATAAAGTTTGAAAAAGGAAATTCAAATAGTTGAAATAATTTTTTCCAGTTAAAAGAAACAAAATTATTTCCTACATTAATTTTTTTTTAAAATTAAATTTATTTTCCTTTTCAATCACTAATTTGCATATTTAGTTAATTTAAACTAAAAACGTCTTATGGCACATAACATAAAATTATCTAAAATTAGATAATAAAAAATTATTTCTTTAATTTTTTTTCCTAATATTAATCTTTTTTTATTGATTTGGTCAGTCACTAGTTCCCGTACTTCTTGTGTATATCTTTTATGTTGAGTTTAAAGAAGAATGGCCTCTAGAAGAATGGGATAAAACTCACATTAAAGCTATCTCTGAACTATAGCAAGAACACTCAAAGTGACATCCACATGGAATTATATTCTTATATTTTCCAACTTTTTTAAGTTCAATTTTAATTTATGCCAACTTTTTGATGAATAATATTACTTTACCAAGAAATGTAATATCATTTTTAAAAAAATATTTGAAAATCATATAATCACTTATCATTTCTCTCAGAATTACACCTAGTGGCATAGGTAACATTCTATTTCTATTTCTATTTGATTCTGAATATTTACTAACCTAGAAGTTTTCCAAATGAATATGCATAGTAAAGTCCTAGATTTTTGTAGATGGAAAATTTGTGCTAACGTGCTTTATAATTCAGTACCGAGGACCTTTGAAGTGGTGTAAAGCAAAACATCATCCCTCATGCCTATATTGTTTTAACAAGCTTTATCAAGTTACATGGTATGCATTCAACAACCTTCACTTCTAAGAAGTTACTTTTTTTGCTAAAATAGAAGTTAATCGTGTGCTTGCTATATTTTTACATGTTATCAGACTTGGCCTTCAGGAAACAATAAAGAAGATCAAGATGTTGATGAAAATTCTACTATCATCCCTCAATGGCATGCATTGGATAGATATGAAAGACTATACAGATTGATCTCAATGCAGATACACTTTGAAGGACTCCTCTTTATTTGACAAAAAATAAAGAAGATTTTAATTCTTAACTTCACTCCCCTTTCTCTTTGTTCCCTCTTCCTTTAGCTCCCCTTCTCTGATTTGGTTCTAAAGTCGGGGGAGTCTCTTTTTTATGCAAATCACTCTCTCATTTCATACTTCTGATATTACCTATTTGTAATTGTACATGACAGCACAAAATATGGGCAAGGGATTCAATTTCATAACAATCAATGGGTGGAAGGGTGGTTCATTTTGTGACTGTCAATAGATAGTCTAAATTTTGTAATTCTTTATTTTTCAATAAAATTGAAGAATTTAAAGTTTCCTATTAGATATAATAGTTTCAGAAAACAAAAAGAAACCAAATAGTCACCACAAATAACAATAAGGAGGTCAAGCCTCACCTAGGAAGAGCCGTATCAGCTGTACATCAAGACAAAAAGAAGAGAAGATAGATCATCTAACTAAGAACATCATAGTGAATATACATCCAAGCAGTCCATCCTAAGGGACCCTCCATCCAAATGATACTTTTACTTTTTTGAAACTGCGTCAACAAGAACAAATCCTCTTTTCTGACATTCATGTTGTTTCTGATTTCTCTATTTAGCCTAATACAAGCTTGCTCAAAAGCTTGTAAATCATCCAGGGTTCTTCACCACTAGTATCCATGCTTCAACTCATAGTAGAAAAAGGTAGCATGCCCGTCCTAAAGGAACCTTCTCAGCCTATCCCTCTCGATCAACATAGTAACCTGACCAATTTAAAGTTTAAAGTTTACCATTGTGTAGAGCCATTTATCAATTAAAGTGGATTGATCAAACTTAAAATTATGAATTCTATTCATTGACGAGGGTAAAAATATGTTTATAAATGTTAATAAATTACAATGAAAAGTCTACACTTAGAATTTAGAATTGGACCATCAAATGAACTTACAAATATTTAGTCTCAAGCTAAAGAAACTTATTTAAAAATTTAAAAAATAATAGAGCTAAATATAATATATTAAAACTTAATTATCATTAAAATATTTAAATTCATATTATAGATGATCATATATAAGCAATGAAAACAAATAATCAATAAGAATGTGTTATTCTTATTCTTATTATTATGATTTCAAACATATACAATTAATAAAAAATAAAAACTAGAAACTACTTTAATATGTTGTAATCTAAAACATATACTTATGAATTTAATGAAAATATTATCAATCTTTTAATTTGTTGTTTAAAATTTGTTAATAAAAAAACTACTCAAATAAATTATATAGTTATTGTATTGTAAAGATTTATTATAATTATCATTGCTAACTAACTACACGAAATTAAATTTGTTTTAACATAGGCTTATGCTTTGTATTTTCCAATATCTCATTTTCATCATTGACACATTATTTCAATTTGATACATCTTTTAGCATACTTTACATATATTTAGCTAAAGATAGGTATGTTAGGATAATGATTTACAATTATTAATAATAATAAATAGTAAAATTATGTTGCAAGGGAAACTATCACAAAAACAAATATTATACATATGTTCATCTAAAGATTAGCATGCTTTACATATATTTAGCTAAAGATAGGTATGCTAGGCTAATGATTTACAATAATTTATAATAATAAATAGTAAAATTTTGTTGCAAGGGAAAATATCACAAAAAACAAAAAAAATATTATACATATGTTCATCTAAAGATAGGTGTACTAGTTTAGGCTGAAGCAAAGATTAATTATTATTTTTTATGATTAATTATTATGATTTGATTATTACTTATTCTTGAGTAGATTCAAACCCCCAAGTCCTCCCAAATAAGAGGTTCACTATTTACCATTGTGATGTATGCTCTTGCCTATTTATTGTGCATCCTCTTTATGTTGTATTTTTTCTTCCATTTTTCATATCTTAATTTTCAACATTTGGGGATGATCCACAATATTTGAGGCATTTAGGCTTCCCTTCCATGTTCACCCATTTTTTATTTTTCTTTGTCTTCATGTGTTATTCATTGGATTTAAGCTATGGGTGGCCACATGATGGTCTTTTTTCTCCTTAGAATGTCTCACACTCTACTCTACATAGCATGGTCCATTCTAAGGGTGTTTCTTATCTAATTATCTTTCTATCTAACTGTATATTGGGAAATGGTGATCAATGATATGTCACCACTTACCACATTCACATTAAAAAGGGGATCCTAAAATTTGACTCCTTTTCAACTAAATATTATTAGTACAAACCAAAATAAATGTGTTTCCAAGTTTTGGTCTTTCTCTTTTAAGCCCAAAGTCTTCAGTATGAAAGTTAGTGTGTGTCCAAGATTGATGTCTAAGTATCTTTTAGGTCACTTACTTCTCAGTTTTTCTGAGTGCTCTACTTTCTTTGTTTTCTAGTTCCCCCTTGCATTACCTTTACCCACCATCTAAGAAGGATTCCTATTTTTCTAGTGTGCATGGGGTCTAGGTGATCTAGGCATGGTTTGGATGTGTTCTAGCATCCTCTCAATGAGAAGTAAGTTACTTTGCATTTCATTTTTGCTACCTTTCCCTAACATTCCATGTCCCATGGATTCTAAGATTTCAAGATGTTTTTCCCCTTGAGTGAACTATATTGAGCGCATATCTGAAGAGTGAAGTTGTGACAATGATTAACAAGCTAAGAAGATGATTATATCATGCTAGAAAATGCCTACAAAGTTGTGGATCAAAGCTAGAATGAATCCCATCCAAATTTGTGGAGATAAGATCAAGTGAGCTACGAGGGAACATGAATATATGGGTTGTTTGATGCATACTCATGGAAGTGAAGTTTTTTTTTGCTTCTGATGTTGTTTAAACTAGAGGCAAACCTTGGTCCCAAGGATCAAATGGTGTGAACATGATGATGAATGAACCATTTAAGGGCTCATACTCAATAATACATGCTCAAGATCTAACTTCGAGGCCATCAAATTAAGGTGAAAGAATGAAGAGTTGTTAGATGTGCTCTAGTCTGGGGAATGTTGCTAAGAAAGGGGCTTTTCATCCTAAGGCAATGAAAAAGGCCACTTCTCTGGAGGCTTTGAAAATAGAAATTCAAGTTACTCTAAAATGTGAATATCCTTCAGAGATGCTCAAAAGATACTTCTAGAAAATTTAGTGATGGAAATGTGACCCCAATATAAAAGAGATGTAGTGTTAAAAGCTTTAGGTAGAAAGTGAAAAAATGAAGTGTGCAAGCTAGTAGAAGGATTACTCCTCGCTCTCCAATCTTGGATAGAAGAAAAATGGGTTTGTGGAAAAGCTAAGTTTCTTTCTATCTCCTACATACATTAACATTATCAAGCATGTTAACTAGTTCTAGGTCAGCTTCTCCTATGCCTTCAGGGGGTAGGGTCGCCTCTTATGCCGACATGGCCACATTTGAGGTAGATCTTCATCATGTTGTTCGAGCTGCTCATTTCGAGCCTTCTCATCCTCATGAAGTTTCCCCTGTAATTGTATCAAACCCTATAAGGGTACTTTTAGACTTAGATACAATTGATGATATTTATAGTATGGCAAAAGAGCTCTCTACCTTTGCTTCTATTTTTCACTTTCTAGGCTTTTTGCCCTCTCTTGCTAATCTTCATGCTTGGATCTCCAAGCATTGTGAACCAATTTTAGATTGTGATGTCCACATCTTTTTGATGGTTAAAGGAATTTTCATAGTAAAGTTTCAAATTGTTAAAGATAGGATGACTATTTTGTGTGATAATAGTTTTTCATGGCACAAAAGATTTCCACTTATGGCCAAGCCATGGCATATGGATTTCGATCCGCTTATCGAATCTTTTAACAAGGTTCCTATTTGGGTCCTAATTCTGAATCTTCCAATGCATCTTTTGTCTAGATTCTATTTATGAAGCTATTGGGGATGTCATCGGTGATTTTTTATATGTGGACTCAAACACTTCAAATATTCTCCATTTGACGTGTGCTCAAATTCTTGTAGAGATGGATATTTCAAAGGGCCTCCCTAAGAAGGTTTGTTTGGAATCCTCGAGAGGCTCTTGAGCCCAAATATTGGATTATGAAGGTATCCCTTTTCATTGTAGAAAATGTCATATGACAGGTCACATTGCTACTCATTGTGATGCTATGAAGACTAAATCAAGGCGACCACCTTCCTAGTGGTCAGGGGCCTCTTTTGAACACTATACAGTGGTTAAGTCCATGGATGCACCTCTGGATCTAGTGGATGATTCCTCTGCTAATGATTATTCAGTGCTAGAGATAGCAGAGGATGTTTGGACTCATGGTCAGGTCCCTGTTCCTTCTCCTACCCCTGCCCCTGTATTCAATGTTCCTTTTGGTCCTATTGGGGGTCAGGACCCTATAACCTCTCTTGCCCCTGCCCCTATATTAGATGTTTCTCCTAGTCCTATGGGGGGCCAACTGGCTATGAGCTCTTCTACGGAGATTTTTTTCGCTTCTAATTCCCCTGGGCTCCATTATTCAGTTTCTTCTAGGGATTAGATTACTAAGGTAGTTAAGGTGGAGGAGGGTTGGACTACGGTAAAAAGAAAGAAATCTAAGCCATTTTCTCCTCCTTTAGAAATGAACCTCCGAGTGTGCAAGGGAGGCTCTAAATCAAAGAGCAAATCATGAGCTCCATTGTAGTATTTGGCTCTCTGTTTGGTTTTTTCCCTTCTAGCTAGATCTTTGGTTTTGGCTAGTGTTAGGCTTTTCTGTCACCTCGGTTACCCTTTGTTTGGGGGGTGACCAGTTTCACTTTTGTTTGTTGTATTTTTTGTTTCTATACTTATTGAAAATATTTAGACTTGTATAGGGTTTTAGGCACCCTTCAAAACCTATTTTACTTAATCAAAAACATTATCAAGTATGTCTACATTCTGAATTCTAAAGCAAAGTAAGACACTTCTCAAAAATCTAAAGCATTTATGTTGTTAAGTGATTCTTAGTCATATCACTTTACCTTAAGTAAAGAAATAGAGCTTTCAGGAATTTAATATTGTACACACAAATGAACATAAAGTTTAAATAGTTGATACTCGTGGATGAAATTAATTTTGTTCGTGTGGCACCAAAGTTCTAATTCCTATACCTATTTCATCAAAAAAATTTATTGGAATTCTTTAGGATAATTGAGAGGGGGGTGAACAAATTATCCAAGGTCCAAATGTACTATTAAAACTTTTCACAATTTAGTGAACCCACATCCATAAAACATTTTCATCATGCATGCATTCACTAGATTATGCAATCACTCAAACTTATAGGTTATTGTCAAATCAATATGCAAAAACATAAACATGAAACATAACATATTCAATAACACATTTCACACAATGATTTAACATGGAAACTCAATTTGGGAAAAATCACCAGCAACATGCTACTAATTCTCACTCTTCTAAAGTAATGCGCTATGAAAGGTTAACCTTGTTAAAGGTTACAATACACATTGTTAAATGTGACCTGATTAAAGGATTTTAATCACCCTGTTAGGAGTGAACCTCATTAGAGGATTTTAGATCATTCACTTGGAATGTCACCTAGTTAAAGGATTTACAAATGACTGTTAGGTCAACCTTAATCCAAAGGATTTACTCTAGACTAATACAATGATTAGAGAGTAATAGTAAGGCTTGATGTGATAACAACTTACAACTTCATTTGAAAATTACAAATCTTTATTTTAGTCCTCTATTTTTCTTGGCTTTCAAACTCTTCAGCTCTGATAGCTTCTTCACCCTTCAAGCATCCATACCCTTAAGCCTTCTTGTTTTGTTTGCCAATGCAATCTCTTCTCTTATGTCACTGAATGATGTGAATACCCTAAACTCCTTGACTTCCTTAGGTTCTCACACATCAACTCTTGCTTTTGACCAACCATCTCTATAAATAGAGAATTAATATTTTTTTGTTCATCCTCCATTGTCCATTATAGGGTTAGGTTAGATTAGATAGGATTCAGTGAATCTAACCCTCATTTCATTTCATTCCCTTCTAGAAACTTCTCCTTCAATCCTCTTTAAATTCACCTCAAAATAGTTTATCTTGAATTTTGTGCCATTAGCTCATCAATCTTATCTTCCACACAGTTCACTTAATCCAAGAAATCAAACTTGTCAGCTCAAATTCAACAAATTCTTGATCTTTCTCATAATGCTAACACTCAACATTAACTGGCTTCTAATGCTTGGCACATACTACATTGTTCAACATCCACTATCAAAACACTTAGCACAAACTAAAGTTTATTGGTGCTCAGCATCAACTAAACTTAACTTGGCTTACACTATTTCACTTGGCTTACACTAATTTTCTTGGCTCCAACTGATTTTTTTCTCAGCTTGTACTAACTTTTCTCGACACCTACTATCCACTCAGTCAAACTTGGTAGAAAACCTTCATTTAACTTGTTCTTCTAAACATACTTAGTGTAACCAATCTTTGTTACCTTAAGTAGATTATCAATGCACTTTAATATCATTGTCTTCATTGATTCTTATACTCCTTTTCATATCATAACTCAACCTTTCCTCTAGGTGCTATTGTATCAATCTGTTTCCAACATTTCCTATAATTGGTTTCTTCAAGTATATTTAAATGAATATTTATCAAGAACTATATCATGTTCAATCATGGAAAATGACAATCAAAGATGCTAGTTACAATAATTTAATTAACTTGGAGAGTGAGTTAAAAGAGCTTACAAACACATCTTTCAAATTCTACGATTTGGGTGATCTTCATAGAAGACTCAATTCTCAACCTATTCACCCAATTACTCAAAATCTTAAAGAAAGAAGACTAGTTGAAGCAACTAGTTTTCCAATGGAAATTCTTGCACCTAAGCTAGTGAAGGAATGCATAAAGAGATACAACATAGAAACAAAGTAGATTTTGTTTCCCAATCAATCTATTCTCATCTCAATCAACAATGCACTAATGTAGGTTGCATTTGGTATTCCTATGAAGGAGCAGTATTGTGATGTTGATTTGGGATCTTCCATGTCTATTTTCAATGAGAAAATGACCCTTAGATAGGAAGATATGTAGAGGACATGGTTCCTGACTAGGTGCTCAAAGAAGAGAAAAATGTCAAACACCCTATTTGGCACAAATCTAAAAAGAGAGATTATGGATATCCTTGCACTCCTCCTTAGATTCAAAGAAAAGGAGAAGATTTTGAAGTTCATTGAGCACCATTTCTTCCTAGTACAAGCAATACATGTTGAGGATATGTAGATCGACTAGGCACAGATCATCTGTGATGAGTTAGCCTCGTGGTTGAATTCAGCCAAAGGATTCAAGTAGTTCTATGGATCCTCATATCTTATCTATGCATTAGAAACTCACAACTTATGGCCTCACCTCCCTAGCATCTTGAACTATGATGAGTGCACCAAAACATATGAATTTTACCCACATTTTTAGCTATAGAGAAGTTATGATGAGTATGTGGGGTTTAATGATGCCTTCACAATGAGGCTATGCCAAGAATTGCAAGGATGCCCTCAAAGGAGATTTTCACCAAAGGAAATTTCATCCATAAGCCAATTTGGATGCTCATTTATCTAGTTTCCAAGCTTCTCCTATTTACGAATAGGAGCTTATGATGACTTTCCTAACAGGTTGTTGAGGTATCCAGAAGACAAGGTGGTTTTAGTTGAACTGTGTCAATAGATCCTTGAAGTGAACATGTTGTGTTCTAATGTGAAGAAGATTTTTGGGAATCCCTTTCCTATTGTGGTTGGTCAATATTCATGTTATTCTAGATCAGATGCACATAATTTGGTAAAGAGCTTTGAAAGAAACATTAAATTGTTATACTATGAGGTACTTAGTCCTCAATATGATCCAATTAACTTTGTAAGAGATAACTTGAAGTTGGGATATACCTATAGGCATGTTTTAGATATTGAAGACTTCTGGTCTAGGTGTCTTAACAAGTACCAAAATTGGGAGAGGTTTTGGTCATTGTTAACCATTAATGAGATTAAATTTTATATTGATTTTGTTGATATTTCTAACCTTGCAGATGATGGAGCCTACTTGCACCCCACATCTTACAAGAAGATCAAACGCACCCCAATTTTGTCCACCCCACCTATAAATCTAGTTATTGACACTATGGAGGTTCTTATATAGGGGATAATCAGGAGAAAATACAAATGGATGGACTAGACCCAAATGAGGAAGAAGAGGATTGGAAGCACTAGTTCTACAGGTAGAGTATCAAATGAAGATGCCCAGTCAATCATAACAACAAAAGCATAAGTAATACATTGACATTTTCAGGGCCACTATAGTCCATTGACCAAGGTGGAGACCATCCTCTAGAAAAGAATGTGTCGCTCACTCCTACCCATGAAGCTAGCTCTCTTCTAAACATCAAGAAGGCTGAGGAGAAGTAAGATGATAAGGATAAGGGGAAAGACTAAGAAAAATTAGTGGCCAAGCCATCTTCCCCTATCCAAGTCATCAATTTGGATAGCAACACTAACCCCATGGATGGCCAGGAACAGGATGCATCTTAGTAAGGGGATACCTTATCCATTTTGGTAACTGAGGTTGATGCCTTCCTTGTTGCTTCTCAAAGAAAGCCAACTCCATTAATCCTGAGGAAGCTATTTGATCCTACTGCATTATAGTCTACTATCAATGTCCTTTCTATAGAGTCATAGCTCAAAGAGACCATTGATAGGAAGAAGAGGAGATATGAGGAAGTAGCTTCATTGATGCATTTGATCACATAAGTCACCTCCTCGCAGTCATCCAAGAAGATGAAGAAGTAGAAGACAATTGCTACATTGGCTATGGTGTCAACAACTGGCCATATGCTAGTTGATATTTTTGACCCATAGAAAGAAGAAAAATTTAATGAGCTCTCAAAATATTATTTCCATATTAGAATGGTAGATCTTGACATCCTAGTTCACAACTCTATGTTGAACATGTGGAAGTCTAACAATGAGAAAATTGAAGATAAGTTGGAAGAGCTTAGAGTAGAGAAGGAAATTATGAAATCCTCAAATAGAAAATTTGTGGAAAGAATAAGGTTTGCACTAGGGAGCACTTTGTCAAGACAATTTGACATGAATGCAAAGGAGAATAAAAAGATACTCCTAAAGTTACAACAAGAAAAGCAATTTAGGTAGGTTGGTTGAGCATGGGTAGATCGGATCAAGGCTTAAGGTCCCTTACTAGTGGAAAACCTGAGAAACCTAGTGTTGGGTGCTCAAAAGCTTAGGAAAGTAGCTTCAAATCATCAAGAAACCATATAGAAGGTAGTAGACAAGCCGACAGAGAAATTAACCCTTCTACAAGAAGTAATAGACATGAAGACAAATGTGTTCATTGCTCATGGGATCCTTAAGATAGGCAAGGAGTCACTATGTCACTAGAAATAATCCTTGGAGTTTTTTATAGAAAGCTCCATGAGATCTATAAATGAGCTCAAGGATGTGTATGACATAGTGCAAAAGCTCACTGAAACATCATTTCAATATCTGAAGATATTGCCAACAAAGTCCTTTGTTTCCACTAATTACAAGCTCGTGGATATTGAGAGAATGAAATCAAAGTTCTTGGCATTTTTTGATGAATTTGTTGACCCACTCAACTTACAAGTGTCTAAGAGTTGAGAACTCGTAGCAGTGGATATGATCATAAGGAGAGAAATGGAGAAATTCAAGTCAACAGTGGCTAGAATAGATGAATTAATAGATATGCATGACTACTAGATGGTCCAAGCCAACATCATCATCATTCTAGATGTTGAAGACCTAGACAAAGTAACCAAAGCCATGAAATGTTATAGAGCTAAATCAATTTGCTCCTAAGAAGGCATCATGTTCTGATGCTTTTCTAGACATCTCTCATTCTTCCCCTTCTCCTTCTCTTTGTATCTATTCATGGCAATTTTTTAGTCTCTATAACAAATAATGATTCAAGCTTGTTCTATTTTTAGTTGATTCTATTCAAAGATTTTCTACAAAGAATTCATCCAATGTAAGCAACAATTTTGAGAAGGCCTATAAACGTAACCTTTTATGATGTTAATAAGGTTGGAAAAAATTTACTTTGGGCAAACCCCTGAACTAGGACTACTGTGTGTGACTCTAAGTCCATTTCAAGTTTTGTTGTTCATTTACTTTTAGTATAGTGTATAGAATGAATGTGATAATATTGAAAATTGAATGAATATAAGTGAATTTGGTTTTGTTTTCTTCATTCAACAGATTGTATGTCTTATTTTCTTTAGCAAAAGCATCTCTTTCTTCTTTCTATTGTATTTCATAGTTTGTCTATTTAGTGTAGTTAGTTGCATGAGGAAGACAAAAACTAGTGTGTGAAGAAGCTAGGAGATAGACAATCTGGGTATTGTCAAAGCATCAGCTAACTATGTAATCCAGGAATTACTCATTTTTTCATCTCTTCCTTTCTTCATGTTGTCATAGTTGCTTATGTATGTTTCCATCCATTGCATTTTAGGTTAGAATAGATTGCATATTGTGAATTAGTTCCCCTTTCAATTGCCTAAGTTGTTTAAAGTGTTGAGTAACTTGGTTTTTTACTCTTCTACTCTCTGGTTAAGAGCATAGCCCCAAAACCCAAAAAATAAAATTCATTGCATATCTTGCATTCAAAAGGGAGTTGTGTGTTTCAATTTAGGGGTCTTTGATAGATTACTACATTGACCCATTCTATTTTTAACATCTTTGTCCTCCATAAGCCATTAGGAAAATTAAGAGTCAAGGTATAAACCAAAAAGATAAGGAGAAAAGATATTAACCAAAAGTTTTTGGTGACTATACTGGGAAAATACTTATGTGTCATAAGTTCTCTTAAGTATGTATGTGGCTTTACTAAGAAACTTGGAGATTATCTCTGTGGCACTCAAATAGTTGAGTCATGTATAACAACTTATAAGGGGAAATGGTGTTGCTTCATGAGGGACAAATCCTAGTGCGGCAACCTAACATCAGTTTCCAAGATGAACAAAAGGACATAATAAATTAGTTGAATACCCTTGCCTGGAAAAGCCAAAATCTCCTTAGTAATATAAATGAGTAAGCTTCACCCTGTAAAGAGAGGAAGCCAATGTTGAATATTGGGAGGGAGTCTTTTGGTAAAGAAGATTAAGAGAGGCACACCCATTGTGAGCTAAGATACTTCACCCTAGATTCTACATATACCTATAGTGCTCTTGGTAAAGGGAAAATCAACCTTGTGTTCAAAGAATTGTAGAAAGTTGAGTTCCCTATATTGGAAGATCCTATGGGAAGAGGAAGAACCTACTCTTGGGATCTAGTATATCAAGGTGTCCATGGTGTTCTTTTTCTACCACATCACCCTATTTCCTAGATACATAACCATTCATCTTCTCCTCTTATTTTCTATACTCAAATCCCATCATTGTGCAACACCCTCACTCTTCATAGAGTAGTTACCCCTACTACTATTACTTTTTAGGCTATACCAGTAATTCTCCCTACCTCAATGGTTATTCCCTAGGGTAATGTTATTGGCCCTTTGTGACTTGATGCCAACAATGACCTCTCGAGAGCTTCTCAAAAGAATTTTCCCAAATTCAATGGTGATGGGAAGGTCTCTTCTGATGAACACATCAAAAATTTCTTCACCACATGTAGAGTCATTTTTCCTCAACATGAAGATGTAACAATGAGGATGTTTGTGGAAACCTTGGTTGACAATGCAACTGACTAGTTTTAGCACCTTCTAGTAGGATGTATCACAACTTGGGATGATATATGAAATTGACTTGAAGCATGCTATAGGAGTACAGAGGATGAGCATACTCTATTAACTCAACTTACCCAGATAAAGAAGGAACCAAGTGCTCCTATGAGAGACTTCATTGCAAAATCTAACAAATTGGTCAATAGGATTCCCCCTACAAGAAGACCTACTACTAATAACTATAAGATGTTCTTCATTAGATTTTTGCCCCTGAGATAAGCTTTCAAATTAGATATGCACATGTGGCTAATTTTCTAGTTGCTCATACCTTGGCAATCAAAATGGAGGATGTTTTTTGGAAAAGAGAAATTCAGAGTGGAGCCTCAACAAGATTTTTCCTTGGTGTAACTAAAAATACTGAAGAAATGCTTCAAAAGATCTGTAATGAAATTATTTCCATGAAGAGACAAATAGGAAATCCCATTTCTTCACTTCAGCAACCATATCAAGATATTCCCCAAAGGCCTCACGAAGGTAGACCTTTGTAATTGTCCTCTTCTTAGCAAAAGGTTGTTGTTGAGACACCACCCAAGAAGAAAAATATGTGCATTTTTTATCTATGAGTGGATCACAATGGTGATTCATTCCTAAAAATGAACAGATATAAGCAACTCACTACTAGTAATGAGCTAGCCATCAAATACCCTAAAAGTGAAAATGATTTTGCTCCCCATTGCAACTTTGTAACATTATTTTTGAAGTATGAATTAGATTTGAAGGTTTGAAGTAGCTACTTCACCACCTCAGATGGAATTCAGATCATCGTAGCTATGAGAAGTCAAAGAGAGAAGAACCTAGTGAACATTGTTCCTTCTCAGAAAATAGCCACTAGCCCTTCACCTATAGCTGGAGCATCCACTTCCCAGGAAAGAGAAATCAAGGTTCGAACCAAATGGTAATCCTTAATTCTCATTTGGCATAATCCAATATTGTAAGGATGCTCATATCTAGGTGTCTCCGATTAATTATCTCAAAACTCATCCCGTTGAATTACAAAAGCTAGTAGATTATTGTAAAGGTGATGCTAATGCCAAAAGTCAAACTAATGTTAACTCTACCATTAGCAATGACCAGCCTCAGTTTGATAGTGGCCCACTAGTTAATGAAGAGATTTTTTTCCTATGCTCTTCAAAGAGGAAGAAGTATAATTTTTTGCTATCTCTCTTGGTCAGAAGCTTGACCAATTCTAGAGCCTTCGATAATGTCATGCCCTCTTCTATTGCTCATTCCCTTAGCTTGACCCTCACTAAGATATTTGGATGTTGCTATTCCATGGATACAAAGTAGTTCCCTCTAATAAGTCAAGTGAAAGATGTACAAATAGAATTGGTCGCTCACCTTACAAAGAGAATGAAGCTAACCATCTTGGTAGCAGACATTCCAACCATCTCTGGTATGCTTTTGAGTAGAAGCTTTTGTAGGGAAATGGAAGGGAAAATCAAGATGGATTGGGCTCGTGCCATAATTCTTGTGGGTAACAAGAAAATCAAGTTGGAACCTAAGGAGAAGACCATGTTCATGGTCTTGAAGTTTGATGATCCTAAGGCACAAATCTTATATCAGGAAATGGAGTTTGGAAATTATATGATGTTCTTTGACTTCAATTGTTCTGAGGAATAGCTAGAGCCTTCTAGTGACCCAAAGATTTGGACCCTAGAGTTCGATGATAGTTGCACTATGACTAGGTCTAAAATTGGCATCGTGCTTGTATCTCTAGATGGAGATGTGACTTAGCTTGCATACAAGCTACAATTCAAAAACACCAACAACATAGAATAGTATGAAACCTTGTTGTTAGGCATTAGCATTGCAAAGTAGAGAGGAGTGAAAATCTTATGAGCTCAAGGAGATGTAGAGCTTATAGTGAAGCGAGTTCTAGCTCAATACACTCTAAATAATGCTAGGATCAAGAATTATAGAAATAGGGTCTAGGATGAGATTGATCATCTAGATGGCTTCTCAATACAAGTTGTTCTAAGGGAGTAGAATGTAAGGGCAGACTTGTTAGCTACATCATCCTTGCTGCTACTCCCACATCCAGATTTCATAGATAATCAATACAAGGTCGAAGTCTTGTTTAGGCCAAATGTTCTTGACAATGTTGAGACATAGAAAGTGTTCAATGATGATAATAAGATCAAATATTTCTTGGAATGATCTGAACCTTTTGAAGATTAGTACATTGGAAGGAGTGAAAATTCCTAGAAAGATTTCTCTCTTGACACTAAGAAAGAGTTGGATCTTGGAGTTGAATAACTCAAAGGTAAAAAGATCCCTCGAAATCTTATTTCCCTTGAGAGACTATTCAATAGTCATGATGCATTTATTAGAAGGGAGGGGGGAAGAAAAGGTGGAACTTTTGGAGAGTATGAAGGAATGAACATTCACACTAAATATAAACCCAAGATGGTTAATATCAGTAGTAGTTTCTCAAAGGAAGAAATGAAAAAAGAAAAAGGATTGTTGTCAAAATACCAAGATGTGTTTTCTTGGGAATCTAAGGACTTAAATACCTTTAGGAATGGTGAACTAAAGAACAAAATTCCCCTCAAGCCTAATGCCACTCCCTTTAGGAAAAATAGTGTAACTAAAATCCTATAGTCTTAGATTCTATCTTTAGGGAAGTTCACAAGATGTTGGAAGAAATAATTATCTACACCATACATCATTCAACATGGATAGCCAACATTGTCGTAGTCCAAAAAAAGAGTGGGGAGATTAGAATTTGTGTGGATTTCAAGAATTTGAATCAGGCATCTCTAAAGGACAATTACACTTTTCCCAATATGGATCATTTACTACAAATAGTAGTTGGCTCTAAAATGATGTCCATGCTAGATGGATTTTTGAGTTTCAACCAAATTGAGGTAAACCTAGAAGATCAATTCAAGACTGTGTTCACCACTCCTTGGGGAACATTTTCATATAATAGAATTCCATTTGGGCTCATTAATGTTGGTGCCACCTTTCAAAGGGCTATGAATTCCTCCTTCACTAATCTAAAGGATAAGATCATCATTATCTACTTGAATGATCTATCAATCTTCTCCAAGAAAAGAGAAAATCATCTAAGGGACTTGGATAAAGTGTTGAAAAGATGCAAGGAACATGGACAACAACTCCTACTTTTCTTTTGTGGAGATTATGGAATTATTCTATAATAATAGCATAGATATTAGTCATTCATCTAACTATTTCCCTCAAGGAAATGGTTAAGTAGAATCAAGAAATAAAAACTTGATCAATATCATGAAGAAGTTGGAGGTCTAAGAACTAGAAGAACTGGCACAAGAAATTACATGATGTGCTCTAGGTAGATAAAGAAACCCCTAAGCAAGAAATCAATATTTCCATGTTTGAGCTAGTATACAGAGTTGAAGCTAGCCTTCCTCTATCATTAGAGTTATTTATTTGCAAACTATAGCAAGTGATCAAGGATCCAATATTCCAAAATGTCTGGGAGAAGTGCATTATGTACCTACCTAATTTAGAAGAAGAATATGAAAGGAGGGTTGATCATATTACAGAACATTGGAAGCACATGAAGACATTATTCAACAAGAAGGCCAAACAAAGGAAGTTCATGGAGGGAAATTTGGTATTTGTGTGGGATAGGAGGCACGAACCCAAAGGTATGCATCACAAGTTTGACTCCCTTTGGAAGGGTCCTTTCAAGATTATGCAAACAAATCAAAACAACTCTTTCATTCTGGTGTATCCTTTTGGAGAGATTCCCCCATTTTCTTACAACGGTTAGGATCTAAATTTGTATCAAGTTTACCATTGAAAGAAGGTAACCCCTAGTTAGTGTTAGCCTAGGTAGGTTTGCTTTGTGTTTTTCCTTTCATTATTTTCCTACTTTCCTAGGTTAGTTTTCCTTTCTATTGTGTGCTTAATTTAGTTGCTTGTTGTAATTTTCCATTCTAGCTATTCAAAACTAGAAATTATGGATCCTTTCTTAGACATTTGCATTGCCTAAGTCCCTAGTTAGAGCCAGTTGTTGCCAAGTTTTAATCTTCTTCTTTCAAGCCCAAAGTTTTTGGTATGAAAGTATGTGTCCAAAATTGATGTCTAAGTATTGTTTAGTTCACTTACTTCTCATATATTTTAGTGTTCTACTTTCTTTCTTTTCTAGTTCCCCCTTGCATTACCTTTACCCACCATCTAAGTAGGATTTCTATTGTTCTAGTGTGTGTGGATTCTAGGTGATCTAGGCATGGTCGGGATGTGTTCTAGCATCCTCCCAATGAGAAGTAAGTTTTTCCACATTTCTTTTTCTCTTACCTTTCCCTAATATTCCATGTCCCACAAATTCTAAGCTTTCGAGTTGCTTTTCCCCTTGAGAAAAGTATATCAAGTGCATATCTGAAGAATGAAAACATGACAAAGATTTGCAAGCTAAGAAGATGATTATGCCATGCTAGAAAAGGTCTATGAAGCCATGGATCAAAGCCAGAATGAACTGCATCCAAATTTGTGGAGATAAGATCAAGTGCTACAAGGAAACATGAATATATGGGTTGTTTGTTGTGTACTCATGGAAGTGAAGTTGTTTTTTTCTACTTTCAATGTTGTATAAACTAGAGCCAAACCTCAACCCCAAGGATCAAATGGTGTGAAAATGATATTGAATAAACCATTTAAGGGCTCATAATCAATAAGGCATGCTCAAGATCTAACTTTGAGGCCATCACATGAAAGTGAAAGAATGAAGTGTTGTTATTTGTGCTCAACTCTAGGAAATGTTGCTGAGAACAAGGTTTTCCATCCTAAGGAAATGAAAAAGGCCACTTCTCTAGAGGCTTTAAAAATAGAAATTCAAGTTACTCTAAAATTTGAATATCCTTCAAAGATTCTCTAAAGATACTTCTAGAAAAGTTACTGATGAAAATGTGACCTTGATATAAATTTGATGTGGTGTTAAAAGCTTTAGGTAGAATGTGAAAGAATGAAGTGCACAAGCTAGCAAAAAGATCACTCCCTATGTTGTGATCCTAGATAGAAGGAAAATGGGTTTGCAAAAAAGCTAAGTTTCTCTCTCTCCTACATACATTAAAATTATCAAGTATATCTACATTCCAAATTCTAAAGTAAAGTAAGGCACTTTCCAAAAAGCTAAAGCATTTGTGTTGTTAAGTGATTCTTAGTCATATCACTTTACTTTAAGTAAACTAATAAAGCTTTCAAGAATTTAATATTTTACATGCAAATGAATGAAAAGTTTAAATAGCCATTCCTCATAGAATTAAAAACAAATCTTGCCATTATAATCTTTGGTCGAGCTTATTTCATTCATGTGGCACCAATGTTCTCATGCATAGACTTATTTCACCAGAATTGCGTATAATTAGTTTCTTCAAGTATAGTTAAATAGCTATTTATCAAGAACTATATCTTGTGCAATCATAGTGAATGGGAATGGGAGTTGCTAGTTATGATAAGTTAGTTGTCCTAGAGAGGGACTTAAAAGAGCTTATAGATACATTTTCAAATTCTACAATTTGGATGATCTTCATAGAAGACTCAAATCTCAACCTATTCAACCAATTGCTTAAAAGCTTAAAGAAAGTGGACTAGTTGAAGCAGCCAGTTTTCCAATGGTAGTTCATGCACTTAATCTAGTGAAGGAAAGCATAGAGAGATACTACCTAGAAATAAAGTAGATTCTATTTCCTGATCAATCTATTCTCATCTCAATTAACAAGGCATAGATGCAGTCCACATTTGGCATTCTCGTGAAGGATTAGTATTGTGATGTTTATTTTAGATCTTTTGCATCTATGTTCAATGAGAAAAAGACCCTCAATCAAGAAGATATATAGAGGACATGACTCCAGACTGCCTGCTTAGAGAAGAGAAAAATTTCAAGGACCTTGTTTGGCATGAATATGAAAAGAGAGATTTTGGATATCCTTGTGCTCCTCCTCAAACTCAAAGGAAAAGAGGAGATTTTGAAGTTCATTGAACACCATTTCTTCCTAGTACAAGAAATATGTGTTGAGGATATGTAGATCGACTAGGAATAGATCACTTGTAATGAGCTAGCCTCATGGTTGAATTTGGGCAAAGTATCCAAGTATTTCTATATGTTATTATATCTGATCTATGCATTGGCAACTCACCACTTGTGGTCCAACCTCCCTAGCATCCCAAACTATGATGAGCACACCACAGTATATGGATTTTACCCACATTTGGAGCTACAAAGAACCTATGAGGATTATGTGGTTGTTAATGATGCCTCCATAATGAGGCTATACTGAGAATTGCAAGGATGCCCTAGGTAAAAGCACAGATCTGTGTCACCGTTTGTGATACAAAAACCTGTTTTGGTCAAATCTCATTTCTCTATTAAAACTCAATTAAAAAAAAAACTAAAAATACCCTTTTATAGATCTCAGATTCAATATCATCATTATATAAATTTTTAAGTGTTTTGATTAGTTATAATATTTTATAATCTCAAAATATTATAAGTCGATATTTCAACATTTTAGAAGATGCTCTCTCAAAAAATGAAAAAAAAAATAGTAAATTATATCAAAAAAATAAAAAAATTATATTTATCACTAGAGGAGAGAATCGTCTTCACTCATATGTAATTTTTTTTCAAGAAGGTATAGATTTGATAGGGAAGTTTTGACGGGAGGAAAAAACTGTTGGATTCTGACAAGGTCGAACTTGAGTACTTATAACAAAGAAAATATACATCAAAAAAAATTATTCCTTTTTTTGTTCACTAGCTATACATGTCATCTATAAAATATTTTCAAATCAAAACAAAAAAAGATGATTTGCACATACTTGTTTGACAGGAACTACATCTTATGTTTTTTTATAGTTAAAAAAGGGACTTCAAAATAAAATAAAATGAATAAATTCTTAGTCAAAAAAATTATAAAAATTATAGGCATAAAATTCATAAATTCTACACATTTCATCAATTTACATCATCCTCATATTTTAAACACAAATACCATTTTTTTTGTCATTAATGTTGATCTGTCACATTCTGATATCACATTTCTTTATAAAAGGTGACACAAGTTTGTGCTTTTACCCCCCTCAAAGGAGATTTTCACTAGAGGAAATTTCGGCCATAAGCCAATTCGGATGCCCATTCATCTTTTTTCCAAACTTCTCCTATTTATGAATAAGATCTTATGTAGGATTCCTAAGAGATTGTCAAGTTATCTAGAAGACAAGGTAGTTTTAGTCAAACTATATTGACAGATCCTTGAAGTGAACACCCTATGTTGTAATATGAAGAAGATTATCAAGATTCCCTTCCCTGTTGTGGTTGGTCTGTATGCATGTGCTTCTAGATCAGATGCTCATAATTTAGTGAAGAGATTTGAAATCAAAATTAAATTATTAGACTATGAGGGACTCAGGCCTCAATATGATATAGTTAACTTTGTAAGGGATCACTCGAATTTTGGATATGCCTACATGCATGTTTCAGATATTGAAGACTTCTTGTTTGGGTGTCTTAATGAATACCAAAATTGAGAGAGCTTATGGTCACTGTTAACCATTAATGAGATTAAATTGTATAATGATTTTGTTGATGTTTCTGACCTTGTAGATGATGGAGCCTACATGCACCCCACATATTATGAGAAGATTAAAGGCACCCCAATTTTGTCTACCCCACCTACTGATCCAGTCATTGACACTATGGAAGTTCTTATACAAGTGATAATCAAGAGAATAGAAGAATGGTTGGAATTTAACCGACCAAGTAAGAAGAGGACTAGAAGAACTAGTTCTATGGGTGCAGTATTAGCTAGAGCTGCTTAGTCAACCACATAAACAACCACCTTAGCTACTACATCAACATCTATAGGTCCATTGCAATCCATTGCCCAAGGGGGAGAGTAGCCTCCATAAAAGAATGTCTCACTCACTCCTATCTATAGGGTTGGCTCTCTTTCGAAGATCGAGAAGGTGGGGGAGAAGAAAGATGACAAGGATAAGGGGAAAGAACAAGAAAAATAAATGGCCAAGCCATCTTCCCCTATCCAAGTCATCAATTTGGATGGTAACTCTTACCCCATGGACAGCCAAGAATAGGATGCATCTCAACAAGGGGATACCTTAGCTCTTTTGGTAACTAAGGTTGTTGCCTTCCCAATTGCTTCTCAAAGCAAACCAACTCCATTAATCCCAAGGAAGATATTCAATCCTATTGTATTGTATTCTACTATCAATGTGCTCTTTATAGAGTCATGGCTCGAACAAACCATTGATAGGAATAAGAGGAGATATGAGGAAGTGACTCCATTGAACGACTTGATCACACAAGTCACCTCCTCTTAGCCATCCAAGAAGATGAAGAAGTAGAAAACTATTGCTACACTAGCTACAAATTTAATAACTATCCATATGCTAGTTGAGATTGTTTAGGCATAGAAAGAAGGTAGATTTCATGAGCTCTCAAAGGATGATTTCCATATCAAAATGGTAGATCTTGACATCCCATTTCTCAACTCTATGGTGAAAATGTGGAAGTCTACCAATGAGAAAATTGAAGGTAAGTTGGAAGAGATTATAGTATAAAAGAAAATTTTGAAATCCTCCAGTAGAAAATTAGTGGGAATACATAAGGTCTACACTTGGGATCACTTCATTAAGTCAATTTGACCTAAATGTAGAGGAGAACAAAAAGCTACTCCTAAAGTTGCAACAAGAAAGGAAATTCATGCAGGTTGGATGAGCATGGGTGGATCAAATCAAGGATCAAGGTCCCTTAGTAGGTGAAAAGATAGGAAGCCTAGTGTTGGAAACTCACAAGCTCAAGGAAGCAACTTCAAATCATCTGACAACCATATAGAAGGTAACAAACAAGCTGACAGATGAATTGGCCCTTCTACAAGAAGTGATAGACACGAAGACAAATGTAGATATTGCCCATGGGATCATAAAGATAGGAAAGGAGTCAATGTTTCACTAAAAAAAATCCTTGGATTTTGTTATAGAAAGCTCCATGAGATGTGCAAATGAGCTCAAGGATGTGCATGACCTAGTGCAAACGGTCATTGAAAAGTTATTTCAATATTTGAAGATATTGCACATAGAGTCCTTTGTGTCAACTAATGGAAAGCTTGTGGATATTAAGAGAATGAAATAAAAGTTCTTGACATTTGTTGATGAATTCATTGACCCACTCAACTTCCAAGTGTCTAAGATTTAAGAATTCTTAGTAGTGGTTGCCATCATAAGGAGAGAAACATATAATTTCCAATCAAAGGTGGCTAGAATAGATGAATTAATACAGATCCATGACTATTGGATGGTTGGAGCTGACAACAACATCATTATAGATGTCAAAGAGCTAGACAAAGTAACTAAAGCCATGAAATCCTATAGAGCTAAATAAGTCACTCCTAAGAATGCATGATGTTCTTATGCTTTTTTAGACATCTATCATTCTTCCCTTCTCTTTCTCTTTCTAGCCATTCATGGTATTTTTTTAGTCTCTATAATGGACAATTATTCAAGCTTGTCCAACTTTTAGTTGATTATGTTTAGAGATGCTCTATGAAGCAATCATCCAATGTAATCAACCATTTTGGGAGGGCTTATAAATGTAACCTTTTATGATGTTAATAAGATTGGCAAAAATTTACTTTGGGAAAACCCTTGTTGCTTGAACTAATATGTGTGACTTTGAGCCTATTTCAATTTTTTTTATTCATTTACTTTTAGTATATTGTATGGAATGAATGTGCTAATGTTAAAAATTGAATAAATGTAAGTGAACTTGGTTTTTTTTTCTTCATTCAATAGGTTGTATATCTTGTTTTCTTTAGAATAAGCATCTCTTTGTTCTCTTTGTTGTATGTAGTAGTTTGTGTGTTTAGTGTAGTTAGTTGCATGAGTAAGCTAGAAACTATTGGAAATCTGATTGAAAAGATCATTGTGAGAAGAAGATTGAAGATCAAAGAGGGAGATTATTGTTAACAAAATATTTTCAATCATTTTTTTGTCATTTATGTCGAACCTTCTATTTGTAGGAATGACATTTATTTATAAGATCCAAGTACTGTCACTTAGTTGATTGATGAAGAGGATTTGATCAACAAGATGTAAAAAAAGTACCTAAGGGAAAGGTTGAGTTATGATGTTATAATCAATTAGAAGGATAGTTAAGACAATGGTGAGATGATGTATTCATAACATACTCAAAGATACAAAGGTTGGTCACACTTAGAAACATTGGAGGAATAAGTTATAACAAGGTTGACTGCAAAGCTTCAGCTAAGTTCATTAGTGGGTGCCAAGCAAGCTAGTTGAAGCCAAGAAAATTCTTAGTTGGAGTTGAGAAAAAGAAAAATCTAGTGTGTGCCAAGTGAAGTTCAAGTGTCGAGCATCAAAAAATTGTAGTTGGTGTCGAGTAACACAGTATATGCCAAGTACAAGTATTTCAATAGTGTTGAGCTACTGTATTATTTTAAATGACAAAGATTCACCAGATCTGAGTTGACATAGTTGTTACCTTGAGTTTTGTAAACTAGTTGGAGGATAAGGATGATGAGCTGGTGGCACAAAATTCTATGTAAACTATTTTTGGGCAAATTCAAAAGGATTATTCAAGAAGTTTCTAAAGGAAACAAAATATGGGTTAGATACAATGAATCCTACCTAATCCATATGAATTGAAATCAAAGGAGGGAAGAATCAAGTAGGAAAGGACTTCCAAGACTTCTAGTTAAGGAGTCATAGACCAAGAAGCAAATGCTACTACTACTAAAGTGCCAAATTGAGAAGTGGTTGAAAGGGTGTCAAGGCAAAGGCATCTAGGAGAAGGAAGAGCATAGAGGCTCTACTTCAATGAGTGGTCAAGAAGAGATGATTGCACTGGTACAATGAGCATGGAGACTCAAGGAGACTAAGCTTGAAAGGAGGGCAAGTTGTCAAGAGTTGTAGAGATTGAAAGCCAGGAAATGTGAAGAGTTAAAGAGTAATCTAAGATGTACAAGTTAAGTTGCATGTTGTAATCAGGTCAAAGACTTTCTAACAATCTCTAGCAATTATACTAGATATGAAAATCCTATGAACTTATGTTGGTTTAATAGCCATTTTTAAATCCTTTAACAGGGTGGCATTCCAAGTGAATGTTCTAAAGTCCTCTAACAAGGTGGATAAATACTCTAACAAGGTCACATTTAATAGTGTGTTGTAAGCCTTTAATAGGGTAGGCCTTTCATAGGGCATCACTTCAGGAGAGTGAGAATTGAGTAGCATGTTATTGAGAATTGAAAAGAATTTAATTGTTACCAAATGGGTGTTTAGGAAAAAACTTGATAAGAATGGTGAGATAAAAAAAAACAAAGTAAAACTAGTTTGCAAAGGCTATGCACAAGAAGGACTGGATTATGGAGAAAATTTTTCCCCTGTTGCAAGAATGGAAGGAGTAAGAACACTACTTGCATATGCTACATACAAAGGTTTCATAGTCTACCAAATGGTTGTCAAGTTTTCTTTTCTAAATGGTATACAAGAAGAGGAAGTCTACATAGAACAACCTAAGGGATTTGTTGATGACAAGAAAAAGGATATGGTCTACAAACTGCATAAGGCACTCTATGGTTTGAAGCAAGCACCTAGAGCATGGTATGAGAGATTGCACAAATATCTTTTGAAGATAGGATTTGAGAGAATAGATGACAACTATAGCTTTTATATCAAGACAAAAAAAGGTAAAAATATTTTGATATATGAAATCTTTGTTGATGATATAATATTTGGAGGAAAAGATGCGCTATGCAAAGATTATGCTAATCAAATGAAGCATGAGTTTGAGATGTCAATGTTTGGAGAAATCAAATTCTTTGTTGGATTACAAGTACATCAATTGAAGAATGGCATATTTGTGACCCAATCCAAATACATAAAGGAGATACTTAAGACATTTGGATTAGAATATTCTAAACCAGTTAGCACACCAATGGTAATAGGACATAAGTTATTCAAAAATAATGACTCAGTTGAAGTAAATCAGACATTAGATAGATCAATGATTGGAAAGTTGCAATATGTTTTACATAGCAGACCAAACATTACATTAGTTGTTGGAATAGTGGCAAGATTTTCTACAATTCCAAGAGAAAATCATCTGATGGCAGTGAAGAGAATGCTGGGAGGTAACATTGATGATAGGAAAAGCACCAGTGGAGGAGCACTTGTCTTGGGAAAAAGATTGATTACACGGACCAGCAAAAAGCAAAGTTGTACCTCACAATCCACAGCTAAAGGTGAATATGTTGTAGCCACTATTAATTGTACCAATATTGTATGGATCAAACATTTGTTACAAGGTATGAAGGAAGAAGTAAATGATCCTTTGATACTTTATTGTGATAATATAATTCCTATCAACATATCAAAGAATCATGTAATGCATGCTAAAACCAAGCATATTGCAATCAAGTATCACTATGTAAGAGAATTGGTGGAATATAAGCAAGTGAAGATGGAATATGTAAGCTCAAAGGAATAGATTGTTGACATCTTCACAAAAACACTACCTAAAGATTCTTTTGAGTATCTTAGAGGTAAGTTATGGGTGATACCCCTAACCATGGCTACTTGAGGTAAAAGCAAGACTGCCTACATCAAATGAGCTGATTGTTGAAGGTTTTACACATTGATGCAGAGGATGTTTACTTTAGGATCATGCCTAAATTAATTGAAGTGTTGAAGTTCTGAATCAGTCACAACTAAGGTGACAGAGGGAGAAACTAAATGAACTTACAAAAGCTACACTTGCATATTAAGATGTTGAAACAGTATGTCTTTGCCATTGTTGTCAAAGAGGGAGAAATGTCAAGAAATAGATCAACTATTGAGTAGATCAAAAATGAAGAAAGAGGGAGAAAATACAGAAACTAGTCAAATGAAGATAGAGGGAGAAGTAGACAGAAATGGTCAATAGTTGAAAGAAAGGATGAAGAAGCTAATCAGAAAAGAGAAAGAATAACAAAAGATAAGCAATGCATACGAAGGGAGAGAAGAAAAGAAAAGGAAACAACAGCTAAGAGGGAGATGAAAAACTGATGGTAACACAACTTACTTTTTGGCATTTGACTTACTATTCTAATGCAGTTAAATAGTTTAGTTTGATGGTTGATCAGTTTGGTTTGTCATCAATGCCAAACAGGGAGATTGTTGGAAATTTGATCGAAAAGATCATTGTGTGAAGAAGATTGAAGATCAATGAGGGAGATTGTTGTTAACAGAATGTTTTCAAATTTTTTTTTTTCATTGATGTCAAACCTACTATTTGTAGGAATGACATTTACTTATAAGATCCAAGTATTATCACTTAGTTGATTGATGAAGAGGATTTGATCAACAAGATGTAACAAAAGTACCTAAGGGAAAGATTGAGTTATGATGTTGTAATGAGGTACAAGGATCAGTTAAGACAATGGTGAGATGATGTATTGATAACATACTCAAAGATATAGAGGCTGGTCACACTTAGAAACATTCGAGGAATAAGCTGTAACAAGGTTGATTACAAAGCTTAAACTAAGTTCATCAGTGGGTGCCAAGCAAGCTAGTTGAAACTGAGAAAATTCTTAGTTGGAGCTAAGAAAAAGAAAAATCTAGTGTGTGTTGAGTGATCTTCAGGTATCGAGTGAAGTTCAAGTGCTGAGAAAAGTAATAGGTGCTGAGCATTAGAAAATCATAGTTGGTACTGAGTAACATAGTATATGTCGAGCACCAGTATGTCAATAGTGTCGAGCTACTGCATTATTTTAAATGACAAAGATTCACCAATTCTGAGATGACATAATTGTTACCTTGAATTTTGTAAACCAGTTGGAGGATAAGGATGATGTTCTGGTTGCACAGAATTCTATGTAAACCATTTTTGGGAAAATTCAAAAGGATTATTCAAGTTTCTAGAGGAACAAAATATGGGTTAGATACAATGAATCCTACCTAATCCATAAAAATTGAAATCAAAGGAGGGAAGAATCAAGTGGGAAAGGAACTCCAAGACTTCAATTTAAGGATTCACAAAACAAGAAGCAAATGTTGCTACTGCTAAAGTGCCAAATTGAGAAGTGGTTGAAAGGGTGTCAAGGTGAAGGCATCTAGGAGAAGGAAGAGCATAGAGGCTCTACTTTAATAAGTTGTCAAGAAGAGATGATTGCACTAGTATAATGAGCATGGAGACTTGAGGAGACTAAGCTTGAAATGAGGGCAAGCTGTCAACAGTTGCAGAGATTGAAGGCTAGGCAATGTGAAGAGCTGAAGAGTAATCTAAGATCTGCAAGTTAAGTTGTATGTTTTAATCAGGTCAAAGAATTTCTAATACTCTCTAGAAATTATACTAGACATGACAACCTTATGGACTTATGTTGGTTTAATAGCCATTTTTAAATCCTTTAATTGGGTGGCATTCCAAGTGAATGTTCTAAAGTCCTCTAACAAGGCCCACTTCTAATAGGGTGGATAAATCCTCTAACAAGGTCACATTTAATAGTGTGTTGTAAGCCTTTAACAAGGCAAGCCTTTCATAGGGCATCACTTCAGAAGAGTGAGAATTGAGTAGCATGTTACTAGTAGTTTTTCCCAAATTGGGTTCCCACATAAATCACTGTATTATATGTTGATCTTTTATGTGTTATGCTTGCATGTTGATTTGCAATAACTTTCTGATTAGGAAAGTTAATGCTTGGATGAATGAATGGTTGAATGGTCTCACAATACTAAGTGGAAAAGTTTGAATTGGACAAATTGGACCTTGAATAATTGATTCACCCCCCCTCTCAATTATTTGAAAGAATTTCTAACAAAAATTGACGCGTGGAGAAGCTAAGAGATAGACAATTTGGGTATTGTTGAAACATCATCTAACTATTTAATCAAGGAATTACTTATTTTTCCATCTCTTCCTTTCTTCATGTTATCATAGTTGTTTATGTATGTTTCCATCCATTGCATTTTAGCTTAGAATAGATTGCATATTGTGAGTTAGTTTCCCTTTCAATTGCCTAAGTTGTTTAAAGTATTGAGCAGCTTGGTTTACTCCTCTTCTGCCTCTCGTTAAGAGCATACCCCCAAAAACCAAAAAAAAAAATTCACTAAATATCTTGTATTGAAAATGGAGTTATATCTTTCAATTTAGGAGTCTTTGATAGATTACTATATTGATCCATTCTATTGTTAACATCTTTGTCCTCCATAGGTCATTGGGGAAGTTAAGAGTCAAGATATAAACCAAAAAGATAAGGAGACAAATTGTTAAACAAAAAGATGTAGGGGTGATAATGCATGATCTAGTCCTAAAAGGAGGTGTCTAACTCTAGATTCTTTCTTGTTTATGTACGAAGATGCAAGAATGTAAAGGTAGAAGTGTCTTGTATATTTAACCAAAGTAAAGAAAAGTAAAGACTCATGTACTGATAAACAACATGATATCATATTTAGTGTATCAAAATAAGTGGTATGAAAGAAAAATAACAATGATGTACTCATCTTGAGGGATAGTAGAGGATACAACTTTGAATCTATAGAAACTTTGTCAAACTCTATCAAAGATGGATTAAACTATTTGGGATCCAAAAACTTGAAGTCTATATCTACCAGAATAAACTAACCCTTCAACCCAATAGTTAATCAAACCCAATTCATGCATCAATAATTCCCCTTTTAATAAATAATTCTTCTTTTTAATCTAACTCTTTGACCAACATATTTTCTAACAAACCCACCCACCAGCCAAATTATAGAATCAACTGAGCCACCTCACCCACCTTAATTAAAGCACATCACCCCCTCATCCATGTCTAAAATCAAGGCATAATTTACTCATATGAACTCAAGCCTAAGTCCACTCTCCTAGCACATCTACCTCTTCCACCTCTAAACAAAAAATTCTACCTCTTACACCTATCCTAGTGAACTAAAGTCTATCTCACACCTCAAGTAGTTAACTATTCATCACGAATTATTATCTCCTCCTCACCCAATCCCCTATAAATTAAACCCTTTTCTCCTCACAAATCATCCACATTTTGAGTAGAATTACTATATCATTTTAGGAGATAATTATTATCAATGTGCTATTACTATATTTGAATTCTAACATATTTATCCATGATCATCCATTGTTGAAGCATCAAGCATACCATTGTGCACACATCCATGATCACAACCACATCTATATGTCAAGGGAGATACATGAAGATTCATAGGTTTGGATTCATATTTTTTATTTTTCTTTTCATTTATCATATTTATTTTCTTTGATTTTAGTTTGTGAATACTTGAATTATTCTTTTTCTTCTTTACAAATCAATTTCTATTACATACAAGGATGACCTCTAGGATACTAAAGGTAGTGAATCTAAGGAAGTAATTGTAAAAAGCACCAAGGGGAAAGCTAAACCTATTTCTAAAGTACCAACAAATCTAAGAGCAAGAAGAGAATTTCTAAGTAGGTCATGGTTTTTGGTGATGAATACAATGAGAATGAGGAAGACATGGATATAGACAAAGAAGAGAGTAGAAAAAAGGATAAGAAAATAGGATGCCTCCACCCTTTTTTTACTCTAAAAGAAAAAAAAGGATTCTAAATGCACTGAAGCTGATATTCATGAGGACAAGGTTATAGGAACCTTCCATGTTCCTAATGTTACACTTGATATCTCTATTTAGACCAATGCCTATCCTATGGTGCAACCCTTTAGTAAGGACAAGCTTGGGTGGAAAATGGATAATCTTTATAAGGTCAAGCTTGGAGATATAAGCCCTATTGGTGTTTGAAAATGTTGCATGTTTCCAATTACCCTAATGAGAACAAAACTTATCTAGGGGTAGCTAACTCCCATTTTCAACATGCCCATTCAGACACCAGGCCAACTATAAGGCATGACCCTTCTTCTTCTTCAGGCTCTACAAAACCTAGGCGGGTGAACCTCTTTAGATCTGACTATGTGACTAGTGTAATAGCCATATTCAGGATCTATAAAAGAAGATGAAACCCCTAATTCTTCTATGCTTAACCAGGAGATCACAAGCATGGAATAGCTAAGGACATGACTCATGAAACTGGAAAACTAAGTGCGGGTTATACTTTGAATACCTTTCAACATAAAAGGGAAAATTGATTTAATATGTTGATATCAGCAAGAACCAAGTATGAGCAACAAAACTTAATGATCCTATATTTGACTAGTTCCTTATCTGTTGGGCAATTAAATGAATCATAACCATACATCTCCTGGAAACCTCAGATGTATCTCTACATTAAGATCCCTGATCTATCTTGCACCTTGTGAATTGACATCTGCATCAAAATGAATCTCATACTCAGAATATCCCATCATGAAATCAGTAAACCCTATGATAAACACAAGGTGGTTACATGGATCTTGGTTCCATAAGCAAGGTATTTCAATCACATACATCACTAAATGAGATGCAACCTAATTGTTAGGATAAACTACGGAAAAAAATAAAAAAAACTACATGCAAATATAACCAATAACAAAAAAAATAATAGAACACACAAAAAATGAACACAAGGCACCAAGATTTAACGTGGTTCACCCAATCCTTGGGCTACGTCCACCAAACAGCAAGTCTGATCTTATTACAATCCAATGATTACAACCTGATTACAATCCGTAATCCCTTACAGCTCAATACCACCGCAAGAACCAATTTCGCATCACAACATATAAAAAATACCCAACCCTAAGCCCTTTTATACAAGTATTAAACCGCTTTAGGGTTATAACATGTCGGCCATATGTCGGCCATAATATGTCGGCTACCATCACTATTTATGATGTATGTACAGTACTTTCCTAATCAGTCACCACAATCTAATAATCTCCCACTTGGGGACTGATCATGCTCCACACTAAACAACAATCTCCCACTTGGAGACTGATCCTGTAGCAATACCACTACCACATGGGGCTCCCACTGGATCAAACCATCCTGGACTCTACTATTCTTTTATTCATGTTCAGTCTAAAAGACCAACCGAAGTTGAAGAGGAGTTCAGCTTCTCCCTTGTTACAACCTTTGTCAACATATCTGCTAGATTGTCATTGGTATGTATCTTCTCCAGCTTTAACTGTCCATCCTCCAAAACTGAATGAATGAAATGGTACCGCAACTGTATGTGTTTGGTCTTAGAATGCAGAGCTAAATTCTTAGCAAGATGAATGGCACTCTGACTATCTATAAACAAATAATTATCCTTTTGAGGATGTCCCAATTCTTCTAAGAATAACTGAAGCCATATCATCTCCTTGGCTGCCTCTGTAGCAGCAACATACTTTGCCTCTGTAGTGGATAAAGCATTAATCTTCTGTAACCTAGAAACCCAGCTCACGGCTGCCCCACCAATAGTAAAGACATAACTTGTAGTACTTCACCTGGTATCAATATCCCTTGCCAAATCTGAGTCAACATAGCCCTGTAAATCAATAGTAGAGCCCCCAAAGTGTAAACACTTATTGGATGTCCCTCTCAAATATCTGAGAATCCACTTGATAGCATTCCAATGCTCAAATCCGAGATGACTCATATACCTGCTAACGACTCCCACTGCATGTGCAATATCTAGCCTAGTGCATACCATATCATACATCAAGCTTCCTATAGCTGAAGCATAGGGTACCTTGGACATCTTATCCTCCTCTTCTTGTGTCTTGGGACACATTTCCTTAGTCAATTTCAAATGACTGGGTAAAGGTGTGCTGATAGCTTTAGCATTCTCCATAGAGAAACATTGCAACACCTTCTCAACATAATTAGCTTGAGATAGCATCAATGTTCTATTCTTCCTATCTCTGCAAATCTTCATACCAAGGATTTGTTTTGCTGCCCCCAAATCCTTCATAGCAAATGCATGTGCTAATTGGTGTTTCAGCCCCTTAATATGATCCATGTTAGACCCAGCTACAAGCATATCATCAACATATAAACATAAAATAATGTAGCTATCATCATCAAACCTCTTAAAATAAACACAATAATCTGAATGACACCTGTTATATCCATGCTCATGCATAAGACTGTCAAATTTCAGATACCATTGCCGAGGTGCTTGCTTCAAGCCATATAAACTTTTCTTCAATTTGAACACTAAGTTCTCCTTACCTTTGACCTCAAAACCTTGTGGTTGAGCCATATATATTTCTTCATCCAAATCACCATGAAGAAAGGCTATTTTAACATCCATCTGCTCTAAATGCAAATCTTCAGTAGCCACAAGACTTAAAACAGTACGAATAGAAGTCATTTTAACAACAGGAGAAAATATCTCATCAAAATCAATTCCCTTTTTCTGTGCAAATCCTTTTACAACTAACCTGGCCTTAAATCTTTTTGTACCTCCTTCCTCTTCTTTCAACCTGTAAACCCATTTATTCTATAAAGCCTTTTTACCTGCAGGCAACTTGCACAAATCCCATGTCTTATTTTTCAGCAAAGAGTCCATTTCATCTTTCATTGCAGACTCCCACTGAATCTTAGTATCCACCTGCACAGCTTCATCATAACTTTTAGGTTCACCAGCATCATTAAGTAAAATAGAATACAAAGAGGGAGAAAACCTTTGTGGAGGTCTAATTTGCCTTGTTGACCATCTAACATTTACTGGTGTGTGTGGTATTTGTTGTTGCAGTTGTTGCACATCATCAGGAATGGCTGGAACATCAACTTTTTGAGTATCATCCAGCACTACATAATCATCTTCTTTCTTCTCATGTTGCTGCAACAGATCTTTGTACAACACTTTCTCATTGAATATGACATCCCAACTTCTAATAATTTTAAGATTTTCAAAATCCCAAAGCCTATAACCAAATTCATTAATGCCATATCCAACAAAGACACATTTCTTTGATTTAGCTTCTAGCTTGGTTCTATTTTCAGAGTCTATATGAGCAAAAGCTTCACAACCGAAGGTCTTGAGAAAAGAATAACTCACCTTCTTACCAGTCCATGCTTCCTTTGGAATACCACAGCCCAAAGGAGTAGAGGGACCTCTATTAATCAAATACACTATAGTATTGACAACCTCCACCCACATGTGTAAGGGCAACCCAACATGCAACCTCATGCTCCGTGCGTGCTCCATTATAGTCCTGTTCATGCGTTTAGCCACTCCATTTTCCTGTGGAGTCCTTGGAATAGTTTTTTGTATATGAATACCATTAATGGAGCAATAATCTTCAAATTCATGACTGCAATACTCACCACCATTATCAAATCTGAGACATTTTAATTTCTTACCAGTCTCATTTTCAACCAAGCATTTCCATTTCTTAAAAGTTTGAAATACATCAGATTTCTATCTAAGGAAATAAACCCATACTTTTCTAGTTGCATCATCAATAAATGTAACATAATAATGAGAGCCACCAAGGGAAGATAACCGAGCCAGTCCCCATACATCTGTATCCACAAGCTCTAATTTCTCCTTTTTGTTTTCCTTCCCTGTCTTTACAAAACTCACTCTCTTTTTTTTTCCAACACACAACTTTCACAGAAATCCATATTCACACATTTTAGACCTGGTAAAACTTTCCTTGAATGAAGTAATTTCATACCTTTCTCACTCATGTGCCCAAGTCTATTGTGCCATAGCGTTGTATTAGAATCTACAGCAGCTATTTGTTCTCCCTACTCAACTACAGTAATTGTTCCTGAATATTCATTTTTCTCTGAAACAATCAAAGTAGAAGGAACAATATGACCTGTACAAAGATATAAGGTGCCTACTTTCACACCTTTTTCTACTACAAGGGAACCTTTTGAAACCTTCCAATTTTTATCATTAAAAGTAACTACACAACCCTCATCACCGAGTTGCCTTGCTGAAATTAAATTCCTACTTAGTTGTGGAACATGTCTTACCTCATGTAGTAGACAATAATTCCCATTCTGCAACTTAATCTTAATTTTTTCCTTTCCAACAATCTGACAGGGTTCATTATCCCCCAAATAAACAAGCCCAAAATCCCCTTGGACATAATCAATGAAATAACCTCTATGAGGTGTAGCATGAAATGAAGCACTAGAATCTAAAACCCATGAATCATCAACACTCTCTAAAGACAGAAGCAAAGCATCCTCTTCGGATTTGTTACTTACCACATTTGCCTCCTTGTCTCCATCTAATTTATCTCCTTTATTTTTCTTTTGATTCCAGCAATCTTTATTTTTGTGCCTTGGTTTCCCATAGTACCAGCAATCATTTGGTCCTCTCAATTGAGACCTCCTCCCCTTTGACTTTCCTCTTGATTTCCCATGATTTCCAGAGTTACTTCCTCTTTCAGTTGTTCAGCCCCTGCTTTGTGCATTTAAAGCACTTCCTGATGTAGATCCACCTGAGGATTTTCTATGAGTTTCCTCACTTAAAATAACACCGATCACATCATCATATTTTAGGGTACTAGATCCAAGAACAAAATTACTCACTGCCATTACCAAGCCATTCCAGCTTTCAGGCAAAGAACACAAAATCAAGAGAGCCCTAATTTCTTCATCAAAATTGATACCCACAGAAGATAATTGACTAGTAATAGTATTAAACTCATTTAAATGATCTGCAACATATCCACCTTCTGCCATTTTCATATTAAATAAACACTTCATGAGAAATACCTTATTTGAAGTGGAGGGCTTTTCATACAGTGTCGCTAGGGTTTTCATCAAATCTTCTATCATCTTTGCTTTTGTAATATTAAATGCCACTGATGGTGCCAAGCATAACTGAATGCTTCTGAGTGCCTTTCTGTCCAAAAGATCCCATTCAGCCTCTGACATAGTTCCCTGATTCTTGGCTTTTCCTTCCAACGGCTTCCATAAATCCTTCTAATATAGATAGTCTTCCATTTTCATCTTCCATAATTGGAAGTTCTGCCCATTAAACCTGTCAACCCTCATCTTCCATTGCTCCCACTCAACTGTGAGACTCCCACTTAACCGTTAGACTTTCCTGCAGAGGATAACTGAAAGACAACCTTGCTCTGATACCACTTGTTAGGATAAACTACGGACAAAAATAAAAAAAACTACATGCAAATATAACCAATAAAGGAAAAAATAATAGAACACAATAAAAATGAACACAAGGCACCAAGATTTAACGTGGTTCACCCAATCCCTGGGCTACATCCACCAAATAGCAAGTCTGATCTTATTACAATCCAGTGATTACAACCTGATTACAATCCGTAAACCCTTACAGCTCAATACCGCCGCAAGAACCAATTTTGCATCACAACATATAAAAAATACCCAACCCTAAGCCATTTTATACAAGTATTAAACTGCTTTAGGGTTATAACATGTCGACCATATGTTAGCCATAATATGTTGGCTACTGCCCAAAAATTTATGAAGTATGTATAGTACTTTCCCGATCAGTCACCACAATCTAACACTAATCTATGGTCTTTGATCATAAACTAGAAAAGATTACAGATCCACAAACGGGAGACAAGATTCAAACTGAATTTGAAACCATTGCCGCTCTTTATTTGCTTTCTTTGAAATCAAATACATGAGAGATGTACAGAATACTTCATAAATCACCTAACAGACATGAACTATTTACATAAAAGTCAAAATGATGTTCAATACAAGAAGAAATGCTGAAGAATGGTCTGTCAGTGCAAAAACTGGAACTCCTAAGATGGAAGCAAGAAAGAAAGATATAGAAGAGAAAGAATTCCCGGATCTATTCTGAAGACAACAAGTGTCAACTTGAAATTCAATCTTGTGCAACTGAGTAACCTCTTTTTTCTTTCATCCCATCTGATCTGATTTTGTTTCATCATTATCTACAACTAATTTGCAAAATATCTTTGCTTAATGATGAAAGCTTTTTGAATCACCAAAATATTTGATTGCCCCATGAAAAAGCTAGTGAAAATGAGTTTTTACTGAGTAAATCTGAACAAATTTGACCCTAACTACATTTCCACTGCCTTCTACTGATATTTAGGTCAATATCTTGACAAAATATCAAAATTGAACATCCTAGTCTAAATATGGTTGCAATTCAGGTACCTGATAGAAAACTTCATATAACTCAAACTGACTGATACCTATACAAAAGCCAACTCTAGAATCGAAAATTTTTTCTTCTCCTGATTTCGACAATATATAATATCACCTATCTGGCCTCTCGAAAAGCTCTAGAATCTTATTTCAAAAATTAGTCCCCTGCTAGAAGGTAAAGGCTTGCAACTTTGATTTTTTATAAAATTAAAAAAATTCTAAAGTATAAACTTTAGAAAATGTTTCTCTTTGAAATTTTTGAACGTGCATACCCTCTGCCCAGAAAAAATAAAAAATTATATTTTATTTTCTAAATATTTTTCCTTGCCCTTTGAATCTGGGGTCAAACTTACTTTGACCAGCTACCACGTGTCTGCATTTGATTGGCCCACATGGTCTGCATCATCTACCACATCAGCATGCTACATGGATTCCATGTCACACTCGCTACTTCGCTATATTAATTAGTGAGCAAGTTCACCTTAGCGATGTAGCGAGAATCATTAGATCTGCCATGTGGAATGATCTGGTGCATTCCAGAAATCTGTCTGCCACATCACAGCATGTCTTGGAATTTGTGGCACATGGCGCCCTACGATTGGTGTGAAATTTTCTGATCACTAACTCATCCCCGCCATGTCAGCATCGCTATCTCGCCATGCTAACTCACACGCATCTTTCGCTTGGCAAGATAGTGAGGGCCGCTCGATTCGCCAAGTGGCGCAATCTCATGCAATCTCCATCTTTGGTGCCATGTCATCGTAATTGTTCTTTCAAGTAAAATTTTTCTTATGTCTCGCTGACATCACTCATGCCCATGCACATTAGTCTTGCCTTATAAAAAATGCCAACTTGTCAGACACTATGGTTTCGTGTGTAAGAGTATTTAAACTATTAAAATTTTGGTGCACAGAGAATGTGGGATATGTCTGCTTTTACACTATTCCTGTGTCCTTTTCTCATGTGCGAGCTGCCTAATGTTCCTTTGCCTTCATGCTTCTTGCCATGTCCCTCTTCCTTATAGCATGGAGTTGGACCTTCTATTAATTGCTTGTGATCTCTGTAGATATGGTTGTACAGTCGGGTTTCATACCTTGTATGTTTGCTTTGTATGAGGCTACAGATTCATTTCAGTGCATGAGGATATCTTGCTCTTCAGCAAGTTTGCTCCCTTTGCTGTAGCCGCAAGTTTCTCCTCTTGTCAATGTGGACACCCTTCCTAATGCTAGATGCTCTGCATTGAGGCATCGGCTTCCTTTGATGCATGGAGGTTCTGTTCTTTCTCCAATTACGATAATTAACTAGGTTGTAACTTGTACTTCAACTTCGGCTCCTCTTGTACCTTGGAGGATTTTTGCCTCGAGGCAGATGTCTATCGGGACCTTGGAGGAGAACGCTCTGGAGATGGAGTGCGATACCATCGAGCATAAGAATAGCGCTGGCTAAAACCACGACCCCTCCTCACACGTTTAGGATTTTCCTCTGCACTAAGACTCCTTGTTGTACTCTGACTTCGATTGGGAGGAGGTGTTGTACTCTTTTCTCCCAAAGGGTTGTGGCTTAGGCCTTTTGAGAGTCTTCTACTAGGGGTCTTGCTTTGACTTCTCGAAGGATACAGAGGTGGGTTTTGCCTTGAATGTCTGCTCAAACTTCTGGGTGGGCTCTTGCTCTGGCTCCTTCGAGGGCTCACACTTGGGCTCCCACTCAAACTCTGAGGACTTAAGCTCCTACTTAACCTTTTTGGTGGTACAATGTTGAGGCTCCTTTGTAATACTGACTAGTTGCGGCTTTCAAAGCATTTGATTCCCCTATTCTAACTGGTGCCTTGGTCTCTATTGAAAGAGCTCGCTGCTACCCTCCTCGTGAAAAAGCATATCTTCATTTGCGTGTGGGGCTATTTTTTATAAATACAAAATCATCACTGCAATAGCTTGCATGACAACGAGCAAATCGGTCTTCAAATATATGGATAGCTCCATCTTCACCTCCAATGAAAAGCAAATGACAAAATCGACTGAATTTCAAAGAGTAGACATTTCCAACATGGACTTTCAACCTCACTGTGATTAGCTCCCCATCTTCATTTGATGTGCAGCTTGCTCCTTTTTATTTCTTTGTGTTGTTCCCTTAAAGATATCATTCCTTCACTTTTTGAATTTCATACCCAAGCTCAATACCATAAATATCATTTGAGTAGCCAACTTGGCAGTTGGTACCAAGATCAGTGCGCATGGGCTATTTGGAGTAAGATTTCCATTGCACCAATTTGGCAAAATCCACAATTGTAATCAAATAGAATTTGAAACATATTCATGATTATTTAGTCTTTATTTGACCACTTGTGAATGTGGATGATCCCCTTCAAAGTTTTAAAAAAAATAACACCTACTCTCTCATCAGCCTTAGACTTTGTAATCAAATCAAGCCACATTTGATAAATATTTTACAATGATGCCCTCATATCAAAATGCCTTCATCTCTAAACATCACACTAGTTTGATATCGTTTAGTCGGGCTCCGAAACGGGTCCGGCTAAAAAAAATATTTGTTTTCAAACAACTAATACTCAAAATTTATCCATTGACCATCTGATGCTGATTGGAACGAAGTTCGACCACTGAAAACCACTTTTAAAACTCATTTTTCAATGTTCAGTCAACTGTCAAATATGCGCCAGGAGGTCCGTTGACTAGCTTTGAAAACTAGCCAAATCAACTAATCATGATGTGAAAATTGGCACACTGATTCTTTGCTCCGCACTCTCGCACCCTGTCAGATCTTGTCTCATGACGAATTCCCAGTCAAAAGATATTGACCATCAAAGTTTCCTTCTTAGATTTACCTGCAAGAAAACACGTTAAAAAACAACAAACTGGGTTTGGATTTGACCTTGAAGACTGGGCAAATTAGCACATGGGAAAACAAAAATTGGGACATTCATTCTTTGTCATGAGGAGATTACGGATCTATAATTTAGGCTCATGAAGTATAACAGGGCACAAATGGTGATCAGTCAAAGTGGGCTACTTAGAATTTTAAAAACTGGACATGCTGACAGAAAGCATTTTTTGCGAATGGAATTGACCTGGAAAAGTGTGCAAATGGATTCATCATAACTTGCAAACTGGCACACTTAAAGTATTTCTAGAGGACAACATTGGGGTACAATCCATTTGACTTGACCAATCATGGATCAGGAGATATAACATCACAAACAAGGCTTCCAATCAATCTGCAAATACTGACATCGGCAAAAAGTTACAAATTGCGTTTGGAATCGCGCTTGAAAAATAATCAAACAGATTTGTCATAAGCCAAAACTTGAAACATAACAAGTCTTGACCTCTACAATACAATGCAAAATGAATTTCAGTAGTTTGGTCAACTGGTCAAAAGTTATAGCGCATCAAACAGGGCTTCCCAGAATTATGTGCAAAGTGTGAAAGCATGACAAATTTAAACTACCAACTTTGAGGGATTCAAAACCTAGTCAAATGGATTCAAAATGACTTGAAAACTGAAACATAGGTTCTTTGTTATGGACACTAGACACTTCCAAAGTGGCAAGTCATGATACAAATCTGGGTGCAAGATATTAAGACTTAAACAGGGCTTCTTATCGCTGTTTGACACTTGGTGTAAAATGTAGATTTGAAACTAGCTCGAAACAGGACTTTGCCAAATAGCTCAGAATGATGATTTATCTTCATAGAACAAGTAGACATAGTAAAAGGAGGGTGTTAGAAACATTAAACACCTAAGGGGCCTCATACTGACAACCGGGTACAATCTCATCAAAAGGGCATTTATAGGGCTTGTTTTTTGCAAACGTGGTCAAATTTGACCACACAATTTTCAGTGCTAACAAGCCCTATGATAAACATGGAAGTTTAGGCTCAAGATAAAGAAACTAATAATTTGATGCAGTTGATTGATCCCTCTATACTAATCTTGAGTGATTCTAGTAGAGAGACCAATCAAGACATTCTCCTCACAACTACAAATGGTATACCGAATTTTTATAGGGTTATCTATGGGTCCTTTCATGAACTTAAAGAGTTGAATCTTAATATCAGAACCCTTGAGATAAGGGTTAATGTTGAAGGGGGAAAGATAGGTTTGTTGGATGTAGCCATAGATAGAGAGGATTTCATCAAATTGGGGATAGAGCCAAGGTGCTAGAAAATAAGGTGACAAATTTGGATTTTGTTCTCATGGGCATTGTAGACTAGAGATATAAAAAATTTAAGGCCTCTAATAAGCACATCAAGATAATTATTGGCAAACTAGGGAAGTAGGATAGATTTTTCATCTAGGTCATTGTTGATAATGCCCCTCTATAGAGAATCTCTATGGCTAGGGGAGGAGAACTAGGTCCAACTACAAAAGCTAAGAGCCACTATGGAGTCTAAGCTCAAAGTTATGAAGATGGTGGTAGAGACTATGAATAAGTTGGAGGAAGAAGTGATTGAGCTTCTCAAGAGCCTTTGGTAGAAATTTCTTTAAGACCTTTTTTGTATGTGTGTCTGGTCTTATCTTTTGCTCTATGGGACTTGTCCCTTTTGTTTGTATCCTTTTCTTAGGCTTATTTTTTGTCACCTACTGGCCATGTTGATATTGGTTATTATGCTCTAAGGTTTGTTATGTAATTATTCCTATTTTTTCTTATTTTTTTATTAGGGTTTAAGGGGCCCTTCAAAACTTGTTTTCCCATAATAAAAAATAAGTTATAGTTCAAACCATCAGCCTAATAAACATCTTCACAATTAATGTTATTAGTAAGTGCTATTGAGCCTTATTCCTATAGTTTTGGTTTTCTTAAATGCGGTGGTTTTGTGCTAGGCCAAAACTTTCCCATCTACAACTATGATCCTATATCCATTATCTTCAAGGAAAGATATGGATATGAAGTTTCTTTTGATCTTAGGTATGTATCTCGTACATCCTTTAGTTGAATTTCCATTCATGATTCTAGCTTAATGGTGTAGATCCTTATTCCTTTTACAACATGTGCAAAATCATCTCCTATGGTCATTTCATTAGTTTCTTCTATCATAGTTTCTATATTTTCTTAGAATCCAACAATGTGTCTAGATGATCCACTATTAATTACCCAGATGCTTGATTTGTTTGATACTTGATTTGGTAGTGTTGAATAAAATAAAAACTTCTCAAATTCTTCTTGTGATTATATTTTTCCAATATGGGAATAGGATGCATGTTTCTTTGTTTTGTTAGGACAGTTTGCAGCATAATACCCATATTGGTCACATCCGAAGCATTGAACTTGTGAGGCATCTTTTCCACATTTTCCTTTCCCATGAAAAATTCTTGTCCTTTTGAAGTTACATTTCTTTCCTTTCTTCTTAGTATTGGTAATAAGAACTTGGATGTCCTATGTTGGATACAATCATTCAATTATATGTTTTCTTTGATGTTACACACATGTCAAGTATATATAAAGAAATTAGTGTTTGTCAAGCTTACTTGGGAGTCATAGTAAGTTTCAATGTATGACGAGTATTTCAATGTTAACAAAGTTTAGATTTAGTGTTAACTGAGTTCACCAAGTTACCAAAGAAAATTTGGCATGGAATGAGTCTTAATTGAGCTCACTTGGTTACCAAAGGAGTTTTGAAGGAAAGTTATTTCTAAGTGTTGACCAAGATGGGTTGGCTAATGAAGGATTTTCCTATATCAGTTTATTTGATCTAATAGTTTTGGTCAGTTCTAGCTAACTCATGGAATGAATTTCATTTTTTTGAAATTATATTCAAGTCGACTTGACAAGGTAAAATATATAAATATGAGTTCAAGTTAAAGATTTAATTGAGAAAAAGAATGAAATTGAAAAGATAAATCAAGGAAGTGAATTGGAAGGATATTAGAGTATTTGAGTTGATCGAGTTGCAAAGAGCATTTTGGCTAAGGAGGATCAAGTATTCAAGCCAAAATAGAGATCTAAAATCAGCAAAGATAGTTAGATCAGAAATTAGATCAAGTCATTGTTACTCTCTAATAATTGTAGTAGTGAATCAAATCTCTTAAGAGAGTTAGCTTAATAGCTATTTTCCAAATCCTCTAACAAGGTGTTATTTCTAGATTGAAGTGTCTAAAGACCTCTAACAAGGCCACTCCTAATAAGGTGATCTAAATCATTTAATAGGGTCACACCTAATAGTGTATTTTGTAACTTTTAATAGGGTTGGCTCCTAATAGGGATCACTTTAGAAGAGTGAAAAATAGTAGCTAGCTACAATTGGTCTTTTTTCCCAAATAGGGTTTCCATGTTAAATCTTGGTTTCTCTTATGTTCACGCTATTTGCTTTATGATTCTATAACTATGTTCATTAAGGTTAATCACTCTAAAAATCTTAAGAACCAATTATTTTAGTATTTTCTGAGTGACAATATTCCTTAGTGTTAACTAAGTGTTCCTATGTTAACTAAGTGTTCCTTTGTTAACTGAGTTACGACAGTATTTTAGTTTCAATAGAGTTTGGTTTTGAATTGTATTGAAACCTTAAGGAGTCTTGGATTTGTTTTAGTGGCAACTAATTCACCCCTCCTCTCTCAGTTACTCCTCTTATATTTCCAAAAATTTGTATTAGAGATTTTGGTGCTTGCAAAGAAGGTTTCAAGGACCAAAGGTAAAGATCAAGATGTCTTACAGAATGGAGATTCCTAAGCTAAAAAAGGATAACTTCTAAGCATGGAAGAACTTATCAAGATCCATTTTGTGACCATTAGTGACATAGGCTTGAAATATATAGGGAACAAATATATGGAACTAACTAAAAGTTTGACTATGGATTAGATTGTGGAAAAAAAGAACCATAACATAATGATGCTTGACATTGCTTCCACTCTCAATTATGTTGAATTTGATGAAGTCAAAGGCTATGGTACTGCTCATGAAATATGGAACAATGTGAAGGATATCTATGGATGTGATGATAATGTGAGGAGATATAAGGAAGAAATTCCTAGTGGTTAGTTTGATTAGATGAAGATGAAATAAGATGAGAACATTGCACAATATAGTGAAAGAATCAAATCTAGTGTGAGTTCAATCAAAGCCTCAAGTGGGAAAATTGATAATTTAATAGTGGCTAGGAAGGTAATCTAAAAACACATCTTCCTATTTATTGCAATTAGAGTGTTAGCTATTCAAGAAATGAGATGTGATCCTAAGAATGATATAACCTTAGATGCACTAGTTGGAAGCTTGATAGTAGTTGAGTTAGATAATTTTGATAATTATGTTCCTAATTTTAGTAGCCTTGAGTCTACATTTCAAACCAAGCTATCACTCAAGAAGAAAGCTACAAAGTCTAAAAGAAAGAATTGATAGTGAAGATGAAGATGGTTCTGATGATGATCTTGAATTCATTGAAGCATTTCTTGCAAGAAGATTTCCAAAAGGCAAAGGAAAGTACAAATGAAAAAATCCTTTGATCTTCTTTTCTTGTCAACAAGTTGGTCACATTGCTACAAGGTGTCCAAATAGAGAAGGAAAGGAAGAAAAGAAGCATGAAAAGTACAAAGGCAAGAAGGATTTTAAAAGCTAGAAAGACTATAATGATAAAGGTAAGAAATCTTATTACATGGCTACAGATTCTGATAGTAGTGAAGAAGATGAAATGGTTTACATTGTTGTTAAGGATGAATCAAGTGATGAGAATGATAAGATGATCCTCATCTCTCATGTCAGTAACAATGATGCATTTATTATTGATAGTGGTTGTTCTCACCACATGATTGGTGATAAATCTAAATTTGAGCACTTGGAATAATATGATGGTGGGAGTGTTAGATTTGGAAATCATGAACCCTCTTATGTAAAGGGGAAAGTTTGTATTGCACTAAATAATGATCTTAGATGTGACAATGCTTATTGGGTTGGAGGATTGAAGCATAATCTACTTAGTGTGGCAAAATTGAATAACATTGGATTCAAGGTAGAATTCATGGATAAGAAAGCCAAGTTACTAGATGGATATGGAAATCTAGTTGGGGTTGGCAATCAAATAAGAGGTAATATTTTCTACTTAGATCTAACTATAAATTCATGCTTCATAGATCAAGTAGAAGAAAGATGGTTATGGCATAAAAGATTGTGCCATGTGAATTTTGATAACTTGGTCAACATAAGCAAGAATAGAAGGGTTAGAGGCATTCCAAGCCTAAAGAAACCTGATATGGGCATGTCCAAGAATTGTCAAATTGGAAAGATGAGAAAGAAAAGTTTTTCAAAAAATAACTATCATTCTAAAGAAATCTTCGAGCTAGTTTATACAAACCTTTGTGGACCTATTGGCATACAAAGCTACTATAGAAATAAGTACTTTATTTTTTTTATTGATGATTATTCTAGGATGATGATAGCCATGTATTTAAAGGATAAATTAGAAGCATACCAAAAGTTTAAATGGTATTTGGCAAGAGTTGATAAAGAAATAGGAAGGAATCCAAAGTGTCTAAGGTCAAATAGAGTAGGTGAATTCATCTCAAATAAATTCAATGAATTCTAAAATGATTGAAAAATTAAAAGGTATGTATTTGCAATTGGTACACCTTAGAAGAATGGCATAGCTAAGAGCAGGAATAGATCAATCATAAATTTTGCAAGGACACTAATGATAGAGAAGAATGTTGCTATCAAGTACTAGAAGGATGAAATAAGCACTACAGTTCATACCTTGAACCAAGTTTAGCTGAAGGACTCAAATCAAAAACCCTTTGAATTATGGTATCACTATAAACCTAATGTTTGTTATTTTAAAGTATTTGGAAGAAAGTGTTATATTCTGAAGGAGTCAAGAAACGGAAAATTTGATGTAAAAAATGATGATGGCATATTCTTGGGATACTCCAATAAGAGAAAAGAATACAAATGTTTAAATCTATCTACTCACAAAGTTATAGAAAGTGCACATGTAAATATTGATGAATTTGTAGAAGAATCTAAAGAACAAAGCATAAAAGAACTTGAAAACTACAAAAACTTTGTTTAATATGAGCCTAATACTTTACCTGAAGTTCAAGCAAATGGTAGTTAGCAGTCTTCAACACCTGAGTCCTCAAAATTCCCACTTCAACTCGAGTTTTAGCTAGTGCAATCTAAGTCACAATCTAAAGAACCTAAGTCATAGTCAGAAGGACCCATGTTTTAGTCAGTGCAAACTGAGTCATCTGATGGACCCAATTCATAGATAGTGGGACTTGAGTATGATTCAAAAGATCATAGTGAACCTAGCGAATTCATAAAGAAGGAGCCTAGACTTGCTAGATATGTCAACAAGTATCATGCACCTAAAAAATCATTAGAAATCAATTAGAAGGCATAATAAAAAGGAATAAATTAAAAGGTGCATGTTTGCTAACTACTTTTGAAGCTAGAACTATCAAAGATGCATTAGAAAATGAAAGTTGGATTAAGGCAATGAATGAAGAGATTGATTAGATTAAAAGGAACAAAACTTGGACTCATGTTCCGAGACCCATGGACAACAATGTAATTGGCTCAAAATGGGTATTCAGAAATAAGCTAAATGAGAATGGAGAAGTTTCAAGAAATAAGGAAAGGTTAGTGTGAAAGGGTTATGCTCAAGAAGGTATTGGCAATGGAGAGACTTTTTCTCTTGTTGCTAGACTAGAAGGTGTTAGAACACTCCTTGCATATGTAGTACACAAAGGATTCAGAGTATATGAAATGGATGTGAAATCTATATTCTTGAATGGAATCTTAGAAGATGAAGTCTACATTGAGCAACTAGAAGGTTTAATTGATCCTAGCAAAAGGGAGATGGTTTGTAGACTACACAAAGCTCTGTATTGTCTCAAACAAGCTCCTAGAGCCTGGTATGAAAGGTTGTATAATTATCTCATAAAGATTCATTTTCAAAGAACTAATGATAACAACAACCTATACATCAAAGAAGGACCAGATAAGAAGATTTTGTTGGTAGAAATGTTTGTGGATGATACATTATTTACTAGAAATGATGATATGTAAAATATTTTTCTGTAGAAATGAGTAAGGAATTTGAAATGTCAATATTTGGAGAGATTAAATTCTTGGTTGGCTTACAAATTCAATAGATGAAGGATGGTATATGCATTACTCAATCAAGATATGTCAAGGAGATACTAAAGAATTTTGGAATGGAGGATTATGGACCAGTTAGAACACCTATGTCTATTGGACATAAGATTTCTAGTAAAGATGATTCCAAGGAGGTAGACCAGACTAAATACAAATTAATGACTAGAAAACTTCAATATGTAGTGCACACAAGACTTAATATAGCATTAGCAGTTGGTATGGTGGCTAGATTCTTTGCTAATCCCAAAGAAAATCATATGATGGCAATAAAAAGAATCATGAGGTATCTAAAAGGTACTGAAGAATATGGTTTGTGGTATAAGAAAGGAGACAACTTTGAATTGAGAGCATTCACTAATGTTGATTGGGAAGGAAGTGTTGATGACAGGAAGAGCACTAGTGGTGGAGTATTTTTTCTAGGAAAGAGGCTAGTATCTTGGACAAGCAAGAAGTAGAACTATATCTCTCAATCTACAAAAAAAGTAGAATATGTTTTATCAATAGTCAATTGTTCCAAAATTGTGTGGTTCAAATAACCATTTCCAGGTATCAAGGAGGTGATCAAGGACCTAGTTGTTATCTTTTGTGACAACACCAGTGTAATCAACATACCCAAGAATCTAGTGATGCATACCAAGACCTAGAACATTTGAGTTGGTGCAAGACAAGGAGGTGAGATTTGAATATGTGAATACAAAAGAATAGATTGCAAACACATTCACCAAGCCATTACCTAAGGATGCATTTTTGTACCTAAGAGGTAAGCTAGGGGTCATTCCCCTATCTGAAGTTCACTGATCAGATTTTAGTGATGCATCAACCAAGCATGTTGAAGATCAGACAACTTGATGCAACATTGTCAAAGAAAATTGTATATGAATCTGTATATTAGGTACATGGAGACTACATTTATTATTGTCTTTGGCATAAGATTTCAAAGAGGAAGAGTTTTATGTCATATGTCAAAGAAATTTTGGTGAATTTTTGAGATGTCAAAGAGGGAGAATTTGACATATCAAAAATTTTGAGTTAATATCAAAGAGAGATTTTGCTATTAGAAGGTGATATTGTAGTCATTACAATTAGAGATTGATGACAGAAGGAGTTCACACTCATAGATGGAGTTCTCATGAATGAGAATTAGATTGAAATTAAGGATATTATCCTTACTTCTATTTTTCTCTAAAATTTCTATGTATCATGACATGTTGTGTTACCATCAATGCCAAAGAGATAGATTGTTGGATACAATCATTCAATTTTATGTTGTTTTTGATGTTACATAAATGTAAAGTATATATCAAGCAATCAATGTATGTCGAGCTCACTTGGGAGTCAAAGGAAGTTCTAGTGTATAATGAGCATTTCAATGTTAACCAAGTTTAGAGTTAGTTTCTACTAAGCTCACTCAGCCACGTAAGTAAAGTTTACATGGAACCAGTGTTAACTGAGTTCACCTGGTTACCAAAGAAAAGTTGGCATGGAATGAGTGTTAATCGATTTCACTCGGTTACCAAAGGAAGTCTAAAGGAAAGTCATTTTTGAGTTAGTTTTGACTGAGTTGGGTTAGCTAACGAAGGATTTTCTTGTATTAGTATATTTGATCTAACAGTTTTGTTGGTTAGTTCTAGTTGAATCATGGGATGAATTTAATTTGTTTGAAATTGTATTCAAGCCAATTTTCCAAGGTAAAACATATAAATATAAGGTCAAGTTGAGGATTTTATTGAGAACAAGCATGGGATTGAAGAGATAAATCAAGGAGATATTAACATATCCAAGTTGACCAAGCTACAAAGAATATTATGACCAAGGAGGATCAAGTATCCAAGCCAAAACATAGATCTAAAATTACCAAAGATAGTTGCATCAAAAATTTGGTCAAGTCATTGCTACTCTCTGATAATTGTAGTGGTGAATCACATCTCCTAACAGAGTTACCTTAATAGTTATTTTCCAAATTCCCTAATAAGGTGGAATTTATAGATTGAAGTGTATAAATACCTATAATAAGGCCACTCCTAATAGGGTGATCTAAATCTTTTAAATGGGTCACACCTTACAGTGTATTTTGTAACCTTTAATAGGATTAGCTCCTAACAAGGATCACTTCAAAAAAGTGAATAACAATAACTAGTTCTAATTGGTGGTTTTTCAAAAATTGGATTTCCACATTAAATCTTGGTGTCTCTTGTGTTCATGTTATTTTCTTCATGATTCTACAACTAACTTAATTAAGGTTAATCACATTGAACATCTTAAGAAGCAATTATTTAGTGTTTTTCGAGTGATAGTAATTCTTAGTGTTCACCGAGTTGCAACAACATTTTATATTCAATAGAGTTTGGTTTTGAATTGTATTCACATCTTAAGGGATCTTTGATTTTTTTAGTGGTAACTAATTCAGCCCTCCCCTCTCACTTACTCCTCTTATATTTCAAAAAGTCCTCATCTAGGTATTTTTGTTTGATACCTTTTTGTAACTATCTATCTTCTTCTTGTAGACAATCAAATCTTAGTCATTCTAGCTTTGGAACTTTTGACCTTACACTAATACCTTGTTTGAATAATTCATTGTTGTCCATTTCATATCCAATGTTAGATAGTTGATCCTATAATTCTATGATTCTCATAAAGAAGGAATTCATAGATTCACCTATACTCATGCTTGTGTTTGAAATAAGAATTATTGAGAGGGGCAGGTGAATTAGTAATTTACAAACTTTAATCTCCAACTAGATATTATTTGTTACTTTAAACCATACATAACAAAGTAATAAAGTAATGTTAAATAATAACAATAACCATGCACAAAGATAACTCATAACACCATATTTTGTTAACTAGGGAAACCCTAGCCAAGGGAAAAACCTGATGGAGGTGATACTCACTAGATAATATACCGATATATAAGTTCCTTATTAGAGGATGGACCTTTTTAGGATTTAGTGAGAAATTTCAGTATAGAGAGTCCCTGTTGGGAGACTTTTAATCCCTATTAGGAGATTCCAACCCTATTAGGAGTTGTAGTATAGTAAATGCAAGATGAGCCCACCACCCAAACATGCACTTCCAATTACAAGAAGAGCTCACTGCCCAAAAAATTAACCAAACTTCTAGAATATAGATTCTTTCTCAGTTCAATCTTAGATCACAAAATAGCTTTACAAACTTTGCATATTTCACTTTCACTAAAGTTTGCATACAATTGCTCAACTCAACTTATCCAAGATAGCACAATTGCACAATTGAATTCACAAGATGTCTCTTGCATAAATACCATGCCTTTAAAAAAATTACTACTAGGTCAGCTAAGACCATAATACAATTTTTCAACTTAGAGTAAACATCTAGGATGTTGAACCTAATTAGACAAGTAATTATTGTGTAAATTAAATAATTCCTTTCCTTTAATTCTATTATCCTATTTCATTGGTAAAACATGAATATCACTTTTTTGTATAGTCTCTACTAACTTCAAAGATTATACACATCATCATCAACATGTATACTATCTCCATCTAACTTCACTAGTCATAATATAACATCAGCAATAAGTTACATACAAATCAATACAGTGTTGTATACCAAATTCATACTTAGACAATTTTTTGTGTACCAAAAGCTAAGTATCTTAATTTTTCAGGTTTCCTATAAGCATGTACATCATGTGTTTCCATAAATGACAACAATTAAATATCTTCATTAGCCAATTGTCATCAATCTCCCCCTTTGGCATTAATGGCAACAAAATAGGGAAAATTGGCTAAGTATCAAAAACTTAAAATAAATAACACATTAATATTACATCTATTACAACTTCTCCATCTTACATGTGCTCCCCCTTACAATATGATTTCATACTTTACAATTGTAACTTCTCTTTACCTAATTTATAATTTTCTTATATACTTCTCCTCCTATGACATCAATGGCAAAGGTTAAAATGTCAAAAATTGTTGTCAAAAAAATGTTATTCTTCTGCCTTAAGTTGATAGTATCTTCATGAAATCAGCAAAACTTGCCTTAAGATTGTTCATACCTTTAGTAAATGTATCTTTGGCTGATTCAGCAGAGGTGAGAATTGCACATAAGGCATATGATGCAATCTCAAATGCATTAAGTTGGAGTATAAAATGTTAGAATAAGTGTCCTTGGCCTTGACACGTTCCTCCAACTATTTCTCAACAATAGATATTTTCAAAGCAATAGAATCTCTAAAATCTCTCTTCAACATTTGGTCCTTTTAAAGTTCTAGTTTCCTAATATCACAATGAATACTAGCCGCTTGTCCTTCAAAATCATCAATTTTACTAGAAGGATGTTCTAACTAGCTAGATAGAGCTTCTAGCTCACTCATCTTTCCTTCAATCTGACTATTAATATCCTTAGTCAACTTGCTAGATATGATACACTTAATGTACAATATCTTGTCATCCTATTGACACTTATGAGTATCCTTGATACACGTATTGAGGCTTATCAAATCATTCTTAATGTTCTGAAAAATGGTGCTAAACAAGTTAGCATCATGTGAGATTTGTGTCTTTGATTCTACAACATTCAACAGATTCATAAATTCCTCATCAAAATACTTTAGCACTACATGTGCCCTCTATTTAGGATCTACCTCTATATGCTACACTACCAGAGTACTATGTAATCTATCAGTAACCTCCATCAAGGTTCTTTATAGGCCCTCCATTATCCTATTCTTTTTTAAAAGCTTTGACAAAGATGAGATTAAATCAGTTTCATCATCATCATTAGTTGGCAAGCTAGCAAGAGAAAGTGAAGTAGATGAACTAGAAGGTTTAGTGTCATCTTCCCTTTGCTTCCTTTTAGCTACCTCTTTGATTCTTCTCTCTTCTTCCTCTTTCTCTTCTCTTTCCTTTCTTTCTTTTTCTCTCTTCTCTTCCTCGTCTAATCTCTTCTTATTGTCTTCCTCTATTTTCCCTTTCATTTCTTTTTCAACTAATCTTTTCTTTTCTTCCTCTGCTTTTCTTTTCTTCTCATCTTCAAACAATTTTTTCATGGTCTCTTCTATTTTCCATTCCTCTTCCTCTAATAACCTCTTCTCTTCTTCAATTTTGTTCAATTGATCATAAATATCTTCAATGTGAGGTTCATTCTATTTGGAACTCTCAAATAGGTTTGTATCATAAATGTTGATGGTAACATTGGTCTGATCTATCTACATTTTGTCATTGCTCACTAACACTTTTGAGGCTTTGGGTGTTCATGAAGATGTTGCCTTGGACTCTGTTAGCATCTGATTTATAGCTATTCTGATTTCCCTTCTTAACTTATCTTTCTCACCCATGATAAATAGAAATGGTCTTACTGTGTTCCTCAAGTAAGGTGCTAGATTGTTCAACAATCTCTTGATTTCTTCTTCATCATCAATCTTGTATATTTTTCTTAGCATAGACTTCTAAAGTTCAAAGTCCTCTTGAGTTAGTGCCTTCTTCTCAATAAGTCTATTATAGATTTTCTAGTTTAACATGCCTTCAATATTCTTGAGTTTCAAATTGTTAGCTATAATGTATCTCACAGTAGAGATATCAATTTGATATTTCTCAAAATTGTTATACAAATCATTAAAAAAATTCATCTAAAAAAGTTGCCTTCATTAGAAATAGCTAACTTTATCTTCTCTATCTTTAGCTTCTAGGCTTGCCAAGCGTTTCCTACTGATTTCTTAGAATTAGTCACCTTCTCTATATGTTTAACTTCATGTTCTTCTTCTTCTTCACTAGACTCAACAATTGTCAACAATGTCTTTTGTCTTTTTCCTAGTTCAGTGGCTTGTGTTGGAGTTGATGAAATCCAACTCCGAAGATGCCCAAGATCACCTGCATGTGGAAACTTGTCAAAGAGAAGCCAAGGAAGGAAGAGCATGGAGCTAGGGAAAAACCCTAAATGAACATGAGAGGCAACAAGTATGCAAACACAAAAAAATATGTATTTACAATGAGAATGTGATGATGTAAATACAAAGAGGGAGAGGCTGCTTATAAAGGCCTCATAGAATCTCCTAGAACAAGCTAGAAGATGCTAGGAGATAAGTGTGACAACTAAGCATACATCCACATTAGGTGGAAAGTCCTCAAACAAGGTGAGAGGATAAGTATGACTTAGGAGAGAACAAACTCCCATATTGTCAACAACTTATAACAAACTCCTAGGCTACAACTAATAAATAAAATGCATCTACCTAAGTAAGCTTAAGTAAATAGAATAAATAATTAGTAAATTAATTATTTACTCTAACAACCCCCCTTAAGTGCAACTTAGGGAAATGCCTTAAGCTCACAAACTAACAAATGTAGAATGCATAATGGGTCCCAGCAACAAGGCCATGTTAGGTACCCATGTACAATGCAAAAGATGCAACCTCTAAAAATTGGGAAAGAGAGAAAACTACATGGGAAAAAATCTCCCCCAAAAAGAGGTGAAAAAACAACATATTGAAAAAAACACGAAGTGAAGGAAGGATGGCCTCAACCAATCCCCCCAAGGACAACTTTCGTAACCCCAAGCATTGACAATAGTTGAAGACAACGAGTCAATGCGAAAGGCTTAGTGAAGATGTCTGCAACCTAATTGATAGTCAAAATGTACTCCAATGCAATAACACCATCCTAGATCAACTATCGAATGAAATGCATATGCAACTCAATGTGCTTGGTATGCTAATGTTCCATCGAGTTGCAAGAAATGTGGATGGCACTCTGATTATCGCACCACAAAATAGTGGGATGATCAGGAGGAAAGCCAAATTCAATGATCAACTGACGAAGCCATAAAGCCTCCTGACTACCAAGAACTGCAACCTTGTACTTAGCCTTTGTAGATGAAAGTGCTCAAGCATGCTACTTCTTGCACTACCATGTGATGGGACTGAAGCCAAGGAAAAACATAAAGCCAGAAGTAGACTTTCGATCATCGACATCATCAGCCCAATCTGAGTCAATGTAGCAACCAATGTGTGGAGTCCCCATAGTGTATGAATGTCATACATAAGTGTGCTCTGAATGTAGCTCAGAATATGCCTGGCAGCTTGCCAATGACTCTCATGAGGGTCCTGAGAAAACTAAGAGACTAGGCCAACCGTAAAAGAAAGATCAGGGTGAGTGTGTGTCAGGTATAATAGGCTGCTAACCAACTGTCAATACAAAGTAGCATCCATTGTAGATGAGAAGTAGGAGGTAGCCAAATGCCTTAAAAACTCAAAATGAGTCGAAGGCATCAGACTTGTAGTTAAGAAAGTACACCCATGTGTGTCTAGAGAAGTCATCAATGAATGTAAGCACATATCTAGCACTCGAAAAAGAAGGAGTAGGCCAAGAGGAAGAACAAAACCCTATGGGGGATGGAAAATTGCATGATTCAGTCTAGGTAAATGGATTCATGTTTTTGGGAAAAGGGAGTCAATTGTGCCAATTACATTCAAAATTGAATGCCTCATAAGGCACTTCGACATATGACTCTTGAGGAGGCTTGGTCCCATGTCAAGCCTGATGTATCATCATTCAGAGTTTTTGGGAGTATGGCATATGCATTTGTACCTGATGCTCAGAGGAAAGCAATGGAACCGAAGAGCTGACCACTAATTTTTGTTGGCTACTACAAGGATGTAAAGGTTTATAGGTTATTTGATCCTGATTCCAGAGAGGTCCTATTTCGACAGGATGTCCAATTTGATGAGAGCCCTCATGTAGTACATTCCTCACCTCCAGAGACTCCTCCAGCTCCCACTACTCCCTCTTCATGTCCACTTTTTTTTACAGATGATGATCATGGTGATCTTGATATAGCTCCACCACAAGATCCTCCCTACATGCCTAAATGGGCTCGAGCTATTGTTGAGGTTGCAAGATCTCTAGCTAGTGACCCATCCACATCCTGTCGCACCTATTCTCACACTATGGGTTCTAGTCTACTCAGTCACACTATTAGTACCGATCCTCAAACATTTGCAAAGGTGATAGGACATTTAGAATGGGACAATGCAATGGGGGAGGAATATTCTTCTTTGATAAAAAACCACACATGGGATCTTTGTTCTCTTCCTAAGGGGAGAAAACTAGTGTGTTGTAAGTGGATTTATCACACTAAGTATGCTGCTGATGGTTTTATTGATAAGCATAAGGCTCATCTTGTTGCAAAGGGTTTTTTGTAGGTTGAGGGTGTTGATTATTTTGAGACATTTGCCTCTGTCACCAAGATGAATTCTATATGCCTTGTCTTATCCCTCGCAGCTTCATAGGGATGGTTAGTTTATCAAATGGATGTGAAAAGTGCCTTCTTGCATGGTGATATCACTGAGGAGATTTATATGGAGTAGCCTCCAGGTTTTGTGTAGGATCCCACCTTGGTTTGCAGGCTTTGATGTTCATTGTATGGTCTCAAACAAGCCCCTAGGGCTTGGTATGAGAAGATGGACTCATTTCTTCTATTTATAGGCTTCACTCGCTACCATTTCGATCCCACAGTGTACATTTAGTGTCTTGGTGATGAGATTTTGATTCTTTTTTTGTATGTTGATGATCTTATCCTTATAGTTAGTTCATCATCCATGCTCTAGGATGTTAAGTGTGCATTGATGGACCAGTTTGAGATAACTGATCTTGGTTTGTTGCACTACTTTCTTGGTCTTCAGATTCATCAATCTTCCATTGGCATTTTTGTGTATTAGCAGAAGTATGCTCTTGACATGCTTCATCACTTTCACATGCTTGATTGTAAGGATTCTCCTACACCATTTCAGTCAGGTGTTACTTTTTCTACCTCCTGCTCCACATCTACAGTGGATGCTACTTTGTATCGGTAGTTGGTTGGCAGCCTATTGTACCTAACACACACTCACCCTGATCTTTCTTTTGCGGTTGGCCTAGTCTCTTGGTTTTCTCAAGACCCTCATGAGAGTCATTGGCAAGCTACCAAGCATATTCTAAGCTACATTCAGGGCACACTTATGTATGGAATTCATTACACTATGGGAACTCCACACATTGTTGGCTACATTGGCTCAGATTGGGTCGGTGATGTTGATGATCGAAAGTCTACTTCTAGCTTTGTGTTTTTCCTTGGATCTAGTTCCATGACACGGTCATGTAAGAAGTAGCATGCTCGAGCACTTTCATCTATAGAGTCTGAGTACAGGGCCATATTTCTTGCTAGTCAGGAGTCTTTATGGCTTCGTCAATTGATGTCTGAGTTTGGATTTCCTCTTGATCATCCCACTATTTTGTGGTGCAATAATCAAAGTGCTATCCACATTTCATGCAACCCAGTGGAATATTAGTGTACCAAGCACATTGAGTTGCATATGCATTTCATCTGTCAGTTGATGTAGGATGGTGTTATTGCATTGGAGTACATTCCTACTGTTGGTTAGGTTGCAAACATCTTCACTAAGCATTTTGCATCACCTCACTTTCTTTAGCTATGGTCAATGCATGGGGTTATTGAAGTTATCCTTGGGGTGATTGGTTGAGGCCATCCTTCCCTCACTTCATATTTTTTTTAGCATGTTGTTTTTTACCTCTTTTTGGGGGAGAGTTTCTTCCATGTGGTTTTATCTCTTGCCCCATTTTACAGAGGTTTCATTTATTTGTATTGTACTTGGGTACCTAAAATGGCCTCATTGTCGAGACCCATTTTGCATTTTTTCCTTTGTTTTATGAGCTTAAGGCATCCCCATAAGTTGCACTTAAAGGGGGGTGTTAGAGTAAATAATTAATTAATTGTTAATTATTTACTCTATTACTTAAGCTTACTTAGGTTAATGCATGTAGTTGAGGTTAGTTGTTGACAACACGGGATTTTCTTCTAGCTCCATCAGCTCTGCCATTCTTACTGAAATGGCACTATCTTCAATCAATTCCAGCTGATGAGCTAGCTCCAAGGAAGGGAATTCTAGTGAAATTGGGAGTCTAGCCTCCCTACCATATACCAACACAAAAGGTGAATTCCCAATAGATCTCTTGGGTGTTATTCTATCAGCCCACAGAGCAGTCTTTAATTTTTTATGCCAGACCCTCTGATTGTCTTCTATTGTCCTCTTCATGATTCTGATCAAATTCTTGTTGGAAGATGTTGGTGCTAAAAAATTGCACGGTCAATTTTGAGCACCATTGAAATTTTGAGTCTTATAAATGCTTAAAAAATGACTTTGTACATGGCTGTCAATTTGTGCCCCGCTGTTGAGTTAATGCATAAATGGTGTTTAATATTTCTAACACTTTCCATTCAGCCTGTCTACCTATTCCATGAAGTTAAAAAATCATTTCGAGCTATTTGGCGAAGTCTTGTTTTAAGCAATTGCCAAACCTGCATTTCCACCATAGTGTCAGACAGCGACAGGAGGCTGTGTTTGCCAGTGAATATCTTGCACCCAAAAAAGTGTCATGACCTGCCACTTTGAGAATATCTAATATCCATACATAAGAGCCTATGTTCCAGTTTTTTTCACTGAGAAACCAGTTGGTTCCAGTTTCTGGGAAGAAAAAGTTCATTGCTGTGATACCATTAGGGGTTCCAATTTTTGTCACTGAGAAACCAGTTGGTTCCAGTTTTTGTCACTAAGAAACCAATTGGTTCCAATTTATGGGAAGAAAAAGTTCATTGCTGTGATACCATTGGGGGTTCCAGTTTTTATCACTGAGAAACCAGTTGGTTCCAGAATTTTGACATGTTTCCATGACTATGACACCATTTTCTTCAGCAGAACTCTCATGTGAACAGCATTGTAGAGATAATATAGATAGTTCTGAGATATTAGGTTGTTTCATGTTTTAATCTTATGCATCTGAATGTATAGTTTCAAGGAAATGAATACATATGAGCAATATTTTCACTAGTTTTGTTTTGGTTCTTGTCTCCTATCTTAGCATTCTATAAATCTTATGTGGTTTTGGAACAAAGATTTGAGACCCATTTGCATCCCTTTCGGGTTGTATGTTTGATGTATTTTGCTATTGGACCAAAGGGCCAAGTAAATGCTCAATATGTTTAAACAAGGTTACTGGTTGTTTGAGAAGGATATTCTGTGAGAATGAAACCTGAATGAACACTAATGTCTGAATCACAAGGTGGTTGGATAGATCTGATGTCTGGGTATATGAGATACACCCTGATGTCACAGATGTATGTTTTGAATTCATGAAATTGCCCAATGGATTAGGCACTGATCAGTTATAGGATCACTAGTTATACTGTTCCATTTTTGAGGTTTTGTTGAATCAACATCTTTAATCAAATGAATTTCCCTTTCATGTTGAAGAGCTCTAAACAGAATGCCCTCACTCAGCTTATGAATTTCATTGTTTTGCATCTAGCTACTGTAGATATACATTATTTCATAAGTTATTAGGAGAAATAAGGGTTTCTATCTACTTTGCATTAGATTCAGTGTATGCTTTGACAACTGGTACCATATAAGGAATTTGGAGGTTCACCCGCCCAGGTTTTGCAGAGCCTGAAGTGTAGAAGGAGTATAGCCTTATAGTTGGCCTGGTGTCTGAATGGATGTGTTGATAATGGGAGTTAGCTGCCCCTAGATGCAGTTTTGTTCTCATCAGGGTAATTGGAAATGGGGAACATTTTCAAACACCAACAGAAGACTCAGCCAAACCATTTCCCTGGGGATAATAATTTGATGATGTGCTCAGGTAGATATTTTGATTCATTGCCCATGCACAAATCTAGGTTCCAAAAAAATATTTAGCATTATCTGAGATGATAGTAAGAGTACCAAACCTAGACACAATCCCATCAAGGAATTCAACAACTGATGGTTCTGCAGCATCCTTCAATGCAACTGCTTCTATCCACCTAGTGAAATAATCAGTAGCAACCAAAATCCATTTATGACCTGCACTAGATGGAAGATTAATAGGGCCTATAAAATCCAACCCCCACTGGGTAAAGGGTTGATCCACCTAAATAGGAAGAAGGGGGAGAGCTGCAAGCCTTTGTTTGCCTAAAAAGAAAGCACATTTCTCACATTTTCTCACATACCTATAACAATCATGGAATAGAGATGGCCAATAATAACCAGCCCTCATGATCTTCATGGTAGTTGTTCTTGTAGAGAAATGGCTGCTATCAGGGCCATCATGAAGTTCTTTAATCATCCTTTCAGCTTGGTCCTCTTCAATGCATCTCAACAGGGTCCCATTAAAATCCCTCCTGAATAGGGTACCATCAACTACAACATAGGGAATGGACTGCAATCTATATTGTCTTCTTTTAGCTCTGTCCAATCCCTGAGGGTATCCATCCCCTGATAAGAAGCTCTTCATATTATTTATCAATCTCTTTGGGCCATTAACATTTCCTTCCTCCTGCTGCTCTATTAATACCATAGCAGCCTCTTTATCAGAATCCTAACCTGATAACATTTCTTTGCACAATCCTCTCCCTCTTACCAACTTGGTAATCTGAATATCAACATCATATTCCATTACCCTAGTGATCCATCTGGCTCTCTTTTCACTGATATCCTTGCTTAACAGAAAATCTTTTACACTGGAATGGGGCACCAACAAATGGATCCTATTGTGGGATAAGAGGTGCTTGAATTTCTTCAAGGCTCTGATGACTACAAGGGCTTGCTTCTCAATAAAGCTATACTTATCTTCATATTCTTTGAGCCCTTCACTAAAGAAAGCTATGGGATACTCCTCATCCTTGCCATTTGTCTGAGTCAAGAGAGCAGAGATACTCGACTCACCACCTAAAGTGTAGAGGATGAAATCTTTCTCAAAATTTTGGTTCATGAGAGTAGGGGCTGAGGCTATGGTTGTCTTGATCTCTTCAAAAATCTCCTTCCCCTCCTTGGTCCATGAGAAAACCATGTCTTTCTTAAGCATTGATGTAAGAGGTTTCACCATGGTAGCAAGATTAGGGATAAACCTTCTCAAAAAGTTTATTTTACCAAGGAAACTTTGGAGCCCCTTCTTGTGTTTAGGAAGAGGAAGGGCAAGTATTGCCTTTGTTCTTTCTGGATCAATGGTCAGACCATCCTCAGATACAATGTGTCCCAATAATTTTCCTTCGCTTGTAGAAAAGACACACTTGGCTGGGTTGAGGGAAACCCCAAACTCTCTACATCTTAGAAATACCTGCCTTAGATGATCAAAATGATCTTCTACATCTTTTGAATATACAATTATATCATCAAGGTATACTAAGAAAAACTTATCAATTGATTTTTTGAAGGCCATCTCCATTGCCTTCTGAAATGTGGCACCTGCATTTGTTAGTCCAAATGACATTTTGTAGTAAACATAGGTGCCCCATTTAGTAGTAAATGTTGTTTTATGTCTATCAGATTCTTTAACTAACACTTGGTTGTAACTAGAGAATCCATCAAGAAAAGAGAATCTCCTTGACCCACTGACCTTGCATAGAATTTTCTCCATGGAAGGGAGAGGATGGTGATCTTTAAGAGAAGCCTAATTAAGATCCCTAAAGTCCACACACAATCTGATTTCCCCATTCTTCTTCCTTATAGGGACAAGGTTAGCTACCCATGATGAGTGTTGAAAGGAAATATTATATTGGCCTCTATCAACTTGGATAATTCTTTTCTCATTAGGGGCTCAATCTTAGGATTCATTGGTCTTTGTTTTTGCCTTACTAGTTTGGAAGTATTCTGAAACAAACTAGGGTCAAACCCTTTTAAGTCATCATATGTCCAAGAAAATACATCATTAAATTCTTGACATAAATGAATGAAGTTTTCTTGCTCAGTTTCAGAACATACCTTCCCCATATTTAGAGATTTTCCATCAGCAATTGTAACTGGGGCATAATCATCCTTTTCTGCAGCTAGATTCATTGCTTTGCCTCTTGTTTGATCATTAGGATTAAAAACACTCTCCAAAGTAATGAGACCCTTGGGCAACTTGTTAGAACTAAGGTGAATGATCTGATCACCATACTGATCTTGTAGCCTTGACTAGTTTCTATCTGAGAATTCTGCCTCATTCTGCAAGAAACTCACAATTTGTTCATCGGAGTCAAACACTTGCCAATGAGTGTTTTTGTCAGGGATGGTAGGCCTTACTACCACCCTAATTTGTTGCTTCTTCTCCTCCTCAAGATTCCCTGGTACATCATAAGCTGCACCCACCACTGCAAGTCTATCAGCATGTTTATTTTCTTTCCTATGAATGCTCTGAATATTAAATGCATTGAAACCCTCAAGCAAAACCTAGACTCTGTGTTTGTAAGACTTCAGTAGGCCATTTTTGGTGATATTCTGGCCTCTCACCTAATTCACTACCAAGTCACTATCTCCATATACTTTCAAGGCTTGGATTCCCCTCTTTTGGGCAAGTAGGAGACCTTGAATCAAGGATTCATACTCGGCAACATTATTGGTGCAACTGAATTGGAGCCTAAAGGAGAAGTAGTATCTTATTTGTGTAGGGGAGACCAACATAACACCAGCCCTTGATCCATTTCTATTCCCTGAGCCATCAAAGTACATACTCCATATTCCGTTTATATCATCATTAGTCCCAACAAGATCAGGAGCTTGAGCCTCTTTCTCTATTATGCAATATGTACTAAGGCCTATCTCAAGAATTTTTGACATAGGCTCAAACTGATATGCATTTGCCCACTCATCCAAGAAGAAATTAAGAATCTCTGCTATGGAAGTGACAAGCTCATTTACTATGTCATTTTCATCCATCTCTTGAATAGGGCAATTCATATTGATGAAGTTGGGGGTGTAAGATTCAGTGTGATGAAGGGCTTGAGGTTCTGCTCTAATTGAGGCATTGGCTCCATATCTAGTCTTAAATGACATATATGACCAATCAGCAGATATGAATCCACCAATCTGAGCAGTGAAGTCTCTTGAAAGACAGATGGCAAAATAGGGCTTGACTTCAGCAACAGATATATCTTGAATCACAGTGCAACCAGGGCATGCATGTAGGGCCATCTCCACATTCCTAAGGATACAGGTATGGTTTTGATAGTACTACCATCTAGTTGTAATACATCCCTAATAATGGACTCATATTTCATCCCTAAAGCATCAGCAACACACCTAGGCATTACTGAGCTACTAGCCCTTGAATCTATCATGCAATTGTTGACTAATTTTCCTCCTATAATCAGGGAAACATAGAATGGGGAAGGTCTAACCCTTTTATTTGTCTCCACATCCCCTGCTGGTTGTACTAGACTTGTGGCATTCTCCATGATAGATGGCTGATCCTTGAGTTCAATCTTCTCTAATTCTTGCTGCAGCATCCTCTTCTGCATTGGTATGAGAGCAACAGCATCCCACATAGAGATATTCACATTGGTTTTCTTCATTTGCTCTACCACACTGAAAGGTGCATTAGGATCTTTGGTAGAAACTTTTGGAGCTGCACTTATAAGAGGTTGAGGTGGGGCAACATAAGGACCACCTGCATCTTTCTTTCTTGGATCTTGCTCTTTCTATTGTGAAGTACTTTCTTGTTCATTTGCTGCTTGTATATGAGGTGTAGCACTCAAAGTTGAGGCCTGCTTAGGAGAAAGGGGGGCAGCATGTTCCATAGCTCTCTTCCTGCTTCTTGTGTTATGAGCAACGAAATCCTGGTTTACATTACAATGCTCCCCATCCTGATGATTCATGAAAGAGAAATCATCACGTCCTTGAATATATGATGCCTCCTTGGGATGATCCTCCTTGTATGATTGCTTTGCTGCAGGTTCTTGGAAAGTTAGGGCCATATAAGATTCTACCTTCTAGCACATGCAATAGGTATAAGAATAGTTGCAAGAAGGGCATAAATCTTGATCTTGGGCCAAGTTATTTTGAGGGACTATAGCTCTGTTTTGATTTGAGCTTGAAGCAGAAGCATGACTATTTTGCCTACCCTGATCAAAGGAGCTATTCCATTGATCAGGAAGCCTACCACTACTTGGAGCTTGATATTGCAGTTGGGGAGGCTTGCCATTTTGAGCTTGCTACCTTTCTAAGGCCACCACCTTGTTACTCATCTTTTTTATCATAGAGAGACTATCCTCTAATCTCTTCCCCTGGTCCTTCAACTCCCTCCCCTGCTCTTCCAATTTTTTATCCAGGGTCTTCTCTCTTTTATTTGTATTCACCACTAGACCTTGGAGCATTTCTTTGAGCTCATCTATCCCATTTGAGGATGTAGAAGCTTGAGGGACTGGAGTAAGGGCTTGTGATGTAGAAGTTGTAGGAAGAGGGGCCATTGCTGGTTGGTGATTAGGAACATCAGAAAAGAAAGGCATAGGGGGCCTTGGAGCCAATTTTCCTCCTTGTATTAGGATGTTCTCAGCTTTTATGGCTATCTCATAAGCATTAGGCAAGGTATCCCCTCCCATAGTTTGGATTGTAGTGGCAATATCACTGTTAAAAGCTCTAAGGTAATGCAAGAAGCCATTACCAGGGGTAGGTTTCACTACAGTAGGTATTCTATCCCATGTCTTTTGGAATCTATAATTACAATCAGTCATACACTCATGGGGGGCTCTTTTTATTGTAGTCAACTGCTCTAATAGTGACGGATGGTCACTTCTATCCTCAAAATGTTTGCACAATCCTGCTCCTAGTTCATCCCAATTAGTTATAGAACCATGAGCTAAGCCCCTATACCACTGTAATGCTTTTCCTTTTAAAGATGAGGCTAGAAGTCTGACAACAACATCATCCTCTGTAATACCATGAATATTACAAACATTTTCTACTTCTTGGATATGCTCTAAAGGGGAGATAGAAGTCTCACCAGTAAAATCAGGTATGCTTTTTAGTGCAGATACTAGTATATCATGTCTTTGAGCTAGCAACAGAGGACGTCCACCATTAAAGGTGGCAAAATCATGAACTCTTGGCTGTACCATGTAAACAAGTGTTCTATTGATGAGCGTTGATGGCAATCTAGGCTGAGTTCGAGCAGTAGGAGGAGTAGAGATGGACCTTACAGGTATATTAACTGTTTTTTCACCCCTAACTGGTGATAATGAAATTCTAGTCCTCCTTCTAGGATTTGAAAGGGAAAGCTCTTGATATTGAAATTTACCTCTAGAAGACGCCCTTGTTTCAGCTCTGGGCATGAATCATTGCAACTTTGGCCTGGAACCAAGTTTGTTGATATTCAAAGTCGCCAAGTACTTTGAAGGACCAGCCTCTTGAAGGCTTGAATACTGAAGCTAGCACTACCTCTTCAGTGTTAATCTCTGAAATTCTTCCTTCTTTGACACTACTAGACTTTAAATCTTCAATAGGATTGTCCCACTGGGTGTGCCAAAAACTATTGTCACTTAGGTTTGCACCCTTGTCCAAGGCCTATGCACGAGGACAACCTAGTGAAACATGGAAACAACCTCCAAGCTATGGGACTTGAATTGCGAGGTTGAGTCTTCAAAGAAGACCGACTTCCTCTTACTATCAGGGTGCACCTAACTACTCTCAGAAGGAAAAGGGTAAGAAGGAGATGCAGAAAACAACTCTATCCTACCTAAACTATGCAGGTGATGCACCAAAATAGAGTGTTCAGACCCATTTCTGCCCATATATGCACTATTGAACTAGAATGAAACTAAGGATATATACATACAGGCTTGTTTTGATCTAATAACCTCATGCAGATCAAGAAGTGAACTGAATAACACAAGGAAAGAGGAATCTCACTTATATATTATCCGATAGGCAAAAATAGATACAGTATGTAGGTAACAGATCTCGACAATACACCAATGAGAGGCAAAAGGGATGCACATACACATTAATGGTTGAAGGAGATAAAACAAAGAATCATTCAGTTCAAAGGCATAGGGAATGTTACACTGAGAGTTGCAGAGCAATATCAAAGAAATCAGAAAGAGTCGACCCTTTGGAAAAGATTACAAAATTGCCTTTATAGTTCAGGCATAACTCAGGAAAATGATTCTGCATTAACTGCTCGACTACTACCATTGAACCCCAAAATATCTGATCAAAGATCACACTCGAGCATGGTTTTGAAGTACAAAATCAGATATTCGACTGAAGGAATGCCTCGAGTAGACAGAAGTGATGCCAATGAATGATCCTGACACAGTAGATGGATCGACTGAGACAGTGGAGTGTTAAGTCAAACAGGCTATACGAGCCAGCTGGGTCATGTGGGCCAATCACCTTTCTTCATTCTGCCAACTGGGGAAGTCTTTGTGGTTGACCTTCCATCATCAAACTAACTGTGCCACCCTTGCAGATATTAATATTAACTATGACGATTACATTAACCACCAGCCATCGACCGTCCTTTCTGACCGAGCCAGCGAGACATGTGTCAACAAGGCATTGTGTCGCCAACATAAACCTCAAGTGACTTACCCATAGAAAGGTGGCAATGACCATCAATCGCCCTTGATCTGACGATCCTGAAGACTCATCATACTCCACGCTATCCTTACCCCGGGCCCATCATTTTTGGCACCATCTCTGCAACTATTGTCGTATCCAACCGACACCTGGCAACACCTCAGCGACTGCACCCTGGTGAGACCTGGCCCCACTAACACATGGCGACCTGTTGCTATGTCGCTATGGTAAAGATCGCACATCTTCACCATGGAAACATGGCGATAGTTATTGATCTTCTCTAATCTAACGGTCACGAAGACCCACCTTCCTGCGACCTTCCCCCCTCCTAATTTTGGGCTTGCGGTACATGTGGAACTTCCCTATTGGTTCGTTGGTCATTTAATCCCTATTGCACTGGCGGCATGAAATATGGTCCCACCAGGACATGTGGCACCCTATCGCTACGTCGCCGATGTTATCTCTCGAGCGATTTCTAATGGCGAGATAGTGCCAGCCGTAGATCTCTGCAGATCTGACGATCGTGAAGACTCGTCTCTATGCCGACTAGACTGAAGATCTGGTGCACGTGGTTCCCTTTGATTTGCCACCATGACACTAGACTCTGCCAACTAGGTAGATGAAGTACGTAACCCAACCGCTTGCCTGAAACCTCACCATTTATCTTCTCTGGCCCGCCAAACCTTGCTGCCAAAAATGCTGACTCACCATCGTCGGCACACCTTTTCTGACCCATGATAAAACTTTTTCGACCCGCGCCATCCTCTGCCCTACAAGCTAGACCCACCGGACATGCATCGACCAGTCGCTATGTCACCATCGTAACCCTCGCACAACTTCATCATAGCGAGATGGTGACGACCATTGATCGGCCTTGATCTGACGATGGAGAACTTGCGAGGCATAAAAATATCATAAGGTTCAGAACTTAGGTAATTTTGATATCTTCGTGGGTATTAAAATATTAGTAATCGGGGAGGTGACCGTTGGGCGGGGTAACATTCAAATTTTGAAATTTGGCAGGGCAAACAAAATGTGGTAATAATGACCATCTTGACCCCAAAAGTTGGTAGATCCCTTTGTGCTTTCTCATTCTATTATGTGTTCATTCTCATTCATATGTTTTTCCTTCGGCATCTCATAGTGGAAATTTTTTTTAGTGGATGCATGTATACTTCTATTAAAGATATTAATCTTGTTAAGGTGTTAAAAATCACTTTAACATGGAGGAATACACTTCACTCATCCATTTTGATCATGGAGTAGAAAGTATGGATTCAAAGAACTTAGAGTAATTTAGCCTTGTACACTTGGTATGATTTTTGAGTTATCTTCAAATCCATGCATTGTTGCTTCATCTTTGTAGGGTAGGAAAATGGAAGCAATCCAACCCTACATATGTGTGAAAGGGGGAAGACTAGGATCCACCCCTTTTGATTAGACTTGATTGGCACAAAAGGAGTATCAATACAAAACATAGTGGACAAAGTAATAAATAAATTGGATTTACTTCCCTCTCACCACCACCTTAAGAGGATTTAAGTAAAAAAGGGTAAAAGAAGTAAAGTTGAAATGGAAAATATGTAAATAGAAGGGAGAAGATAATACCTTATAGAACAAAAATGTAAAAATATGTTGTTTGATGATGTAAAAAGTTATTGTAACCCAAGATCTAGGTTTAAATCTGCGAGGTAGAAAAAACCTAGAAATCTTTTAGAAATATTATGATATTGCTATCAGGATTTAACTATGTGATTTTTGAGTCAAACTCATTGACCCATATTTCATGAGTAGTGATTCAACATGAATCCATCTCTCATGAGAATAAATGGATCACTTAGCACTCATTGGATCTAGGTGATGCTCATAGGAGGGAAGCACTGAGACTTCCTAGAAGGTCACCCATCCCAGTACTACTCCAAACTAAGTGCACTTAACTACAGAGTTTCCTCCATAGTTAAACCCAAACCTTGAAACCCCACTTTCAAAGCCTTCACCAAGTGTTGTACCTTATGAACCATTCATTAGAAAGCCCCTTACACTCATCAATTGATAAGTAGGAGATAATTTCCACAGCAAGTCAAATTATGACATTACTATCAAGATTTAACAGTATTATTTTTGAGTCAAAATCATTGACCCATATTTCATGAGAAGTGATTCAAAATGAATTCATCTCTCATGGTAATAAATGGAACACTTAGCACTCATTAGATCTAGGTGATTCTCATAGGGGTGAAGCATCAGGACTTCCTGGGAGGTCACCCATCCTACTACTCCAACCTAAGCGCGCTTAACTACATAGTTTCCTCCATGGTTAAACCCAAAGCTTGCAACCCCATTTGCAAAACCTTCACCAAGTGTTGTGCCTTATGAACCATTCATTAGAAAGCCCCTTAAGCTCATCAATTGATAAGTAGTAGATAATTTCCATAGCAAGTCAAATTATGATATTCCTATCAGGATTTGACTATGTGATTTTTGAGTCAAACTCATTGACCCATATTTCATGAGTAGTCATTCAACATGAATCCATCTCTCATGAGAATAAATGGAACACTTAGCACTCATTGGATCTAGGTGATGCTCACAGGGGTGAAGCACCAAGACTTCCCAGGAGGTCACCCATCCCAGTACTACTCCAGCCTAAGTGTGCTTAACTACAGAGTTTCCTCCATAGTTAAACCCAAAGCTTGCAACCCCATTTGCAAAACCTCCACCTAGTGTTGTGCCTTATGAACCATTCATTAGAAATCCCCTTAAGCTGATCAATTGATAAGTAGGAGATAATTTCCACAGCAAGTCAAATTATGATATTGCTATGAGGATTTAACTATGTGATTTTTGAGTCAAACTCATTGACCCATATTTCATGAGTAGTGATTCAAAATGAATCCATGTCTCATGAGAATGAATGGAACACTTAGCACTCATTGGATCTAGGTGATGCTCATAGGGGTGAAGCACCAAGACTTCCCGGGAGGTCACCCATCCCAATACTACTCCAGACTGAGCGTGCTTAACTACAGAGTTTCCTCCATAGTTAAACCCAAAGCTTGCAACTCCATTTGAAAAACCTTCATCAAGTGTTGTGCCTTATGAAACATTCATTAGAAAGACCCTTAAGCTCATCAATTGATAAGTAGGAGATAATTTCCACAACAAGTCAAATTATGATATTGCTATCAAGATTTAACTGTGTGATTTTTGAGTCAAACTCATTAACCTATATTTCATGAGTAGTGATTCAACATGAATCCATCTCTCATTAAAATAAATGGAACACTTAGCATTCATTGGATCTAGGTGATGCTAATAGGGGTGAAGCACCGAGACTTCTCAGGAGGTCACCCATCCCAGTACTACTCTAGCCTAAGCACGCTTAACTACAAAGTTTCCTCTATAGTTAAACCCAAAGCTTGCAACCCCATTTTCAAAACCTTCACCAAGTGTTGTGCCTTATGAACCATTCATTATAAAGCCCCTTAAGCTCATCAATTGATAAGTAGGAGATAATTTCCACAGCAAGTCAAATTATGATATTGCTATCAGGATTTAACTGTGTGATTTTTGAGTCAAATTCATTGACCCATATTTCATGAGTAGTGATTCAACATGAATCCATCTCTCATGAGAATAAATGGAACACTTAGCACTCATTGGATCTAGGTGATGCTCACAAGGGTGAAGCATTGAGACTTCTCGGGAGGTCACCCATCCCAATACTACTCTTGCCTGAGCACGCTTAACTACAGAGTCTCCTCCATAGTTAAACCCAAAGCTTGCAACCCCATTAGCAAAACCTTCACCAAGTGTTTTGCCTTATGAACCATTCATTAGAAAGCCCCTTAAGCTGATCAATTGATAAGTAGGAGATAATTTCCACAGAAAGTCAAATTATGATATTGTGCAGGATTTAACTATGTGATTTTTGAGTCAAACTCATTGACCCATATTTCATGAGTAGTGATTCAACATGAATCCATCTCTCATGAGAATAAATGGAAAACTCAGCACTCATTGGATCTAGGTGATGCTCATAGGGGTGAAGCACTGGGACTTCCTAGGAGGTCACCCATCCCAGTACTAAAAGCCTTCACCAAGTGTTGCGTCTTATGAACCATTCATTAGAAAGCCCCTTAAGCTCATCAATTGATAAGTAGGAGATAATTTCCACAACAAGTCAAATTATGATATTGCTATTAGGATTTAACTGTGTGATTTTTGAGTCAAACTCATTGATCCATATTTCATGAGTAGTTATTCAACATGAATCCATTTCTCATGAGAATAAATGGAACACTTAGCACTCATTGGACCTAGGTGATGCTCACAGGGGTGAAGCACCAGGACTTCCTGGGAGGTTACCCATCCCAGTACTACTCTAGCCTAAGCATGCTTAACTAAAAAGTTTCCTCCATAATTAAACCCAAAGCTTGCAACCCCATTTTAAAAACCTTCACCAAGTGTTGTGTGTTATGAACCATTCGATAGAAAGCCCCTTAAGCTCATCAATTGATAAGTAGGAGATAATTTCCACAGCAAGTCAAATTATGATATTGCTGTCAAGATTTAACTATTTGATTTTTTACTCAAACTCATTGACCCATATTTCATGAGTGGTGATTCAACATGAATCCATCTCTCATGAGAATAAATGGAACACTTAGCACTCATTGGATTTAGGTGATGCTCATAGGGGTGAAGCACCGGGACTTCCTGGGAGGTCACCCATCCTAGTACTACTCCAACATAAGTGCGCTTAACTACAAAGTTTCCTCCTTAGTTAAACCCAAAGCTTGCAACCCCATTTGCAAAACCTTCACCAAGTGTTGTGCCTTATGAACCATTCATTAGAAAGCCCCTTAAGCTCATCAATTGATAAGTAGGAGATAATTTGCACAGCAAGTCAAATTATGATATTGCTATCAGGATTTAACTATGTAATTTTTGAGTCAAACTCATTGACCCATAATTCATGAGTAGTGATCTTTTAGAAAATATCAGGGGCGACCTAGATCTTCAAGGGTGAAATGGAATCTTTAGGGATGCAATGTACCCCTATTGACAATGTGTAACAGTAATTTTGATTTTTTAGTTTTGAAGAAAGCCAAAAAGGGTATCCAAATCTGCAACATGTTCGTAGATTCAATATCTAAAACCTCAAAAAAAAGATATTATTTGTTTATTGTTGCAGGGGGAGGGGGGGAGGTGGTTCCTTGGTCAACCGTAGTTTAGGAATTAACCTTGAATTGAAATAATTGAAATAGAATACTAGTGAGTAGTAGTGATAGATCTAACATGAAGCAATGTAAATCTATGAATATGCTCTTGAATTTGAAATCCAATTAAGTATGTAGATGTAAAAGCCTTGACTTGACTTCAAAAACCCTAGAAAGGAAATCAAAGTGAAACCAAAACCTTCTTGAATGTATGCACTCAAAATATTCCTTTGTAGATCTTGAAGGAATGGAGATAGAAGATGTAATAAAGGATCTTGAAATGTTTGAAGGGAGATCTTGAATGTTGAAAATGCAATCGAAGATCTAGTATAAACTCCTTTAATGGCTTGAATGTACAAATCATTGATCTTCAATGGAGAATAACTTGGATGCCTTGAATTCTTGAAGAATGCTTGAGAGATTGGATGCTTGAATGCTTGAGATCTTGCTTTCTTGAACACTTGAGTTCTTTCTTGTGAAGTTGATGGATTATGAAAAATGGAACAAATGAAAGGATTTATATAGAGGTCAGAATTAACTAACTTCTGTAGGCTGACCAACCTAGAAGTTAACACCTAAATATTATGGGGAATGAGACCCGATGAGGGGAGTCAAAATAGGGCTTCATTAGGGGTGGATTTCCCCCTAGTGATTAGCTGCACAAACCCCTCAGGCAATTTTGAGACTCCAAAATATGTGTCAAGATCTAGAAATCAAGTCCAAATTATGAGGAAATCCCATTTCAGGGCAAGGAGTAGATTCTAAGTGGATAGATGGATGAAAGGAAGGACCTAGGGAAATAGATCCTACCTTGAGCTTAACACCATGAAATGGGATCTTTAAAGAGGATCTATTAGGTTTTACCCCAATTCCTCCTAGGAAGAAGGATGAAAAAGTGAAGAAGAGATGAAAGAGAGAAGGAGATTGATGATCTCACATTAAATATGTGGTAAACCTTCATTAAATTTGATTGCATCAAATATAAGATGGTAAAATCTCTTCCTTCATCTCCTATTATGCACTATTAATTTCCTAGAACTATTGACAATTCCTAGGGGCTTGGTCTCTTTGGATATCTCTCTAAACTATTAATAGTTTGAGAGGTCGGATCCTTGTTTCTTATCCTTTTTCAGACTATTGATAGTCTGGGAAGCCTTATCTTTTTTTTGATCCCTTAGAGGCACACACATCCTTATGCTTGGGTCATTTTTTTATTCTTGTTTTAGGACATGGAGTTCCCTTGAATTTTGAGATAGTGCAAGGAAGGAGAATCCCTAAAGGAGATGTCCTAGCTCCCAACAAATAGCCACACAGTAGAATAACAATACAAGATACAAGATCTTATACCAATTCATAATACTTTATTCATAAAATAAATAATTAAATGTAATCTGTTAGACTATAAAGCCTTCTTGATTATGGCCAAATACAATAGAAATTACAATAATAGTTCTACAAGATCCCTCAAGATCCAACTCCGAACCCTAGCTAGTCCAAAACTACACTCTAGTAGAAACCTCCAAGGAAGATTTAAACTTGTGCTTGCAAGCCCACCAAGCAATCTCCTTTTTCCCAAGCCACAACTACTAGCTCTTCTCAAATTTTGCTTCTTTTCCACATCCTCTTCTCCAAGCTGGATGATTATGAATAAAGACTCCACAAGCCCCCTACTTATACCCAAATAAGCCAAAGATTGGCCTAGTATATTACCAATTAAATAAACCCTTGCATTAAATGCATATTTAAGCCATAAGTCAACTTACAAAATAAATTAAATACAACCAAATTAAATGCCCAATTTGTTTCACACTAGAAACCAATCACAAATAGCTCAGGCAAAGAGAGAACCAAGACATGGCCAAGTATCAAAAAACACTTTTGAGTATCAACAACTCCACCAAGCATAACCAAGACCCTTTATTGACTGAGTGACTCAATCAACACAGTAATTGAACCATGCAATATAAGTCAAGCTCTCTAGTGTATGCCAAGTTCTACTCCTTTTGTGATTGAGTCCCTTCATTAACCGAGCTACTCAGTCAACACTATAACCAAGCATCAGCAAGCTCCCAATGTATGATGAATGCCTTCAACGACTAAGCACCTCGAGGATCGCTAATCACCTATTCTTTGACCAAGTAACACTCCAAGTGCTCTCCAAAGAAACTACTAAGAATTCCTCCAATAACTCCAAAGTAGTTATTGAGAAAACCCACAATAAGAAGCATTTAAATCACCACTAACCAATCAACATGCAATTTATTACTACAGTCCATCTCAATGACAAGAGCATCTAACTCCATATCTGCAACACCAACATGCAGATCCAAAACCAAATCTAAATCAGAAGCACTATGAAATCCCTCTTCAACACATGCCAAACTCTCAACTCCAAAAATCTCAATTTTCACAACAAGATGATCTGCAACATATAAATTGTCACCCACAACAACCTAATCATCCACGACCAAGTGCTCTACAATTTCCATATCAAATCCATCCAACTGATCATGAAAACAAATGTCCATCCCAACATCAACAAGGTTAGGAATATCATCAGCAACAACATTAAGTTTCTTTATAGGTTATGCATCAAACTCCTCAAATTGATTAACAAAACCAACTTCCACCTCAACGTTTTCATTCCCTTTTCTCTCTCAAACAAGTCTTTTAACTGGCTAAACAAATCTCTTCTAGATCAGTAGACTCCATCTCCACAAACATTTGTGGAACTAAACCATCCCTTCCTTAAATCAACCACTCAATATAGTTTAAAACTGAGCAAACATCTCTAAAATTTTCTTTTTCACCACATCATAGAGATTCACAATCATCCCGGGTCTAATATTCTCAGATACATATTCCAAGATCTTCACAAACCCTTTGCAACAAATCCTTCCCACACAACTTGTGACAAACCCAAATTATTTGGAAGTTAGATCACAACTTGCCACCATGCATGAATAATTAGGAACAAATCACAAGTCCAGGAATATGGATCCGCAATATACATCACAAAAACTCTCTAAGATCATGCTCCAACAAGATCAACCTTCCATCTTTACATCCATTGATCCATAGTTTTCTACAATTTTAAGTCAAATCCATGATCTACCACCTCACAACCTAGGATTCCAGAAAGAACAATCCACTACCATATCAAGATCTTTTTAGATCATCTTCTCCAATCCAAGGTCCTGGTCCAAACAGCCTCAACTTTAGTGATATGTCTACACACTCAGGAACAACTATGCTCTGATACCATCTGATGCAATGCAAGGTAGGAGAGTCCCCAAAGGATATGTCCTACCCCCCCCAAAAATAGCCACATAATAGAAATACAATACAAGATACAAGATCTAATACCAAACACAACTCTTTATTCATAAAATAATTGATTATATGCAATATGTTGGGTTGTAAGGCCTTCCTGGTTAGGACCAAATACAATAGCAATTGCAAAAATAGTTTTGCAAGATCTGTCAAGATCCAACCCTAAACCCTAGCTAGTCCAGACCCACACTCTAGTAGAAACCTCCAAGGAAGATCTAAACTTGTTCTCTCAAATCCACCAAGAAATCTCATTTTTCCTAAGCTACAACTACTAGCTCTTCTCAAAGTCTGCTCCTTTTCCACATCCTCTTCTCCAAGATGAATGATTATGACTAAAGAATTCACAAGACCCTCTACTTATACCCAACTAAGCCACATGTCAGCCTAACATGTTACAAATTAAATAAACCCTTGCATTAAATGCATATTTAAGCCACAAGTTGGCTTACAACACAAATTAAATATAACCAAATTAAATTCCAAGGTCGGCTCACACTAGAAACTAAACATAGACAACTCGGGCAAAGCCAGAACCAAGACATGATCAAGTATCAACAACTCCACCAAGTATAACTGAGACCCTTCATTGACCAAGCCACTCAGTCAACACAACAACCGAACCATGTAGTATAAGCTGAACTCCCTAGTGTATACTAAGTTCTACTCCTTTGGTGACCAAGTCCCTTTATTGATTGAGCTACTTGGTCAACACTACAACCAAGCATCACCAAGCTCTTAGTGTATGTCGAGTGCCTTCGATGACCAATAACCTCTAGGGTTGTCGATCACCTCTTCTTTGACTGAGTAACACCCCAAAGAAACTACTGAGTATTCCTCCAAGAACTCCAAAGTGGTAACTGAGAAAACCCATGATGTTCCTGCATCAAATTTGGATCCTTCAATGGATTCAATAGCATGCTTCACACACTTGCTAGACCATTCAATTAATCTTTGATGGTTTGACTAGCATGCCAATCACACTTGCTAGACTATTCAACACCATCTCCTCTAGAGACCTTCCCCACTTTCTCTTTTTTCTTTTCTTGTGCAGTTCACAATAAAGCACACAAACCTTATTGGATGAGTAACTACACCATTTTTGTAGTGCTATATCTCTTATTGTGATTTTATATATAATGAATATTCAAGTCTCTTGGGGGCTTGATGGCTTCATTGTCTTTTAAGTCATGATAATATCAAACATTTTCTTTTGATCTACTTTACTGTGAGTTTGAGGCAACTCATACTCTCGTTAAAGTGGAGGCTAAATGTACCATCTTAAAATGGACATACTTGTCTTTTAAGACCTTTTAGCGCCTATCTCATAGTGACTTCCTAGACCATAGATGGATCTATCCTTGATATCCTCTTTCTCCCATTTTCCACCATTTTCCAAGTCTTCCTGCATTCATTGTGACCTTTCTAAGGAATGTTTATTCCCCTCTCTAGGAATAGGTTGACCTCAGGTCAATCTAATCTATAGGAGGTCAACCCAAGTCAACCTCTTCCCTTGTGATTGTGGGGCTTAGGGCTTAAAAGCTCCTAGAGTTCCAAATTGTTAACTCTCACTCTCTAATCAACTTGCATTTTTTCTTCACGCACAAAATAGTATATAAGGAGACTTAGAGGCTTCATTTTGAGACCTAAAGTTTTCATCATAGCTACAATTACACTTTGCAATCAAGGCATTTCATGCATTCAATGAGTTCAAGTATTTCATGCAAAGGAGTTTTCATCAAGCATTGAAGGATTCCTTGTGATCATTTCATCTTCAAGATCTACCATATTATTGACAATCAAGGGAGAAGATCTTCATTGAGACATTCACCATCTTCTTCATTGATGCATACTTACATCCATGGCTCCATGATGTGGTTATGGTAGATCCATTGTAACTTATGGAGATATCTTACATTTACCTACTGAATTCAACATCTACAACATAAAACAAAGAGAAATCCTTATTGACAAGGGGTTTTACAAGTAATGTGAATACTTACATTTATCTTGTTTCAATTACATACATTTACATTTCTTAATTTAAGGTTGATTCCTCAATATAGGGCTTGACCAAGGAAAGACCTCATCCACCAAACAACAAAAACCCATGATTTATGTATGTAGGAGTAGGATAGTGAAATTCTGATTACAAATCTATAAATAACTCTCCAAAATATTTCTAAAGAATCTAGATCGACCTTGTTATAGTGCTTTGGAAACATAGTGACATCATGAGAATCTTTTTCAAACAATTACCACCAACTTGACCTATTCCTTTCTCCTTGGTCAAAAAATTCATTTATGGGTTTTTCATTCTATTGAGGGATATATACAGTTAGGCTTTTAGTTACAAGTCCAGATCCACACTTTTCAAGGTGAGTCTTCTATCGTTCATTTCTATTCATAATTTTAGTACAGATCTGTATCTTAATTGTGTTGATTGTATAAACTTAACATCTAGATTGATATTACTTAGTCAATTAGTCCAATTTTGCATACACATAATCACACACAGGCCAAAGAGAGTATTTCCCTATATTGCACTCCTTTTCATAATTGAAATTTAGTAGTGGTATCCCTTCCTTTTGGCCCTTACTAATCTAATTTGGATTCGAATAGGAGTCATATTTGGAGATTCTCCCTCTTCCTACACACATAAAGTTTGAATGGTTTAGTGCATAAAGTGGAGGCCTACATCATAACAAAGTACCACTAAACACTAGGTAAGCACGATCATAATGAAATATTTCATCCTTGAAGATAAAATTGGGATTTGTTACTTTTACTAGTTTCTTTTCTCAATCACTTTCATCATCATGATATGATTCCCTTGCCATTTTTCTTGTTGCATTCGCTTAATTTAATGGTTAACAATCTGTTAAAGAATACCACAGTTAGAGAAATTATTTTACCATCCTCCATCAAGGTTTGATTATGTGTTTACATAATTTCCACTATTCCCTCTGTCTACCTAGAAATATCACGGTTGAAGAAGTTTTCACCCCTTTGAACCCCCTATGAATCCTTCTAAGGTCTCTGCAAAGAAATAAACCCATAAATTCAAGACCTCCCCTCTTGCTAGGACCCCATAAGCTACCCCACCCAAAATTGGTAACATGTCTAAAAAGACCCATACCAATGTGTATGTTGCTACTTAAAAAGCTAAAATTAAACCCCACATGCATTTGGTTGACTCAAAGGTCCCATAGGATTGCAAATAAGCCTAGGATGGAGGAAAAAATGTGTAGGGAGAAGTTAATTGATGAGGATAGTGAGGGATCTGATAATGAGGAAAGTACCTCCAAAAGTTTCATCTATGTCTTCACCAGCCTTATTGAAGACACATAGGACTCCCCTATAAGAAAACACTGCGACCTTCTCGAGTCTAGACAAAGGTAAATAGTTGTTGGAGGAAGTTGCTATTGATAACGATCATAAAGGCTTGAAAACCTGTTGTATTTCCAAACTCAAGCCCAAGCTAGAGAACACAAATGCGAGGCACAATAGGCTAACCACTTTTCCCCTAAGGGCGATGCACTCCTCTACCACTACCCCTGACGGAGAAGCTACTAGGGATTTTTTTGCCTTCCTAGCCGAGGACTAGACCCAATTGTTATTGATGAAGCCTAAGGAGGATAATAATTTATTTTAATGGTTTTTAGTTAATTTAAGTTAGTTTGCAGTTGGAGGATTTTTTTAATCCTCGTTTGTTCTTTGAATACTGGCCTTGCTCGACACAAGACTCTCTTTGTTAATTTTGGCACTTTATCGTTAACTACCTTTATGGCTTAGCTATTGAGTTTTACATAAAGTTAGATACTATGGTTTTTTCGCTTATAGTGAATGCTCTACTTTTAGTAAAAACTCTATTATGGTTATCTGGTTTTTAAGGGAGGGGTTCTTGAAACTAAAATAAGGATAGACTAATAATCCAATATGAATTGGTTTGATTTCTAATTATTTTTAATGTGTTGTTACTCGTAATTGTTCTTCATGGGTCAGCCTCCTTTTTTTGGCTTCTTTAAATTTAAAAATAATTAGATCCCTTATAATAAGTAGCCAATTTCCCCCTAATAATAAGATATTTTATAAATAATATATGCACATTTCTCAAAACATTAATAAATACCAATATAACAAATACTTATCACATAAAATGTTACGAAAAATTAATCAAACAAACAATCATGAATTAATCTAATAAGTTTTTTAAAACATCAATACAAATAATTATATATAAAAATTCAACTTTAGTTAATATACCTAAATGATCACCTTTTGTTGTGAGCCGCCCTTAAACATCATACACTAAGGAAGAAATTAAGCTTGCAAAAATAAGTCAACTTTAACTGTTTAACACTTTTAGCATAGGAATCAAGCTTTAGTGTGTGATATTTAAGCCGTCCTTTTACGGTGAAGTATTCAACCACCCTTGAACATAACACACTAATGGAAAAATTAAGCTTGAAAAAATAAGTCAGCTGTGACTATTTAACACTTTTAGCCTAGAAATAAAGCCTTAGTATGTGATTATTCAAAATTCTAGACAAGTATATTAAAAAATACACAAACACCAGTACCCAAATATTTAAACCTTTTCCATAAAGTATACTTATCAAATTTGTAGAGAACTACATTAAAAGAGACACCACTAAATTATTTAAATTTATCTGCACGCCTTTGAAAAATAAAATCAATCCAACTCATAGCAGACTCCATTCACTATCAAACCTACAAGGATCTGTATGTAGAGAGTTTTAACGATATCTCGTGCATACTTCCATGTGACTATTGTCCGGTCAACTCGTGCCTTCCAAACATGTTCAACACATGACCTGGTCTTTGTTCTTCTTTTTAACACTTCGGAACTTTCTGTGAAAGCAGGAACAAAAATATTTGGATCTTCGAAAGAGAAAGAAGACAGATTTCTCAGATTGACTTTGAATAAATCTCATATCTATTAACTCACGGCAACGATGGAAAGTAACGTTGTTGACACTGGCGTTGAAAAATGAAGTCAATCTGTGATGGATTTGTAGATAGTTACAGTCTAGACTTGGGTCAAATAAATTTGTCATTGTATGCTTCTATGTTTTCTTATTAGTTCCAAGTTGTATCTAAGAGGGTATTACTGTGAATCTTCATATTATTTTTCTTAGAACATTCATACTCTCACTTTATCTTTCGTGTCATAATCTTGTATTGTTTAGTGTTTCACTTGGGTCTATATGGTAGAGAGAGTTCTATTGAAATCATAATTAACCATGCTCATGTGCATAATTATACACTTGTCCTTTCATAGAATGTAATTTACTTCTTATATTTAAGTCTCATTTTATTCTTTAGTCGAAGCTTTTAGATCTTGAATTCCTACTTCTAGAGCCAAATCTTAGATAATATAAAAGATTAGATACCAAGTAATAATAGTATTATAGATTGTGAGATTGTTTCTTGACACGGGAAGACTTAAGTATTTTCTTCTTTTGTATTATATGATGACTTAGAAAAATAGAAAAACTAGATTTTGAGAAGTTTTCATTTAGTGGCTTTGTAGTATTATTTTATTCAGCAACATATTAAGTAAATTTGATTTTTTTTTGTCAAATTAGAAGACAAAATTTGTCTTTCCCATTGTTCAAACTTAACATTAGAGGTTAAATCTATAAGGATTTAAAATGGGGAGATGGTTGCTAAATTTAGGATGTAGATGTGCTTTTGGGATTTTCCAAGTTATTTTTATTTTGATATCATATTTTGGGTATTAGTGTGAATGGATATTGTTATCTAAATGGTTTATTTTTAAAATCATATTAACACTAATTTTGTTAGGACATTCTTAGAGCACTTTCACTTCATTATAAGACTAGGACATATTGAATAATCTTCTATTTGTGATCAATGGGAAATATGTTAGTATTGTATACAAATAAATAGAAAATAAAGTAAAGAAAAAGAAAAATCAAATGCCAAATAGATTTACATCACACCAATTGAGCCAAACAAAATGGAGAGACCCCTTTTCAATTTGACTTTCTCTTTTGTTCTTATATGTGGAATTATCTGACTCAACACAACAATAAGGCTATGGAATAGATTCTAAGGGTGGATGGATGCTAAAAAGGATCTTAAGATAATGAGATGAAGGTGATGATGTATTCAAAGTGAAATCTAAGTAATGACTGCATTTCTAAATGCAAAATGAGGTGATAATACTATGACAACAATAAGTTCTAGTGTATTGTGAACTAGCAAATCAAGGAATAAATGGACCTAATATGGATGAAGGGGATCAAGGGGAAGGTAAATATTTTTATTTGGATTTGGCAAGGATACCAACATCTTGATTACAAGCTTTTTATAGAGGCTACGACCTTTAGACTTTTATTTGACATGGAAGGGTTTTAATCTACCTTGTTTATTTAGTGATATTAACCCTTTGACTTGATAATTATAGGGATGCTTTCTATAAGAATCTATTCTATTTTTATATTGATATGGTTTGAAAAAATTGATAGTAGAAATGAAGTAGACTGGGTTGAATAAAATTGGAGAAACTTGTTTGACATACATATGGGTTTCATGAACAACTTGCAAAAATGTGTTCAAATCAAGAAGGGGATTTGGAGGAATAATAGTATCCTATGATGGAATAGTAATAGTGATATGATCATTTGATACAATAGGATCTTATCTAGAGGATTAAGACAACTTGGAGATGAAGGTATGGAGAGATCTTGAGGAGCATCTAGAGGAATGATGGGATCTTTTTGCGGACATGAAGGTGAACGGATGCTTTGATCTTGACTTGGAAGGACATCATTAGACTCCACTTTACAGATATTTTTCTCTTCAATTTTGATAAAATAATTATGAAGAATGGAAGAGATGTCTCAATCTTCCTTACAAAGTAGAGTTTCAATGGGACTTGGATAGAAACTTTTTCCTTGATATGGAAAGGGATCATCTTGGATAGGAGAGTTAGGGATAATGAGATCATCACGAAGCTTAAGAAAAATAAGTTCTTGGTCAATAGTTGGATGAGATTGGTTATTATTGGGATTTAGATCTTGATTTTTTTTAGAGACCTTCATGGTTCAAATCATCCTTTTTAAATGGGGCATGGCTTAAAATATGCATGGGGGAATCTTGATAGGGTTTAATGTTTTAGAATGAGGGAGATGGACTTTGCATGAGACTCTCTAGAGTAGGATTTGTAAAAAATGGAGCACATGGTGACATTGGCTCTATGATTTTTGAATCAAAGAGGGGATTTGTATCAAGACATTAATTGTTTTAGACTTCTTATGTAGATAGTCTTTGTAATTTATTTTTATTGGATATGCCACTGGATAGAGTTCTTTCAAATTTCTCTTAAAAAATTTTAAGGGATGGAGGAATGGCAAGAGACATGGAAGCATATTAGAGGCTAATTCCTTGGTGATAAATATGTGTGTCATCCATGTGATTGTTTTGGGAGAGGCCATTTCTAACATGGGTCAATTATCTTGATCATGGTTCTCAAAAAAATCATGCACATGATCCAATTTTTGAAGCAAATTGTTGAGAGATTTAGATTTTTATTGTTTGGGTGCTATTGTTTGTGACATTGCATCAAGATTTCCTTGTTCTGAAAGCATTTTTTGATTGAACACATGCCACATAGGTTTCTTATTGATTTATGATTGGTTTATGTCCAAATGATGACATGTTTGAACTTGAGTTTGTTTGAGAAAATTTTAATGGGGGATTTGAGGACATAAGAGAATTTTCATGTGATGCCACCAATAGTAGAGTTTCTTGTGTATGTGTTCTTTGTATTGATTGACTTGTTTGAAAAATTTCTAGAAGGGGTTGTTTAATTTCTTGAGGACCACTTGACTACATTAGAATAAATATTGGTTCAAAATTGGGTGGTGGACTTAGTTGAATTATGTCATGCTTTAGTTGGAAGGTTTGATTTAGAAATTGGTTAAATGATTGATTGAATGAAAAATTGATTTGGAATTTGATTAAATTGAGTTTGATTTTAGATTCAATGATCAAATGAGATTGGATTGAAATTTGTCTTTTCTATAATTTGAAACTACCTTGTCTCATTTATTTGTGAAATAGATTTTGATATTTTTTATTTTGAAATGAGAGATTTTATGTCAACTTCATTAAAGGTTTTTTTTTGACATTAAAGGAGTTTAAACATCTTCATCTAATTCATTTCAATGTTTTTCTTTACTTTTTATTCTAAGATATCTAGTTCTTGAGCCAATTGTTCTTCCAAATTTTTGGACATGTATGATCAAGAGTGATGTGATTGGCTGTGATGACATGGACCCATGAGAATGCACAGGTTAATTTTGGGGTGATATTCTTTCAATTGGAGGGTAACCTTCTCTTTAATACCAACAACACCAATTCATAATATTTGTTTTATTACTTTGGGGAAGGGTTAATTTTCTTGGTGATGAAATTGGATTGATGCTTTGAAATATTTTTATCTTTAAGAAACTTGGAATCTTGTTTCAACTATGATAAAAAATGCAACTTGTGTTTTTGTATTTTCAGATGATTTGAAATGATTGTGCAACTTAAGATATGCAAAGGTCAATTTGTTTTTGGATTTTCAAACTTAGTTTGTGGATGAGATGTGACCAAAGATACTTAGGATATGCAAAATGCAATTTTTAAATTAGATTTTATTGAAAAAAATTTAAATGAAATGAAGGGATGCAAACTTGGGCTAGACCTTGGAATTTGAAAATGCAAATTGGGTATGATCATGTAAGATTTGAAACTTAGGGTTATGAAATGTAATTGTTTTTTTGGCTTTTTGGACTTTGAAAACCTTACAAATACAAACCTAAGGGTAGGATAGGTTAAGAAATTAAAATAGGACCTTGACTTGTTGAAGGACCAAAAGGACAAATCAAAAGTCAAATAACTAAGTCAAATCCATTATTGCCAAGATTGGGCATTTCCTTAAAATGATAAAATGATAAAAGGACAAGGTTGAAACAAAGTCAAGATCCTCTTCCAATTACATAATGTGTCAGCCTAAGACTTGAATTATTGGTATTCTACAAAGTTAAAATAGGCTCTAAGTGCAAAATGAAGAAAATAATGCAAGAATAAGGAAACTATGACACAAACTAGATACTCTAGGGGATTGATAATATAATCTGAAATAATTAAAAATGAAGGCTAAATGCAAGGTTAATAACAAGGTTTTCTTGAATTCCCATGTTTTAACAAGTTAATAACAAAATTTGAAATAGTTTTTGATGTTCTAACACAATTTGAAAATGGTTTCAAATGTTTTGAGATAATTTGAAATGGCTTTGAATGTTTTGAGATAGTTTTCAAACGCTCTAATTTTTTTTGACAAGGTTTTGAATTATACAAATTTTTATAACACATAAGGAACATCAAACATAAATGGTTGTTTTGACTTTAATGCACCAACACTTTACAACCTAGGTTGTAGAAATAATATTCACTGAACTACCAATGCAAATATATCTAAATATCACATATCTAGAGTAGATATCTTATAAATTTGGTAACATAGGCTCCCTGTTGTAGTCCACTCACTTATTAAGTACACCAATAATTGGATCACATAGGTCATCACTTCCCAAGGAATTATTATCTCTAGTAAGAATCTCAATAATGTGTGATGATTGCATAGGAATGTGTGCCACTTTAAAATATCAAATACAAGGATTTTGATAAATTCCAACAATTGGTTTTTTAGTTCATGCTCTCATTCAAGCATCCATGCATGTTCTCTTCATATTACCATTTAATATGCACTAAGGAAGTTGGTGTAGGTAGGCAATTGGCACCTATAATGAGGCATTTTAGCCTCACTCATTTTATATATAGGATGAGAGTAGTTTGAATTTATCTTATTATCACTTGTTTTATTCCCTCCAACTCGACCTTATGGGTTGATTGGGAGGTAAACTCTCTAAAAAGATAAAATGCATTTCTCTTACATTGGAGATCTATGAAGGCGACGAGAAATATGTTATAAGTGTGGTTTCTATTGTACCAAAAGATTGACCCATCATTATTCGACACAACCACTAGACTTATAGAATCCACATGAGTTAGTTGAACTATGTCATAAATCCAAAGGGAGTGTCAACCATTTTTTCAACAATCTCCCCTTTAGTGTTATTTGAGGGGGTTCGAACCTATGACCAAGCTTCAATACCACCTGTTACAAGTATGGTTGTTGTTGCACCAAAAGATTGACCTATGTTTGATACAACCACTAGACCTATAGAATCACATTAGGCTATTAAACCATGTCACAAATTTTGAGGGGAGCACTGACCATTTTGCCAACAAGATGATATGTTTATTATTTCTTTTTGGGATTAAAAAAGATGTTCATATTACACCAAATACACCAAGTAGAGGTGATTTATTTACCAATTAGAAAGAAAATGTGATCAACCTAACAAAAATTATAGTTCTTTTCATTTATAATTAAATCTAGGTGAGAATTAGTGTTCATTGATCCATTAAGAAAGGAAATGAGATAAAAATAAGACAATTGTTAGTCTTTCCTTTCCTAATTAAAATCAGGTGAGAGTTGTAGGGTTATTTTATCCACCTATTTAGATCTAAGTGAATTTGTTAGGTTCTTTGATCTACCTAATTAGACAAATGAGATCAAATTTCAACCCATAGTCAGGAACAAAAGAGAGAAAAAGTGAAGTGATGAAAAATTGAAAATTACATTCCCAAGTAAATGAGGAAATAGAAATAAGAGAGTTAAGTGAAAATAAACAATAAAAATATTTATTTTCAACTCAAAGTGTCATCTGCAAGTATATGATAAAATAGAAAAATGATACAGTGAATTTTATTTTCAACAACAAATGCACCATTTGCAAGTGAAGGAAAGGATGGGTGATGGACAAGTTACATAGAGGAGAAAATAATAGGAAAGAGTTAAGTGGAAAAGGAAATTAGTAAGTGGGAGTTAGAAGTGGAGATAAATTAGCATAAAAAAGGGATAAGTTGAGTTAATAATGAGAGTGAAATTTAATAATTATAAGTTATGAATACCTTCATAATTAGACAATTAAATAAATTTATTTATTTAATTATGGGAAAAGGGGATTTGGGTAAATAAGTATACTATTTATTTACCAAAGGGATGACATTAGGATAAAAGGGCAAAATATTTGAATATCTTCCCTTAAAGTAATATTAAATAATTGATGAAATTTATTTAATTATAGACAAATTGATGGGACTTGATGAAAGTGGGGGAAAAAATCAGCAATTGATTAAATTGTCATCATTTAATTAATAGAAGAATGCGATGAATGATGCATATCAAAAAAAGTATAGGAGACATGTTAGAAAAGGGGGGCAATAAACATTGACCATTTTTTAGTGTCTACACATTATCCATGTCACTTGAAATATATCCACTATTGCCCCATTACTAGTTTTCTTTGGCAACTAGAATAATTGCACAATTGTTCCTATACTTATTCACAAATACCCTAGATTGTGGTATTTCTCATGCATGTAAGGGGCAAAAAGTAGTCATTTAAAAATGTCATTTGAAATGTATCCTCTATTGCCTCATTGATTTCCTTTAACAACTTAAAATTTTACACAATTAATCTCATATTTATTTACAAATACCCTAATTATTAGAATAATATAATGTTTCTTTAATGGTTGTCTTAGGAAGGGTTCCCATGTGTTGGTGTTTTGAAATGTCACAGTTTTAAATTATCTCAATGAGAACAAAATACATCTAGGGGCAACTACTTCCCATTTTCAACATACCCTTTTAGACATTGGGCTAACTATAAGGCTACACCCTTCTTCTACTTTAGGCTCTACAAATCCTAGGCGAGTGGACCTCAGATTCACTTCTATGGTACCAATGCTAAAACATACACTTGAATCTAACAAAGAAGATAAAACCCTTAATCTTATAACACTTATGCAAAGATCCCATACATGAAATAGCTAATAACATGGCCTAAGAAAATTATAAGCTAAGTGAGGGCATCCTTTTCAATTCCTTCAACATTATATGGAAAGATATTTGATTAATGATGTTAATTTCAGCAACATTCCAAATATGCAGCAATAAAAATAAGTTGATTCTGTAGTTGATCAGTGCCTTATCTATTGGGAAATTTCCATGAATCACACACACACACACATCTATGATACCAGTGAAATATTCCATACATCAATATATCATATCTATCTTATCACTTTGTGAATCAGACATTGGTGTTCATAAAGACCTTACTCTCATGAAAAATCCTTCTCAAATTACCAACAACCCTTTCAAATACATCAAGCATTTACTTGGTCCTTTGTTCCAATAGAAAAATATATCAAACATACAACATAAAGGAGATGCAAATGGGTCTCATTTCTTCATCCCTAAACCTCAAAACATTGTAGATTATAGAGATAGGAGATAAAAATTAGAATGTGATGCAGGAGCATCTAGTGGTGTAAGGGCAATCATGTATCACCCAAAAATATGCTTAGAGATAGTTTTTGTTTAATGTTTTCTATTTTTGGATACCCATTTGGGTCAAATATAGGTTCCAACTCTGACAGTTCCACTATTAGTTTTTTGGGTTAGAGTTTTTAAGCACCTTGGGATACATGTAAATGTAGAAAAAGAGTTATTTTGTAACTAAGCCAAAATTATGATGAGTTAGAGGGTGTAGGTTGGAGGGATGATTATACTTGTAATTTAAAGTGCTCCAAAAAAAGAATAAAGTCAAAAGGCTTTACGGTTAGAAAGTTATTACAATTTTAATTTTCCTGGAGATCTCCTAAGAGCACTTCAAAGTCATATTTGGGGCACTAAATGGCCTTGTACGAGGCTAAAAAATGGGGAACAAGAGCTTTCCAGAAATGTAAATGGTTCATCAATCAAAGTCTTGGTTCAAAAGTTATGCCTCCCAAAAGTTGGACTACCGTTTCTGGATTCTTCTAATTTTACACTAGCTTCTAATGAGATTTTTGGAACCTTCTGTTTTGGTGGTGGATGCCAATTGGTGTATTCTATAATGTATTCCTAACCCTAAATGAATTGGGGTCTATTTAAGAACATTTGTGGCATTGTAAAGGTAGTTCTTAGTGAAGTTAGAGAGAAGGTACTATGTGGAGGATTTCTTTCTCTAGAATCATACTATTGTAAGCCCATAAGGCATTTTTTTCATTGATAATAATATTTCCCTTTTCTTGTGTATTAATTCTAGTCTTTGGTTGTGTCTCCATCAAGTGGTATCAAAGCAAGTTTTCTTGAGTGTGTAGACAGAGTGCCGACTATGAGGTAGTTTTCACCAGGACTGTGTGGTTGTGGGTTTGAGACAAGAAGATGCCTCCACGAAGGGAACATGGTGGAAGGGTCATAGTTGTTACTCCTAAGGTTAGAGCCCTCCAGAGACAAGTTCAAGCATTATAGGAGGAGATCCATAGAGGACTGAATGTTGCCCCAGGCAACAAAAGTGAGGAAGAAAATGAGGAAGAAGAAAATATTGGACAAGAAGGCGAAGCTGAAGAGGAAGTCCTAAATTAGGTAGATAAGAGGCTTTCTAGGGCCATTTCTAAGCTTGGAAAAAGATCTAAAATTGATGTGGGTATGTTTTTGGGAACTCTAAACCTAGATGAGTTGATTGATTGGATCAATGAACTAGAGGAATATTTTGAGTATGAGGATATCAGGGACCTAGAGAGGGTTAAGTTTGCGAAGGCCAAAATGAAAGGCCATGCCAAAATCTGGTGGCAAGAGATTCAAATAGAAAGGAATAGAAGAGGAAAGGATACAATCACAAGGTGGGATCACATGATGGACAAACTAAAGAAGTAGTTCATTCTTGTTGATTACAAGCTTTGATTTGTTCAAGAAAATTCAAGGGTTAAAGCAAGCAGGAAATTTTTTCTAGGAATATACATAGGAATTTTATTGACTTCTTATTAGGGTAGGGCATGCAGAAGCTAATAAGGAGAAGGTTGTGTGTTACCTCAGTGGGTTATGACCTAGCATTCAAGAGGAGTTAAGACTAGTTAGAATGACTAGCATTGAAGAGGCATACGAGTTTGCCTTGCGAGTTGAAGAGATGCTAAACAAAAGGTTTGACAGAAGGCAAGGAGGGTGCAGTCAAGGAGGAAGGGGCAATGGTATGTCGTTTGGAGGTCAAAATGTGACCCAAAAGAAAAATGAAGATGTGAGTACTACTAGGAACTAGAGGAACAAGGGTTTCAACTGCTCCCATGATGAAAACTTTGGAAATCAAAGAGGAAGAGGTAGAGGATGTGGACAAGGTTTAGGAAGAGGAGGCTTCCACGGTACCTATTTTCATTACAATGAAGAAGGTCATCGTGCATTTGAATGCCCTCAATGACAAGGAAGGACAGATAGGAGAGTTGATCGTCAAGCAAAGGTTTCTCATGTGGATGAGGATGCACAGTCATCGCATTTTGAGGATGTAGAAAAAGGAGAGGTTCTCATAAATAAAAGGGTCTTACTAAGCTGTGACACTAAACCTGGATAAAGGAGGAGTTTTTTTTTTACTAGGTGCAAGTTCGAGGATAAGTTTTGTGATGTGATTATCGATGGTGGTAGCACTAACAACTTGGTGTCCAAGGAGATGGTCTCTAACCTAAATCTCAAGAGGGAGAAACACCCCCAACCCTATTGAATTTCTTGGGTGAAGGATGATCATAAGATCCTGGTCAATTAACAGTGTTTGGTGAAGTTCAAGATTGGGAGTTACCATGATGAAGTTCTCTATGACATTATTCCAATGGATGTTTGCCATTTATTATTAGGAAGACCATGGCAATTTGATAGGCATGTTTTACATGATGGTCATGCAAATACATACTCTTTGACAAAGGATGGAGTTTTCCACAAACTAAAGCCCTTGATAAAGGAAGGTGAAAAGGTATGCAATAGTGCTAGGATATGTCTTGTTGATGGAAGAAATTTTTTGGATGGCATGAAACATCAGTGTATGTGTTATGCTTTGATTCCTAGAAGAGATAAGGAAGGTAGTTGTGAAATTCCACTTGAAGTTTTAGGCCTATTAAGTGAGTATGGCGATGTCATCTCTGATAATGTTCCAGAAGGGTTGCCACCAATAAGGCAGATCAATCATCAGATAGATTCAATCCCTGGAGCTAGTTTGCCTAACAAGGTTTCTCATAAGATGAATCCTACTAAAATTGAGGAGCTAAACAAACAAGTCTAGGAGCTATTGAAGAAGGGTTTGATTTGAGAGAGCCTGAGTCCATGTGCAATACTAGCACCAAAGAAGGATGGAGAATGGAGAATGTGCATATACTCTCGAGCTATAAACAAAATAACCATCAAGTATCGATTTCCTTTGCCAAGAATGGATGATCTTATGGACTGCTTGAGTGGAGCTCAATACTTCACAAAAATAGATCTCAAGAGTGGCTATCATCATATATGGATACGAGAGGGAGATGAGTGGAAGACTACATTCAAGACCAAGGAGGGTCTATATGAGTGGTTAGTCATGCCCTTTGAACTAACCAACGTGCCAAGCACCTTCATGTGGCTTATGAATGAGGTACTAAAGAAATTCTTGGAAAATTTTTTATTGTCTATTTGGATGATATTTTAATTTTCAGAAAGACTTTGGATGAAAATTTATTGCACATTCATAGCGTCCTTGAAAGGTTGAGGGAAGAGAAATTGTTGACTAATTTGAAGAAGTGTAGCTTTGTAAGAAAAGAGTTAGTCTACTTAGGGTTTGTTGTATCATCTAAAGGTCTCAAAATGGATCTAGAGAAGGTAAAAGCCATCATGGAATGGACTACTCCAAGGTTTGCTATTGAGGTGAGATCATTTCATGGTCTAGTTAGTTTCTACAAGAAGTTCATCAAAAATTTTAGTGGCATATGTGCACCCCTAACTGAAACAATAAGGGGTGATAGGAAAGAGTTCAAGTGGACTACAACAACTGCAAAGAGTTTTGAATTGTTGAAGAAGAAGGTGATAGAACAACCTATGTTGGCACTTTTTGATTTCAGTGAAGTGTTCCAGGTAGATTGTGATGCTAGTGGCAGTGCTATTGGGGCTATATTGAGCCAAGAAGGTAAGCCTATTGCATATTTTAGTGAAAAATTGAATAATGCAAAGAAGAAGTATTCTATTTATGATCAGGAGTTCTATGCAATCATTTAGGCCTTAAATAAATGGAAGCATTATTTATTTCCAAAAGAATTTGTCTTGTATACTGATCACCAGGCATTGCAGTACCTAAATAGCTAAGGTAAATTGAATCAAAGACATATGAAGTGGGTAGAGTTCATGCAGAGCTATACATTTGTGTTGAAACATAGAAGTGGAAGGTCTAATAGGGTTGTAGATGCATTGAGTAGGAGACAGTTGTTGCTTATAGTAATGTAGGTTGAAGTGCTTGGGTTTGATGAACTCAAGAATCTATACTTGGAGAATCCTAACTTTACTGAAGTGTGGAAGGCTTGTAAAGAACCTGTTACTGTAGATAGAACTAGATGGCTAGATTACTTGATTTAGGATGGTATGTTGTTCAAGGGTAGTCAATTATGCATTCCATGGAGTTCCATGAGGGAGAATTTGATCAAGGAGAAACATAGTCGGGGGATGGCAAGACACTTGGTCAAGATAAGACCATTTCCATTCTTAGAGAACATTATTTTTGGCCTCAAATGTCACACGATGTGAAGAAGTTTGTACAAAGTTGTCAAGTTTGTCAAACAACCAAAGGATTTAGTCACAATACTAGACTCTATCAACTGTTGCTTGTTCCATCAAAGCCTTGGGAGGACATAAGTATGGATTTTGTTCTTGGATTGCCGAGGAAACAAAGTGGTAATGACTCAGTATTTGTGGTGGTTGATATGTTCTCCAAGATGGCACATTTCATCCCATGCCACAAGACTCATGATGTTGTACATATTGCAGATTTGTTTTTCAGAGAGGCAGTGAGACTACATGGTCTCCCAAAGAGTATTGTTTCCAACAAAGATACTAAATTTGTGGGGTATTTCTGGGGGACTTTATGGAAGAAGTTGAGGATAGAATTGAGGTTCAGTTCTACACATCATCTGCAATCTGACGAATAGACCAAAGTGGTAAATAGAAGTCTAGGCAATTTGTTGAGGTGTTTAGTGGGAGATAAGCTCAAGGGATGGGATTTGATTCTACCACAAGCAGAATTTGCTTAGGATAATTCTATAAATAAGAGTACTAGTAGATCACCATTCCAAATTGTGTATGGAAGTAGCCCAAGGACTGCACCAGAATTAAGGAAGATGGAGCACAGGGAGAGGACAAGTGCCGAGGCAGAAGATTTTTCTGAACATGTCAAGAGCCTACATGAGGAGGTCCATGCACACATTACAAAGATGAATCAACAGTATAAAGCTAGGGAAGATCAAAGGAGGAGACATAAGGAGTTCCAAGTAGGGGATTTGGTTATGGTATACTTACAAAAGGAACGGTTTCTAGTGGGTACTTACAACAAGCTGAAGATGAAGAAATTTGGCCCCTGCAATATTTTGAAGAAACATGACTCGAGAAATGCATATGAGTTGGAGTTGCCAGATGGGATTCACATTTCTCCTATCTTCAACATTTCATACTTAACAAAATATCATAATGATAGTGCAGATGAGGGGTTGATGCTGGAGCCATGTCCAATCCCTACTTCTAAGAAGGAGGAGATAGAAGAGATTTTAGATAGTCGTGTGGGTAGGAGTACCAAAAATATGTAGTATGAAGAGTACCTGGTGAAGTGGAAAGGACAACCAACAAAGGACTCAACTTGGATATCAGCAGCAGAGGTTGCCCATTTGGGTTTTCCTCTACCATAAAGTGACAAGGTCACTTTTCAATCTACCCTAGGTGTCTAATGCAGGAGCATCCAATGGTGTAAGGGAAATCCTATATCACCCAAAAATATGCTTAGAGATAGCTTCTATTTAATGTGTTTTTATTTCTAGATACCCATTTGGGTCAAATAAAGGTTCCAACTCTCACAATTCCATTATTAGTTTTCTAGGTTAGAGTTCTTAAGCACCTTGGGATACGAGTAAATGTAGAAAAAGGGTTATTTTGTAATTAAGTTAAAATTATGATGAGTTAGAGGGTGTAAGTTGGAGGGATAATTATATTTGTAATTTAAGTGCTTCAAAAAAAGAATAAGGACAAAAGGCTTTACGATTAGAAAGTTATTACAATTTTAATTTTCCTAGAGACCTCCTAAGAGCGCTTCAAAGTTAGATTTGGGGCACTAAATGTCCATGTATGAGGTTGAAAATTGGGGGACAAAAAAGCTCCTCCATAGGGTTGTAGAGTGCTTCAAGAGCTTTCTAAAAATGTAAACGGTTTGTCAATCAGAGTCCTGGTTCAAAAGTTATGCCTCTCGAAAATTGCACTACAATTTCTAGATTCTTCTAATTTTACACTGACTTCTAATGAGATTTTTCTAACCTTCTGTTTTGTTGGTGGATGCCAACTGACATATTCTAGAATGTATTCCTAACCATAAATGAATTGGGGTCTATTTAAGAACATTTCTGGCATTGTAAAGGTAGTTCTTAGTGGAGTTAGAGAGAAGGTATTGTGTGGAGGATTTCTTTCTCCAGAATCATACTATTATAAGCCCATAGGGCATTTTTTTCATTGATAATATTTATTTCCCTTTTCCTGTGTGTTCATTTTGGTGCTTGGTTGTATCTCCATCAGAATGAAACTAAGAAGATTCTTGTTCATTGTATTCCTTTCTTTGAAACTATACATTTAGATGCATGTAAAAAAATGCATAAAACCACTAAATGGATTAGAAATAGCTATATTAGCTTAACTACTATTGTTCATACAAGAGAGAAAAACATGTTGAAGAATGTGGTGGAATCACAGTTCTGGATCCAACAATGTGGTCTCACAAACTAACTGGAACCAACCCTTATAAAGAATGAGAAAGAGAAAAATATAGGAGAGGAGTGAAATCCTGGATCTCATCTGGAAGTGACATCTATCCACTTGAATCTTCATTCCCTGCTATCGTAAAACATCTCTCATCTTTCTACCCATGAAATCTGATATAATTTTCATCTTTATTCTGTAACAAACTTGGAAATATCTCTTATGAATGATGAAAACTCTTGTGTTGCCCAAATATCTAAAATACATCATGAAATATTGATAATACCTTGATTAAACTGACTTGAGGTAACAAAATTTGCCCCTAACTACATTTTTACTGCCTTTTACACACATTTAGTTCACCATCTTGCTAGAAATCAAATACGAACTTCAATACCTGAATGTGGTAATTGAGTATCTGGGACAAAATGTTGTATAACTTGAGAAGATGGCTTCTTGTGCAAAAAAAACTCCAAAAATGGAAAATTCTTTCTATCGTGATTCTGGCGATATATAATATTGCTATATTCTCTTATCAGAAATGCCCCGAATCGCATTTTGAAAATCCAACTCCTATCATGGCTCTGTGATTGAATTTCATTTCTCAAAAATTTAAAATTTTCTAAAGTTAAAACTTTAGCTTACATCCTTTTTTATTTAAAAAAAAAAAAAAAAACTTTGCGCATGAATTTCTAGAAAATAATAAAATATTGAATTTCTACATTTTTGGAATTTTTCATCATTTTCCCTCTGAGTCAAACCTATTTGACCTTTTGTGACATGTGTCACATTTTGATTGGCCCTCCTACCACATAGTCATTTGACATTGGGTGCCACATGACACTCTTTTATTGGTCCCTGAATCCATTGTCATGTGTCAACATCTTATTGGGCTTCTTGATTGCCTCATCATTGCCACATCATCATCTATTTGGCACCTGCCACCTCACAGCCATGTGGTGTCTTATTACTAGTTAGACCTCTACTCCTACCATGTCAACATCAACCGGTGCCTCTTGTCATGTGGTAGGTAGGTGTTTCCCCACATGAGTTAAACTTCACACATCTTCATAATGCGAGAATGCATCTTGCTACCACGTGTCCCACTGTGCCATGTTGGCACCTTAGTCTTCATGCCATGCTTGAAGATCCTTGACACATGTCATCTCCTGGTTTGTCCATCGGATTACCACTTGTCATGATCTCATTCGTCTGTCAGATCCATGCATATGCCACATCATCCTTTATCTACATATTTTTGGTCAAAATTTGACTATGGTGTGATCCAACTGTCATTCACAGTGGGGTCCTCGTATGAGGTTGCACTTTAAAAGCACTTGCCTTTCAAGACAAGTCATGTAGTGTGTAATGTGGTATTTAAAAAACAAAATAACTTCCATGGCATGAATGTGGGATTAAGATGTTGAAGATATGTTCCAACTTCACACTTCTCCATCATAGCTCACACAACTTCTCTCTCATTATTTCATGGGAAAGCTTTTAGAATGTCACTTATCTAGGCAATGTTTCGTATATGTGTTTCACACAGATAGACCATATTTCATGAAGGTTTGTGTTGACCAAATTGGTGAGCTCATTTCTAGCTTCACCATGTACTGCACTTGTTATGGTGTCTTGTCGTGGAATTTTGCATTCAGTGTCGTCAACATTGTTACAGATCCCCATTACCATGAACTCTCTTTCCCCTTCTTATCGTGGGCTACAGGCATCTTCCTCCTCATGTGGAGTGATTTTCTTTGCTCCATTCCGCACCTAGATGCTAAGTACCCATTGCTACCATAGATGCTCCTTTCTCATCTTCACCCTGATCATGAGATGAGTGTGTTCCTCTTTGTTAGCCACGTGGGGTTCCTCTTTGTTATGCATGGGTGTCTTGCTCATAAAACCAGCCACTAGTGTCATTACATCCTTGTAGCAAACTCCCATGTTCCAGCTAATTGTGGGGCATATGGAAGAGCACTTTGATCTCCACTAACATGATTTGGGTACCATCTATCATGGTGAGTGATCTTGACATGCAGGGAGCCCAACAACACCTTCAAATTAGGCACCATTTCAGCCATCTCAACAGATTATGTCTGCTTCATACGTTCTCAAGATTTGCAAAAACAAAATATGCATGTTGCCTCTGCCATGATTCAAGAAGGTAGACTTCTTGTAGAATCCTTCCATGACCTTTTTAAAAAAAATCTGCCATTCAATCACATTAGACATGTGAAAAATAGGAACCATATAAATTTCAAATGTCACCTTTCCTATTTATTTAATTCTCCAAGGATCAAATCCATCATTCCAATTATTTGATTGGCAAACACCATAGAACTGAAAAACGCGATAATTGATATTGGACTAGAAAATTAATATATGACACTCTAAATCTCCTTGATGCATTCAAATTCCTTCGATGCAGTTGCTAGAGCTTCACTTGGACTAGGAGGAGTTTTAAATTTCATTCTTATGGGAAGAAACATTTATAAGGCGACTTCAAAACATATGGATCTTACGATTTCCCTTTATTTCTCACTATGTATAATATCTACATAAGACTATGATATCGAATGATAACATATATAGAGAAACCAAAACCACCTCAACGGTCAAAAATCATAACTTCTATAGGCATAACCAACACCCATGATATCCTGTCAATCTGATGAAATTAGTCAGACTCCAAAGTGGGTCTGGCTAAAAATAATTTTCATTTTCAAGAAACTGACATCTCAAACTAATCTAAAGAGCATCTGGTATTGATCAAAATTGAACACGATAACTGAACCATCATTTACAACTCATTTCACCTCTTATCTGCAACTTTTCAATTTTTTGCAAAGGGGTCCTTTGACTGGCTCTAAAAATTGAGCAAAACACCCATCTGGCTTTGAAAATAGAGATATTGAGTCTTTCCTCCACATTCTCTTACATTGTCGAATGTCACGTTATGATGACTTTAGGGTCAAAAGATATTGACTATCCAAGTTGCCTTCTTAGAACTTCCTATAGGCAAACATGTTAGAAAACCATAAATTGTGTTCGGATTTGGTTTTGAAAATAGGGCAAGTTGACTCTTAGGGGCACGAAAGTTGGGGAATTGGTTCATTGTCACAAGGGGAGTATAAATCTAGGATTTGGGCTCATGACAAATAACAGGACGATAATGGAAAGCAGTCAAAGTGGGCTAGTTAGATTTGTAAAATTGGAAACACTGGCAAAAAGGTAGTTTTTGCAAGCGGAATGAACCTAAGAAAGTGTGCAGATAGATTCGTCAAGACTTACAAACTGGCACACTTAAAGTATTTTCATAGTAGAGCTATACAATCCATTCAATCTCACATATCATGGATTCAGAGTTATGACATCATGAACAGGGGTACTAATCAATCTACATTTTATGACAGTAGTAAAACTTTACAAATTGCATTTGGAATCACGTTTAAAAAATGATCAAACGGATTTGTCATTAGCTCAAAATTGGAACATAACAAGTCTCTGATCTCTAGAATGCAATGAAAAAGGAATTTTTGCATTTCATTCAACTAGGCCAAAGATATAATAAGTCAAACATGGCATCTTAGAATTCTGAACAATTTACATCAGCATGACAAGAATAAATGGCCGACTTCAAGGGATTCAAAACCTAGTCAAAACATGTCAAAATGACTCAAAATCTAAAATATAGGTTATCTAATATGGATATAAACACTCCCAAAGAAAGGTGTCATGAAACATTACTAGGTGTGAGATATTCAATTGCAAACTAGGCCTCCTATCATTGTTTGACACCTGGGCAAAAATGCAAATTTGGACATTGCTCAAAATGGAACCTCACAAAATGACTCAAAATGGAAATTTATCTTCATGGGATGAGTGAATATGTTGAATGCAAGGTGTTAGAAATATTAAACACCTCTTAGGCCTCAAAAGGACAGCCAAGTACACATGCATTAAAAAGCGCTTTTAGGATTTGATTTTTAGGATGGTGCTCAAAATCAAGGCTTCAATTTTGAGTCCCAACACCATAAGATGGGCTTGGACTCTATTTTTGTGGAGTGGGTGGCCCCATTATTATTTTTTAAGGGGGGCTAAAGGTTTATTTGTAATTTTTCCTATATAATAGGAGTTTTGACTTTTTAGCGCTCTCAATTCAAGTAGGTGGAAATGGGGTGGGGTTGGAAATAGCCCCACCACCTTAGGGAAGAATTATGTCATTTTTCAACAACCTACTATTCATTTTTCCACCAAAATGAAATAATCCCACCAAATTTTTTATGAAGAAACATAATTTTTATTTTTAAAATTCATGAGACAACCAACTTCCTTGAATTTAGGAGCCATTTTTTCTGAAATAGATTCGCACATAAATCCATGGGACTGCTTCCCTTTTCAAATATTCCTACAAAATCTCAGCAACACCCACTCTATTTTTAAGGAAGTGGGAGACCATAGAACCCCAACCTTAGTTTTTAGTTTATTAGGTAGTTTCTATTTATGTCTTTAGTTCACAATTGTTTCTTTTGTAAACATTATCTTTGTAAATCCATATAAGAAACTTTCATCTCAACAACATGGATTTACCATAACATGGTATTAGAGAAAATTCTTGGGCTCTTAAAAAAAAACTTATTTTTTTTTGAAATTATTTGTTCATAATTTTTGAATTATTTTCTTGAGTATGTTCAAAATTCACATTATTTTTTATGGTATCAGAGCAAGTCAATGGGATTTCATAAAATAGGCAAATTTTTTAAGAAAAATTTGAGCCTCTTCTAATTTGGAAAATTTTCTAGAATTTTTTTTTTCAATTTTTAGAAATAAAAACCGTTAGAGGTATTTTATGAAACTTTTGTGGTTCATCTTTGGGGATTTTTGCTAGAAATCGCAAGCCTAGTTAAGTGTTTTGATCTCATGATTTCTTGGTTGCAACAAAAACCTATAATTTTTTAGGGTTGCATGTACTTGCATGTGTTGGTTTACCATGCACAATCTTGTGTTTTACCACCCTTAAAAAAATTCTAATGGGTTTTCATAAATTTTTCCCTTAAAAAATTTCTTATGGGTTTTTATAATTTTTCCCTTAAAAATTTATGATTCTGTAATTCGCAAAATTGCATGATATTCCTTTCTGTGTTTATAATTTTTTCCTCAAATATTAGGTGGTGGGTTTTACCGTTTTTCTTATAAAAAGTGAAGCTTTGTATTGTCTAGTTTTGATTGATTTTTCACCTCAAAAATCATGGTAGATTTTGATCAATTTTTCACCTAAAAAACCATGTTCATTTTTTTGGTTTTTCTCCTTAAAAAATTGTGATTTTTACAATTGATTGTGGGGGCATCATGTTCATCTGTGAAGTTTGGAGGGTTTGCCAGTTTTTCCTCAATATTGTGCTAGCTGTTCTCAACGTTTATCTCTATCTCTACAGAAGAATAGCTTTGTTATGCAACATCAAGGTGGATGTTTTGTGACGATTTCTGATAAGATGTTTTGTTAATTCTGAGAGGGTTTGTGACAAACTCATCTCAATGGAAGAGTTAGTCACAAGCTCTTGTCTTTTGTTTCAAAACATTCTGAAGAAGGGGGTCCACTCTTCTCTATTATTTTATGGGCCAAGTTTGGCTTCTTGGTCACTAACATTTTGGAGATCATGGGAGGGTCTCAACAACAATAAAATGCTTTGAAGAATTCATGACCAAAAGACATCAGTTAGATAATGAACATTAAGGGAGAGTATTAGAATATTATAATATTTCTTTAATGGTCATCTTAGTCAGTCTTTAGTTTATTAGGTATTTTTATTTTCATCTTTAGTTCATGATTATATTTCTAGAAACATTGTCTTTGTAAACCTATATAAGGAACTTTCATCTCTTTTGTAAAATACAACTATAACAACAACAATATCGATTTACTATAATATTAATAAAGTTTATTATTACTAGCATTCAAATTGTACAATTAATCAGAATCAACTTTTTCCTAGAAATATAAGCAACTCAGGTAAAAGACCCAGTAGCCATCTGACTAACTTTGCGCACCTAGAACTCTTAAATTGTATGTCAAATTTTGCCAATTTTTTTCGTATACCTCTGTAGGTGAGTGAAGAGCTTAAGGCTAAAGCTTTAACTTTTTGGTCATGGATTTCTCTATTAGAGTCATGGAGTGCAAAGTGGTCAAAAAGTGTCAATTCAAATTTGAAACAATCCCCGACACCCGCCATGTTCATGTGACAATAGTCGCTCACCCAAATAACACTAATACTTGTGGTTAAATGTTCCTTGAGTGGTTATGAAATCTCCCAAGAGTGGTACATAAATTGGTCAATCAAAAATTTTAAAAAGTAAAAAATGATAGACTATTAGTACACATGATCTGCTATTAGTACACATGTTTTTATTTATTTTTAAATAATAATTACAAATATCTATGACAAAACTATCACAATTATTGTACTCTACCATTTTATCTAAAGAAATTGAAGGGGGAAAGAGGAAAGATGATACTTCTGCTCATTGGGAGCTCATAAATGATTGAGAAACTTTTGTGCATGTTTAGTACAAGATTTGGTTCAATGAAGGGACAAACTCAGTAAACAGACGGTCGTTGCAGATCCAGAATCTAGTTCAATCTACACCATTTGTTTGTTGTGGGAAGAAAGAATTATATCTGTTAGTACGGTAGATCAAACTTATTCCGAGTCCACTTATAATTCCAAATATTCTTGGCTCTTCTTCATCTCCTCCTTCTTTCAAAGCCATGTAAAAGAATATTGCATTAATTTGACAGAGAAACTGCTTTAAGTGTTCAATCTGGTTCACCACTAGATTGCAATAATCTACTATTTGGAAGTATTCCCTATAGAGGACTGAGAGTGCTTTCTTTTGGCATTTATACCACTATTGGTTTATCGTTTTGTCAAGAGAAATACAGAGGTGGAAAGAAAAATAAGGGTTGATGTGAACACACGATGTGAAGTGACAATGTGATGGGTATTGATGAGCAGCACATTTAAAGTGTTTGTACTTTGGTATTTGCTACACTTAACTGGGTTTTTAGAACATCACATAGTTTTGAAGGCAACGGGTAAAACCACTGCAACTTTTGTGGACAGAATATGGAGTCCTAAGACTTTCTCTATCCGAAATGCCAGAGGTAGGACTGGTAATGTCAAGACCATTAATGACTTTCTTCAAGAGGAAGGAACGCATACGCTATCAAACATGTCAGGGATGATACAGGCCATGCAATTAGCAAAAAGCATGGTCGAACAGTTCTTAGTAACATGCACACCGCCAAGGAGAAGGCATGGCTAAGGACAATTGAACCCGTTTAGTTTCTATTTCTAGGAAGTGATCTCACAACCTCTAATTTGTAGGATACCTCTTGCTTAAACTAATATGATCTTAGACCATGTTACACCTAGGATATGTGGTCATGGAGGATAAAGTTGGGAGAGGAATTCATTATTGTCTAGGCATCCATAGAATATTTGAATTACTTATAGGGATATAATTCTTGGTTTTCCACTTTCCTCCACCTTCATTACAATTATAAGGATACAACTCTTGGTTCTCTACCCCACCTTACTACAATTGTATTATTTTATATGTTCTTTCAATATTTCTTCTGATAGAATGAAATATTTTCTCAGCTTCCATCATTCAATTTCTTTACGTTTCTAGTGCTCCTCTATGCCATTACTCCTTTTATACTCCTTTAACTTTAGTGTCACTTGTATGCATATTACTCTAGGTCCAACATGAATATTATTCCAACTAAAATAGGGATACAACTTCAACATTAACATTAGTGCTAAAATATCAATTTGTCCATTTTAGATATTTTAACCTTAGTTTTTGAACATGACATTTAAATGGTCCTTCTAATCTACTACAACTTCTCTAATAGGTATTAATTAGGATGTTGGTCACTAATAGATATTATGTTTGTACATAAAGATTGATTAAAAATTATATTTTCCTTAGTCATATTATAGAAGAAATCTTTCATATAATGCCCCATAAGGTGATTAGTGATACATGCCTTGATACAAATGTTTTTTGATTAAGGTAAAAATAGGTTTTGAGGCAACCCAAAACCCCTTTATATCATAGACACAAAAGATATTCAAATAAATCCCAAACATCACAAAGGGATCCAAACAAAGGTTATACAAAGACCAGATACCCCAAGTACGATCTCAAAACCAAATGCAAGCTGCCACAGAAAAACACTATATGTCTAGTAGCACCAACAACAAAAAAATCCAGAAAAGAAACCAATAGGAACTCTTAACCGGCCAACCAACAAGGGAACTAAGAATTCCCTTTCACTCTCTTTTTGTGAGAGCACAAATTCATATCAAATTGAGGAAGGGCATGTTTAGATCCTTTCCTTGTAACAGGCGTCCACTTCTCCTCCACCATCACAACCTTAGATTGCCAAACTTGAGAATCCAAAATAGAGGAAAACTAGTCCATCTTTTGACAAGGACCAGTTGTTATCACTTCTACCAAAAGACTAGAGCCAATACCATCAGTTTTATTACCAGTTCTAATAGCAGTAGAAGTACAAGCATCGAAGCCAAAATTGCCAAAACCAAAACCAGAAGAAGAAACATTACTGGATTGCCTACAAATATACAATGACCAAATCCAATAATCATAGTGCAAGACATCTTACCTTGTCTATAATTAGTGGTCTCAACACCAAAACCACTAGATTTACCTTGACTAGAGTCTACACCAAGAACACTAGGTTTAACACCTTGACCAAAAATAATAGTCTCATTCTCCTTCTAAAAGGATCCAAGACTACCAATAGACAAAGGACCAACCCTATTAGAAACTCAAGCATCCATCCTAGAATCAAAAGCTTTCACCATCTAAGAAGGACCAAAAGGAATAACTTCCAATAAAGAGGATGGAGCCCCCAAATCTTCAGATCCAAAAACCTCATCCACTGAATCAAAAATTTTGACTATGAAATAATGATGTTGCAATGCATCCTTCCACCAAGAGGAGGGTCATTTATTTATGGATTTCCCAATGTCACACTTAGCAGTAACATGTCCAGTATTGAAACATTTTTTACACGTAAAAGGGAGGCCCTCATAATCTAGCGACTAAGTCCAAGAACACTTTGAATATTTAAAATAATCTCAACTAGGAGACCCTTTGAAACATCAATATCCACTAGAATCCTAGCATAAGTGGAATGGAAACACTCAAAATATTGGGAGTCAACAAAATGAAAATCCCCTAAAGCCTTACAAATATCCTTAAAAATAAAATCCACCCAAAAATGAAGAGTAAGATTTGGAAGCCTTAGCCAAGTTGGGATTTTGTAGAAAGACTCAAAAGGAAAGAAATTCTCCCAAGAAAAGACCTGATCACAAAGAATGGCCTTCTTATACTTAGAATTGTCAAAAGAAAGAATGAATAAACCTTTGACCAAAGTGAACATCTCAATAGTAGTTGTAATATATGGATCCTAATGCTTCAAAATCCATGCATGGAGCTATGAGAGAGTTGTCCAAAAACCCTTAAAGAAAAAAATAATAGAATCCTTGGAGAGAACCCTAGTACGTTCCTCAATTTCTACAAGTGACTCATCCCCCAAATTAAGAGATATTGGCTTGTAGGTGGGAATTAGAAGATAGATAAAAGGTTTAGTGGCCTTTTCCAAACCCCCACCCTTGCATGAGAATTGGGAATATGAAAACCCTTTCTTAACATTTATTGCATTGGTATCCATCGCATCATTGCCATAAAGCTTAGCCACATAACTAAAGCTAGCACCCAACACACCATTACCAGAAACCTTGGCACCAACACCAGTGCCCTTCCTAGATCTAGAATCCATCACACTAGTCTTGATCACACCACCAAAACCAACAACTGCCACATCATTGCTAGAAACCCTAGCACCAACAAAAGCATCCTTGCTAGATTATGAACTAGAATCGGAAATCACAATACCAGAACTAGAGCCAAAAACCACCTCATCATTACTAGAAACCTTGGCACCAACACCAACACCCTTGCTAGATATAGAAGCCATAGTACCAAATCCAACAGCCAACTCACCATTTCTAGAAACCATAGCACTAGCACTAGCACCCTTCCTAGATTCAGAAGCCATCACACCACCAGAATTAGATACCACCACACCCTTGCCAGAAAACTTGACTCCATTGTTATTGCTTCCACAACTAGCACCCTTGCCAGATTTAAAAGCCATCACACTAGTCTTGATCATACCACTAGAACTAGCTACCACCAAACCATTGCTAGAAACCCTAGCACCATTATTACTACTTCTACAACCAACACCCTTACTAGATTCAAAATCCATCACACTAGTCCTAATCACACCACAAGAACCAGTTACCACCACACCATTGCTAGAAACCCTAGCACCATTGTTACTGCTTCCGTAACTAGTGCCCTTGCTAGATTCAGAAGCCATCACACCAGTCTTGGTCACACCACCAAAACTAGCTACCACTACACCATTGCTAGAAACCCTAGCACCATTGTTACTGCTTTTGCAACTAGTGCCCTTGCCAGATTCAGAAGTCATCACACCAGTCCTAATCACACCACCAAAATTAGCTACCATCACACCATTTCCAAAAATCCTAGCACCATTATTACTACTTTTGTAACCATTGCCCTTGCCAGATTCAAAAGCCATCACACTAGTCTTGATCAGACCACTAGACCTAGCAACCACCGTAGGATTGCTAGAAACCCTAACACCATTGTTACTAAAATTAATCTATAGTTATGCATGATTTTACTACACATTGAAGTCTTCATCTTTCTAACTATTATTATTGTTATTCCTTGATACAAATATCTTAGTTTAATATTTTCTAATGTATTTTCAGACAACATAATAAGGAAATTGATGTTTGGCTATATAATTGGGTTTCATAACCTGAAATGATGACTAAATCAACTTACCTACATATGTATTCTTACTTTTTCCATGCAAATTTCTCTCACCATTTAAAGAGTTGAACTATAGAAAGTTAGGGTGCATAGCTACTCTTTCTTTCTAATTGAAATAAATTATATAATAAATTAACATTTTATCTTGCAAATAGATTCCTCTACTTTTCAACTCTCAAATTTTCAACAGTCTCTTATCAAAATAGGTGAGTTTCAATTCATGGAAAATTATTAGAAGATACTATATAAATTTTGGGTAAAATTTAAAGGGACTTTTTACATTTATATTTATAAAGTTCATACAAAGTCTTGGAGCTATTAAAAAAAATGTTGAGAACACTAGCTTCTACAAGTTCTCAACTAAAAGTCTAGTATTTCTTACTCTTACAAAATTTACGAGATCACCTATTTGTAAAAGGCCATTAATATTTTTAGTTGCACCTATTATAAATAGTTACATAAATCTTACATTGAACCCATGCTCTCTAATTATAACTCATTGTGTCAGCAAATAATTGTAGGGGGAGTGGGGTGGGGGGTAGAGAGGTCAAAGGGTTGGGTGGGGGTATTTGAATGCACACATGTGACTTGCATATAGATGAATAAATCCTATGGGCATCACAAAAGTAAATAAAGTGAGGGAGAATCTAGAAGAGTATGTTATTCACAATGTTTTATGGAAATAAATGTGACATTTTGTTCTTATTGACCATTTCCTAGGAAGGTTTTGAGACACTTATCTTCCTCAAATAATGCCTTAATCTATTTTATTTTAATGGCTAATAGATAATTTTTCTTCTTAGGATTGTTTTATAAGTATCACATTTTTTTCTTTGATAAGATTAGGTGGGAGAATATTTTCTTTTGGTTTTTGAATAGTGGTTTCAACCTAGTCATTTTTAATTCTTAAAAATGAGCAAAATATGCTGAATTTTCCCATGAAAAGAAGCTATTCATATGATGTTAGTATTATAAGGCATTGTTGGGGGTGGGGCAGGGGTGAATCAATACAACCATAGATATGAAAACACTATTAATTAACTTCAAAATAAACCAACATGGAATTCAAATTATAACATAGAAGAAAAGTAAATAAAAAATCCACAATATGAAATCTATGATCATAAATATTTTTTTATTGTGGAAACCCTTGGTAAGAGGGAAAAACAACCACTAGAATCACTACTACTAACAAGGAAAAAACAACCACTAGAATCACTACTGCAACAATATAATATTTTCCCTATTAGGGGCATTACAACACCCTATTAGGGCATACCCAGTTAAGAGTATCTATAGCCCCATTAAACACTATTACAAAAAGGCCTTAAGTTAAGGGATTGAATACTCCTTCTGAGAGTCATATGTTTAGGGGACTTAATCTTTAGACCTATTAGGATCCTTCATACATTGTTAGGAGTGACCTTGTTGAGGGATTAAATTTACACACCCATTAGGATTCAACAACTGACAGTGATCTAAAATTAGCACTCTATTGCTTGATAGATCCAATGCTCATTTACATAATGTAATGCTCTAGAATTATTTTACAACACTCCAAAACCTCTTGCCTAAATTCCAAAATCACATTCATGCATCACACCTCATTACATTTCAATTTTCATCTCCTTTTATAGAGCTCTTTGCATGTTAGTGGAAAATCTCAACATATTACCAAAAGTAAGATTCTAAAATAATTCAATCATGTGATTGAGCATATTAATTCATCATTTTAAATTCTTCTATCTTTACCTCAAATAATTTAATAAGAATATAAGTCATCCTTTTGACTTTTTCTCCATCGGTTTATCGATTCTATCCAACTTACTATGTTTGTACCTTATTTTAACTAATAACAATCCAATTCTCTTCCTCGTATCTTTGGATGTACTAAAAACTAATTGATGTGACTTCAAACATAGGTTTATATGATATTGACAATGATTGCACATGAACTTCCTAACCTAAAAAATCCAAAATCTCAATTGTTGATCATCTATTCTACCACTAATTGTCTTGTCACTAGTGTGCTAAACACATAGCAATTCTATATGTTTCATCTAATCCTCTATTATTATGACTAATCCATCACTTCTACTCTACTTTATCTGGTAATGACATCTCCACTTTGATACTTCATGCTATATGAATCAAACATCTTTTTCATTAAGCCAATAATCTCTCCCTTTAGCATTGATTGAAACACTTAGTGAAAATGTGACTAAGTGTCAATACTTGGAAAAATGTGTTCTAATAATAAAAAAAATTAACTTCCCCTTAGTTGATGTAAAACTATACTTGATTCCCATTTTGACATCTCACTCATAACTCCCCCTTTGGATATATTTTAATTTTTTATTTACTACTGACTCCCCCTTTAACAACAATGATAGAAGTATACAAAATGATACAAAACCAAACAATGTATTACTAGTATGCACATATATTATGCTAATTACATAAGCAAAAATGGTCTTAAAGACTCGAAGATCATTCTACCATATCTTATTTATATTTTTTATGATTACAATCTAACCATGTAGCAAATATGATAACTCTTCTAGTGTATCCACAATACTCATATTCGTTGGGGCTAAAACAACTTCTTCCTCCTTTATGACTTTTTCAATAGATCCATGTTGGGAATTGGATTACTCTGTATCTCTACCACTATATTAAAAAAATTACAATCAATTTATTTAACTCCTCTCGAGTTTCAACTCTTTTCTTGTCAATATCTTGGATAAACTCAAAAAAGTCACTAATTGTGGCAAGTATCATAACAACTTCCTTTAATTCTTCCTTCCCATGGTTTACAACAATTGTTAATGAAACTCCATCAAGTACAATGGATTGAACAATTTTTTTAGATCTTTTATTCTCATATTCCATTTTCAATTTGTGCATAGCTGCTTCTTGTATACTTTGCATTTGTTTACTTCCAACAATATCAAAATTATCTAATTTTTGAATAGATGTAGCATATGAATCACAATCCACTTCAAGAAATAAGTCTTATAATATGTCTCTTGCTGATTGGATTACAAATGCCTATTTCATTTGGCCTTTCATCATTTAATTTTTGGCTTTTGATTGCATTTTCATAACTATTAGAATGATTTCGAATAATTGAGAGGGGGAGATCAGTTATCCTTAAGTCTTGATGTACCAATTGAACTTTTAATCACTTCAAATACTTTAGATCTAAATATTCAATAGCTCAATCTCTATAGTAAACAATTCATAACATGAGTTTGTAGTCCATTGTCCTAATAGTAACACACTTGTAGAATGTAAAACATTAACAGTAAAACACCTCAAATGACATCCACACAAGTATGACACTAGGATTTAATGTGGAAACTCAATTTTTTGAAAACTACCAATAACATGTCACCAATTTTTCACTCTTATGAAGTTAGCTTTATTAGGAGCCAACCCTATTAAAGGTTACAAAACACACTATTAGGTGTGACCTTGTTAGAGGATTTAATCACCCTATTAGGAGTGACCTTGTTATAGGACTTAAGAACATTCAATTAGAATGCCACCTTGATTAAAGGATTTATATATGATTGCTAGGTCAACCTTGATTGAAGGATTTCATTATTGATACAATGGTTCTAGAAAGTAACAACAGGTTAATCCAACAAATACAACTCATTTTGCAAAAGCAAATCACAATTCAGCTCACATGTTTATCCATTGACTGGCCTCCATTGTTATCTCTATCCCTGATTTCATGATAATCCTTCAAGCAACCACTCTTCACCTTTTCTCAACTCTTCTTAGCCTCCTACTCAAGTTCGCCAATCAATAGCATCAACAACTTCTAGGTCCTCACCAAGTTTGCTAACCTCTTTAGGCTTAGCCCTTGTACCTCCTTAAGGTAATTTTGATATTGTGCTTCTTAAACACCATTGTAGATCTCAGAGTTTGGTCAGATTCATTGAATCCTTCCAACATTTTTTCTCCTTTATTCTCTTCTAGAAACTTATCCAAACTTCACCCTGAGTTCTTCCATAAAAATGCTCAAACATGGTTTCCCTTGAATTAAATGTTTTAGGTCATCCATCCTTATCTTTCATATGCTTTACATATTCCAAGAAATCAATTGTATTGGCTGGAAATCATGACTTCCTCTTCTTCTCTCAAATGTTGTCCCTTGACCAACATTGAGTTTTGACACTTGATCATCACTGGGTTACTTGGTCACTACTAACTTTTTTGTCTGGCACATATACTAACGCTTGATCAATACTAATGCTCGATCAACATTATATTTTCTCATCTTATACTAGAACTCAGTTGACACTAGCATTACTTGACATAAACTTCAAGTTCCTTAATCTTCTACTCTTTTTCTTTCAATCTTATGCATTTTTTCATTCTTTGATCACATCTTCTAGGCTTCAATACACCTATCTTCTTCATTAAGTTATGATTAAGAAATCACTTTATCTTCTCAAAGTCCAACTAATTAAGTGCCCATTGTAGTTCCTCATAACTTAACCTTTTCTCTAGGTCCTTTTTTTATGTCCATCTTCTCTCATCAATAATCTAGGTATAGTACTCAAATTAGATAGAAAATTGTCTCACCAATAAGGTTTGACATCAATGACAACATAACAATTGTCTAAATTGTAGTTTCCAATAATAAAAATGTGTGTGAGTTCATTAGGACTCAAAGTACTCACATCAATTGGCGCTTTAATGACCAAAATATCATCTTCATCATAAATAGACTTAATAGTAGACAAAGAATGTATAATTGTTACCTTTTCTTCTCCTTATCCAAAATATCCTCCTTTCATTCTTTATTTTATTTCTCTCCTTCCACATGAACATCCTTAGTATATGCATGATATTATTTGTTCTTATCTCCTTCAATAATATCTATTAACAATACTTTTTTCTTCTCTCAAATAGCTACATTCATTGTGGTATCATCGCTCATGATATCCTCCATGACTTGATTAATCCATGTGGTCTATAGAGTATCCATGTAATGCCTCACTAGGGAATCCAATAGGACAAGGCTAAAAGCTACTATGTTTGGTGGGTAATTTTTCTTTTGAACACCTTTTTCTTGCTAAGTTTACTCAATCATAAATGTAATAGTCCTAATAGGTTCCATAACATTATCCTTATATACATTTCTTAGTTTCCAAATTTAGGAGTTATGTTTTCTAATCCAACTTAGAAGTATTTTAATTTTCTTTTCTCATTTAAATTTCTCTAACATTTCCTTAATTTAAGTCACCTATTTTTTTATGTCTACTTATGGTTTCTTACTCGATTCAATATTCATCCCTATATTTATTTCTTTCTATCTCTTTTGAGTCTTAGATCTCATATAGGACTTAGCCACTCCCAATTAAGTTATCTACATCTATTCTTGAAGAAGTCAAGGTGTGATAAAAAAAACACTTAGATAGTGTTTCCTAAATATTTATTTATGAATTCCAAACAATATTTGTACAAATTTCATTTCCAAATTAGGAGTTAATGTCTTAAGCTCTATAAATAAAATACATATACTTAGCATGCAATAAAGATACATTAAATAGGATGAAACCATTAACTATACATATTTACCAAATTATATTCTATTCACTAATTACTCTGATGATTAATTTGACAATATTATAAAGAGTACGTGATTAATTTATTCATTGTACATATTATCATTACCATCATCTAAATAAAAGGGAATATACAATTCCATAACATTATTATTACTTCATGAATATTTTTGAAAGAATACATTATGTCCACATCTAGGTATCATAAGGTAGATGTCTGCTCCTAGAACTCAACCATAGCTTGGTATATCTAATAGAAGGAATAGATCTATCATGGACTATGTAAGAAGACTAATGATGAAAAAGAATGTCTTACAAAAATTCTAGAGAGAAGCTATAAGTATTGTTGTTTATACATTGAATCAAGTACAAGTCAAGAAAGGTACTAATAAAACACCTTTAAAAATATTTGGTATGGTCATGCACCTAATGTGAATTACTTCAAAGCTCCTAGAAGAAAATGTACATTCTAAAAGATACTAGGAAAGGTAAACTTGATGCAAAAAAGTGATGAAGGCATATTACTAGGTTATTCCACAAAGAGTAAGGCATATAAGTGTTTGAATTATAACACTAACAAGATTGTGGAAAGTACAAATGTTAGAGTTGATCAATTTACAAAAAAGAGTGAAGTAGAATGCAAGAAGGAACACACAGATTTTAGAAATTTTGTATATGTCTATAAAGGAGAACCTAGTACCATTTCTAAACTTGAGAGACTAGTTGAAGTGATGCAGATTAAGGACACTATCAAGTCTTAGTAGAGGAATGCTACCAAGAAATAACAACCTACCAAGTGTTAGACTATTCAAGCCAAGCAACAAATAGTGATTTCTGAACATCAGATGGATGAACTTGTGATATAGCTATAGATACAACAAGAGGGACATGAAGATATTGTACATGTAGAACCAACTGAACTACCACAAAAAGTAAGAAGATCTAAACCTGTGCTAGGAAAATATGTAAGAAAACATCATACACTAGATCAAATCATTGGAGACAAAGATTCAAGAGCTATGACAAGAAATATATTGAAGAATGATACATTTTTTTTGTGTGATTTTGAACCAAGAACAATTAAGTATGCACTTGAGAATGAAGATAAGCTAAGAGCTATGAGTGAGGAAATTGATCAGATTGAAAAGAACAATACATGAAGACTAGTACATAGGCCAAAGAACATGAAATGGGCACTAGTACATAGAACAAAAACCATGATTGTGATTAGAAAAAAGTGGCTATTCAGCAACAAGCTAAATGAGAAAGGTAAAATCACAAAGAACAAAGAAAGACTAGTTTGTAAGGGATATGTACAAGAGGAAGGAATTGATTATGGAGAGACTTTTTCTCTAGTTACGAGGTTGGAAGGAGTAATAAACTTAATTGCATATATTTCTTACAAAGGTTTCAAAGTTTATCAAATGGATTTGAAATCTGCATTTCTGAATGGTATACTTGAAGAAGAGGTCTACATTGAACAAATTGAAGGATTTGTTGATCCTAACAAGAGAAAAATGGTATGTAAGTTACACAAAGCTTTGTATTGTATGAAAAAAGACCCTAGAGTATGGTATGAAAGGTTACATACTTATTTAGTAAAGATTGGTTTCTAAAAACAATAATGATAACAATAATATGTACTTTGATGGGGACACAACCCAAGCACAGAATGGACACAACAGGAAAGGGAAATTTTTATTAACTATGTAAATATGCTAATACATTTAGTATAGAGAAAATAGACTTCAAAACATTTCCCTATGGGCTTACAATAGTATAAATTAGAAGAATCCAAAAATGGTAACCGAACTTCCGGGAGGCATAACTTTTGAACTGTAGCTCCGATTGATGAACCTTTTAGATTTCCAAAAAGCTCTCGAAGCGCTCTATAGCCCTATGGACCAGCTTCATTCATCTCCCCTTTTCTTGCCCTGTACGAGGTCATTTAATGCCCTTAACCTAACTTTGAAGCATTCTTAGGAGGTCCCAAAAAATTGAAAAACTGCAATAACTTTCAAACTGTGGGGCCTTTTGTCCTGGTTCTTTTTCTGGAATGCTCTAAATTACAATTACATTCATCTGGCTAATTTACACCCTCTAATTCACCAAAATTATGGCTCAATTACATACTCCTATTTTTTTGGCATTTACATGTATGCCAAGGTGCTGAAATACTCTATCCTAGAACACTGATAGTGGAACTGTGGGAGTTGGAACCTTTATTTGACCCAAATGGGTATCCAAAAATGAAAACACATGAAACAAAAACTAATTCTAAGTACATTTTTTGGGTGACACAAGATTGCCCTTATACCTCTGGATGCTCTTGCATCATACTTGAAAGTGAATACGAGAACAAGATATTGTTAGCTGAAATTTATGTTGAAGATATCATGTTTGGAGGACAAGATTCATTGTGTAAAACCTTTGCAAATGAAATGAAGAAAGAGTTTGAGGTCTCAATAATTATAGAGATTAAATTCTTTGTTGGTTTACAAGTCTATCAAAAGAAAGGAGGAATATACATTACATAGTCAAAGTATATCAAGGACGTACTAATTTTTTTTGGTATGGAAGACTCAAGACCTATTGGGAAACTTATGGTCACTATAAATAAACTTGATCAAGGAATGATGATTATGCAAAGGTAAATTAGACATTTTATAGATCAATGATTGGAAAATTGCAATATTTTCTTCATAGAAGACTTGACATTGCATTAGCAAGTGGAATAGTTACAAGGTCTTCTTCTAATCCTAAGGAGAATCACATGATGGATGTGAAAAGAATAATAAGATATCTGAAAGGAACAAAAGACCATGGCTTATGCTACAAGAAGAATGAAAAGTTTGAGCTGAAAGTATACAGAGATGCTGATTGGGCTGGTAATGTTGATGAAAGAAGAAAACACTAGTGGAGGCATTTTATTTCTAGGAAAGAGGCCACTTTCATGGACAAGCAAGAAGCGTAACTATATTTTACAATCTATAGAAGAAGTTGTAAATGTTGTTGGAGCAATGAATTGTTTAAACATTGTATGGATTAAACAAGTGTTAAGAGGTATGAAGGAAGAGATAAGTGAACCTTTAGTGATCTACTATGATAGTATAAGTGCTATAAATATTTCAAAGAATCTTGTGATGCATACAAAGACAAAGCATATTGAGATCAAGTACCATTACTTGAGAGAGTTAGTGAAAGATAAAGAAGAAAGGCTTGAATATGTGAACACAAAGGAGAACATAGCTAACATATTCACTAAGGCACTACCTAAAGAAGCACATGTTTACTTAAGAGGCAAGTTAGGCATCATTTTACCTATCTGAAAAAAAACTAAGAGTCATAGAATTAGATTAAATGTTGTTATACAAATATCTTACATATTGATTTAGGAGATGACACTTTAGAATATGCCTAAAGGTGTGGTGTGATGTGAAGTAGTAAGAAGAGATGAAACCAAATTTTCTATCTAATGTACTACTATAGATTAGACATAGTTGATATTTGCATGGAAATAGAGATGTTTGTCAATGAACCTGATATGGGGACTGAAATGTCTTTGCAATTGTTGTCAAAGAGGGAGAGAAAGATAATAAAGTAGTGAAATAGAGGGATAAATAGATGTACTAGTTACCATGGCTAGCTTATTAGAGAAAGCTATGAGAAAGAGGAAGAGAAAGATATGAGAAGGATATGTTGATACACAAGATGATGAGTAGATGAAGATGATATATAGAGGGAACATACTTGAGATGATGGATGAGAATTAGAATGAAACTAAGGATATTAATGAAGATCTACCTAATTAAACATAGAGGGAGCTGAGCAGTGAAACACTTGAGGTGTTGGTTACTTTTTAGATTGTATTGTAACTTAGAATATGTTGCATTTTGAAGATGTTTCCATCAATGTCAAAGAGGGAGATTGTTGGAACTACAATTTTGAAACAATTGTTATATTGTCATTGATGTCAAGCCTTAATGGTAAGACATTTACTAACAATATAGAGTATCATATCATATGATTGATGAAGAGGATTTGAAAAGAAGAGATCATGAGATGACTTAGTGAAAGGTTGAGTTGAGATGTGAAAGTGTGAGGGAATTAAAATGGACACTTGATAGATTGGTACTTGACAAGATAATGTGCTATTAATTCATTATAATAAGAAAGGAAAAAAGATAAGTTGTGAAGAAACCATGTATATGAAGTAGAAGATTAAGAAAATTAGGTATTTCTAAGTAAAACAACATTGGTTGAGTGACAGAGAATGCTGAGTGACAGAGAATATCGAGTGTCAATAATGACCAAGTTGCACAATTTAAACTAAACAAAAAGATTCAGTGATGACCTAGTGATCCAGTGATAACAAAGCAACAAAATGTGGTAATGACCAAGTGTCAGCAAACTAATAGTTTGTGAAAGAATCAAGATTTGTGGCTGACACAATTGAACTCTCAAAATAATCAAAATGTGTTGACTATAAGGATGAATGAGATGGATTATTTAATGTGTAGGGAAGATTTTTTGAGTGATCAAAGGCTAAGATTTGAGGAAATTTCTAGAAATTTCAAGAAGGAAGTGTTGAAAATTTAAGAGGAGTAACTGAGAGGGGAGGGGTGAATCAGTTACCAAAAAAATAAATCCTAGATCCCTTAGATGTCAATACAAATCAAAACATAAATTCTGAATAAACTGTATTCTACTGTTACTCAAGAAAAATATAGGCACTCAATTAACACTAGGAAATACTATAACTCGACAAGCACTAAGAATCAACTATAACTTGGCAATAACTAAATATACTGATTCTTAAATTTAACTTAGTTTCATACACATAAAAGAAATAGCATGAACACAAGTGACAGTAAGATTTAATATGGAAACCCAATTTGGGAAAAACCACCAATTGCAACTAGTTACTATTTTCACTCTTCTGAAGTGAGCCCTATTAGGATCCAACCCTATTAAAGGTTATAAAAACACACTGTTAGGTGTGACCCTATTAGAGGATTTAATTTCCATGTTAGGAGTGGCCTTGTTAGAGGTATTTAGACACTTACAAACTTGAAATGCCACTTTGTTAGAGGATTTACAAATAGCTATTAAGCCAACTCTATTAAGAGATTTAGATCACTACTACAATGGTTAGAAAGTAACAATTAGATGACCTAATTTTTGATGCAATTGAATTTTTGATTACAGCTCTCAATTTTGGCTTGTATACTTGATCCTTCCTCATCGAATGTATCTTTGTAGCTCCACAAGGATATTCTTCTTACCCTTCAAATTCACTTCCTCTTTGCATCTTCAAATCTTCAATTACTTGCACATATTTAATCCTCAACTTGACCTTATATTTATATCTTACACATTGTCAAGTCAGCTTGACTACAACTTAGAAAAATTAATTTCATCTCCTCAGTTGGCTAGAACCAACTAACAAATTCATTTCACTCAATATTCCAAAACAAGAAAATATATTTTTATCCGAACTCACTTGGTAGACACTAAGAAAAATATATTTTCCTTCATTAATCAAGTGATCTTGGTTAACACTAGTTTTCATGCCAACTTTCTTTGTCTCCCGAGTGAACTCCGTAAACATTGCCTTCAAAAAATTCTCTTTGGTAGTCGAGTGAGCTCAATTAACACTCATTACCTTCCAAATTTCCTTTGTCTCTCGAGTGAACTCTATAGACATTGACTTCTAAACTTGGTATACACAAGAATGCTCGACAGACAAAAGGAATTGGCTTCATCGTCAAAGTGAGCTTATCATACACTAACTGGCAATGATACGACATTTTGTGTAACATCAAAGACAATACACAATTAACCAATTATTTTCAACAATCTCCCTCTTTGGTCTTGATGGAAACACATGTCATAATAAATTGAAGTCTACAGAAGAAAATAAAGTAAGGAAAATATCCTTAATTTCATTCTGATTCTCATCCATGAGAACTTCTTCTATTAGTATGAACTCCCTATATCTTTAGTCTTCTCCCTCTATCAAAAAAACTTTGTCTTCAACATCTTCTTCTCATAGTAATCTCTCTCTCTTTGATATTAGACCAACTTCTTCAATTATTCTTCCTCTTTTACTTTCTCCCTTTTTATAGAATGAATTATGACATCAAAACTCTCCCTCTTTGACATCCAATGCAAAATATTATGAATGATGTAATATCTAATGTACCTCAAGCACTAATTCATATGCAATCTTCCCTTTCATTATTGCATCAACTGACTGATCTTCAACATGGTCTGGTTGATGCATTACTAAACTTCATTTAGTGAGCTTCAGATAGGGGAATGACCCCTAGCTTACCTTGTAGATACAATAATTCATCCTTAGGTAATGGCTTGGTGAATATGTCTGCAATATATTCTTTGGTATTCACATATTCCAACATCACTTCCTTTTCTTGTACCAATTCTCCTAAGAAATGATATTTTATTGCAATATGCTTGGTTTTGGTATGAATCACTGAATTCTTTGATATGTTGATTGCACTGGTCTTATCACAAAAGATAATGACTAGATCTTTGATTTCTATCCTCATACCTACCAATAATTTCTTAAACCAAACAATATTGGAACAATTGACTACTGCAACAAAATATTCTGCCTCTATTGTTGACTAAGAGATACAATTCTTCTTTTTTCTTGTCCAAAAAACTAGCCTTTTATCGAGAAGGAATGCCCCACCACTAGTGCTCTTTTTGTCATCAATTCTTCTTGCCCAATCAACATTAGTGAAGGCTTGCAACTCTAAGTTGCCTCCTTTCTTGTACCATAAGCCATAATATTTAGTACCCTTTAGATAACTCATTATTCTCTTGATTGCCATCATATGATTTTCTTTTGGATTTGTTGAGGATCTTGCCACCATACCAACTACAAGAGCAATGTCAGGCCTAGTATATACAACATACTATAATTTGAAAATCATTGATCTATATGTGGTTTGATTTACCTCCTTGGAATTTACCTTATAATAGTAAGGGTTAATATTTCCTTAATATATTTAGACTGAGTAATGTAGATACCATCTTTCTTCTGTTGAATTCACAATCCAATAAAGAATTTTATCTCTCCAAACATGAAAAATCTCAAATTATGTGTAGAAGTTGTGAAAACCAACTTCACAGATTTCCAAGACCACCTGCATGCAAATAACCTACTGAAGAGAAACCGAAAAAGAAGGAAAAAGCAGAGCTTGGAAAATCTCAACAAGATGAGAGAAAAATTGTATTCCTAGATTAATTGAATTAATTCTTGAAAAAAGAATTACAAGAGTTCAACCTTAAAGGTGAATGAAAGCCCTAAAGCCTTAAAAATCTAGGTTGCATAATATAATTAATATAAAATATTAATTATATGCACCTAAGAGATAGCTTAAGAAAACTAGAGTAATAGACAACTTATTTAATTAAATCAAAGTGATTTAATTAATAAGTATAAAAAATTAATTACTCTAACACCCCCCCCCTTAAGCAAAGCTTGGGAGGTAAGCTAACCTAGCACAACGAAGAAAGCATAAAAAAATGGGTCCTGGCAACAAGGCCTAATCAGGTACCCAAAACAAGGAAATGTCTGTAAACTAGAGACAAAGGAGAAAACCTAGTGGGAAAAACACCTCTCCAAAAAGAGATAGCAAATAGTGTTCCAGAAGATAGGAACAAAGAGAAGATCATGAAGAAAACCACTGAAGCAGAAGAAGTCACAAACTCTGTCAGAAAGAAACTGTTGATCTGAAGATCATCCATGGAAATAGAAGGCACAAACCGAGAGTGTCTATATGGTAGGTGATCCATCTCACCAAAATGTATAGGTAGCTAGCCACTGCAATCGCCTAGTATATAGGATCAAAAAAATGAATACATAGCTCACTCCAACGAACCATCAAACCAAGGAAGCATTAGAACCAAAAATATAACCCTCTCTTAATGCAGATGGGGTGAGGTGACAACCAACTTGAAAGATGGGCCAAAAATCTCCTACAACATAGGAACTAAACATATCGAGAGTGAGGTATAGACACCTATAAAGGCACGTGTCACTGACACTGCATGAGGCAAAAGAGGAAGAGGGCACAAAACTAGTGAACAACTATCCCCCCATGGCACTTTATAAAATAGTGTGAGTACAACAAACCACAATGATGAAAAGGATCCCGAAATGCAAGAGTGGCACTTTATCTCAGTGCGTTTGCATAAAGATGCTTACAAATGAGATTAACAATGATCAAAACAAGAAAAGAATTGATACAAAAGATAGTACAACCCAAAAGAAGAGATCCCATGCCAAGAAAATGATCCTCAGACCTGAAATACCTAAGATATCCATCATAAAGAAAAAATGCCAAAAATATGATAGAAAGAGCAGGGGGTAGAAACTGGAAGAAATTACATCATTTTTGAAAAGTAGACAAAACCATCTTTCCAAAAATATCACATTTTCAAAAAATAGAGATGGGATGCACAAGAAATGCTTGCCAGAGTCAAAAATAGAACTTTAGAATTTAACTACAAAAATAGGAAACTAAATTGCATCAAAACAAAAAAACTCTTACACCACTCTCTCTATCTCGGAACTAGCTTTCTGACACTTCTTTCGGATCAGAAAAATACCTTTGTATGCTTAAGATATGTCCAAAAAGGTGCAAGTAGGTCAAAAAAGGAACCCTAGAGAGCCTGTAGGTGTGCTGATGTAGTCCTAATGTCACATTGACATCTGCATTTCAAGGCAAAAGAATTGATGGCCACGGGGTTGTCGCAGCAAAAAAAGGCCACGTGGCAGAGGTTGACTAGGTAGTTGACGTGGAAAGGGCCACATGGCACCCCTGGCCATGTGTTAGTTGTAGACTGGGCCAAAAATGCCACGCGGGCTACTGAGTAGGTACGGTTGCAGGAGGGTGGCGGCTGGTGTTGGCGGTGGTTGCAGTGGTGGTTGGATCCGACAGTGTTGCATGGAGGGTGGAGGGTCAGCCACATGGTGGTGGTCGCAGGGGTGGTCCACTAGTGGTGCACAGGTGGCTGCTGGGCAGAGCGGCCCAAAAGCATTTTAAAATTTTTTTAAAAATATTTCTTCACAATAAATGCATTCGTACAGCCTCCTGGGGGGGCTAAAATATTTTCACAAATGCTCAAAAATGAAAAAAGACTAATTTTATATGGACCTTGACTGTAAATGGCCTTCTGAATCCAATGACAGCGTCTGTTTAGGCCCAAAGTGTCCCAAAAAGTTGCTCTTCCTCCCAATTGAAGAAAAAAACCTCAAAAAAGTTGGGGTTTCTAACTTTGAATCACGGCTTCAAAAATCCTTTGAACAAGAAGCAGCAGGGCAGCCCTGATACCATGTAGAAGTTGTGAAAACCAACTTCACAGATTGCCAAGATCACCTACATGCAAATACCCTGCTGAAGAGAAACCAAAAAAGAAGGAAAAAGTAGAGCTTGGAAAATCAAAACAAGATGAGAGAGAAATTGTATTCCCAGATTGATTGAATTAATGCTTGAAAAAAGAATTACAAGAGTTCAACCTTAAAGGTGAACGAAAGCCCTAAAGCCTAAAAAAGCTAGGTTGCACAATATAATTAATATAAAATATTAATTATATGCACCTAAGAGATAGCTTAAGAAAACTAGAGTAATAGGAAACTTATTTAATTAAATCAAATTGATTTAATTAATAAGTATAAAAAATTAATTACTCTAACATTATGTACTCATCTCTTCCTAAAAATGCTTTGCACAAGTCATGATTTCTAGTAAACAGTGTGTCATCCACAAAGATTTCTGCCAGTACAATCTTCTTGTTTGGTCCTTCTTTGATATATAGTTTTCTATTATCATTTGTTCTTTGAAACCCAACCTTTATCAAGTAGTTATGAAGTCTTTCATACCACACTCTGGGAGCTTGCTTGAGACCATATAATGCTTTGTGCAATTTACAAACCATATCCTTTTTGCTAGTATCTACAAAATCTTCTAGTTTTTCTATGTAAACTTCTTCTTCAAGAATTCCATTCAAGAATGCAGATTTCACAACCATTTGATAAACTTTAAAACCTTCATGTGTTGCATATGATAGTAAAGTTCTAACACCTTCTAATCTTCCAACGAGAGAAAAAGTTTTACCATAGACAATACTTTCTTCTTGAGAATAAGCTTTACAAACTAACCTTCCTTTGTTTCTTCAAACTTTTCCATCTTCATTCAGCTTATGTCTAGAAACCCACTTTGTGCCAATCACATTCTTATACTTGGGTCTAGGAACAAGAGTTCAGGTTTTATTCCTCTCTATATGTTCTATTTATTCATTCATAGATTTAATCCAACTTTTATTATCCAAAGCATCTTTAACATTTCTAGGTTCAAATTCAGCAACATACATGTACCTTTCAATTTGTTTCTTGTCATTATACCATCATAGTTGTCTCCAATGATCTGATCAAGTGCATGGTGCCTTTTGACATATCTTGCTAATATAGGTACTGATTGCAACTCGGTAGCTTCTGACTATGACTTGGGTCCTTTAGACTATGACTTGGGTTGCATTGGTTGTAACTCGATAGCTTCTGGAAATTTTGGGGACTCAAGAGATGAAGCTTCCTATCTTCCAATTAGGTTTGGCAATGTATCAGGCTCATAATACACAAATCTTTTGTTATCTTTAGGTTCTTTGCTACTTTCTTCTTCACTTTTTTTTTTGAAAACTCATCAATTCTTACATGTGTACTTTCTATTATTTTATGAGTATTTAGATCCAAACACTTGTATGCTTTACTTCTGCAAGAGTATGCTAGGAATATGCCTTCATCACCTTTGACATCAAATTTATTTTTTCCTAGATTCTTTCAAGATATTACATTTTCTTCCAAATACTTCAAGCAACTTACATTAGGTTTATAGACATACCATAGTTCATAAGGAGTTTGATTTGAGTCTTTCTTCAGCTATACTATGTTCAAGGTATGCACTGTAGTACTAATTGCTTCCTTCCAATATTTGATTGCAACATTCTTTTCTATCATCAAGGTTCTTGCACAATCCATGATGGATATGTTCCTTCTATCAACTATACCATTCTGATGTGGTGTACCAGGGGCTAATACTTGTCTCTTAATTCCTGTTTCAATGCAAAATTCATTGAACTCATTAAAAATGAATTCACTACCTAGATGACTGATCTCAAACAATTCAACTTCTTTCTAGTTTCTTTTTCTACTCTTGCCAAATACCACTTAAATTTTTGAAATTCTTTAGACTTCTCTTTTAGATACATTACAGTCACCATTCTAGAATAATCATAAAAAAAGAAGAAAAAACTTATCTCCAATGTAGCTCTCTATTCACATAGGTCCACAAAGGTTTGTATGAACCAACTCCAAGACTTTTTCTAAATGATAGTTCTTGCTTTTGAAACTAGTCTTTCCCATCTTACCAATTTGACAATTTTTGCATAGGCCCATATCAGGTTTTCTCAAACTAGGAATACCTCTTACTCTTCTATTTTTTCTTATCTTGACTAGATTCTCAAAGTTCAAATGACACAGCCTTTTATGCCATAACCATCTTTCTTCTACTTGAGAAATAAATAATAAACTTTCACTGAGATCAAGGTAGAATAGATTACCTTTAGTTTGATTACTAGACCCAACTAGATTTCCTTTTCCATCTAGTAGCTTGGCCTTCCCATTCATGAATTCTACCTTGAATCCAATTTTATTCAACTATGCCACACTCAGTGGATTATTCTTTAGTCCTTCCACCCAATAGGCATTGTCGCATATGAGTTCATTTGTTAGTGAGATACAACCTTTTCCCTTTACGCAACAAGGTTCGTTATTTCCAAATCTAACACTTCCACCATCATAGTATTCCATATGTTCAAAATTTGATTTGTTACGAGTCATATGGTGAGATAAACCACTATCAATAATCCATGTATCATTTTTACTATCATGAGAAATAAGTTCCATTTTATCCGAATCATCATCTAATTCATCTTTTATAGCTATATATACCATTTCGTAATTATCACTGCTATCAGAATCTTTAGCCATAAAACAAAATTTCTTACCTTTGTTCTTGTACTCCATGTAGCTCTTGATTTCCTTTTTTCCTTTGAACTTACTTCTTTTCTTTTCATCTTTGCTTTCTTTGTTGGGACATCTTGCAATGATGTGACCAACTTCTTCACATAAAAAATAGATTAGAGGAATCTTACCTTTTACTTTCCTTTGCCTTTGGAATATTTCCTTGCAAGTAGGGCTTCAACAACTTCAGGATCACTATCTGAAATTTCTTCCTCTTCTTCACTTTCTGATTGTTTGGCTTTTGATTTTCCACCTTTTTTCTTGAGTGAAATCTTTACATCAAATGAAGACTCAATACCTTTGGAACTAGAGACATAGTTATCATAGTTATCCAACTCAAAAGCTATCAATCTTCCCAATAGAGCATCTAGATTTATCTTATTATTTGGATCACATCTCATCTCTTGAATAGAAGAAAATCTAATTGCATAGATAAGAATAAGGGTTTTGAGTACCTTTCTTACAACTATTTTGTCATCAATGTCTCCTTTAGATGCTTTGCTTGCACTCACACTTGCTTTGATTCACTCAACATATTTTGTAATGTTCTCATCTTCTCTCATCTTCCTTTGATCAAACTAGCCTCTAAGAATTTTTTCTTTGGCTCTCCTTACATTTTCATTACCTCCATAGATGTCTTTCAATTTGGTCCACATTTCATGAGTAGTAGTGTAACTTTTGACCTCATCAAATTCAGCATAATTAAGAGTAGAAGCAATGTCAATCATCATGATGTTATGATTAAATTCTTTTCAGCAATCTCTTTAACTATCAATGTTCCAATAGGGATCTTGTATTCATTATCAAGATATTTATAGCCTAAATCATTGATAGTTTCCAAGTGTAACATCATAAGTCCTTGTCATGCTGCAAAGTTGTCTCTATTCAACTTGGGAATCCCTCTTCTATAAGACATCCTAATCTTTAGCTTAGGTCCTTGAAACTTCTTTGCAAGCATGAAAATCTCTAATACCAATTGTTGGAAATATAAGAGGAGTAACTGAGAGGGGAGGGTTGAATCATTTACCACAAAAATAAATCCTAGATCCCTTAGATGTCGATACAAATCAAAACATAAATTTTAAATAAACTATTACTCAGCAAACACATAGGCACTCAGTTAACACCAGCAAATACTGTAGCTCGACAAGTACTGAGAATCAATTATAACTTGGCAATAAATGAATATACTAATCTTAATGTGATTAACCTTAAATTTAACTTAGTTGTATACACATAAAAGAAATAGCATGAACACAAGTAACACCAATATTTAACGTGGAAACCCAATTTGGGAAAAACCACCAATTGCAACTAGTTGTTATTTTCGCTCTTCTGAAGTGACACCTATTTGGAGCTAACCTTGTCAAAGGTTACAAAATACACCGTTAGGTGTGACCCTATTAGAGGATTTAATCAGCCTGTTAGGAGTGGCCTTGTTAGAGGTCTTTAGACACTTCAATCTTGAAATGCCACCTTGTTAGAGGATTTACAAATAGTTTTTAAGCCAACACTGTTAAGAGATTTAGATCACTAGTACAATGGTTAGAAAGTAATAGTGAGATGACTTGATTTCTGATGCAACTAAATTGCTAATTACAAATCTCAATTCTAGCTTATATACTTGATCCTTCTCGATCAAATGTATCTTTGTAGTTCGACAAGGATATTCTTCTTATCCTTCAAATTATCTTCTTCTTTGCATCTTTGCATCTTCAATTACTTGCACACATTCAATCCTCAACTTGACCTTATATTTATATCTTACACATTATCAAGTCAACTTGAATACATCTTAGAATACTTAATATTCATCTTCTCAGTTGGCTAGAATCAACTAACAAATTTATTTAACTCAATATGCCAAAACAAGAAAATCTTTCATTAGCCGACCTTGCTCAATAGACACTAACCAAAATAGATTTTCCTTCCTTAACTAAGTGAGCTTAAAGAGATTAAATTTCCACAATCCATAGCAAATAAACTGATATATTTCTGGATTCGATTGTGTAAAGATTTTTTACCATAAATGTTTCGAATCACACCAAGTGATCCATCATCAGGATGAAGAGAGCAAGAGATGTCAAACAAAATGGGTTGCAGAAGTAGACAGACTCAAAGATATAGGGACTAAGGGAGGGGGATTGCACGCACACCAAAAAAGTCAAATGGGGAGATGGTAGGATAGAAGACCCTAAGTGATAGACTCCCAATCAACAAGGGAAGCAAGTAAAAGAGAAGTGAAAAGGAAACTAAAGAAATGGCCAGATGTAGGGCATGTGGCAAAAAAAAAAAAAAAAAAAATGCACGTCCCCACTAAGAAAAAAAACAAAAAACAAAAATAAGAGTCAAAAAATGAATGAAAATGAAAATAAATTACTAAAAAGTAAGTTGGAAATACATATAACACAGCATAGAAAACACCACAAGAACAAACTGCTAAATAAATATATAAATGAACATCCACCTTAAGAACAAACCACATAAAAATTAGAATTAAAATTAAAAATACCAATAAAAATAAAAATACAAATAAATAATGATAATAAAATAAAGAAATTGAAAATATGAATAGGAATAAACATGTCTAAAGACAAAAACATGAATAAATATAACGTGTTGGGTAGAACACATGCAAATATAGTATATAATGAGTGTATGTGTGTATCATTTTTTGATATATCTATATATATATATATATATATATAATGTTATGCGCGTGTGTGTGTGTGTTATTTTAGACACGATATATGTATAGACACATATACATAAACATGGATGAGAATTAGATGTGGGCAGATATGGACCAGCGAAGGGAAAAGAAAATCTATATAGATGTAAACAAACAAATATATATATAGTATTATTTATATTTACATATAACTATGCAAATAGTGCATCAACTAGATACATACACATAAACGAGTAAATTATGAAAAAATATAAAGAATATATACACCTAATACGAAGAAAAAATAACTAATGAAAAATGAAAAATAAAAATAAAAATATGTAAGTATATATATATATATCGATGCACACACACACGTTATAAAAGAATTTGTTAATAAAAATAATGGATTGCACAAATGTCAAACTGAACATACAAATATTTAAAAACCCAACTAAATAACTAAAACCAAAGCACCAACTGAATGACCAGTGTTTGTGTGTGCATGTGTTGAATTTAACACACGTACACACACACCAACACACACCCACAATAGCAATCTAACCCTAGAAGCAAGGAGGCAAGCTACTAAAAACAAAGAAAAGAGGCAACCGAGGGAAAGAAGGAAACCTACCCGGTGGAGCAAGAGTGACCAAACAAGATGGGAGAGAGTGGGAGGAGAGAGGTTACTACTTGCAATGATGGTCTCTGCACCTAGAGGTTAACATTGGCTGCCACGAGGGGTTGAGGGTCCAACCATCATCACGGTTAAGGTTGATGGGGTGGTTGTTGATTTCAATGGCTTCTTTAAGCTTCCTTTTGAAATAGTTGTCCTCATTGGCTAGGATTTGCGTGTTTTCCAAACAGATGTGATGCTTGGTAGAGAAAGAATGCTCAGCTAAGGCTGATTTGCAAACCCTATCATGCCTAATGTCTGCAACATGCTCTTTGATCCTAGTATGGAAAGAGCGACCCGTTTCACCAATATACGGTGTCCCACAAGAGAAAACTACTTTGTAGACTCCTGAGTTAGAATACGCCTCTCTAGAGTCTTTTGAAGGCGGGACAAGGTTTCTAAGCTTGGATAAGGGTTTGAAAGCTATTCGCAACCTTTTTTGGTCAAGATCTTGGAGATTTTTTGTGAAATGCCTTCCACAAAGGGGAGAGAGGCAAACATACCGGGAGGGCGAGGGGAGGTTTTGGTATCACATGAGGAAAGGTGGAGGGACTGGGCTTGGTTGAAAGCTCTGGATATATGTCTATGAGAGTAACCATTAAGCGTAAAGACTTGTCGAAGGTGGTTGAGTTCAAGGCTTAAGTGGTCCTCATCACAAATTCTATATGCTCTCAGAGCAAGAGTCTTAAGAATGCCAAATTTTTGGTTGGGATGGTGGTGGGAGGAAGAGTGGATGTATGAGTCTGTGTGCATGGCCTTTCTAAACACTTGACGACCAAGGGTACCATCAGGTTTCTTGATGAGAAGAACATCAAGGAATGGCAACTGATTTTTAGATTCCACCTCTTTGGTAAAGGAGATACAAGGCGCTATGTTGTTGATGTGTTGGTGGAACTCCTCTAATTTATCCATGCCATGGGGCCAACACATGTTAGTATCATCAACATATCGCTTCCACCACCTAGGCTTAAGAGGGAAAGAACAGAGGGCTAACTCTTCAAAATGTTCCATATAAAGATTGGCAATTGCAGGGGAGAGAGGGGAACCCATGGCTACACCATCAACTTGCTCGTAGATGACCCCCTCAAAGGAGAAGAAAGTTGACTTGAGGCATAACTCAACCAAACTAGAAATCTCCACATTGGTCTTATGCTTCACAATTTCGATTGAATCAGGGATTGGGACCTTTGTGAAGAGAGAGACAACATCAAAACTCACCAAGACATCATTGTTATCTAGATGTGCACCCTTGATGAATTGGACAAAGTGGGTTGAGTCCTTGACAAAGGAATCAGACTATCCCAGTAAGGGAGAGATTAGTTTGGCAAGATAGGAAGCTAAAGGGTATGTGGGGGAGCCAATAGTGTCCACAATTGGTCTCAAAGGAATACCATCCTTGTGAATTTTTGGGACCCCATATATGCGAGGAGTGACTTCTCTAGAAGGGACTAACCTTTTCTTGATGTGATCATCAAAGGATGAGGCCATGACACAGGATTTGACAGTTTTAAGGATTTTTGCACAAGGGTTACGAGACAAGGTTTTGTAGCTACTAGAATTAGCAAGAAGGTCACACATCTTGGTAACATAGTCTTGCTTATTCAAAATGACAGTGGTGTTGCCTTTGTCTGCTTTGGTGATGACAAGGTCATTGTGATGCAACAGACTCTTGAATGAAAGAAACTCAATTTTTGGGATGTTACGTCTGGGAGGTTTGGCCCGTCTCAAGGCAACTGCACAATCCTGCCTAATTTCTTTGGCGACATTGATAGGGAGAGTACGTATAGTATTCTCAATCTCAACCAAGAAGTCAACTTGCGGAATGGAACGTGGTGCCACCGCAAAATTAAGACCTCATTTCAAAAAATTGAAAGAATGGGGGTCAAGGGAGACATCAGATAAGTTGATGACCAGTTTGCTTTCCCATTGGTGCGGAAAGTTGGCAGAGTGGGTAGATGTGCTGCGAAGGGGACACGACGAATAACCCAAGGTGCAGGTAGGAGACGACTGATATGAAATTGAATCTCCCTCCAAAATCTTGATCAAAGATTGAGGAGCAGGAGGGCTCACGGTGGGCGAAGGACGGAGTTTGGAAGGGGTTGGACAGCCAACAATAGAGTGGTTTGACGCAACACCATCATATAAAATATCGCTGTCAGGTTGAAAAGACAAAGGGCACACAGCATCAGCTTGAGATGGGCGATGTGATAAGGGTTGATGGGCTCGAGGCACACTATCCACCAAAGGGTCTACCAAATTGCTATTAATGCAAGATGTATCTAATCGATCAACAGAAGAAGAAAAGCTATTAAAGCAGGATGCATCACACACTCCAACCAAAGAAGACGTACCTATGATTAAGTGAGAAGAGACGTTAGCACAGGAAGCTGAGGCTGCGGAAGAGGAGCCGTTGACATCAAAATCTGACCGTTGAGAAGCTTCAACTCGCAGGGGGGAGTTGTGTTGGTCCAACTGTTGCACAATACTAGGTAGTTGCGAGTCCAAAGGCTTGCACGAAGGAGGACAGAGCTGTGAAGACTTTGGCAACTGGGGAGAGGAGTGAGCATGCATCTGGTCAGCGTTCTCAAGCGCATGGGACTCAATAGTAGAGGTCGATGACTGAGCTCGCATGTTATGCAATGTGGAGGTCCCGCGGAAGGGCGAAAAAGGACACTGGTTTAACAAGAAGCCAAAAGATGCTGCGGGATGGGACCACGAACAATGAAAGTGAGGCCGAGAGTGGGGGGGAATGGCAAGAGATCCCAAGAAATAGTTGGACGTCAATCGGTAGTGCAGATTCTTGCAAGCAAGTGCATCAAACTTCTTTTTCTATCTGTTGATACATTCTATTTGCCGCCCAAGAGCTCTAGCATATGAAGATGTGTCCAACCGCGTCCACAAGTCTGGTCTAAGGGAAGAAGCAAGCTCCAAGTGCAAGGGGAGTAGCCTGGCATTTAGATGATTGATTGATCTCCTTGTGGACTTAATAACCGATCTAAGGAGAGATAGACTCACCCGAAAGAAAATCTGCTTGGTGTATCCATCCCAAAGATGATGTTTGATCTTGACAAAGGAGGGGATTAAGCGAGAGTCTCGACATCTTTTGAGGAAATCCAAATCTGCAACCTTTTTCATTAGTTTAATCCTTAACATCTCTAGCTGTTTGCATTTAAAACAGAGTTCCCTCCCATGAAGGGTGTCAATTAAAGAGATTAAATTTCCACAATCCATAGCAAATAAACTGATATATTTCTGGATTCGATTGAGTAAAGATTTTTTATCATCAACGTTTCGAATCACACCAAGTGATCCATCATCAGGATGAAGAGAGCAAGAGATGTCAAACAAAATGGGTTGCAGAAGTAGACAGACTCAAAGATATAGGGACTAAGGGAGGGGGATTGCACGCACACCAAAAAAGTCAAATGGGGAGATGGTAGGATAGAAGACCCTAAGTGATAGACTCCCAATCAACAAGGGAAGCAAGTAAAAGAGAAGTGAAAAGGAAACTAAAGAAATGGCCAGATGTAGGACATGTGGCAAAAAAAAAAAATGCACGTCCCCACTAAGAACAAAAAACAAAAAACAAAAATAAGAGTCAAAAAATGAATGAAAATGAAAATAAATTACTAAAAAGTAAGTTGGAAATACGTATAACACAGCATAGAAAACACCACAAGAACAAACTGCTAAATAAATATATAAATGAACATCCACCTTAAGAACAAACCACATAAAAATTAGAATTAAAATTAAAAATACCAATAAAAATAAAAATACAAATAAATAATGATAATAAAATAAAGAAATTGAAAATATGAATAGGAATAAACATGTCTAAAGACAAAAACATGAATAAATATAACGTGTTGGGTAGAACACATGCAAATATAGTATATAATGAGTGTATGTGTGTATCATTTTTTGATATATCTATATATATATATATATATATATATATATATATATATATATATATATATATATATATATATATATATATATATATATATATATATATATATATATATATATATATATATATATATATATATATATATATATATATATATATATATATATATATAAAATGTTATGCGCGTGTGTGTGTGCATTATTTTAGACACGATATATGTATAGACACATATACATAAACATGGATGAGAATTAGATGTGGGCAGATATGGACCAGCGAAGGGAAAAGAAAATCTATATAGATGTAAACAAACAAATATATATATAGTATTATTTATATTTATATATAACTATGCAAATAGTGCATCAACTAGATACATACACATAAACGAGTAAATTATGAAAAAATATAAAGAATATATACACCTAATACGAGGAAAAAATAACTAATGAAAAATGAAAAATAAAAATAAAAATATGTAAGTATATATATTTACCGATGCACACACACACGTTATAAAAGAATTTGTTAATAAAAATAATGGATTGCGCAAATGTCAAACTGAACATACAAATATTTAAAAACCCAACCAAATAACTAAAACCAAAGCACCAGCTGAATGACCAGTGTTTGTGTGTGCATGTGTTGAATTTAACACACGTACACACACACCAACACACACCCACAATAGCAATCTAACCCTAGAAGAAAGGAGGCAAGCTACTAGAAACAAAGAAAAGAGGCAACCGAGGGAAAGAAGGAAACCTAACCGGTGGAGCAAGAGCGACCAAACAAGATGGGAGAGAGTGGGAGGAGAGAGGTTACTACTCTCAATGATGGTCTCTGCACCTAGAGGTTAACATTGGCTGCCACAAGGGGTTGAGGGTCCAACCATCATCACGGTTAAGGTTGATGGGGTGGTTGTTGATTTCAATGGCTTCTTTAAGCTTCCTTTTGAAATAGTTGTCCTCATTGGCTAGGATTTGTGTGTTTTCCAAACAGATGTGATGCTTGGTAGAGAAAGAATGCTCAGCTAAGGCTGATTTGCAAACCCTATCATGCCTAATGTCTGCAACGTGCTCTTTGATCCTAGTATGGAAAGAGCGACCCGTTTCACCAATATACGGTGTCCCACAAGAGAAAACTACTTTGTAGACTCCTGAGTTAGAATACGCCTCTCTAGAGTCTTTTGAAGGCGGGACAAGGTTTCTAAGCTTGGATAAGGGTTTGAAAGCTATTCGCAAACCTTTTTTGGTCAAGATCTTGGAGATTTTTTGCGAAATGCCTTCCACAAAGGGGAGAGAGGCAAACATACCGGGAGGGTGGGGGAGGTTTTGGTATCACACGAGGAAAGGTGGAGGGACTGGGCTTGGTTGAAAGCTCTGAATATATGTCTATGAGAGTAACCATTAAGCGTAAAGACTTGTCGAAGGTGGTTGAGTTCAAGGCTTAAGTGGTCCTCATCACAAATTCTATATGCTCTCAGAGCAAGAGTCTTAAGAATGCCAAATTTTTGGTTGGGATGGTGGTGGGAGGAAGAGTGGATGTATGAGTCTGTGTGCATGGCCTTTCTAAACACTTGACGACCAAGGGTACCATCATGTTTCTTGATGAGAAGAACATCAAGGAATGGCAACTTATTTTTAGATTCCACCTCTTTGGTAAAGGGGATACAAGGTGCTATGTTGTTGATGTGTTGGTGGAACTCCTCTAATTTATCCATGCCATGGGGCCAACACATGTTAGTATCATCAACATATCGCTTCCACCACCTAGGCTTAAGAGGGAAAGAACAAAGGGCTAACTCTTCAAAATGTTCCATATAAAGATTGGCAATTGCAGGGGAGAGAGGGGAACCCATGGCTACACCATCAACTTTCTCGTAGATGAACCCCTTGAAGGAGAAGAAAGTTGACTTGAGGCATAACTCAACCAAACTAGCAATCTCCACATTGGTCTTATGCTTCACAATTTCGATTGAATCAGGGATTGGGACCTTTGTGAAGAGAGAGACAACATCAAAACTCACCAAGACACCATTGTTATCTAGATGTGCACCCTTGATGAATTGGACAAAGTGGGTTGAGTCCTTGACAAAGGAATCAGACTATCCCACTAAGGGAGAGATTAACTAATCTGGGCAAGGGATATATTTCGAATCCAGAAATATATCAGTTTATCAAGTGAGCTTAGTTAACACTAGTTTTCATTCCAACTTGCTTTGTCTCTCGAGTGAACTCAGTGGACACTACCTTTTTTGAATTCTCCTTGGTAATCAAGTGAGATCGGTTAACAATCATTACCTTCCAACTCTCCTTTATCTCCCAAGTGAACTCAATAGCCACTAACTTGTAAACTTAGCATACACAAGAATGCTTGATAGACATAAGGAATTGTCTTCATCGCTCGAGTGAGCTTGACATACACTGACTGGAAATGATATGAAATTTTGTGTAACATCAAAGATAATACAAAATTAACCAATTTTTTTCAATGAGAAGAAGGGGAACAAAAGATGGCTAGATCCATTGAATCTATTGAATCTAATCATAACCCTAAGATTCACAGTTATGCTTAAGCAGAAAAAGATCTAAGCTACCTATTTAAGGAGACATATGATAAGGTTTATGTTGGTTGTTGGACAAGAATTTGTGGACAAGAGGATGGAATACTTGGAAAGGAGAAGCATGAATTTTGTAATGTGGGAGATTTCTTGAAGAGCTGCCAAGAAGATTTGAGTTGTTGAGAGTGATGAGCTCTAGTCAATAAACCAAAACTTAGTTGAATGTAGATCTAAATTTGCAAAGTGAGTTGTGGGAAAATGAACCAAGTTGTGGTGCCAAAAAGATGACACACATCTTTTTATAAAAAAAAATTCAATAGTGCATGCACGATTTTTAAATCTATTATTTATGGGCTACAACTTGCAACCCATCTCATTTTATTTGTTTCCTCTTGCTATTTGCCTTATTTTCCCCTAAAAATGGGCACAAATTTTGTAGAAGGTCCAATATTTTCTCTCTCACCTCAAAATGCCTCCTTCTCACTAGAGATCAAGATCAGGATCATCAAGTATGTTTTCTACTCTTGTTTTTGCATTGTTTTGTATATTTTTTAAGTTTTGCTTCAAGTTTGTTTATTTATTTAAAATGCAATAGGATTCTTATCAGGAAATGTGAATAATCAAACACCAAATCCCTAGCCCGATCAACAAAATCAAAATGAAAGCCCTCCACAAGATCTAAATGAAAACCCTCGTGAGGAAGAGCAAGAACCTCCACAACCTCCACTGATTGAAAGACCTCCTCCTAGCACCCAAGAAAATATAATGAATGAAATAGAAAGAGGGAAAAATGAATTTGAAGCAATCATTGGTAGGTTAAAAGCTTATGGGAAAACTAATCCTATGAGAGCATAATTGGCATCCTCCCTTGAGTCCATTATGAGCCATGTAGCTTTTGTTAGTGGTCAGTCATATATTTGTAATGTTAAGAGAGAATAACAAACAAAATATTATGAAAACAAATTATCCTAGAAAGATATTAAAAAAAGGACATAATCAAAGGTGATATATGTGCATTTTTAAAAAAGATAGGAGAACAAGACATTGTTAAAACTATAACTAAAAGGTTCCTCATCCATTGCCGCATCCATGATGATATTAGAAATAACTTTTGGAATAGATGGTGGATAGTCTTTGGTGCCCCTCCCTACAATAATCATGAGGTTCCAATATATTTCTTAAAGAAATTGTATTGTGAATTTGTCCTCAGAGAGATCCCTAATTATTTTGACATGTTAGATTCCTAGCATAGAGGTGGGGGGTCATCATTTGAGAGGTTGAGGGCAAATTGTGACACTAATGCAGATAGGACACCTATTATCAAGCCACATAGTGAGCATGTCATTATTCCTTCAGTTATGAAGGAACATGTAGAGACCAATACTCTAGGGACTATTAATGCTTTGACACAAACCCTCATTCATTGCGCCAGTCCATTAGTTGAGGAGGAGCCTTCTTTGCATCGCAGTCACATGTGCATGTCATGTGGATCCTTATGCACATTTGGCTATCATGTTGGAGACACTGTGGATGATGGGCTAGTCAGTGATGACTTCCTGAATGAGACATTTGACATTGACACACAAGTAAATTACAATTATAATAAACTAATTTGATTACATTTCGTATGTATAATGAATGACTAATAAATTAACATGTCTTGACATTGTTCAAAATTTAGGGTAAGAGTGTTGATGGCCCTAGTACAGATTGCCTAGCCCCATTTTTTATCTCGTTGACGAGTCAACAAGTATGTATCAATTTAATCATTTAAACTAATACATATTTTTATTAAGTAATCATATGGAGGATTGAATTTTTTTTTAATCCATGTGCATTCATACTCTACTCTACCATCAACATTCACAAGGGACTCTGAGCCTAGGCATGATACAAGCTTCATAGAGGTACATTTATTTCATGTTAATTTAATTCATTTGATTATATTAAACATGTAAATTTTATTATATGTTTTTTAGTTAATGTCAGAGACTCCTCCTCATCTTCACCATTCCATTGATCATGGAGTTGCTGCCATGATGGCTAGTTCACAGCCATTGAGAGAGGTATGAAAGAGTTATCATAGTTTTAGTTGTTACTTATAATAGTTAATATTGATTTTCAAATGGTATTTATAAGTATGATCAAGTGATTATAATGATTGAGTTATTGTAGGGCCTTGTTATTCCTGATCATCCACGAGCCTTTGAGGTAGATGTATAGAGTGACTATTTGATGACAATAAGAAAATAATTAATTTTATGTGTATATGTATTTGATTTCAATGTATAATAATTATTGATTCATATATACTTTGTTTGTATCAACTCCAGTTAGAGAGGAGCCTAAACAAGATGGTGAGCAAGTGTGTGAGGGAGACCCCATCATCCCCATCATCTCCCTCAACGCAATGACCAAAGACCTCTAGAGATTTGTTTCCTTCTCTTTGCAGGAAGGAGAAGATATAGGGATGTACACATTTATATACATTTGAGAAAATATATATTAGATTTTATGTATATATGACATTTTATATTTGATGTATGAAATATGTTTGATGCATAACATTATTAGACTTACAACTTTGATGAATTTATTTTTTCATGTATGACATCATTAGTTATCATAATATATATCTTGTTTTTCTTGTATACATTTTAAGTAATTCATATATTTTATTTTAATGTAATTTTCATCCAAAATAAGGGTAGGAATCATTATAATAAGCTTTGATAGTATCTTTTGTTATGTAAATAAGGCTATGATATTAATTTGTATTTAGATTTTACAAGTTACGAGTACTTTTGATTATGAGTAACTTATTTGGAGTTTTTGTTGGGATGAGAACAATGAAACTTGAATTCTTATTATTGTTATGTTATAAATAGTAGTCCACCAATATAATTGAGATGGGGCAGGGGGCTGAATTAGTTATACAAGAATCTAAAACATTTAACCTTCTAAACAATCTTAACAAATCAATCAAAGTAAATTGTAACCATAAAGAAATGCGCATACACAATTATACCAGATATGTTGATTAGGGAAACCCTTTATCAAAGGGAAAACCCCAGTGGGAATGATGCCCACAAAATGATGTACTAATATGAGTATTCCTTGTTAGAGGATGAACCCTATTAGAATTCTATTACAATACTTAGTACAAAGAGTCCCTGTTAGGAGACCTTGAATCCTTGTTAGGAGATTCCAACCCTGTTAGGAGTTGTAGAAGGCAACTAAAACCACTGTCCAAATAGCTTCAGGATCAGATCAACGAACCCACTTTCCAATTGATCTTGGTACAATTCCTTCCTAAATAATAGATGTGAGATGACCTTTTGCTTCTTCCTCTATCCAGTATGTTAGACTTCTTCACCTTTAGATCATGCAATCAGATCTAGAACTTAGTATCCATCAACATTAACCCTTAAGGTCACTTACATGCATTAACAAATCACTCTACTTTCTTGCTTCACAATTCACAATTCTTTTTTACTTCTCAATCTCAATCTTGATATCTAAAACTTGGAAAACATCTTTCCTTTATACCACACTCAATATTAAACCCTTGAGTTGCCTTTACATTTTATCATATGTTAACTAAATCAAATGCACATTTAATTAATGTTGTCAGCTCATAGTTATAGCCAAAATTTCACATGTGCAACTTTTGTACCTGCACACTTCTTGGCATCATTAGTGGTTAGTATACTACCTTCAATTAAGTACATAACCCTTCATTCCAAATACAATGCACTGTATCGATTATACAATAGAAACTATTTTCCTAATGCTCTATTTCCATGCGGTTCTCTATAAATCGTTAATATTTTTTGTACTATGTTGATTTAGGTTTTGCACACTTGCCCATGTGTCCAATACATATTGTAGTATGTGCTAGTAACTGTGTATAAGTAGATACGTAATGTAATGTCCTTAATACAAAAAATCATAGTCTACTGCTCTATCAATCTTAACAAACTCGTTACTATGTTGTCATCAATGACAAACAAAGTCATAAAAATGTTCTGAAATTCTCCCCTATAGTGTCAACATTCATGCTTAGAATTGCCCCCTTTGGCATTGATGACAACATAGATGAAAAACATCTAGTTCCAAGAATACCAATAAGTCTCTTTGTCAATCAGATCTTGCTTCATGCAAATCATTTATTGCAACACTTTTCCCCCATAGTACAAACTCTCTCCAATGTTTTTCATTTCTCTCTCTCCCCATTGATGTCAATGTCAATGATAGTACATAAATGGTTCAATTATTTGAGCATACAATAATCTATTAGCACGACCACAAGCCGGTTTGTTGCATTACAACTTTGGATATATCTATGGAAGTGTTTAAAGACATTGTTGCATACCACTTACCTATTACCAAAAGTCCTTGACTGAATCTATCCATCACATATAATCCTCCATTGAGGAAGTATTAGCACTCAGTCTAGTCTAACAATGGTGTTATATACCTTGGACTGATGCAGTTTTGCATCTTCTATTCTAAACTAGGCAGGGGCATAAGCATACCTCTCAGGTACTCAAATCTATCCTTTGGTAAGCCCTTTGTGAAAATGTCTACAATTTATTCCTTAGTATTAATGTACTCCAGTCTAATTTCATTTTTAGCAACTTTCTCTCTCGACACATGATATTTTAGGGCAATGTGTTTAGTCTTAGAATGCAAAACAAGATTCTTAGACATGTTAAGTGTACTTGTATTATCACAAAAAATAATAATAGGTTCTCTGAATGTAATTCCAATATCCTTCATCATCTACTTCATCCATTTGACTTGATTATAGTTTTTTTCTGCCGCAACATATTTTGCCTCTAGAGTACTTTGTGAGGTACAATCTTGCTTCTTACTGAGCTAGGAAACTAATCTTCCTCCTAGGAAGAATAATTCTCCAATAGTGTTTTTTTTGTCAGCCCAATCAACATCTGTATAAGTGCAAAGAGTGAAATCATTTCTTTTTTGATACTAAATGCCATAATCTGATGTCCCCTTTTAGATATCTAAATATCCTCTTTACTGCTACATAGTGATATTCTTTAGGGTTAGCTCAAAATCTTTCCACAATTCCAATTGCATTAGCTATATTTGGTCTGCTATGAATCAGATACTGCAATCCTCCAACCATAGAATTGTACTTCTTCTATTCAACAGTATGTGTCTCGTCCTTGCTTGATAATTTGTGACCAGTTACCATAGGAGTTCCAACAGGTTTAAAATCTTCTAGACTAAATCTTTTCAGAAAATCTTTTAAATAATTTGTTTGAGAAATAAAGATACCTTCTTTGTTTTGAACAATTTGTAATCCTAAGAAAAATTTCATTTCTCCTATCATGCTCATTTCAAACTCATTCTTCATGTCTTCTAAGAATTTTTTTGCTAGCTTCATCATTTCCTCCAAAAATGATGTCATCAACAAATATAATGATTATTAACAAACCATTTTCTATTTATTTTAAGTACAAGTTACTATTTGTTGTTCCTTTAGCAAATCCAAGCTTTGCTTAGTATTTATCCAATCTTGCATATCAGGTTCTAGGTGCTTGCTTTAATCTATACAAGGCTTTCTTTAATTTGCAAACCATATCCTTCTCTTTTTTCAAAGGAAAACCTTCTGGTTGCTCAATATAAACTTCTTCTTCAAGTTCTCCATTCAAGAACGTTGACTTAACACCCATCTGATATACCTTAAAATTCTTATTTGCTACATATGCCAGGAACATTCTGACTGCTTCCATCCTTGCTACAAGTGAATGTGTTTCCTTATAATCAATTCCTTCTTGTTGAGAGTAGCCTTTGCATACAAGTCTTGCTTTATTCCTTATTACTTCTCCTTGTTCATTCATTTTATTTCTGAATACCCATTTTGTGCCAATCATATTTTTGTCCTTTGGTCTAGGAACTAATTTCCATGTGTCATTTTTTATTATCTATTGAAGCTCCTCCTCAATTACTTTTATCCAATGATCATCTTTGGTTGCTTCTTTGCACTCTTTGGTTCTAGTTGAGATATTAGACATAGTTCTTCATTCATTTTGCTTCTTGTTATTACTTCCTTTTCTTTACTTCCTATTATGAGATCAGTAGGATGCTTTCTTATCAAATTCCTATTTTGGGTAGAGTTGTTGCTTGAACTCTTATTTCAAGTGTTGTGCAAGCTTTGTTCTTCTCTTACTACTTTAGTTTGCACATTATTCTGCAAATCATTGTTAGTTTTGAGAAATAGTTCATTGCCTATGTTGGTCATCCTAGAATAATCATCTCCATCAGAGTTATAATCCATCATCTTTTCCTTAGTGCCAAAATTTTCATCAATTTTAACATTTGTGCACTCTAGTATAGTTTTTGTTCTATAGTTGAAACATCTATAAGCTTTCATTTTTGATGAATAGCCAAGAAACATACCTTCATCACTCCTTGGATCAAACTTACCGATATCATCATCTCCTTTGATGTAACATTTGCTTCCAAATATCCTAAAGTATTTGACTAATGGTGAGTGACCAAACCATAGCTCATAGGGGTTTTTGTCCATACCTTTCCTAATTTGCACTCTGTTCAATATGTATACTACTGTATTGACTACTTCTGTCCAAAATGTTTTGGGTACATCATTCTCGAATAACATAGTTCTTGCTGCTTCAACATTTGATTTGTTTCTTCTTTAAACAATCCCATTCTGCTAAGGTGTATGGGGTGAAGATAGTTGTCTCTTGATACCATGATCTTCACAATAGATATTGAATTCTCTAGAAGTGAATTCTCCTCCTCTATCAGATCTTAGGCTCTTGATTTTAACTCTAGATTCATTGTCAACTTTATTCTTAAATATCTTGAATTTCTCAAATGCCTCTTCTTTTCTTTAAGAAAAGCTACCCACATCATTCTAGTAAAATCATAGAAAATAAAATCATAAAGTACCTTTCTCCATAGAATCCTCTTGTTCTTGCAGGACTACTCAGATCTGTATGAAACAATTCTAGCTTTTGTGTAGTATAAAATTGCTTGCTAGGAAATGAGACTCTTTTCTGCTTAGCCAAGATACATTCATTAAAAATAATGTTAGTGGGTTTAGTGATCTTAGGTAAATCTCTCATAGAAAATGTATTACTAGCTTTCACTATGTTATCAAAGTTAATGTGACAAAATCTTCTATGCCATAACCAACTATTGTCAATATTAGCTACCAAACATGCTATTTCAATGGAGTTTGACTTAAATACATTATCTTTGGTTCTTGTGCCAGTACCAAGTAGTTTTCCTTCCTTTTTTTGATAATTCATGTGTCATTACAAAACTACAATTGGTAACCTTTGTCCATAAGGTATCCAACACTCAATAGGTTATGCTTTAGTCCATCAACAAAATAAACATCATCAGTGTATGTTTTACCATCTAGTGTGATAGATCCAATTCTTATAATTTGATAGGCTGCATTGTTCCCTACTTTGAAAATTCCTCCATCATGGAATCTGAATTTGACAAATTTTCTCATATCACTAGTAATGTGATGTGAACAACCACTATCAATAATCCAATCTTTCTTTTCAACTTGTGAGATCAGCACACTTTCTTCTCTAATTTCTCTATCAAGATCATCCTCCTTTATAGCTACGAATCCTTATTCATCTTCGCTCAAGTTTTGATTAGATTCTTGTTCCTCTTCTTCTTCATTAGCATATAAATAATTTCTAGGTCTTCTAGACTTGAATCTTCCCTTATGCTTTCTTTCTCTTTTAGGACACTTCGATGCATAATGACCATATTCATTATATGTCCAACATTTAAAGATATTCTTACCATCTTTTTCTCTTTCCACAAGAAGAGCCACTCCTTGGATCTTTTCCTCAATAGACTTGCTACTACTAGCAATATCTCCTTGTGCTTTGCTAGACCAAGTTTGATATTCAGTGCACTAAATATTGTCTCAACCTTTGCTAATTCTCTAGATTCTTTCAGATCAAATTCTAAAGCTTCCAATCTACCAAAAAATGTGTCTTTGGTGAAATTAGTAGTATAGGATATCATTAGCTAAATCATTTGTGTTACTATCTTGAAAGGTGGTGTTAGACTTTTCAAGATCTTCCATATCACTTTATCATCAGATTTCATTCCATCAAGAGATGTGATTCCTGCAACAATCTCAGATATTTTGCCAACATAGCTTCTTACAAATTCATCTTCCATCATTTTAGCATCTTGGAATGCGCAATACAAATTTTGCAATCTAACCCTTTTTGCATGTGTATCACCCTCATAATTAGCCTCTAAAGTTTTCCAAATTTCATGAGATGTTTTGTGTTGTTTTACTTGACTGTACTCATCTTCAAGTAGAGCTAACAATATTGCTTCTCTTTCCCTTATGTTGCACATAAATACTTCTCTTTATTCCTTGGTGTGGGTTTCAAGATTGTTTTCTTTTGAAATGTTCTTAAATGCCTTGGTTACAAACCAATATCCTCGACCCATGCACAAGAGATGAGTCTTCATTTTATCCTTCCAACTGGCATAGTTTGTGCCATCAAATCTAGGACTTTCCTTCTTGAACAAATTCACCATGGATCTCCCAAAGTTGTTAAACTTCCCTTCAAGGACCTAAGGCTCTGATACCAATTGTTAGAAATTTAGTAGTGAATCAATTATATAAGAATCTAAAACATTTAACCTCTTAAACAATCTTAACCATTCAATCAAAGTAAACTATAACCATAAAGAGATGCGCATACATAATTACATCAGATATGTTGACTAGGGAAACCATTGATTAAAAGGAAAACCTCGGTGGGAATGATGCCCACAAAATGATGCACTAATATGAATATTCCTTGTTAGAGGATGGACCTCGTTAGGAGTCTATTACAATTCTTAGTACAAAGAGTCCCTATTAGGAGACCTTGAATCCCTGTTATGAGATTCCAACCTTGTTAGGAGTTGTAGAAGGTAGCTAAACCCACTATCTAATTGATCTTGGTACAATTCCTTTCTGAATAATAAATGTGAGACAATATTTCACTTCTACCTCTATCTAGTATGTCAGACTTCTTCACCTTCAGATCATGAAATCAGATCTGGAACTTAGTATCCATCAACAGTAACCCTTAAGGTCACTTACACACATTAGCAAATCACTCTACTCTATTGCTTCACAATTCACAATTCACAATTCTTCTCTACTTCTCAATCTCAATGTTGATATCTAAAACTCAAAAAACATCTGTAATTTATACCACACTCAATATTAAGCCCTTGAGTCAACTTCATATTTTATCATATGTTAATTAAATGAAATGCACATTTAATTAATGTTGTTAGCTCGCAGTTATACCCAAACTTTCACATGTGTGACTTCCATACCTGTGCGCTCATTGACATCATAAGTGGTTAGTGTACTACCTTCAATTAACTACACAACCCTTCATTCCAAATACAAAGTACTATATTGACTATACAATAGAAACTATTTTCCCAATGCTCTGTTTCCATGTGGTTCTATGTAAATCATTTTTATTTTCCATACTTTGTCGATTTAGGTTCTATGCACTTGCTCATGTGTCCAATACATATTGTAGTATGTGTTGGTAACTACACATAAGCAGATATGTAATGCAATGTCCTTAATACAAAGTACAAGCTCATTGCTATGTTGTCATCAATGAAAAACACGATCATAGCAATGTTCTACAATGCTCCCCCATAGCATCAGCATTCATGCTAACATGTTATACAATTAACATTGAAGTTTGACTCTTGAGTTGGCTACATTATGTAAATGTCTAAGCTTGAATCTTAGTGTCATCATAAACATGCCAAGAGTTTATATATGCTTTATCTTCAGAACCCAAGAAGACTTGAAATAAAGTTTTTAATTTATTCATGAAATTTGACATCAATATTACTTTCTTATCCATCTCTTTGAGAGCTTCATTCATGGAAACACATTATAAATGCTCTTCTTATGATTACTATAGCTATAGTTGCATTTTTTCTTAGATATTTTTTTTTGTCATTATCCTAGTGTAGGGAATCTAAAAGCCCTTATTTTGGCTTTCTTTGTGTTGTTGTTGGTTTGATACTTGTTGTGACTCTAGCCAAGTTAGGGTGGTGTATTTTTATGCTTAGATCAAGTTGGTTAAACTAAGCCTTGCTTAGGTGTGTGCAAGCTAATAGACACTAGGTGGGACACTAGGTGGTCAAAGTGGGTCTAAGTCCATACAAGCCATTGGCAAGTGGGATATGACCCAACTAGGTCCTAAACAATGATTTTTCATCTTGTTCAAGTGTTTGGAACTCATAAAATGTAATTTTGGTTTGAAATGCTAAAAGTTGCTAAGTTGTCAAGAAGTTGCTCAAATGGGTCTAGGGGACAAAAGAGGCATATTGGTTACCAAGGGGCCACATTATGTATTATAGTCTTTAGAAGCTTGGGAGGCTCACTAAATACCTCCTACTTTCTCATCGACATTTAATATGGTATTAAAGTCTCCTCCTAGAAGGATGAGATCATTCTTATGATTGTTAATGAATAAGATTATTTCTTCCCATAAGCAAATCTTTTCTATATTATAGGTTGGACCATATACATTAATGATAATAAATTGAAGGTTAGATTTAGTGCTTTTGACTCTACTACCTAACTAATTGTTATTGGATTTTCAACTTTCTAAAGTAGCTTTCATAGGGTTCTATATGAAACCTAAACCTTCATAAGCCCGTCAAGATGTGTGTAAGATAGTGTTTCAGGTCCCTATATTCTTTTCTAAATTATTTCCTTTGTCCATATTTAACTTAGTTTCTTGAATTAGTATGATTTCTAATTCAAAAAGTTTTAAATTTTTTTTTAGTAGTATTTTCTTGCTAGGGGAATTTAAGCCCCTAGAATTCCAAGTAGTGATTTGCATAGCTCCTTAGGAAGGCTCCTCCCCTTCCTTGATTTAAATAATTGACTAATCTTTTGTTGTTCTCTAGCCTGACCATTTCCTTCTCTTAGTTCCTTGAGGGATTTTCTACCTCTTTTAGATTTCACCTTGCCATAGTTAGGAGATTTAAGTCCTTGATTCATCTAGATGCCCAACTATTTTATATTCTTTTGTGCACTTAAGGAAATTTCAGATTGATTATCTTCTTTCCCTTCCTCTTCTTCACTTTCCATTTCCTATATTAATTGCTCTACTAAGTTTAGGTAGTCCTTTGTGACTCTGTCCTCTGTAGATGTATACCTTCTTAGCTTAATTTCCTCAAAATATTTGGCTTGCATAATCTCTAGAAGTGCCTCAATTAGCTATAGAAATTCCTCATTTTTTTATTCACCTTCAATTTTTAATAAATCTCTTTTTAGATCTATGTAGGTATAGTTATCTCCTCCTAGTTCTAGAACTTTGTGAATCAAACTTTCCTTTTCTACTTCACTACTCTTATCAATATTTTTAAAGACAAAGACTTCAATTAACTTCTTAGTTAAGGCTTCTAAATTATCTTCTTCCACTTTGTCTAGATGAAAATTTCCTAGCTCTTCCTCCCTGATCTAGTCTCTATGTAAGAAATCTTGAAAATCTTGTGTTAACTATCTAATTGCTTTAGATTGATATGTGTTCTTCTCCATATAATTCCTGCCAAAATGAGCTACTTAGTCTAATTTTGGTAGTGGTGTTTGCCAAAATTTAGAACACCAGCGAATTGGTTCTTCGTTAGAAGTTGCTACTTCTTCCCCATTTTTTGTTATATTGTCTTGGGGAGGTTCCATCTTCTCATCTAAATTCATAGTTGTCCCTTTTTCTAGTTCTTCCCCATTAAATATTAATAAATTTATTGTTTCTTCTATTCTTCTAACTTCCAAATCCAATAGCTTTTTAGTTGGTCGTGTCTCCATTTTCCCTAACATGATTTTGCCTCTATGTTTGAAACACAACTTCTTTTATTCTTTTTGGTTTCCTCTAAGTTGTCCATATCTTCCCTGCTAATGGTTGTCAATTCATATGGCTTTAAGTTAATCAAATCTTCCTAGCAATTTCTACTATCTATACAAAGATCTTTGGCACTCTGATTCTCATCAATCCTCTATAGATTTGAAAGAGGATTTGTATCTATGCTTTCCCCAATACTTACTTTTCCTTTGTTGGATGTTGGACCTGTGTATTCAAAAAGGTTTTAAAGGTCTAGAGGTTAAAAACACAAAAATTGCAGTGTGGTCATCAACTTTTAAAAGTTGCTCCATAACATTTTGTGCAACTTTTTAGTTATGACATTGCAATTTTCTTTGTTCATGTAGTAGTTTTATTTTATCTTTTTTAATTGCCAAATCTCTCTCCCTTTCTTTTATTGTTTAAGTTATCAATTTTTTCCTTGGCATGATGATGATTTCTATATGTCAAATTATTCAAACATCTGAATTACTTACAATTTGTAAATAACAAATAATTAAAATACATATACAAATTACAATTATTTCAATGAATACAAAATATATATTAAACAACTTGTAATATTATAATGAATTGTTCATTCTTTTAAAATTTCTAACCATTTCCAAATAACAATTCATTCAAGCGTACAAATTTCAATGACTTCACTATATATTAAACAACTTGTCAAATTATAATGAAATTTGTCTCCATAGAAAATATATTTAAAAAGGACTACACAAACCTTTTCTATAGAAAGAATTTTTAAAAACCATTCTAATGGTGTATCCAATGATTGAATTTGGTGTTTGCTAGCTTCCAATAGCATAAAACTTATATTTTTTGTCAGAACAACATACCTAGCAACAAACAAAAAATAGAATATGGGTTAGTAGGGACCCAAATTTCCCTTGTAAACAGTTTTTGGTGTTTTCATATAGTGCGTATGCACTATACGAAGAACACATTATAAAGCGTGAATGCACTATGTGAAATCTCTCTCTCTCTCTCTCTCTCTCTATATATATATATATATATATATATATATATATATATATATATATATATATATATATATATATATATATTCCACCCTCTCCCATCCCCTCCCTTTCTCCCTCTCTCCCTATCCCACACTCTCACATCCCCTACTATCTCTCTCTCCATCTCCCTCTCCCCTACTCTCTCTCTCTCTCTCTCTCTCTCTCTCTCTCTCTCTCTCTGCAAGTCTACAAAAAATGAACAATTTGTCTTGTGTGCTCTTGTTCAACTTTCCTCATGGTTGAGCATTGATAAAATCAACTTACGTGATATTGTAGATCTTTGTGTTAGCTATATGACCATATTATTTATTTCAAATTTAGACTATTTCAACTCTTTCAATTATAATTTATTTTGAGTGTATGCCCATTTTCTTTAAAAACCAACATGTACTAATTGGGGTGTAGATTTTAGTGTGTTCATTGAATTTCACAACTTAGTTTTTTAGAAACTAGACTCCATTCTATAGACTTTGGAAAAAGGAAGTTTTGATTTTAGATTAGTTGTCAATCATTTCTAGGGGGAGCATAGAAATATTTAACATTTTTGGGATGTGTTCAAGTACAAAATTCATTAAAAAAAAATACACATTATAAAATTACCCAAAAAATTTGGGATAAAATACACGGTGTTAGGTAACTTTTGACTAGAGGAATTAAAGAATTTCAAAAAAAAAAAGTTAAAATTTTAGGGGGGCCACACTTTGAACTATGTTACATTTTTTCTTAAAAATTAGTACCACTTTCTATGGCCCCTTTATTTGAGGACCTACAACTAAACCTTTTTGAAAAAAAATTAGTAGTTTAGAAACTAGATTCAAAAGACTACTAGAATTTTTAATGGTCATATCTTAAAATTTTGAGCGTAACTATCTTCAAATTCTCATCAAAGTTCAAAAATTATTGATTTCAAAAAAAGAGTGGCCACTTATACCCCCCTTTTGGCACCACAACTTGGTGCACTTACCCTTGTATGTTATCAGATCAAACCCACATTTTACTTTCTAATCGTTGTGGTAGTAGTAAAATCCTTTTGATTAAGGTTGACCTAACAGTCACTTGTAAATCCTTTAATAAGGTCACATTCTCAGGGAGTGTTCTAAAGTCCTATAAAAAGGTCACTCCTAATAGGGTGATTAAATCCTTAAACAAGGTCACACCTAACAATGTTTTTTGTAACCTTTAATAGGGTTGGCTCCTTATAGAGCTTATTTCAGAAGAGTGAAAAGTGGTAGCATGTTACGTGGTGGTTTTTCCAAATTGGGTTTCTATGTTAAATATGATGTTAAAAATTTGTGTGGATGTTTTTTTATGTGTTTATGCTACTTACTATTTTTTGTTTTTGAAATTTATTGTTAATTGTGCTATTATTATGAACTAGTTGACACATATTGAATAGAGACCTAAAATAAATTGAATATGTTGAACAATGATGAACAATTTTATTCGATATGATGTTCATAAGTTTGATTAAGTTTGTTTTAGTTGTTAAACATTGATTTTATACATCTAGACCTAAGGATAACTAATTCATCCCCCCTCTCAATTATTATAAATATTCCAATTGTATATGTAAATATAGGTTTTTCATCTACTTTTAAAAATGTATTTGAGATGACATGTATAGAGATAGATACATAAAAAAGAAAGATTGGTCTTCAATGTATATTTTGTTTGTTATAATTTATATTTAATGTCAAACTTGTCAATAATTGATTATTTTTATCTTCCACCATGTTTCCCCTATCAAATCTATGCCATTTTAAAAAGTAATTATATATTCTTGAAGAGAACTCTCTCCTCTAGTGTGGTATATAATTTCTTTTTATATCACCTTTTTTTTTGAATGATAATCTTCATAAATATAAACCTACTTATTAGAAATACATGTATGGTTGGCACTTGGATATTCTATTTATATGTTTTATTGATGCTAGGTTTTATCATTGATGACAACATATATTTTTGAGTTCATGATAGATAAAGATTTTATACATTACAAAGGATTATTGGTAAAAAAAAGTTGGCACATAATAGGTTAAGCTATGTGAGCTTAGAATTATTTTCATAGATGAGTATAGATCCTACATCTATGTTTTCTTATATATCTATTGAGTAATGGATGAGTTAGAGTACATTTGGTGAAAACTCATAGCAGACTAGTGTGCTGAAAATAATGTCACGGATCTAGATGTTGAGAAATTGGATATATATTATCAATGATATAGAGTTAAGTTTATCAAGATTGGATCATGGTTGAAGACATGTTCATGAAGCTAAATTCATGATATAAATTCTAAGATATCATTTCAAAGACATGTTTATGAAGCTAAGTGAATTAAGGTATGTGTTTTACTAGAAATCATCTGTATTGGTGTAACGTGTTGATCTTAATTGTAGAATGTGTTAGTTATATTGTAGCATGTAGGAACCTTATTGTAATAATATTAATGGCTCTTGATAAGGAGTGTATTACTTAGCAAGGCTCTATGTAATTAATTATTCATTATGGAAGCTAAAATAGGTTCACCCACTTAGTTATTTGAAAATGGTATAAAGGAAAGGCGTTTTCCTTGCATGAAAGATATTACATATACTATGTTTTCAAAGGATGCAAGTTTGATTTTTGAATACTTTTAGAAGAGTAGAGTTTGGTTTGGTGCATGGTATTGAGCTTCAAAGGAACTATATTGTCAATTGAGTTGTAGTTTGGTCAATTAAGTGTTTTGGATATGTTATCTTGAAGTGTTGATATTCATATTACTTGGATCAATTTAGACGGTGGATCTAGTTGTTTTCTAATTACAATTAAATAGGGTTAGAACCTTATAACAAGGTTTAAAGGTCTCCTAAAAGGGATTTGTCCTTTAATAGGGATTGTTGTACTCATTGTATTGTAATTGGCTCATAATGTCATCAAATCCTTTCATAAGGAAGTTATATATTAGACACTATCTTGTGGGTACCATCCTTACTAGGATTTTCCTTCTAATTAAGGGGTTCCGTAGTCAAGATATTATTGTGTCATTACATGCATAGTTTATCTCTTTTTATGATTCATTATATTGGTTATTGAATTTGGAAATAATAAGTTGGATTTAAGTTTAATTTCTCACAACTAATTCACCTTCCTCCTCCTTTCAGTTGTGTGTGGACTCTACTTCTTAAAAAATTGTGTTAGAGCATTAGGTCCCTTTTGAAGGAAATCTTAGATACTTGAGGGGATCCAAGGAATATAGGAAGGAGAGTCCAAAATTTGATGAAGAGAACTATGACAGTTGGAATGATAAGATGCAAACTTAGTTGATCTACATGTGATTTGACTACTCATTGATTACAAAGAAACATGTTATTATGAATAAGTAAAGAGATCTATTTTCATGTACATATGAGGAAAACAAGATATTCCTATGTAATATGATTCCAAGAGAAGAACTGACCACTACACTTCCTGAATAGAAATTGTTGAGGTAAAGGGTCATGATCTTTCTCATAAATTTTGGACTAGATTCGAAATATTATATTAATGTGATGAATATACAAAGACACCAAGGTTGTAGAATTAGAAATCTAAGCTAGAAAGTTCCAAAATATAAGAGATGAATCTATTAGGTAATATGTTTAAAAAATACACAGATTGCCATATGTATAAAGATATCTGGAGGAATGATATTAGAAGATGAGGTATGCTACAAAATTATGACATCTTGAACCATTGCTTATGATAATAAGATACATTCTCTTGAAGAAGCTATTTGTCTTATAAAATATTTTAACATATAAACTTTAATTGGAATATTGTAAAATTTTGAGACTAGTAGATTAAGAGATATTTTACCTGGAGTTGAAACAACTTTCAAAGCTAGTGTACATAATGATAATAGGGTACTAACAAAATGTGTAAGCACTAGTAGATACTATGCTAAAGATTGGGCACAAGGTCAAGAAGAAGAAAGAAAGACTTGTTAGTATTTTAAACTACCAAGCAAAAAACCACCTGATACCAAGATGATGAAGGACAAATTAGTCTAAGGATTAGCTATTTCCTATGCTCAACTAAGAAGTCCTTAGATTTGGACCCAACTTCAACAAAATCATAAAGTTTTTCTATTGTTTAGGCATTGCAAAACCAAGGCGGGTGCACCTGAAGGGTAAAAGGGTTTAAAAATAAATATCATCTTTACACTTCACTCCCTTAGTGATATTAATTCACAATATTCATCCCTTACTGTAGATATTTGGTCACAAATTCTTCTTAGATTTACATATAATTATGGGTAACAACATAGATGGGTAAAAGCACAAACCTGTGTCACCTTTTATAAAGGAAAGTGATATCATAATTTAAACTCTTCAACTTTAATGTCATAAAAGTGGAACTTGTGTTTAGAATTTGAAGATGATGTAAACTATTGAAATGTGTAAAATTGGATGAAGTTTGTGTCTATAATTTTTTTTTTTTAAATTGATTGAAAATTTTATTTATTTTTGAAATTTTAAAGTCTATTTTTATTTATTCTATATCAAAGCATTAGCTGGTATTTTAGTGAAATCTAAATTATTATTTTTGTTTCTATAGATTAAAGTATTCAATGGGCAGTAAAAGGAAAAGATCAAGAAAATATGATAGAATAAGAGATGACAAAATGAAAGGTTAGACAAAACTTAACCAAAACCAACCTACTAAAATTCTTGAAGAGGATTAGATTCATGAAGAGAATGAAAGTAATCAAGAGGAAGAAATTGGCAATTCTAATGACAGAAAAAAATTAGAAGGCATAGCAAATTTGATGGATTTGGATGAGGAATACTTTTAAACCAATATTCATCTAAAGATATGATAAATGATAACACTATAAGAAAGAATTGTCAAAACATGTGGGATGAATATTTCAAAGATAAGAATATATTTGGATAGGCACAATTATTTGTCAAGTTGTTAAGGAGAAAAGATATGAGACCTGTTTTGGAGTTGTTGGATGTTGATAATAGGAAAAGCCATGTGCATAATATTAATAAAACAATAGTTGAAAAATTGGAAAATTCTTATAACAAAATTGACAACACAACTCGAGGAGGTGATTTGAGTAATCCATCTAGATCATTGATGACTACTATATCTAGTAGAAAATTGACACATAGAAGATAGTTACATGCAATTTCTAATGTACTACATATATCTAGAAGAATTGTTCAGAGATACTTCAAGAGAAGAAATATGCTAGATGATAACATTGAGAATAAATGGGTGAATATTTGTAGAATTCCTCAAAAAGATAGAATTTTTGAAGATGAAAAAAGACAAGTTATTGAATTTTGGACCACACATTCTCGTGTTTCTTCTGACAGATGTAATACTATACAAATTAAAGATCAAGAGACAGGGGCCAAAATTGAACATCCAAAACATTTCATAGATATAACCCAAAGTGAATTATTTCAAAGATTCAAGCAAGAATTTTCTAATGTCAAAATATGTTAGAGAATGTTTGAGAGTTTGTGTCCTTCCTTTGTACGCATAAATAAGATGCGTGAAACTTCTTATTGTTGAAATCATGTTGAATTTGGTCTATACTTGCAATCATATAAAAAAGGTATGGCAGTACTTGAACCTAATTTGTTCATCCCTAGCAGTACAACACACTTTTTGATGTCCATATTATGTGATAAATTAGAAGATTCAGATGATTTCAAAGTGCAATGCATCAAAAATCAGTGTCAAGATTATGGAGATTTACACAAATTTTCAATGCAAATTGAGAATATTAATGAATTGACACCAGTTTCATGTGTGAGATATGAATATGAAGCATACCACAATAAGACATGAGATGAATCCAAAAAAAATGTATTGAAGGAGAGTGAATTTCATTATGATGAGTTTATGACCAAGTTCTGTCCATTGATATATCCACATATCCAACATTGTCATGGTGCAGGATGGCAAGCTAAATAGTTTCGTGATTCCAAAAATTATTTTCCACCTAGTTGTATGCTTTTAGTTGTAGATTTCTCTGAGAATTATACATTTGCACCTCAAATAGAGCTTCAAGGGCAATATTATCATTCTGAACAAGTTGCAATATTTGTGCAAGTGACCTATAGACATGCACAATTTGAGGTGGATGAGATAGAAAGGTTGGATGAAAATGAACGCATCATCATCAAAGAGGTTCATTTATATGTTAGTGATGACAGAGTTCATGATAAGAGTTATGTGGCTCATTATTTTGCAATGTTCTTTGAAGATCTTAGAAATTGTGGAATAAATGTTTCAAAGCACTAGATTTGGTCTAGTGGATGTGCAGGTTAGTACACCATGTGAACTTACACATTTATTTAACTTTATTTTAACTTATATTTATTTGTACATGCCTATTTTGATTTGATACATGTACATAGATACTTTTTTCTACTTATCATTTCATGTTCATAGGATAATTCAAATCTGCAAAAGCATTTAATTGGTTAGCAATGCAACATGCTAGAACCATGTTAGGTTTTTATGGAATTTCTTTTAAAGTGGACATGGAAAAGAGGAGCATGATGGAGTAGGAGCATGTATAAAGCATACACTTCGACAACATGAACTTTTAGGTAAATATGCATTTAATGTGCATGTTTAATACTAGTAGCACATATTTTAAATTATATATGCATGTTGTATGTACATACAGGGAATAGGATAGAGAATGCAAATCAAATTGTTGAATGGTGCAAAGTTCATTTTGCTACTCAAGATACTGAATACAATAAGCATTACTTTTGGGAAGTAAATGGTGAACTTTATATTTATGTTTAATGTATTTTTCAAATTCTTGAGTTTTTTATTAAATATTTATTTTGAAATATGACAATTAATTTTTGTATTTGTAACAGATAAAGATCGATCTAATCCTTACAATTATCAAATGATTCCTGGCATTAGAAGTTTACATCAAGTGATGACTACAAGAAACCATAAACCTCTAGTAATTAAAGTAAGAGAGAAACCATGTTTTTGTGATGCCTACATTAAGGACAATCCAGTGAGTGCATGTGAAAATATTGTGAATGGATATGTTTCACATTGGGATTTGAAGGAGATAGTTAGAAAGGCTGCTTTTGAAGATGTTGACATTGACATTGACATTCATGATCCTGTATATTTAGTTGATTATAAACACATTTCTAATTTAGTTATGGTAGGTTTGTGTTCATATATATATATATATATATATATATATATATATATATATATATATAGACATGAATATTCATTTTAAAATTAATTTATATTTATCTATTTTTATATACATGTAGGAGATATTTTTCTAGTTCAAGCCTTACTAGATAATGCAAAAAATGTGGACTATTATCTTTTAAGATGCACAAAAGAAAAACACAAGTTGCTACTGAACAGTCATATCCAATTGGGTTAGTTGTTATTGAAGGAACATATTATCAACAAACAAGGGTAACTGATAGTGGTATTGAATATATTGAATACAAGCCTAGAGGAAAATTTTTATATTGCAGTAACCATGTTATAGCAACCAAGTTACAATTTGAAGCAATACAAAGAAGAGGACATTGTGGAAATCAAAAATGCAAACTGTCTATTGAAGAACATGAAAAAATTCTAGAGATAATAAAAACTAGAGAGGATCCTAACAATACAATATTTGTAGAGCTCTAGTTTACCTATATACTTATTGTGGAGCTCTAGTTTAGGTATGTGTATATAGCTCTTATACTTTTACATTTAATGTTGATAGGATATTTGTTTTATAAATTTTTATACATTGGATCATTTATCTTGGATATGCAAAATTATACATATTTTGTTATTTTTATTTAAATTAGACATGGATATCTCATTTAAGACAACCTCTTAAGACCTCCCCTTAAGACAACCTCTTAGGACCTCCCCTTACGACTACCTATTACCTAACCTCCTCTTAAGACCACCTTTTAGGACATCCCCTTAGTACCACCTTTTAGGACCTCTCCTTAAGACAAGACCTTTAGTATTTGTATGTATCTATATACATTGTTTATGTTTTCTTATGATTGTTAATGTTGTTATGTATTTATGTACATATAATCTTTATGTTCTTATATATGTATTAACTTTTATTAATTAAATGTTGTAACATGCATTATTTAGGTCATACTCTTTATATGTTCTTATGTACATGTGTATGTTATAATTGTACCTGTGCATTAATCTACATTATTATATATGCATAATTTAGGATCTCCCCTTAAGACATGTCATAAAATATAGTTAATTATACTTAGAATAAGGCATTAAAAAAAATAACATATACATAAACATGAATATTGAAAACATACATGTCTACATTTAACATGAACACATTTACATACATCTATGAAATAAAATATAGATGAATATTGAAAACATGAATAAGGCATTAAGATGAATAACATATACAGAAACATGAATAACACATACATACACATAAAATATTAAGACATTAAAAGATCAATAACATGTACATAAACATTAATAAAAATATGAATATTGAAAATATGTATTACATTTTTTATTTTCGTATGTATTATTTGTGTTCTTATATGTATTCTTATATGTAGTTCACATCATGTATTTTTTACTAGTAATCTTTATGTTCTTAAATACATTTTATATAATAAAAAATACATCTATGAAATAAAAAATACATTTTAATCTACATTCTTATGTATAATTAGGATCTCCCCTTAAGACATTTCATTAAATATAGTTAATTACACTTAGATTAAGGCATTAAGATGAATAACATATACAAAAACATGAACATAATATGTACATCTATGTAAAATAACACATCTATGAAATAATGTATACATACCCATGTAAAATGTATCCAAAATACCATATAAAACATCTCCAAAATACCATATCAAATCTCTCTAAAAGACCACATGTATCAAATGTATCTGAAATAACATGTACATCCATATAAAAGTATCTGAAATAAGACATGTATCTAAAATAACATACATATCCATATAAAAGTATCTAAAATAACACATGTATCTAAAATAACATACATCAAGCTATATATCAAAGTATCTGAAATGACATGTATAAATAAAATATCCCAACATCAATGAAATAGACATGTGTAAACTAAGATCAACCACATCCCCCTCCTAATTCTTGACCCCAAAAGGCTCTACAATTTGAATCTAGACCCTATTTCAAATGAAAGAAATTTGTAAAATTATAAAATTATACATATGTATACGTGCATGTATTATATCATATGTACAATATATATCTATCAAATATATTATAAAAAATACATAACATACATGTGACTCATGTTGTGTAGGATTTGTTGGGGTCTGAAGATCTCCAAAATGCAATAGACTATCACTAAGATCCTATAGAACACACATGTACATGTAAACAAGTTAAATTGAATCACTCAAGAATATATATGGATAGACCTAAGCACATACCTATAAAAGATCTTGAGTAGGCTAAAAAAATTGTATACATGTGTAAATTATAGTAACAAATAAATATAAACATATATAAATTTACAATATTTACCATAGCATCATGTAATGCTTTGCTAATCTTACTGATATCTGAGTCATGTAGTGATAGAGTAATCTCTGACTTACGGAATGTAAGTTCTCTAAGGCCAAGTTGTGTAGGTGCAGGTGCTATAGAATGTGTAGGGATATCCTCCTATCTCTATAAGGGATGTGATCCTGCTATGCATGACAAAATATGGCTGATGTGTTCACCAATGTCATGAAGAGGAATCCCCGTGACTATTGACAATGCCTGATATGATCCAAGAAGATTAGATGCTAAATAAGATGCCATATGATGCAATGCATCCACACTTGATATAGCTAAAACCTCTAGTGGGGATGGTATATCTGCTATCTCATATAGATCATCAACTCCTATGCTAGAAGATGCACTTGTCAAAATGGGACCACGAGATCGTGACATATATCTGTCACTTCTATCTAAAGATATCTCCTATAAGTGTGTGGAAACTATGGCAATGCTACAAAATATCTAACTCCTGACTGTATCATCAAGAATAGTCAAACCTGCAATAGTCATTTGTGGACCTCTCGACATGACCAAGAGGTTTGGACTCACCATTGCCCATTTATTAATAGGCACAGGGGTGTTCGTAGGTCTAAATCTATCTAAAAATCAGCCTTGACCCTATCCAGCATGACCTAGAAAATATTTATAATTGACATCATGATGTAAACAAAATTCAACAAACAATTGTTTGCAAAAAAAAAGAGGAAACTCATCCTTTTGTGGCCACCTGTGATGCACAACTAGCCACCGAGGATATATAAATGGAGCAATGGTGAGTCCAAACCTCTAGCTGATCTATGCACTTCATCATTGAATAACCTCTAACCCTAGACCTATCTATATAAAAGGGAAACATGGTTTTCACCATAGCAGTGGAGACCTCACCATCAATCTGTAAATACTTCATAGTGCCAATGACATTGTAAGAAAGGGAAGAGTAAAATATCTCAATACTAATATCATCAAATGGGTTGCATGCAGAGATCATCTCGATTATCTAGAAAAACTCATCTCTAATAAAAACAATCTTCTCCCTATCAAGGAGAGTTGTAGAAGAAAACAATGTAGAATAAAGATAGTTGAGAGCACGAGATAATCTAGCAATACTATCTACAAATAAACATTATCTCTCCTCAGTATATGATGTCAGTCTACATGTTGTGCTTGACTCAACACTAGGACCACCTCCCTAAACACTATCCTCCCCTAAGGACGTAGGTGCTCCACTAGTACCAGATGCCATAATGATATATGCAAAGATCTCTATCTATAAATGCAGAGTTAAGAAATACATACATAAGTACATATAATTTAACTGAAAGTTAAATTTAATTTAAAACCTATATTTATATAAATATGTACAAAGTTGAATGTAACTAAAAATATACACATGTTATTTAGTACATCTAGCTCATGTAAGTGAACATCTAGCTTAAATATGCACATGTAGCTCATGTATGCGAATAAAAAATATGCATGTATGTTATTTAGTACATCTAGGTTTACTATGTTAATGTTTTCTAAAATGTAACTAATAGATTTTTAAAATGTAATGTTATTTAGTACATATAGGTTTACTATGTTAATGTAACTAATATGTTTGTAAAATGCTATGTTATTTAGTACATATAGGTTTACTATGTTAATATAACTAATAGGTTTGTAAAATGTTATGTTATTTAGTACATATAGGTTTACTATGTTAATGTTTTCTAAAATGCAACTAAAATGTTATTATATAGGTTTGTACTATGTTAATGTTTTATCAAATATAATTACTTAGTTATCTAAGTCTCAACTTGAATTTTCTATGTTTGAGATCATGCAAACTCTACATTTATGATTAAATGTACATATTTAATTAAAAAATACTATATAGTTTTCTATCTTTAACATATCAATATCTAACTATAAAAAAAAAACTAACTAGTCTAAATAATCAACTACTAAAAAAACTTAAAATATAATTAAATTAATTATTAAAACACTTTAAAAAAAATCATTTAATCAATACTATCATGTAATAACTAAAAAAATTAAAAAAACAAAAAAAAAAAAAAAAAATGCACCTACCTGTTATGACTGAAACACCCTAATCACTTGATAACCACAACAATGAAATGCAATAGTGAAATGATTGCCAATAGCTATTTTTCAGTATTTATAAACCCAGTGGGGTTCTAGCTGAAACCCTTTCAACCAAAAGGGTTTCTGCCGAAACCTTGTCTACCATGTCAGTGCGGGAAAGCACCACGTCTATACAACCGAATACATTTTGACTGAAACACTTCCAGCCGAAAGCCTTTGGGCCAAAACCCTAATGGATATCACAAAGGGTGACATAGGTTTGTGTTTTGACCCATATCTAACCAAAAAAAATTAGATACAATCCAGGACTAACCAGCTATGATACTCTTCATACATTGAAGTAATATTCATTTTATTTTTTTGAGATTTTGCTTGATGCTTATTCATGATCTCTTCATATGCAACATGAAATAATTGATCAGTGCATCATTTGGAATTTAGAGTCTACCCATCTATTTTGACCTAATTGATTCCATAACAATCAATATTATCAACAATTTTCCCTAAAACTCATTCTTATGCATATCAATATTACTACCTGGAAATCCTATCATATCACTGAAGCATTTACTTAAATAATTGAATTAAAAGTAATAGCAAACTAATATACAACCTATCCTAGTTACACTAAATTGAATAAGCTTTGCCCATACAACCTGAAGATAGCTAGTCGGTAACAATGGAGACAAGATTCAGAGAAAATAGATATGGCGGTGATTCATTTTTTCATTAATTTTCATTGAAAATCATATAAAAATTGGAATAAAACTCATAACAACTCAAGACAAGACAACATGATCCTTAATTGTTAATGTATCTACAAATTTGCAGCAAAAATACATCACAAAATTGACATCAAGAAAATGGACCAAATGCAAGTCTAGCAAAAACTAAAATAACAATTTGGACCTTTTCTCTAGCCTTAGAATCTCATTTATATAGCATGAGATGCAACAAGCTTCAGGCCTAGAGAATACTGATAATTGTCCTTAAGACATAAAGATATTTACAAAAGTTACTATCATAAAAGACAAAAATTGGTGCAATAGAATGGTTTTCTTCATGAATATTCCTTTTAAGGGACTACTTCTACTATAGGTTCTTTGTTGTTGGGGAATTTTGTGATTGGATTTGATATAGTTTGTTAGAGTAAATAATTAATTAATTGTTAATTATTTATTCTATTTACTTAAGCTTCCTTAGGTTAATGCATTTATTTAATATTTAGTATTTAATAGTTGTAGTGGTTAGTTGATGACAACACGGGAGTTTTTTCCCTTCTAGCATGTTTCACCTTTTGTGGATATGTGCTGAGTTGTCATCCTTATCTTCTACCACCTTTCAGCTTGTTCTACAAGCTTCCTTGAGGTCTTTATAAGCGACCTCTCTCTCTTTGTATTTTCATCACATTATCACATATTGTATATTGTAAATACATATTCTTCTTGTGTTTTTATATGTGGTCTCTCATGTCCATTTAGGGTTTTTCCCTTGCTCCATGCTCTTCCTCTTCTTGGCTTCTCTTTGACAAGTTCTCGCATGCAGGTGATCTTGGGTGTCTTCAGAGTTGGTTCTCCTCAACTCTAACATAGTTGTCATTCCTTGAAGTGTGTGACCATTGGACTTACTTGTAATGGACTAGGCTCTTATATTTGAAGCTAAGTTTAACTCATGGTTCTCCATCTAGGTCATCTTGTATTGAAAAACTAATAGTTATACTTGATTCTTCTGCTACCAATTCATCAATTTGAATTTTTGTACCTATTTATGCAGTTGATTGTTTATCCTTTTCTTCCTCTACATTTACTGGTGCATCAACTATTTCTAGTTCATCTTGGTCCATCTCATCTTCATCTATTTCACCAAGCACTAACAATTTTGAAAGTACAAAAATTTGCCATCCACTTGTCAAAAAGTGTGTCATCTAGCCAATTAAAACTCAAAATATCATGTTGTTTCTTCAAAACATATTCTCCTAATTTATCTATTTCAATAAACTCCTCTTTAAAAGAATCATAAAATATTTGAACTTTAACAACTTCTTCAATTGTATTTGCCAACCATGCATTCCCTTTTCATTTATGACCCTATTTAGCCTAAGGCATAACAGATCATCCAATTCTATGGTCCATTCCTCTTTATCTTACAATTTGTCCATTTTATTTAGTGCATGGGGCAAAAGTTAAAAGTTTATACTCTTTTCTTTTGAAAGATAATTTATGATTCTCCTCTACAATGCAATTCTTTTATTATCAAAATCAGATAGATCATTAGTCATAGTCAAATGTCTTTTCTATTTGTTCACAAGAAAAATTGATGACTGAGAAACATAAAAGAGTAACATCCATGTCCCTGTTATTCCATTTATTTACAATTAGCTTCAAAGCATCCTCATTACTTTTTAGCTCATTCCATATGCTCGTTATTTTTGTCAATTGTTCATAAAATCTAGGCCAACCAATCTTATCTACCTAATACATAGTTGTTTTTCTCAAATTGTCTTCATACTGGATATCTAGTTCCATATGTAATGCCCAAAGTTTGCTCTTTTCCTCTTGAAAATCCTCTACTGTATAATATTGAGGTCTCTATGGGGTATGTGATAGCTCTATAAGGAGAGTTGGTTTAAAAGGCTCAACTAGAGGATGAAGATAAGTAATTTTAGCTTTGCTAGACTGTCCTTGATACCATGTCATCTTGTTTTTAGGCTCCATTCTCTTATGTACTTCTTTATTGTAAGCTCCCACAACTTACTCACATTTTTTTCTTGTAGTTCTAAATTTTGTTGTTTCTCCTTCTTGGCTATACCTAGGGTGGGGTTAATTGTTCAAACTTTTAGCTCTCTGGCCTCATCATTTGGGGTATCTTCCACCCTCTTAACAATCAAGTTCCCAATAATGTCAATATCATCAGGCTGAGAGAAATTGGCTCTAGATCCTCTTCTCATTGACCAAATTCCCATGGTAACATGGTCTTCACTAAACTTAGCACCTCTAAGATCTTTTCTCACCTTTTCATCCACACTTAACTTCTTGGTAACAATGTTAAAAGCCATTGCATTTGCAATATCCCAATTTGGTAAGAGAAAAACCCTAGATGATCTTATCATTTCTCTTCCCTCCTCAAGGGTCAAATTTATAAATTCTTGCATCAATTATTCTTTTATTTGATCTTATAGAGCTATCTCTTCCATTTCTAGATGCTCTACCTTCCTCTCCATAGGGTTTAACTCTTGTCCTCTATAATCAACAATAGTTAGCTCAAGGCTAGGCATGGGAGGTTCTTAAGGATTTCCTTCATCTAATTCTATAATAGTAATAAAAACTCCCCCTTGGGATTCTAATTGCTTCATTTTCTCCTTAGTGAGTTGTTCATCTCCTATATGCAAAGGAGATTGAGTGGGTGTGTATTCTTCTATTTGGGATACTTGTTTTTCTTCTATCTTTTGCCTCTTGGGCTTTGGCTCTTTAGATCTCTCTTCCAAAATAGTACTAGTTGATCCAACTATTTATTTTCCCTTTTCAACTGCATGTTCTTTGTTCTTAATGATGAACTATAGCTAGACCTCCTCTGAATGACCAATTGTCCTAAACCTATTGCAGGGGTAAAATACAACCTTTTCATTACTTGTCTTGCCTTGTCAGGATAAGAATTGATAAAAGGGGTCTTCTTTTCATTCATGGTCTCCATAACCTCTAAGAAAGTGATCATCAACTTGTTCATCTTATCTATTTTTGTCTTTGCATTTTTCAAAGGCTTATAATCTTGATGGGGACACAACCCAAGAACAAAATGGACACAATAGAAAAAGGGAAATTTTATTAACTAAAAAATAAGCTAGTACATTCAGTACAAGGAAAATAAACTTCAAAACATGCCCTCAGGGCTTACAATAGCATAAATGTGGAGATAATTTCTCCTTTCAGTACCTCCTCTCAAACTCCACTCCGAACTGCCTTTTACAATGCCAAGAATCTCCTTAAATAGACCTCAGAGGGTAATGGACTAGGAATACATTCTAGAAAGTGCTAGTAGGCATCCACCGACCAAATAGAAGGTTCCAGAAGCTACGTTAGAAGTCGGCGCAAATCTAGAAGAATCCAAAAACGGTAACCAAACTTTTGAGAGGCATAACTTTTGAACCGTAGCTCCTATTGATGAACCATTTACATTTTTTGAAAGTTCTCAAAGCACTCTATAGCCCTATGGATGAGCTTTGCTCATCCCCCATTTTTTGGCCCTTTTCAAGGTCATTTAATGCCCCTAACCTAACTTTGAAGCACTTTTAGGAGGTCTCCAAAACTTGAAAAACTGCAATAACTTTCAAACCGTGGGGCCTTTTGACCTAATTCTTTTTCTAGAATGCTCTAAATCACAATTACATTCATCTGGCCAATTCACACCTTCTAGTTTATCGAAATGATGGCCCAATTACATACTCCTATTTTTTTGGGATTTTCTAGCACACTGATAGTGGAACTGTGAGAGTTGGAACCTTTATTTGACCCAAATGGGTGTCCAAAAATGAAAACACATGAAACATAAACTAAGTCTAAGTACATTTTTTTTGGGTGACATAGGATTGCCCTTATACCTCTAGATGCTCCTACACCAGACACCCAGGGTAGATTGAAAAGTAACCCTGTCACTTTATGAATGGTAGAGGAAATCCCAAATGGGAAACCTCAGCTGCTGAAATCCAAGTTGAATCCTTGATTGGTTGTCCTTTCCATTTGACTAAATACTCTTCATACTGCTTGTTTTTGGTACTCCTACCCACACGATGATCTAGAATTTCTTCTATCTCCTCCTTCTTAGAAGCAGGAATCGGACATGGCTCTAACACCAGCTCCTCATCTGCACCATCATCATGATACTCTATTAAATTTGTAATGTTGAAAATGGGAGAAATATGAATACCATCTGGTAGCTCCACCTCATATGCATTTCCTGAGTCGTGTTTCTTCAAAATTTTGCAAGGGCCAAATTTCTTCATTTTCAGCTTTTTGTAAGTACCGGCTGAAAATCTTTCTTTTCATAAGTGCACCATGACTAGATCCCCTACTTGGAATTCCTTATGTCTTCTCCTTTGACCAGCCCTAGCTTTATACTCTTGATTCATCTTGGTAATGTGTGCCTGAACCTCCTCATGTAGACACTTGATATGTTAAGCAAATTCTTCTGCTTTAGCACTTGTCCTCTCCCCTTGCTTTATCTTCCTCAATTCTAGTACAGTCCTTGGGCTATTCCCATATACAATTTGGAATGGTGATTTTCCAGTACTCCTATTTATAGAGTTATTGTAGGAAAACTCTGCTTGTGGTAGAATCAAATCCCATCCCTTGGGCTTATCCCCAACTAAACATCTCAGCAAATTGCCCAGACTTTTGTTTACCACTTCTGTTTGGCCGTCAGTTTGTGGGTGATGGGTGGAACTGAATTTCAAGTCTATTCTCAAATTTTTCCACAATGTCCTCCAAAAATACCCCACAAATTTAGTCTCTCTATCAGAAACTATGCTCCTTGGAAGACCATGTAGTCTTACCACCTCTTTGAAAAACAAGTCTACAATATGGACAACATCATGAGTTTTGTGGCATGGAATGAAATGTGCCATTTTGGAGAACCTATCAACCACCACGAATACTGAGTCATTACCCCTTTGTGTCCTTGGAAATCCAAGAACAAAATCCATACTTATGTCCTCCCATGGCCTTGATGGAACAGGCAATGGCTGATATAGGCCAGTATTGTGACTAAACCCCTTGGCAACTTGACAAACCTGGCAACTCTGTACAAACTTCTTCACATCCTATGAAATTTGAGGCCAAAAATAATGTTCTCTAAGAATGGAAATGGTCTTATCTTGACCAAAATGTCCTACCATCCCTCCACTATGTTTCTCCTTAATCAAATTTTCCCTCATGGAACTCCTTGGAATGCATAATTGACTACCCTTGAACAACATGTCATCCTGAATCAAATAGTCTAACCACTTGGTTCTATCTATAGAAATAGGTTCTTTACAAGCTTTCCATGCTTCAGCAAAATTAGGATCCTCGGTGTACAAATTCTTGAGTTCATCAAACCCAACTACTTCAACCTGCATTACTATAAGAAACAACTATCTCCTACTTAGTGCATCTGCAACCCTGTTAGATTTTCCACTTCTATGCTTCAACACAAATGTATAACTCTGCAAGAACTCTACGCACTTCATATGCCTCTAATTCAATTTACCTTGGCTATTTAGGTACTGTAATGCCTGATGATCAGTATACAAAACAAATTCCTTTGGCAATAAATAATGCCTCCATTTCTTTAAGGCCTGAACTATTGCATAGAACTCTTGATCATAAACAGAATACTTCTTCTTTGCATCATTCAATTTTTCACTAAAATATGCAATAGGCTTACCTTCTTGGCTTAATACAGCCCCAATAGCACTACCACTAGCATCACAATCTACCTAGAACACATTTCTAAAATCTGGAAGTGCTAACATAGGCTGTTCTCTCACCTTCTTCTTCAGTAATTCAAAACTTCTCACAGCTGCTGCAGTCCATTTGAACTCTTTTCTATCCCCTCTTATTGTATCGGTTAGGGGTGCACACATGCCACTGAAATTCTTAATAAACTTCCTGTAAAATCTAACCAGACCATGAAATGATCTTACCTCAGTAGTAGACCTTGGAGTAGGCCATTCCAAGATGGCTTTTACCTTCTCTGGATCCATTTTGAGACCTTCAGGTGATATAACAAACCCCAAATAGACTAACTCCCTTTTTGCAAAGATACACTTCTTCAAATTAATTAACAGTTTCTCTTCCCTTAGCCTTTCAAGGACACTATGAACATGCAATAAATGTTCTTCCAAAGTCTTGCTGAAAATTAAAATATCATCCAAATAAACAATAAAAAATTTTCCCAAGAACTTCTTAAGTACCTCATTCATGAGCCACATGAAGGTGCTTGGGGCGTTCGTCAATCCAAAGGGAATGACTAACCACTCATAAAGACCCTCCTTGGTCTTGAAGGCTATTTTCCACTCATCTCCTTCTCAAATCTATATTTGGTGATAACCACTCTTTAGATCTATCTTTGTGAAGTACTGAGCTCCACTCAAGCAGTCCATAAGATCATCCATCCTTGGAAAAGAAAACTGGTACTTGATGGTTATCCTATTTATAGCTTGAGAATCTGTATACATCCTCCACTCTCCATCCTTCTTTGGTGCGAGTATTGCAGGTACTGTACATGGACTCAGGCTCTCTCAAATCAAGCCCTTTCGCAACAGCTCCTAAACCTGTCTATTAAGCTCTTCTATTTCAGTAGGAGTCATCCTGTGAGTAGCCTTGTTAGGCAAACTAGCTCCTAGAATCAGATCTATCTGATGACTGATTTGCCTTACTGGTGGCAATCCATCTGGAACATTATCAGAGATAATATCTCCAAACTCCCCTAGTAAATCTAAAACCTCAAGTGTTATTTCACTACTACCTTCTTTATCTTTCCTAGGAATCAAAGCATAGCATATATGCTGATGTTTCATGCCATCTAAAAACTTCCTTTCATCAAGAAGACAAATCCTAGCACTGCTACATACCTTTTCACCTTCCTTTTTCATGGGCTTCAATTTGTGGTGAACTCCATCCTTTGTCAGAGAGTATGTGTTTGCATGTCCATCATGTATTGCATGTCTATCAAACTGCCATGGTCTACCCAACAATAGATGGCAAACATCCATCGAAATAACATCACAGAGAACTTCATCATGGTAACTCCCAATTTTGAATTTCACTAAACATTGTTCACTTACCAGGACCTTATGATCATCTTTTACCCAAGCAATCTGATAGGGCTGGGGATGTTTCTCCCTCTTGAGCTTCAGCTCAGAGACCATCTCTTCTGATACCAAGTTATCAGTGGTACCACCATCAATGATCACGTCACAACATTTATCCTCACACTTGCATCTGGTACGAAACAAACTCCTCTGTTGTCCTAGTTCAATCTCACCACTTAGTAGGACTCTTTCATTTACTAAGGTCTCTCCTCTTTTTGTATCCTCTGAATGTGATGATTGTGCATCCTCATCCACATGAGCAACCCTAGCTTGGCCCTCAACTGTCCTATCTGTCCTTCCTTGTCGTTGAGGGCATTCAAAGGCACGATGACCTTCTTCATTGCAATGGAAATAGGTACCACGAAAGCCTCCTCTTCCTTTTCCATTTCCTCTACCTCTTCCTCTCTGATTTCCAAAGTCTTGATCATGGGAGCAGTTGAAACCCTCATTCCTCTGGTTCCTGCTAGTACCCACATCTTCATTTTTCTTTTGGGTTTCATTGCAGCCTCCAAATGATTTACCACTTCCCCTTCCTCCTTGACTGCGCCCTCTTTATCTTCCTTCAAACCTTTTATTTAGCTTCTCTTCAACTTGTATGGAAAATTGGTAGGCCTCTTCAATGCTGGTCATTCTTACCAGACTTAATTCCTCATGGATGCTAGGTCGCAACCCACTGATATAAAGAACAACCTTCTCCTTATTTACTTCTGAATGCACCACTCTAATCAAGAGTTGGTAAAATTCCTCTATATATTCTTGGACTAATCTTCCTGCTTGCTTTAACCCATGCATCTTCTTAAACAAATCAAGCTCATAGTCTATAGGAATGAACTGCTTCTTCAATTTGTCCACCATGCGATCCCATCTTGTGATCTTTTCCTTTCCTCTTCTTTTTCTTTCCAATTGAAACTCTTGCCACTAGATTTTGGCATGGCCTTTCAGTTTGGCCTTTGCAAACTTAACCCTGTCTAGGTCCCTGACATCCTTATACTCAAAGTATTCTTCCAGTTCATTGATCCGATTGATCAACTCATCTGGTTTCAGATTTCCTAAAAATATACCCACTTGAATTGTAGGTCTTTTTCCAAACTTAGTAATGGCCCTAAAAAGCCTTTCCTCTGCATGATTCAGAACTTCCTTGTCAAATTCCCCTTCTAGTCCCATTTCTTCTTCTTCATTGTCATCTTCACTTTCATCTCCTGTGGCCACAGTTGCTCCTCTATGGAGCTCTTCCTGCAATGCTTGTACCTACCTTTGGAGGGCTCTAACCTCCTCAGGATTAATAGCTCTAGCCCTTCCACCACACTCTCTTCATGGAGGCATCTTCTAACTCGAACCCACAACCACACAGTCCTGGTGCAAACTGCCTCATAGTCAGTGCTCTGTCTACACACTCAGGAAAACTAGGTCTGATACCACTTGATGGGGACACAACCCAAGAACAGAATGGACACAACAAAAAAAGGGAAATTGTATTAACTGAAAAATAAGCTAGTACATTCAATACAAGGAAAATAAACTTCAAAACATGCCCTAAGGGCTTACAATTGCATAAATGTGGAGATAATTTCTCCTTTCAGTACCTCCTCTCAAACTCCACTTCGAACTGCCTGTTACAATGCCAAGAATCTCCTTAAATAAACCCTGGAGGGTTAAGAACTAGGAATACATTCTAGAAAGTGCTAGTAGGCATCCACCGACCAAATAGAAGGATCCAGAAGCTGCGTTAGAAGTCGGCGCAAATCTAGAAGAATCCAGAAATGGTAACCAAACTTTTGGGAGGCATAACTTTTGAATTGTAGCTCCGATTGATGAATTATTTACATTTCTAGAAAGCTCTCGAAGTGCTCTGTAGCCTTATGGAGGAGCTTTGCTCATCCCCCATTTTTTGGCCCTTTTTGAGTTCATTTAATGCCCCTAACCTGACTTTGAAGCATTCTTAGGAGGTCTCCAAAACTCAAAAAAATTGCAATAACTTTCAAACCGTGGGGCCTTTTGACCTGATTCTTTTTTTGGAATGCTCTAAATCACAATTACATTCATCCGGCCAATTCACACCTTCTAGTTTACTAAAATGATGACCCAATTACATACTCCTATTTTTTCAAGATTTTCTAGCACACTGATAGTGAAACTATGAGAGTTGGAACCTTTATTTGACCTAAATGGCTGTCCAAAAATGAAAACACATGAAATAGAAACTAAGTCTAAGAACATTTTTTTTCAATGACATAGGATTTCCCTTATACCTTTGGATGCTCCTGCATCAAATCTCCCTCAAAAAAATTAATGAATTCTAAAACCCTAGAATAGACTCTCATTTTTTATTTTTTAATCTCTTGTTCTTGGAGAGAAATTCATTTCTTATTACATCTTCAGGGAAATATGGTTGATGTTTTTGATCGCTAGTCATAGCCCTTTTCTTGAATATTTCAAAAAATCCTTCACTAACATTGAAATGAGGATGGGAGACATTCATTTTTTATGGTTCTAAAACTTTATAGAAACAACCAACCCCCCTTTGTAATTATGAATTGATGATAAACTATACAAGATGGAAAAATAGAGCCCCTAGACCTACCAGTCAATTCTGCTTCCTCCAAACCACCTATTTGCCATAACATCTAAGCTATTCCTACCTTAAGAGGTACTTGGTAGGGAAGCACATGTGGAGTTCCTTGGAATCCATATACTCTTAAAACTATTGACACTAGATATGGTATGATGTCTGCCTAGTTATGAGAAACTTTCAAGTTAGTAGGGTTATCCATAGTCCTAATGAAATCTAGCAATGCCTTAGATATCTTGGGTTATCTCTTAATAATAGGTTCCTTAGTCTAGATGCAAACTATCTATCAAACCTTACAAGACTAGCATCCTTTGCATCCCAAGCCATATCTGCACTCCAGAATTGAATTGGTAGAGACTCTCCATCATATTCTCTTGTTAACATTATTTCCTTTTCAAAGAAAGAAACTCGTCTATACAAAAACATATGCATCAAAAAAGAATAAAAACAAAAGGTTTTCTCAATTTTGGCCTTTGCAATTCCAATTAGACCTATGTGAATTTCTTCCACTAAATAGGATGCAAAATAAAAAATAATATCCACATCAAAGGAAGAGATCTATACCATCATATACATAAACTTTATTGGCACATACTCTTGCTCATCTTGACTAAAGACCTTGCACAAAGTCATATGGACATCTATAGCCCTATAATTGCAAAACAATTTCTTGAAATGCTCTTTAGTTGATGTTGTAACAAAAGTTAAATTCCAACTAAGGCCAAGTGTCCTCTTAATGCCCCTTGCCTAATTTGATCCTTATGAGACAAGTACTCCTTCTCCAATCCTTGAAAGTCAATGACCTCATGATAATCTATGGTCAGGTCCATTCCAAAAAATTCTTGTATTTCTTCTGCAATGATTTTCATCAAACATTCCCCATCTTTTCTTGTTACCATCCTAGTTACTAGATCATAATTTTGGACTACAATAGTGAGAAGCTCTAAATCCATAAAGACTCCAGGAACTACTAACTTACCTAAGTCAAAATTCTAGATATTTTTGTCGGGAGGAAACAATTTCCTTTCTGAAAACTAATTCTTAAATAGTTGTAACCTTATTTTAGAAGTTATGGCATCCCATTCCCAATTCCTTTTGTCAAAAAGGCCATCTACAATTTAGAGTCTAGGGTTTGCAGGAACTAATTTTTTATTTGGGTGGATTCATTAGTAGACTCACTTAATTGTTGTAGAAAATCATCATGAATATTTTGACCAACATATTCAACTTTCCTAGAGAAACCCTTTTTTGGAGGCGTACTTGAAACAACAATGAGGAGATACCAAAATTATGTGTAGAAAAAGATACTTATTTGGTCCTTTTATTTCTTCTCTGAATGCTGCAATGAATCACCAATAGAAAATTTCACAACTTAACCAAGCTAAAACTAGATTCTTCAACAGGTTCAGGCTCTAGGAAATCAAAAAACATATTCATACGATAAAATTCTTGGCTGTCCACACTACATTTTTTTATTAGTTCACACAAGGAGCTTTAATTCCCATGAATGGGTTTTTAGAGGAAAAATAGAATGGCATTCCCCTTTGAGTTTGAAAATAGGTTGTTGATTTACAAAAAATTTACAATCAAGAAATGAAAAACATTCTGATTCATCTTCAAACTTCTTAGTTTGTGATCAATCCAATCAAATTTTACATGTTATCCCTTTTCTCCTTAGTGGCAACTTGGAAATTATTCATTTATGCAGTCGAAAATATGTTGGGTGCTTGCTATGTTGCCAAGGATAAAAATCAAACAACTTCCTTTGGCAACATGATGACAACCCTCAATTTAATGTACATTAGACGATCAAGGTGACACTATGAAACTCCTCTGAAGGTGGCACATTATCTGATGTGTCAACCTCTCACTATGTCACCAAGGATAAAATATTTGTAACTTCCTTTGACAACAAAGAGACCATCATCAATCTTGAAAAGATCTGATAGTTCAGACCAATATCTTATTTCTATAAAAGTATATAGCTCTTGGCAAATGAAAATCTGACATCTGGCACCCATCTGATGATTTGGATCATGTGGCAATTTTTGCAAAGGCTAGTCCTGCCACTTTCTATATGTCAAACTCTCGCTATGTCTCTTTGGGTAAAGGTCATTCAATTCTAGAAAATGACATAGTGATAGCCCTAGATCAATCTAAGATCAATGGTGGAAAAGGTACATTGAAAGATTGTCCCTTTTCGACAAAGAATGAATGAGCATGGACACTTGTTACATCATTCTAACACACCCACTAGCCACAAGGGAAAAAGGACCCACATGGCCACGTGTTGAGTTCTCGCTATGTTGCAATGAATAAAGAATGATCAACTTTTTATGGCGACAAAGTGAGGCTTGTTGATTTAAAAACTAATCAACAATGCATGATGTCTTATTGAATATTTGTGTTATCGAAAACCTTTCTAATGAGATAATGTGTTATGAGCTCTTCATTAGTGGGATGGAACGTGAATCTAGGAGGTAGTTGTGCATCACCCATATCATGACTGTAACTAAAGTTAAGAGCCTCTATTATTGAATTCTCTTCCCTATTACCCATATTCATTTTCGTAATCTCTAGTAAGGCCAAAAATGGTAAATCAAAACGAGTGAGAGGTTGAGTAATTTGAGCCTGATAAGGGTAAGAAGAGGAAGAGGGCACCCCCTAGGGAAAAGAGACAAGTAGTTAAGGCACAAAAAGCACCATCTCAATAGGAGAAAGTTGTACCTCAAGTTGAGCATCAACTAGAACCAATAGAAATGATACAACCTAAACAATAGGAGGAGGAACAAACTGACAAATAGAGGGTTCCACTGCTTAGAACCACTAGTACATTTGAGGTCATTTTTCAACCATTATTGGTCAAAATTTTGACCCAATTTTTGACCAAATCTCGACCAAGTTTGACCAACCCATTGGTTGATAATTTTGACCAATACATTGGTCGAAACCTTTGAAACATGTTGGGACAAGTTCTGCCAAGCATTGGTCAAAATTTTGACCAATGCTTGGTCAAAAACTACCTAGTATTGGTCAAAATAAGCCAAGCATTGGTCAAAATGTCAAACAATGCTTGGTAGAAAATTGCCAAGCATTGGCCAAAATTTTGATCAATGATTGGTCAAAAAAAATAGAGCATTGGTCAAAATTTTGACCAATGCTTGGTCAAATTTTGTTTTAGGCCTACACTTGTTGAGGTACACTTCAACAATGGCTCTTCTTGTGAAATTATTGTCGAAAACCTTTCTAATGAGATAATGTGTTATGAGCTCTTCATCAGTGGGATGGAACATGAATCCAGGAGGCAGTTGTGCATCACCCATATTATGACTATAACTAAAGTTAAGAGCCTCTATTATTGAATTCTCTTTCCTATTACCCATATAGAATTCAATAATAGAGGCTCATAACTTTAGTTACAGTCATGATATGAGTGATGCACAACTACCTCCTGGATTCACGTTCCATCCCACTGATGAAGAGCTCATAACACATTATCTCATTAGAAAGGTTTTAGACAAAAATTTCACAAGAAGGGCCCTTGCTAAAGTGGACCTCAACAAGTGTGAGCCTCAGGGAGGGTTCAATTCCCTCCTTTATTATCCACTATGCATATAATTCCACACACCCATTTGATCTCGAATGATGATATGTACTGAATGCTGAGTGTCTATGCTGAATGCTCCAAAACCATCCATTTCATGCCTTCAACTGTACACAATGTCTTTCTAGTTTCTTTCTACTCACATGCCCATTTCATTTCATATGATCATCTAAAAATTGTGTCACTCTAAGCTCTCAACTATTTCCTCTTGATTGATCATCTCATAATTGCTGAATGAGAGCTTTGGGATAAGCTATAGACACCCATCAAAGCATAAAGGATTTTTTTAGACAGTGTAGATGAAGTAGTAGCATTTTCCTTGGGATACATGCTTGCAAAATGGAAGCATAGATAAGTCATGTGAACTTTTTGATAGGATGCCTAAACATAATGTGGTCATCAAAAGCCATGATTGTTGGATATGCACAAAATAGATATATTGAGAGAATATATTTGTTTAAGTTGCAACTACCTTGGTAGACATGCATGCAAAATGTGGAATCATAGGTAAGGCGTTTGAACTATTTTATTGATTGCCTCCATGAAATATCATCTAATGGCAAGCCAAGATTGTAGGATATGCATATTGATTTGTTGAATATATCCAGATGATGTAGTGACATTCTTGTTACTGCAACCAATGCCACATATGTATAAAACTAGGATTCCAACTCTTGTTGAGGTTGTAAATTATGTTAAACATAGTCTCAAGCCATAATAGTTTTCTATCTACAAAAATTAGAAAGAGAATCATACAAACTTGTGCGAGCTCTTTGTATTTTCTTTGATATGATATTCAAGAAAAGGATGAGAAACAAAACTCTAAATAAGCAGGAAAGCTCTCCATGTGCTCTACACCCCATAGGTAAATCTACTCTAATAAAAGAGACAATCAAAAACTAGTTCACTTTGCATTTGTAACCTTGGGCAGGCTCTTAGCAACATGCTAACATTGAACCTTTGATGTAAAGGAGAAATAGACAAGCTCATAACCCTCAGGAAGGCTTTCTTAGATAAGAAGTTTCTGAGCAAACACAAATTCTCAATAATAATGCTGCTATGATTTTCTTGTTTAAATCCAAACAAAGTTGTATTATCTTGGGCAGAGAAGACTACTATTTTTTGTGGTTAAGGATCCTTTAGATCAGTAGAATCACATGTAAACTAGATGTGACATTGTAGTAAGAAAACTATAATAAGAGCTAAGAGCTTGCCTAGTGATTAGAGCTCGAGACTAGACACTGCATGAAGCATTTGTAGGCATTTGAGTCTAAAGTGTCACTAGCACAAAATCAAACTAAAAAGGAAACTTGGCAAATAAAACTAAATAAAAATAGTCCTTTTGAGTAAATATCAACATTGTATGAACAATACCATTACAGTGCACTATAATTGGTACAAATATATTGTTGGCTAAGTCCCATGACATAATGCTAGTTCCTAGGTATGTCAATATGCTTACTTATCCAGGTATATCGTTTTCTTACAGATAAAGGACAATCTACTAAAAAAAGAAAAGACCACTTTTTACAAATTCACACAGGTATAAACCCATTCAACTCTGAAGGTAATGCTCTTACTACCATTTCACGTCCAGTAAATTTGTTGTAAGTTCCCAAGTGATGATAGTTGTAGCATTACCAGGGAAAGCTCTCACCAATGTAGGCCCCAAGCCAGCATATAATCCTGTAAAATTGAGTTCTCTATAAATCTTCCAAACATAGAATTGGGAAATGGTTTCATGTTCATTAATATGAGTACTTATTGCTTTTAAATTCATCTATTGGTTATCTAAGACTACTTAGTAGAATAGATCCTAGACAAACAGATAGAAGCTAAGTCCCGTGGTATTTGAATATTTAAATTTTAATCTTTTAATTAGAACATTCTATATACCCACTATAAAATAAACATGCAAACAATTGGTGTTAGTATCGTGAATGATAATTTTTTTATCCAGAACACAAGAAAACATGCAAATAAATGAATTAACCCAATTCAATAATCCAACCATCAATCCTAAAAGATATCCTAATTGTTGTCATAAGAATCCAACAACTTTGTAGAAGCCTAGTCAAAATCTTTATTAAAAATTAATTTAAAAACATTTTTTCTAGAGTAGAGTCCATGTAAAAATGAGATTTTATGTCCTACCATCCTGATTGTGTGTATAGGATTTTTGCTTGCATTAATATTTGGACTGTTTGAATATGGGTTTTTGCAACATCAAGAGGCAAAATAGCTGACCAAAACTGCAAAGCAAATTACAAGTTTTGTTGCACACATTTGATCTGCAAAAACTAAGTTTAAATACTTAAATTGAAATTCCAACATTAAGGTTACATACCTCAATTCTTGCAAGCCCACCAGAGACAACTCCAACTCCTACTTCTATAAAAACTTTAGAAGAGTAGTTGAAAAATTGAGAAGATTGGGAATTCATTTGGGGATTCACTTTATCATGCATACTAATAAGTGAAAGCATATGATATCAATTCAATTCATAAGTACTGAAGAAAATTGTGTTTCCAATAGACTCCCTAAAAAATGTAGTTAGGCCACCATGAAGCAAACCTTGTACCTGGAAAATTATGCACCAATGAAACAATCAAATAATATCTTGTATAATGAAGGATACCATGCGAAGCATTTATATTGCATGTCTACAACTACATACCAAATAGTAACAAAAAATTAACACCTTACCCTTTCATTTCTAAGAGTTTGCAGTGCACAGTCCAGAGGCCCATCATATATCTACTGATGCTTTTTTAGTTGCCTATTATCATTCTCCTAAACTTGCAATCTACATTAAAAAACAACAAATAGTCAATGGTATGGAGTCTAGAATTCAATTTATATACATACAATAGAGACAAAGTCTAGTTCTTGTTACCTTTATCAACTTTTTTGGGCACAATACAAAACTTATTAATGCTCCACCAAAAGCTGTAGAAGGAACAACAATCTGAAGTTTGGGCTTGCCGCTACCAGGATCTCCTCCCTTTCCAAAGAACCACCATGCCAAATATGATCGCATTAGGACTATAGACATAAACTATACACTAAAAAGAGGAAAAAGTACATCAAACAGTCGCCAATGTTCCTATGAAGATAAATCAATATGCCTACTTATCCAGGTATATCATTTTCTTATGGATAAAGGACAATTTATTGAAAAAGGAAAAGACCACTTTTTACACATTCACATAGGTATAAACCCATTCATTGTGGGAAAGTAGAAAGAAAATCTAAAGTACTAGTGATGCAAACAAAAGTATCTAGCATCCAATCAGGCAATTCACCTTGAACATCCGTCCAAGTTTCTCAACGCACTCCATAACAAGTTGTTGGTGTGCTAAAACTTTTCTACACTTCATAATTCTTACAATTGATGCATCAATTGCATAACGTCTATCTTTATCCACATCCTCAATCACCTTTTTTTCCTCATCCACTGGTTAAGCATTGGCCCTACATCAAAGATTTTGGTGTTTGATCACGAGATTGAGAAGCGTGAAGACAAGAACAATGAGACCGCAAGGTTCTCAAGGTTAAGCACTCGCCACTTGCTAAATAAAGGAAGCACCTTGCGGTCTAGCAACCCATGTGAAGTACCCAATTAAAAGGAGCCTACCAGAGAGTTGGTCAACACATTCTTTTTCATTGTTGAGATATTTTAGAAACCCAGAACCCCAAATAGCAAAAGCAAACAAACAAATTCAAGACTGTTTAAGCTTTACCCAATAATAATATCCCAGGAGTCCAAGAACAACATTTGACTAGAAGGGTGGTGACAAGAAGTGTGGGGCAACATCCCTTTAGACCATATAAATTCTTCTACAGTTCATGTTTTGAATGCCATAAAAACCTAGAATTAACATTACAATCCATGGTTTGAATAATATAAACTCTTAGAATCAATACAAAATCCATGGTTTGATTGCTATGAAAACTTAGGACCAATACTAAATTTCATGCTTTGAATGCAATAAAGACTCAGAGTAGTCATATAATATTTTGTAACTCAATAGATTAAATGTGTTGCAGTACTTACCAATTGTGATGTTGCAAGATGTGCATGAACCTACAATGTTCATCATACCAATGACAATCATCTCTTTATTGCCATCAATATTGTAGTTCTTGAATAGTGCAAATGTTTTGCCATCTGCTATTCCTTCTTGCATGGGACTCATTTAAATTAGCCAGAGGTAATAAATTACGAGCCAATGAACATAATTCAAGGGATTAGCTCTTATAGTGAGTGTGATGATGCCAATTATCAGTCCTGCCTTCACAGGGGTCTTTAAATATTTGGCCTCGAAAACAAAGAATTCAGTGGTCAATGGGTTCAAACCACTTTTTAAGTGACCAACCTATTTGAAGCCACCCAGAAAAACATTAGCAAAAGAAACATGCATTTTAGGACTAGAAAATCATGTTTAGAACAACAATTAGACATAATATCAAACAAATTGTTCCATACCCATCTTGTTTCAAACTCACTAAATAACTAGTATCTTTTGGGTAGTGATACCAAACATGTACAGATCATAATAATAAGTGATTTGATAAGTGATTCATTCTATCATACTTAGACATGAGTGAATTGAACACATTGTGCAAAAATGAATACAAGACAATATAGAATAGTTGGTGATAGAAACTCATACAATCTCAACCCCATGTTTATTAGCATGTGTAGCGAACACCAGCATGCTACTAAGAATTACAGATGTCAGAGGAGAAGCTTTTGATATCTAGAAGAGCTTAGGATTTTTCTTACTCCGTTAGATCAGCCCATAAGAATGAAAAAATAGATCAACGCCATATCAGACATCAGTCATTCCATGTTGTTTCTTCTTTTCGTTATGAAGGCTAGGTATTATATGGATAGAAAAATGAAAGAGAATCACAAAGTTATGTTATAATACTGAGAATTTGACGAGTGATGAGTAGAAAAGAGAGAAAGCATATTCCGAGCACTATGGTCTCCCACCTCCACTGCACATCGATACAATTACAAGAAGACAATAACAATAAGTTGGTAATATACTTTATTCAAGAATGAATTCTTTACTCTAGATGTATTCAAATCATGAGGTTGTTGATTGATTGCATATAAACATACCTTGTGAGTTTGTCCCCATACTGATCTCATGGCAGAGGCTATGTCTATCTCTACAGTAAAATGTTGAAGACCAAGAATGCCTTTTAGCTGTTGGAGAGAAACAACAGTGGCTACTCTAGCCATGAAACCCACAATAGTTGCATGTGATAGAAAGTCTATAATGAATCCCAACCTATAGTAGAATCATAAATGATGGGACACATACTATTAGTGACAAAAATCTAGCTGTTTGGCTCCACTGAAAAAGATTCTAGTGCTGTCCATGAACTTTAATCATTATATAAATCAGTATGACTTTCTCATGCCATCCCAAATAAGCAAAATTAAATAACTAAAAATAGAAATATGGGACATGTTAAAACCATTGAATTACATGAGTTTTTAGTGCAAGCCTCCCACTCAATTATGTACAGTCACATGTATCTTCTCTATAAAAGAAGAATCCTATGAAGGATAGACACTGAGAGGCTTGTATAGTGACATTATTGCATTATTAGACATGTAAATCATCAACCTGAAAATGTCCATGCTTGCTTGAAAAATCCCAGCAAAGAATGTTGCAGTTAGGGCCAAGTGCAAAGCCAGTTGAGAATTTTGTGTTGGGGAGACCTCCTTGGAAATCAATGATCCTATAAGAAGAGACACAATCACCAATGATCTGTAAGATGGTTTATAGCCTCTTCCAAATCACCTGAGAAACTCTGAGATTAGAACAAATGCAAAAGGCAATCTATGTGATACCCTTCCAAAAATAATATATAACAGCCACTCTATGGATTCTATTAGCAAAGTGTTATACCATTTGACATTGCCTCCATTAATTTTCCCTTGGCTACTTGGGGAGAATCTCATTGCTCTTCAATTACTTCAACAGAGGGATTTTCCATCTATCAATAACTACATATGTTAATTAAGGAGTTGATGTTAACACCATCAATCATGTAGAAGCTCCAAAAGCAATACTAACTAAGATTCAGAATGTACTATGACATACATATTTTAGTTTTCAATAGAAAATATTATCAATCAAAGGCTTACTTTTTGTGGGGGGTCATTGTCTGGTTCAACAACTCCTTCATTGTCAAGTTCAATGTCTGATTCAACAATCTCATCATCACTGACATTTTCTTCTGGCACTTTTGGTGTAGCGCTTGAAGTACCAAATTGTTCATCCAGATGTGTATCATCATCACTTTGATCCTTGAAAGTACTTTTTTGGAGCACATTTTACAGAAATTTAGTTAAAAAAAACTACAAACATTTTGGATTCTCACAAACATTATAATTCAGATCAGTATAAAACAACATAGAAACTGATAAAATTGATTCAACACATGCTTGCTTTGTTACAATTCCTACCTGAAACTCCTTAGAATAAAACTAGTGAATTCTCAGGTGAGAATAAAGTTAAATATGGGAACCAATTTTTATTTAGAAAACCAACTAATACAACGCAAAATGTATACAAAAGAAAACTTCAAAAGCACAAATACCAACAAAGATGTTTGGGACTCAACTTTGGAGTACAAATGTATGATATTAAGATATTTATTAAACTGTAATTCTAATATAAACTTGCCTGCTAAATCATAATATGCTTGTTTGCCTCGAAAACACACAACTGAATACTAATAGTAAGATCACAATTTGACTTCTTGTTTAAAATATCTCCTACTTATCAAGCTTCAAATATCTTCATCTTTCTTCCAGTAATGCTTAAGAATTCAATGGAACTTAAATGTTTCAATTTGAAACAAGTACAAATTTCCCAATATCTAAGTGTCCAAGTCATTTACTATAGTCTACACTAATGCAATGTCTTTGTTCCTCATACATTTTTTCTAAGAAATTAATTAAACTAACTAATTAAATATCAAATTTTCTTGATATTAGTGATATTCTTTCATTCCATTACTGAGTTTCTTTCATTCCATCCATCCCATATGATGATTATTAGGAGAATTTTCCAATAGAATTTAAAGGTTTTCTTTCAATTTTCAATGTCTATCTTTCTATAAGGGACTTAGTAAATTTGGACAAGGTCCTTTCTAGGTTCAAGTATTTTCACAAAGAGGAACATGAGAAAAATTTGGTCATTGAGGGGGGGTTCCAGATACTTCTACACTGTGAAAATAGTATGAAATATTTAAGTTATTACAAGCTCAACACAATAACCACAAGTACACTTAGCTAGTTTACTAAAGTCTTGATTCCCAATTAATGGGTTGCATTAAATGCAAGCATGCCGCAATTGATCTTAATATTAGTGTTAGTAATGATTTGTTGTATTGAAATCATAGATTGGTGAAGCCAATGGCAAGAGCTATTTATTAATGAATTTTTAACTAAAATCATGTATCACTAAAGCCCATGGTAAAAGCATTCAAGTTACTAGATGAAACTTATTTCGTAAGCTCATATATTTGAGTTGTAGAGTTTTGCCACACAATCTTTCTCCATCATCATATATTGACCATATCAGCTTCATGCAAAATTTATACAATTGTGGTACTCGATAAATAACATTCATTCCTTCGTATTTTCTTCATCTTCTGCTTCATTCACATTGACTGTGAAAGTTTACTATTGATCACACCCAAGCTATCAATCACACATGAAATATAGTGTATATGTCTCCTCTCCAAGCTCTGAAGGTGCAGTAAACCCAAGCTTGACTTTAGTCTTCTTTTGGAGAAATACCCTCTTAATGGCCAATAGTTGATTACTTTTTAAATCCCCAATTACTAGCCACCATACTTCTTCCTTTTCTTTGGGATACCTTGGTGCATCAACTGGGCCCAACTCATGTCTACCTTCAAGATCTCTTTCTAGAGTGACCTACACTATTACATTCTCTCCAGCCCTCACATCATCACTGTCAACTATGTCATATGCCACATTAATGTTTGGGAAGTGATTGCAAAAACAAGCAATGTCTAACAGCTATGAATCTGTCATTTGTAACAATTCATGCCTTTCATCATCCTCCATCTCAACCAAATAAAAAATAGTTTCAATGTTTTCCCTTGGATTTTCATGGCACTTCTTAGAAAGTTCCTTGGTGAAATGTTGAAGTTGTAATAGGAAAAAATCATGGTCCCAAAGACCTTGTGTAACCATTTGGCTCAATTCCATTGCTGCAAGAGCTGGATTGAACCAACCATTACCAGAAATAACATCCAGCATAGTTTGAAGAAGCTGGTTAGCAGAAAGAAGCTTGTTGATCTAGTGTTAGGTTACCAGCTATGACATGCCTTGAAAAGTGAGCTTACAACAATGCATTTGCCTTTACATGTGGATCGGTATATTTTGGTTTGTCAATAGTAAACTTTTGATGATTTATCAATTTTCTTATTGTTTCTTCTTCACTTAGCCGTATGGGAAGCTATGAATACTCTGACCAATACACTATGACCAAAAATAAAATCTATAATTAACCATTAACCCAAAAAACTTCTGCACCTTGGAACAAAAAAGCAACTAAAATCACCACCCAATCTTCTACAACCTCCACAAGGTTATACAAGGCTTGACTCACCTTATAAGAAGGACCTTATTGAGGTTTGTTGTTGTTGCTTTAAGTCACAAACCCAACACTTCATGAAATGCTGCAACTCTTCTTCTTCTCACTTATACAACCCAAGCATCATGCACCAACCTTGGGACAAGGTGATCAAGTAACCCCAACCTTCCTAACATCCAAGGGAACCCAAACAAACATCAACACACCCAAAACAAATCAGGTATATGGCAGACCTGCTATTATTAGTCATAAGGTAAATTGCAGCACTTGGCTCTTATACCGTACACACAACCAAGAATGCAATTGGATCCTCCAAAACTCCCAAGCACCAAGGATAGTTTGGAACAACTCCTATATGACCAAAACAAGGTGTAACAAAGGTTGGAAACCTTTCTAACCACTTACCAAGCAAATTGTTGTAGCCAACCAAACAAGTACTTAGGTTTCTGAGCACTGTTTTCCACCAATAACTCAAAATTTTTACAAAGGACCAAGAAAAAAAAAGACAAATTCAAACACCCTTTTCAAAGTGCCAAAAGACTCCAAAGTTTCAAAACCTAACTCCACTCCAACATACCCTAACCTTAATCTTGCACATAGGCCTAATTAGCAACTTTAGGCTTGGTCTACAATGAAAAGGTTAAATATATGGGTGCATGGATCAATTATTCAACTTCAGTTTGTCCTCCTAGTCAAATTTAATATGCCTTGCCTCCACACCAAGTCCCAAGTTCCTTTTATCACTCTAACTCATCAAATTGCAAAAACAAGGTCTAATACATGGGTCTTATTAGACCTAGGGCTTGCTCTTAAAAATGCCTGCTGCAATCTCTTGCCTCTAGGCTTTTGACATTTGATAATACAATGCCTTAGTTTTCTCCATACCAAATTGGAGAAAATTCCAACGATAGGAATTCAAACTAGGGCCATTCCTTTGGCCAAAACCCTTGTTTTGAGGGTTTCACAGGCAGTAAGGAAGAAAAATATATAACTTGCAAATGAAATCAGATCTCTCCTTGAAACCAATGCCAAAAATTCATAAAATTCAACCTCCAACTTTTCAATGCAAAATAGCCACCGTACAACCTTCAGGAGTCCATACAGTACGGAAAAATAGTCAAAAATGCCCAGAAACAGTAGATTTTATTAATTTAAAAGCAAGTACAATGGTTAATAAACCAATACCCTATGACCAAAATTTTGAAGGAACAATAATGTGCAATTAGACTTCTTGATGTATAAATTGGGTCTTAAAAAAATTAATTTCCTTTTGGGAAAGTACTTATTTGGTTTTGAATACTAATGTTGTGGAGTTTGTTTCAAATCATATAGTGTCTTTTCAAGTGACATACCATGTGTTCCTTTTCTTTTCTAACAAAATTGGGTTTTTAGATATTCATTTAGGAATGTACTTCATATCTATTTGGTGGATATTCCAACTATGATTGGAAACAAGCGCTGTCAACATTCTAATCATAATTATCTTTGCAACTAGAGCAAAGATTCCTCAATCTTCAATTTGTTTCTCTTTAGCTACTAATCTTGCTTTGTGCTTGTCAATTAAAACATTATTTTTAAACTTGATCTTAAGACTTTTTATAATCAATGGCTTTCTTTCCAATGTCTATCTCTCAACTCAACACATTTTTTCATTTTTCTTTCGTTCTTGCTTCATCATAAATACTTGGTTCACAAGTGCTTATGATGTTGTTCTTGCTAAGATTATGAAGTGGACAATGACTTTCAATCCAAATAATCAATTTCTTCTCTTCCTTCTATAGATTCAATGGGACTTTGAGAGTTTGGCTCAACTTTTTTGGGTAAGTGTGATGATATGTAGTGCACTATAAATTTTCTCTTCAATGAAAGGATTAGCACCTCTAATTTTCAAATGGTGATCAACCAGAACTAGCTAACAATCTAACCTTAAAAATACATTTTATGCCAAATTACAATCACAGTTAAAGACATTTAGCTATTGGAAAATGGAAAGATTGCGTCTTATTTCATATATGCAATAAAATAGGCAAGAAATGTGGAAGAATGTTAAGTACTTATCCACCAAAAAATGAGTAAAATTGTATAAACTGAATGTATTTTTTAAAATAATGTCAATTCCCTTCAAAAGAAATATTTTGCATGCAACTTGCTGAAGATGTTTCAAGTTTAGCAACTCTTTAATCGCAGGATCCACAATAGTTGGAAGCTTTGACTTGTCTGTCAGCTGTGGCTTGGCCTATAGCAACCAAAAATTCATTAGTATATGCATCTCAACATTTAAAAAATACATCAAGAAATTCAAGTTAGTTCCAGTTTGTAAATTAACTGGCATTTGTTTCTTCTTTAACATATTCAACAATCAAGTACAAGGTTTTTTAGTTTGGACTTTTCCCTGATGAGCATTCCCTTACAATCAAATTTACTTACTTTGACATTGTATTTTGCATCAAGGAGAGCATTTGATGATTTCAAATCATAGTAAATGATAGATGGATCGCAGTGCTCATGCAAATGCTTCAGCGCCCTATAATATTTAGGGCATAATGACTTTAGATTCTATTGCACTGTCTTTATTTTTACAAAAGAAAAACACAGAGAATCTGCTCTTGGCTCAAATCATTATCACTATTGGCTCAAACCATTTTCACTGAAACTAAATGAATAGGCATCAAGAAAGAGATAAAATAATGCCAAAACAAATGATTGTCTATTTAGAAGTTTTAACAGCCCATAATCACTTTAGGAGGCTTATTGAACCTATTTAGAATTGAAAGTGAATAAAAATGGGATAAGGTTAGGAATTGAAAGAGAATAATAAATGAGTATAGAATCTCACTTGAAAAAAAATATAACTAAAGATTTAATGTGATGAAGAAGACTAGAAAAGAAAATGCCAATGAATAGAGCAAATCAGGATGTAATGATCGTTTGGAAAAAAATACAATCAACCCATTACTCTTCCCATCATAATAAATTCTGAACAAACCCTTGTAACCGCTTCTCACTATTTTTGTTAACACCACAATGAACAAGTAAATTGACTATGTGGAAACAAGAAAACTCTTTGATAGGAATCTGTCTCGAGACAAAAAAAAAACCAAAGCTATCATGTGTTTTCCACAGCTGCATGTATTTGTTATAAGTATTTGTTGTTGCATCAAAAATTTGAACTATTAATGTCAGATAGAAATGGTAGATTTATTTTGATTCATGGCATGAATCTCAAAAGAGGCATTGACTACTAAATTGACAATCTCAACAGTAATTTATTGACAAAAGATGTAGGGATGCAGGGTTTCATGGATGAGAACGAGGGTTTAAATTTGGAGATGGCAGAGGGACATTGGGTGAACAATGGTGGAGCACTGGTAGGGGTGATGCTACTACATAATATAATGTCTTTGTGAGTTTTCATGAAGGTGGCATTCTTATTAGAAGTGGTTAAATCTTGTTACAAATTCTGAGGGAAGTGCTTACCAATTTGTTACCAATCTAGCCTTTGACATTAATCGAAAGGACTCAAATGAGATCGAGCTTTTATACCACTTGTTACAAATGTTGTTTCCATTACACCACAATATCAACCTATTAGTGCTCGATACAACTAGACTTATAAAATCTACACGAAGTAGTTAAATTGGATTTTGAAAGGAACATTGATGAATTTGCCTAACGGATTTTTCTAGAGTACACATTGGAACAACAATTTCTTACATATATTCAAAAGTTATTTCAATTGAAATTTTTAGTCAATGACTCAATGTAGTACATTTGAAGTAACATTCCATTAGAAAAGAAAAATGTTAGCCATGGACAACATGAAAATTTTTAGTAACATAGACACTTCAATACTATTGAAGCATTCAGAGTCGACATGAACAACCAAGTCTGTATATTAAGATATTTGGACAAATGATATAAGAAAAGGGATCCTAGAATTATTAGTCATTAAACCAAAAAGTGAAACAAGAAAAGAGATATAAGCATTATTGAATCATCAATTCAAAAGTGAAACAAGAAAAGTGACTTTATTATTACAGAAAAGTTAAGCCATGTCATGAATCCCAAAGAAAAACATTGATAGAATAGGGCTAATGTAGTCAATTAGAATTTTAATTTACATACCTAAAATTCTTCCTCTGCCTGTTGTCTATCGCTATTCAACTTCTTCACAGCAACACAAAATCCATCATGGAACTAGGCTTGATATACACTACTGTAATCACCTAAAAATGGTCATCTAGACTGTTAGCCCCCTTCTCAGCATTTTGGCTAAATTAATTTAATCATTTACCTAGACCAAATTGCTAATAATCAATTTATTTGATTATAACCTATAGTTTTACTATGCTATCCTAAGTTCATTATTTGATTAAAAGAACATGTCCCCTTTTAATTAAATAAAAGACCCCATTCTTCTAACCCACTTAAAGTGCACACATAAAGTCCTTTTTTTATTTTGCAATTAAAAGAAAAGGCTTTGTGACTTTTGTCTTATATGACAAGTCAACTTATATTCTATTGGTTGACTTGTGTGTGCACATGGATCACTCCTCTTTTCGAATTCCACCATTGATCATCCACCATCTTCATCTTGATCTCCACCATCCATACAACTTTAAAAGGGAGAGAGCTTTCCCCCTCAATCCATCCTCATTTTGAATATTGTTATGCTGCAGATTTTCTAATAGGTTTCTTTGGAGCTTTGTGGAGAACTTCTATTTCTTGTCTACATTCTCTCATCCATGGCATCATGGCATTCTAGCTTAGCTTAGCTTTCATTTTTACATGTGGCTTAATCTCATATAGCTTAATAATGGTATTGTAACACTCTCATACATGTTTTAGCATAGCTGCATTTTGCATTCTCATCTTAGCTTAATCTTCATTTGCATTGCATCCTTGAGGAACTCCTTGGGACATTTTCATTCTTGCATCTTGTCTTTGGAACCTCCCATTGCATGGTTTACTAGCAAGAAGAGTATCTCTAAGGCTCATCTGAGAGCCCTTGAACTTAAAATACACTCTCTTGCACTCCATGGATAGGGAGCTTTAAACCGACATCCAAGCATTCTGAACTCATGGAATCGTTTGGATAGAAGGGTTTAGAGTGTGACACATTTCTAGTGTACATTTTTGGCGCCCACCGTGGGGCTTGAATCAAGTTTCTAGTTCCATTTGCTTTTATTTTTCATCTCTAGTTTTTTTACAGCAACATATTGAATCTAATCAAATGCTTTTGTAGAATTATCACTTTGGTTTTAAGGCCAACCCATAAGTAAATTGGTTTGAAGGCCAAAAACATAGTTGGTTTAAAGATTTGATAATATCTTTTAAACCGCTTGGAGTTTGGTTCTGAAATTTTTTTTCAGGTTGTGTATATGCTCAAAATATCTCAGTCCAATTTTCAGAGTATTTTGATGTGATTTTCGGGAGTTATGAGTTTTTCTTTATTTTCATAAAAAGTCATTTTGGATCGCAAATCAGAGTTTTTTTTTAAAAACTTACATTTTCAAAAAGGTTTTTGAATTTTAATAGGGGTTCTTTCTTTGTGTTTTGAATTTTGAGGTCGTATTAAGGATCAAAAACTCAATTTGATAAATTTGGCCTATTTTGACAAAATCGATCTCTAGGGAGCAAATGAAGAGTTTTTTTGAATTTCTTACATTTTTGGAAAGCTCTTTGATTTTTAGTAGGGGTCTCTTCTTTTCATTTCATTTTTTGGATCTGAAATCATAGCAAACAAGTCCAATCTTGTTGACTAGGCCAAAATCAAAGAGTAAAAATGAGAACATTTGTGATTAACTTGCACTTTCTTGGCATGCACTTAGTTGGAAGATAAATTGGATTTTTGAAGCAACTCGCCACTTTTTATTGTATATTTTTATGTTATTTCACACTAACTTTTGGTGCTAACAAGTTGTGATTACAGGTTGCCATCCTTATGAAAAAAAATTGAAACATTGCATAAAAAGAACGCATGTCAAAGCTTCAAATGCACAATTGCTACTAACGATTGTTTGCAAGGCTGCCAAATGCATAAAAACCCAATTTTGCTTATTCTTTACTTTTACATGTGTGGCACATACTAGTTGTTCATCTTTTATAGGCACATAAAACTTGTGATTGGAGTCTTTTGGTAATAGGAGAGTATGCTCTTCACCCTTGTGGTGAATCAGAAATCTTGACTTGCCATTTGGTTTCAAAAGCAAGGGGTAACTGAATCTTCTTGGCATGTTTGGGAGAAAATGATTGGAATAGGAGAGTATGCTCTTCACCCTTGTGGGGAACCAAAAATCTTGACTTCCAAAATTTGATCCACTTTGTGTAGTTAGAATCCTTTAGAGGGCCTGCTCTCGGACAACCTGAGAGGAACGACCCAAGTGGGGACAAGCCAATTACCTGGCTCTTCCAACCCACTATAAACTCAAGGCTATCAAGGACACAAAACCTTGGTAGACATAGTATTTATCTTTGCCTAGTGTGATCACTTATGGGATTTCGACCATAGGGAGATCACTAGGCAAGAATGCTTAAGGTACTCTTGTGATCGCGAGATCGGTTACTCATCGCAAGGTGAGGTGTCTCATAATTGAGAGCAAGAGGAACACTATGAACGGAAGCCCTATCTAAACACCCTAAGTTAGTAACTACCCTTTTTAGCCGCTCAACTTCTTGGTGCAAGGATTGATCCTAGTGGACTACCCGGATCACCCCAAGATTTACACTCACCATATGTGTTCCCTTGGTTATGCTTAGGGAATTTCCATGAAAAAGCCATTATCTCTTGTGGGCAACCACTTGGTGTGAGGTGAAGGAGCATCAAGCGTGGGCTAAGTTGTTGAGTGATGAGCCATGTCCTTTAGGTAGATATTTCTTGATGTGTTCTCAAATGTGCTAGACCTATGGAAATCTTTGGAACATACACATGATGATAGTTCTAGGGATTTCTTTTGAGACCTCAAATATGCTTGTATCATGCAAGGTTATTTTGTCCCTTGCTTGATTGTTTGAAGACTACTTCATGTGTCACTATCTTGCTTGGAAAGAAATTATTTTTGAAGATCAAACTTGCTATGCTATCAACTATTGTCAAACTTTGTCAACCAAGTCAAAGCATCAAGTCTTAACATTTTTTTTGTGTTGCTTCCTAAGGGGAGTCTCATCATTTGACTTTGATTTGCTATGTCTCTAGTTCTTGAACATGCTTAAAGTGAATTTTTGGTCTTAGTGCTCTTGGTCTTTCTATCTTCATGGTCTATGTCCACTTGCTAGTTATCTTTTTGTTGAAATGGTTGCTTTGATTTCTTGACTACAGTCTTGGGTTGGAGAGTTGTTCACTTGTCACCCCGCTTGCTCTATCTATTTGGCTATTTGGGCATCTTGCCTAGCTATTGACTTGAGTCATTCATGTCATAAGTTTCTTGGACATATTGTTTGACAAGTTGCTTTAATCTCTCTCTGCTATCTTGGCAAGTGAACACTCTACCTCCTATAGTTTCAACATCAAGTTATCTTCTATGCTCTTTTATGCTTGGCTTTGCATCTAAAACTATGGGATCTAAACCTTGTGCTACCACACTTCAACAAAATCTAGATGATCATGATATCCTCCATGTCACTAAAGAGTTTCAAGATCTATATGCACAATACAAAGAACTAGAAGAGACAAATGATCTTTCTTACCTTCATCTCTCTAAGCACATGACAAAAATGAAGTCTAAACTTGAGAAAAGGTTAGAAGAGAAGATTGCATGATTACATGAATCTTCCTTAAGGTATTTACATGCATGTGAGTCACCTTATTTGAGGTCATCCTCTTCTTCTAGGTCTACATGCTCTACTTCAAGACATCAAATGTCTTCATCTTCTAGATCTAAAGACCTTTGTAGAGAACAAACACTTGAGCCTATGACAAAATTTCATGATGGACCTATCTTTGACGAAGATAATGATGAAGACATGAATGCATGCTATTCACTTGAGAAACAACAAGAAGATCCTAGACACAATTTTAATAGAACTGCTCCCTTGGAAGATTCTTATTATGACACTTTGCAAAAACTTCTTGGCAATAAGATCATCATGTTACCTAAGTCTAGCTCATATGGAAACCCATTCTTGGATATATATTGTGCTTATCATCAACATAATGAGCATAGTACTTTATATTGCATTGAGCTAAAACATAAAATCCAAGATCTTATTGATAATGGAATTATTGGAACCTCTAGCGACTCATGTGTTGAGGATACTTCTCTTGAGCAAGATTATGTTGATGAACCTATGTCTAGTAGTGGCTCCATTACATCTTCCACTTCTTCCAACACTCATGCATCTCCCAACACATCAAAGCTTTCCAATATGCCTCCATCAAATAAAGAACCTAATGCTTTCCACATTGACTACGTGTATCATCAAGGGCTACCTCTAAAAGAAACTCAAGCTAACCTTCACTTGGCTGCAAACCTTTTCCATGCTACTAATCATAAACATCCTCAGCCTTCATACACTACTATGCCTAATCCAAGCACTACTCCATTCACTCTTCATTCTCCCTTGTCCTTAGAAGTGGCTTCATGTCAAGAGGGCTCTGAAAATGAAAAAGCTATAAATGTCAAGAAAGATCAAGATCAAGCACCCTTTCATCTCTTTCAAGATTTTTCCCCTCCATATCCTATATCTTTTCCACCTCCTAAGTATGATGAAGATACCACTTCCATTATCTCCCTTGAGCTTACTGAAAATTATGAAAAAAGTTCTCTTCATATGCTATCCAAAGCTACTTGTCAAGATCAAAGCATCCCCTCATGTTCTATTTCTCCACAACCACTTCAAAATTGTGCTCAAGCTTCAAGTGCTTCTATTAAAAATGTTGTTCCTATCAAAAGTACTCATGAGTCTATTGATGGCTTTGACCATGTTGCTCACTCTAAAGATATTGATATCCCTTCCCACTATCCCTTTGCATCTTCTAAATCTATCCTTGGTCCTTATCCATCTAAGCTAAAGCATTCAAACCTTCCATCCATATTGGGGCCTTATGTTCCTCCATCTCCTACATTCACTCCTAGCTCATTCCCTAGCTCTCCTATCATACCTCAAGATCAACAAAGATTCTCATCCTTGATGAATTATCACCCATCTATCCACCTAAACCAGTCATATCAGCCTTATTCATCCAAAAATCTCAAGTCCTTTGGAAGTGAGAATAAACATAAGAATCCATTGAAAAAGAAAGATCACTATGTCCCATCTAATCGACATGTGAATGCTAAGAAGGAGAATGCACAAAAGAGACTGCAAAGGTCCACTGTTAAAAAGTTAAATCAAAGAAAATATGGGTTCCTAAACCCATTATTAAAGAAATGTGTTTTGAAGTATCCAAAGGAAAATCTAAAGCTATGTGGATTTCCAAGTCTCTTTTAAAAGACTTGAATATTGAAAATACTTCAAAGTTGACATTCAAGCTTCCAAAGGCTTCCATTCCATCTTCTTCCAAAAATCTTCCTAAAAATATTCCAAAGCCTTCCACTCCACTTTTTTCCAAATCTCTTATACCACCTCATACATCTAAATCTCAAGCTATTTCATCCATGATTCCTCCATTGTTCCAATACCCTTCAAGGTGTGTGTCAATGTTGATCTTGTCCAATATTTTAGCTACCCACATGAAATCCTCTAAAACTTACACTTACTTTCTATACATGAACTATTATCCTCCATATACTCTTCCTACTACCATTTCTCTTTCATCAACCTATCAACATCTTTGAGCATACCTTTCTATGGTCTTGGCTTATCATGACTTATCTTTTCTATAGGAGCACTATCTACATTCAAACAGCTTGAGCTCTTTCTAAAAATTCAAAAGATTTTTTTTTTTTTTAAAACATGAAAAAAAATGAAAATGTGCCTTGGTGAAAACCACTTCTTGTGGCACCTTGGTAGCAAAAGTAAAGAGAAATAAATCCATCCTATGGTGAAAACTACTTCTTGTGGCACCTTGGATAAGTACCATGATGAAAACCTGGCAAACAGACATCATGCGTAATTCTTCTATCATCCATCTATCCCTTCTTCTCTCTTTGATCTTGACAATGTTGAGCTATTTTTGCATATTGGCTATCTTATCCACCAGATTTTCTATTGTGCTCTCCCATTCACACATAGCCTCTATCTTGAGCTTTATTCGTATTGCTCTATCTCATTGCTATACTATCTAGTTGACTCCTTGGTCTTGATCATAATAAATGAAACATGGTTCTTATAGGTCTCTTGACATGGCTACTCTTTTGGACTACACACTTCATGCTATCTCACTTGTTGGCTTCACTGCTTATTCTACATGCTATCTTTCTCATCACTTCCATTGCTTATCCAAAATATGCTTCATATGACTATCTCACCTCTTTCCCTAGCTTGGGTACTCTTGAGGAGTCAGTCCTTGAGGATCACTTTCACTTGCTTCATACTCTTTTTTCATCCATCTTTGCTTATCCACTGGCTTGTTGCTCCATCATATCCTATACCTTGCTAGACATTGGGAGAAAATGATGTGATCTTGCTTGAAAACTAGTGATCTCTAAATTATTCTAAAAAATCCAAAAATCATATATGATGCTGAAAAAATCCTAAAAATCAGAAAATGTCCTGAAAAAATGATCATCTTAGTGAAAACCTAGCAATAGGTGCTTTGATGTATCACCAAAAAAATCAAAAAATTTAAAAATACAAAAAATTGAAAAAAGTCCTAAAAAAATTTGTCAAAGTGGTGAAAACCTGGAAACAGGCGCTACTTGAAATCCTTGCACCTATGTCTATCAATCTCAATCATCCACTTCGCTACACATTTCCTAGCTTGGAATTGTTTCTTGTCCTCATCTTGGGGGCATAGCTACTTAGCCTATTGAGGTATTCTTGTGGATTAGGGTTTCTTTGAAAACTCACAAAATAGTGTTTCTCAACACTTCCCCCACTTTGACATCAAGTGTTTTTTAACACTTTACAAATAGTTTACCTACGGTCTCCGATGTCGCGATATTTCTCACTATCAGAATCAAGTCTGGAAGAAATGGCCAAGTGACTTACACACATGCAATTTAACATTTAAACGACTGAGCTATGCTGATCTTTATCTACTTTGTGTGCTGTCTATAATGATTTCTTTGGCATGTGTTCCCTCCCTAATAGTCTTTCAAGGATGTCATTGACTAGAAGACTGGGGGCATGGGATGTATTTTCTTGATTTTTGCTTGTGGGTATACTTTTTTTTTTCTATAGTGTTGTAAGCATTTATGCTGGTCCTATTCAACATGTTGACTTACAAATGTATCATCCTTGACTGTTTTGCAAGACCGCACTCAGGGTTTATGCCTTGATACAGGTATAATCTTGCTAAATTAAACTTAGGGAATCTAATCTTGTAGTTATCTTGACTTACATGTCTCTGATGCTTAGATTGGATTTCCACATAGCTATCTAATATCGATCATATTCATATCCTCATAGTTATACTAGTGATGGTTGTATGATCTCATGATGTCCCTAATAAATGCTCAATGATGAAATTAAGAGTCCAAATGTTATGTACTTCTTGCTGGTAAACCACTTTGCATATTAGCTTGCATTTTAGGTTCATTTTCTAGATTAGTCTTGCATTCTTGCATATGGGGAGAGCTCTCTCTTCATCTTTTTTGTGGACATATCAGCTAACTCCTTTCATATATTTCTTTACTTTCTTCTTGTTCATGTCTTTTCACCTTCTTAATCTTTCACTTCATCTCTTTTCTATCTTATCATCGCATTATATAAAGTTTTGACCTCTTAAATAATTTCAACGTCCTAGATTCATTTTCGGAATCAAAATTCAAATTCGAGTTCATCTTGATGGTCAAAATTGTCTTTTAAAATTCTACTTTCTTCTGCGCAGTTAGCTGACCTTTTGAGGTCTAATCTCGGAATCATCACTAGGGCATCTTCATTTCTTCATGTCTTCATCATTTCCATACTTCATATCTACTTCAATTCACTGTTTCACATCTAAATCATCTTTCTACTAGATTTGACCTAATTTTATGCTATATCCTTCAAGGTCAACTCTAGTCAAACTGGGGCATTTTATTAGTTTCTTATAGTCATTCTTGGGTTCTAATCATCTATCTATCATCTTGGACATTGCTATATTCTAATTTTCTCATGTCTAGCTAGTTTTTGCATCCCCTTACCTCATTTCAATTCCGATCCCGAGGGGGTAGAAATACTCTATCACTAATTGCTACAACTATCTATTTCTTAGGAGCATTTGTTTGATCTTCTCACTTGTTCTCAATCTATCTACTTTGCTAAGAGTTAGCATTCTTCTTGAATTCTAACATTGTTCTCTTCCTAGTGTTCAGTACTACCACTATCAGAATGTGCATTCAAGACTTGCTATCTATTTTTGCATTTCATTCTTAGAATCAGACATCTATTTCTATTGCTGCCTACTTGGCTTCTGTTCTGTGACATAATGTGTTCCCAAATTGATCACACATTAGTCAAAGAGGGGAAAATGTAATCACCTAAAAATGGTCATCTAGACTGTTAGCCCCTTTCTCAGCATTTTGGCTAAATTAATTTAATCATTTACCTAGACCAAATTGCTAATAATCAATTTATTTGATTATAACCTATAGTTTTACTATGCTATCCTAAGTTCATTATTTGATTAAAAGAACATGTCCCCTTTTAATTAAATAAAAGACCTCATTCTTCTAACCCACTTAAAGTGCACACATAAAGTCCTTTTTTTATTTTGCAATTAAAAGAAAAGGCTTTGTGACTTTTGTCTTACATGACAAGTCAACTTATATTCTATTGGTTGACTTGTGTGCACATGGATCACTCCTCTTTTTGAATTCCACCATTGATCATCCACCATCTTCATCTTGATCTCCACTGTCCATACAACTTTAAAAGGGAGAGAGCTTTCCCCCTCAATCCATCCTCATTTTGAATTTTGTTATGCTGCAGGTTTTCTAACAGGTTTCTTTGGAGCTTTGTGGAGAACTTATATTTCTTGTCTACATTCTCTCATCCATGGCATCATGGCATTCTAGCTTAGCTTAGCTTTCATTTTTACATGTAGCTTAATCTCACATAGCTTAATAATGGTATTGTAACACTCTCATACATGTTTTAGCATAGCTGCATTTTGCATTCTCATCTTAGCTTAATCTTCATTTGCATTGCATCCTTGAGGAACTCCTTGGGACATTTGCATTCTTGCATCTTGTCTTTGGAACCTCCCATTGCATGGTTTACTAGCAAGAAGAGTATCTCTAAGGATCATCTGAGAGCCCTTGAACTTAAAATACACTCTCTTGCACTCTGTGGATAGGGAGCTCTAAGACGGCATCCAAGTATTCCGAACTCATGGAATCATTTGGATAGAAGGGTTTAGAGTGGGACACTTTCAAGTGTACAACTACCAAAACCACCCTTTCCCAGAAGATTATAACTACTGAAATTATTTGTTGCCTCATGCAAAGCAAGGTAATCGATTGGAGATGCACATTCTCTCCTCTTTGTAATTTGGAAAGAGCTCAATGATTAATCAACGGCCCAAGTGATATTCCCTTAATACGATATGAAAAGACAAGTTGGTTCAAAGTTTTATTAGTAAACTACTTTTAATTCCATTTGGGACCAAAAAGGGACTACAATAAGAATGCCCAAAACTTCCTTTAATGGATGTATCTGCGGCCCTGAATCCCATAAAGAGATTATGATGATGCTTATTAGAGCTTCACAAATTGTAAGCTTAACGTCTATAGAAGAGGATCCCATAGAAAGTTTTTCAACCATTAAGAAAAGAGAAGAAAACCTGAACCATCAATGCATGCTTGCCTTTCATATGCTTGAACTTGAGATGGTGGATGAACTAGATATGAATTCCGCTTGTCCACCCAACTACAATATGAAAATAGCAAGATGGCTCCAATAAGGAATGGTGCAAAGATGATAGCCACAAGGATTAGAACTCTGAGATGGTGGCTTTCATGACTTGCTGAATTTTTTTGTTCCATTTCTGTTGCTGAAACATTGTTTTGCAACAATTTGATCTACTTTGTATTATGCTATAACTTATTGACCTAAATATTACCATAAATTATTAAACTTTGATAAAGCTATTATCATATTTTGAATAAATACTATTGTTGTTGTCAAGGGCAATTCAAACACAAGAAGTTTGTGATCAACACATCTAACAAATGAGTTAAAACAAACTCTCTACATTGCATCCACAATAGTTTAACATTTTCAACTAGTTATCCAAAATATAACCAAGGGAAACAATCTCATGAGTAGGACAATTCTAATCAAAGATTTTAAACAGACCTAGCCTATAAACACAATTCACCTCAACAACTGAACTAACATCAAGAGGAAAAAAAGAGACATATAGCTATAGAACCTAGCTCACTCACAAGCAAGCATGTGCCCTTGTTAGCAATCCTGTCAGCATTCTTCCCCAAAGATGGAGATGAATCTTTGATCAACCATTTCTATTAGAATGATATTGTAGTATTTACCCATAATGGTCATTTAAGTCACCTAATGCATAGTTTAGAATATAATTATTGACAACTATTGCCGAGGGCAAAAAAAAAAGGGTAAATATATAAGGGGAACAAAATGATCAAATATCAAACATTGTAGGTAGCCACACATAAATTCCATATCACATTTGCATTGTATGTTATGGGTAGCAGTATTTGTGGATCATTTTAGACCTACGACATGCAAAGTGTCCATTTTATGTTAGTTTGAGCTTCACTTGGTTTCAAGAATACTATAATATTCTCTACTTAACAAGGCCAACCACGTGAAGGTGGAAGCTCATCTGGCCTCGCCCCCCTCCCGCTAACATCAATCTAAAGTACCCATTATCATCTATTTACATACTTCATTCATTCATTCATCCATTTATGAACTATAACATTCAATCAATACAATCACATAACATTCATTAATACACAATACTAATAAAAAATTCATTAACACATAACAATATTCATTAACATAAAATAAAAATCTGTATTAATACTCATCATTCATACATAATTACTTAAAACAAAGTTCTTTCATTATCTAACAAGGTTTATCAAAGAAGATTTTTAAAACATCATTTATTTTTTTTGTTTTTTTGAGCTCTCTTAAGAAAAGCGCTCATAGGAGCATCCATATTTGCTTCATTCTCTTCCTCTTCTGGCACGTGTAATGTCAAATTACGATGGCTCCTTCTCTTTGGAGGAGCAAGAGGTTGCTGCACTAAAGGGGGCTCTGTTGCAAGAACAAGTGAATGGGATAAATTCGCATACTCTTTTTCTTTTTATAACTATTACAATTTTGTAAATAAGTACAAGTACAACATAAAATGCATTTTTCTTACCTGAAAATGCTACATCATGTACATTAACATTTTGATCTGCCACCGCATCAACATGTTGAACACTTGGAACATGGTCCACTCCTTCAGCATGATGTTCAACATGCTCTGAAATATTCAAAAAAAGGATACACGTCAAATTCGAATTGAAGATGTTAAATTGTATTCATAATTGCATAATTAATTTCCAATAGCAAATTAATACCTCCACCACTATAATGCACATCATGGCCATCGTCATGAGCAGGTTTTGTGGTAGGATATGAAGGCTGCAGTAAAATGCTATGCACATTGTTATGTAGTCAATTTATATTTAGAACTAATACCAAAAATAATCTTCTCAACTATTTAATTTCATTTATTTTTCATCTAACCAATTTACCTGTGAGATATCATTTTGTGCACTGGATTCTTGGGCAAGGCTTATAGATTCTTGATGTAGGCATGCAACCACAACTTTATAGCCTTCCTTCAAGGCAAGTTTTCTATCTTCATCTATGACCTCCACATTGAAATTTGTGCCCTGTGTATTTTTCTTGATAATGTCAATTTTTCATGTATGGTTTCATTAAAGAAAAATATTTGCAACATTATATTAAAAAAAATAAAAAGAATCATTGCTCTAGTTACAAGTCAAGACTACAGATTCATATAGCCACCAAAGCCAAGTTTGTGTTGGCCAACCTTTTCTACTCTCACTTTTGTAGCCACAGACGTGTCCTGCAATCTATGAACAATTTCAAACATCTTAGATTATATATTTATAAATATCAATAATTAGTGCATGATTACAATGTATTTAATACTATAATGACATACCTCATTTTGCCTTGTGCTGCTTCATTATCTCTATCTTCACATAGCCTTTTCTCCTTTGCATCTTCTATTATTTCATTCCACTCCATCAGTGGAATCATAGGAGGACAGTTGTACTTTGGGTTATCTTTAAGAGCCCTTCTATATTGATCCCTCAAAGTCTTTATATGCGTTGTTGCTCTTTTCAGAAGTAGGCCAGTGTCAAAAATGTTTTTCCAAAATTTCTCCTCAATAGATGCAATCAGCTAATTTTTTAATTCCACAGCTTGTAAATTCCACCTTTTTAAAAACAAATAAATTGTTAGATCAATGACTTTAATATATTACAATAAATAGAAGAAAAGAAAAATTATGTAGCAATGATATGAAACTACGTACCTTTTATGTATGATGGGTCCAAATAGTCTCAATGTCATATGAAAAAGATGTTCAAAGAAAGCATTATTACCTACAAAAACATAAAGGATTTATAGTCCAAAATGAGTAATGTAAAAGTAAACTCAATTTACACTTTAAATAATATCAATTTTAAAGCACCTGGAAGCTTTCGTTCTTTCAATGGAAACATAGTTTTGTTATTCAGCAATAATGTCCCTTCATATGAACCAGTACTAATCACACAAACTACTCTAGGAAATGGATCAGCTTCAGTAATATTGGTCTCTGTTGGTCTATCAAATGAAACATCATAACAATTACATGACAATTTTAGTACTTCCCTCTGTTGGTCTACCTCCTTGCCTATGTCCATGTCTCTCTATGTGTGGGTATATATATATGTATGTACGTATGTATGCGTGGTGTGTGTATGCATGTGTTTGTGTGTATGCAGGCTTCTATAGACATCATTTAAGCACTGATATGATAATTTTTTGTTCGTCAACTTGTAGAAAGACACTACAAAATATAGCACATTGCAAAATATAGAAAAACAAGGTTTTACCAGTTCCAGTGGGCATAAACGATGATGTTTGTATGGTCCTTGTTGTCGATAATGCAGCAGACAATAGTGGACCACCAACCGAAGGAGGAGTCCACACTTCATCATGAGCTAAAGAATAGAATATTGTTAGCAAATACATTTGCAATGGATTAAGATCAAATGGGATACTAGTGAGAAATGTCCACAAAAAAAAGGTAACTGTTATAATGATGATCAAAGAAAAAAAAGTGTTAGTTATATGAAGGTGCTGCGCAACAACCCTGACCATGTTCACCATGTGATGTCGCAACTGGCACATATGTCTATACAAGAACACATAAAATTAGAGATCATGATCCATAAGATACTATAAAATATTAATATCTATTGAACTTCTATTATTGCTTTAGTCGAATTACTGCTTACCTTCAAAGATTGGATTCTATGGTCCAATTCTATTCTTAGTGCCACTTTCTCCTCATTTCTGAAACCCTTGATGATAATGTTAACAAGTTCATTAGTGTATATTTGCGTAATTTTTTGGGTGATGAATATAGGGTTAGTACTAAGGCCAATGTCATGTAGATATGATGCCCATATTTCAGATTGCATTTGATCAGCGATCATTGTAGCTTTTTCCTATCATTTGTGACATCAAATATTCATATACTTTCATCAAAATAACTCCAAAGCCATAAAGAAAAGAACATAATAATATTACATTTTTTTCTATATTAACATTAAAATCTACCATAATTAATGTTTACCTCTATTGAAGGTGTCTAAGATGGAGAATCCATATCGCCCTGTGAAAAAAATTAGTAAGTCTTAGAAATCAGCAACGAAATTAAAGTAATAGACTTACCAAAAAAAATATTAATAATAAAGTAGATTTTATATGTAAATCATTTGTCTTAATTTAAAAATCTAGCATAACTAATATTTATATCTAAAAAAATGTTTGACATGTTTTACTTAATGTTTATATGTTCACATGTGGTTCAGAAAGAAATATTTGGTCATACAAGACCCCATCATAGTTGACATTGATCCTACCTAGACATTTCATTGATTGTCATGATCTTCATCCATATCATCATCATAATCATCATCATCACCACCACCATCATTGTACTTGTCACTTTGATCATCATCATCACCACCACCATCTTCATCACCATCATCATCCTCTTGATCACTATCATCATCATGACCATCATTTCCATGATCATCACCATCTTCATCACCATGATCATGATCGTCATCAACATCATCATCATCATCATCACCATTATCATTAGCATGACCAAAATCATCACCATCTTCTTCTTCTTCATCAGTAGGTAATTTTCATTCCTGATAATCATTTACTTCTTCTTGTGCTTCTTCAATATCTTCTTCTTCGATCACATTATACTTTACTGGCCTTCCTCTTGGGTCATGTCTAACCACAAATAACCAACCTGGTTATTGTGAAACACCAAAGTAAAACACTTGCTTGCATTGGCTTGGAAGAACATAGGGCTCATCTCCGATTGGCTCAAATGACCTTGCATTAATCATAGTAAATCCATTATCGTGTTCAATAATAGTCCTATTGGAATCATTTCGATTCAGTTGTAACCTAAACCATTTGACAAAAAATAGAACTATTTTGAATTAATTAAAGTTGCACTCAAGTATATCATCTAAAATGCCATAGTACCAATTTTTAGATTGTTGAGGATGTATGTCAGTTCTAGATGAAATATTGGTGATCGTGAAGACAACACTTATCCCATAATCAAATGTTTTCTTCATTTTATATAACTTTTTTGTGTGGAATTTATAGCCATGGTAGTACATAGCTTTTTGGTATTTGACCTGCAATTATTCAAACATGTCAAGAATCTTCCCATTGATCTATGAGTTGATATTAAACTTATGTCTCATGATTAATAATCTTATGCATACCTTTGTATCTCTTAAGCCATATATTAGATCAAGTACCATTGGCATAATATTGGGATCTCCATTATGATGAGCTTCTTTAACCAACGATGCAACACCATCCCATGTTAATGAGTGACCATTTTATTGAGACTGTTCAATCCATACTATCATCCAATCAAAATTGTTTGCAATATACAAGTGTATTGCATCCCACTCACGACCAACTATAAAGAAGACAATTACACCAGTTAGAAACAACTTATATATATTGATGATGGATAAGAATTGTTAAATTATGAAAAAAAACTTATAATTACCTCTCATCCTCCTCAATCTACCTTTCTCCGTTAGGTACTCCCCTTTTAATTTTCCATTATAGTTGGGATCCCAAATGCGATCTACATGGATACCTACTGCAAACTTTGGAAGATATTCACTAATATACACCATGGTCTGGTATATCATATATCCCTCTATCATAGAACCCTCAGGATGCAATCTTTTTTGAACCAAGCCCTTCATAAATTTTGAGTGCCTCTCAACCATCCACATTGATCTAGCTTGTACAGGTCCACACACTTCAATCTCCTCAACTTGATATATGAGGTAGTGTTCTTGAGCATTGAAAAACGTTGGAGGTAAAAACTTTTGCATTTCATACATAAGTTGTGAAATCTTTCTCTTCCAATATTTTATATCTTTTTAATTAATTTATTTAGACGATAACCACCTAAAAGAGATTCAACACACAAAAACACATAAAGGAGATTTTAAATAAAATTATACGATAGATTTCTGATAAAAAGCTACAGATCTAAGAAAAAACACTTCTAACCTCATATATTTTTCAAGATCATATATAACTTGTTTAATACTGTTGTCAAACTATTGTGGAAGGGATAGAGGTAGGATGAACTGCAATCATTAAAAAATGATCATGTCAATATATTATTAAATAATGCAATTGGTACTACATTTAATCTTAAAAATATACTATAAATAGAAAACATGAATTACTTTCAGGAAGGTATGCCAATCATGTGTTTTCAACCCTGGCCCAAAATCACCTTTCTTTGATAGAAGAGTGCTTATATTTGCAGCGAATCATGTTGAAAATTTTGTTTTTTTTATGACTTCTTTTAATGCATCACTTTGTTGCTCCATTCATAACCAAGGAAGGGCACTTGTATTTATGTAGTCTCCATTCCTATTTGATTCAATGAAAACTTTTAGTGCATGATTGGATTCTAAATGTCAGTACAAATTTTAACAATTTGTTCTCTATCACATATTCCATCCAACATTTTCCATAGTGTCTCTGTTACATTCTTTCCTATATGCATAGCATCAAACAAATGCATGATTAGGAGATCCTTGTGGTATGATAACCTACTAAATTGAGTAGGATAACTTTTCATTCCTCTAGGAAGTTGGTCATTGATGCCTTGATGACCTTCATGAGCATCAATTACAACATTAGTAAATATAAGACAATATCAAAATACAAATTGTAAACTTCAGATGACAAATTGGACATTATCTCAATGCTTTAGTCGATCGTATTCCAACTTCATAAATGAGGTGTCATTCTTCATGACCTTGATGATGTCTCTTCTTTCCCATTGAAAAGATGTTTTTCAACAATTCGATACCTATGATTATTGTGGAGAAAGTGTCTAAAATCATCAAACACCTACTTTCCTAAACTTCTCGAATGATGACATTTCATCTTCAGACTAGAAACTGGACATGCAAATTTTCCCTTTGTTTGAAGACCTAAAAGATCATGTATAATTGGATCATGTACAATTATCATGCATAATTAAGCATTTGATAGTAATGTGTAAGCACTATAATAGACCAAAAATATGTGAACTTAACAATATAACATACCGCAAAAATGAGTTAGCTCAGGGGCATCATGTATTGTCCATACAAGCATTGCATGGAATTGAAATTATCGATGTCCTATCGGTCTAGAGATGTCATACATAGTGATGCCATTCCATAACTTCAACAACGCGTCAATTAGAGGCTCAATATACACGTTCATATCTTGAACTTGGTATTTACCTAGCAATTGAATGAATATAAACATTACATAATTATTATAACCATTTTCATGCACTATCTATAAATTAATTTAGATAACTATAAAATTAAAAAAATACCTGGCACAATCCTTGACAACATTATGTGCTCCCTCTTTATGGAAATCCAAGGAGGAATGTTATTGTTAATAATAAAAATAGGCCATACTGAGTAAATAGATCTCATATCTCCATATGGATTGACACTGTCCATTGTCAATGAAAGTTTCAGATTATGAGGTTCTTTTTTAAAGTGTGACCATGTTTCTTCTATCTCTTTAAATGCAAAACCATCGGCAGGCATTTGCATAATGTCATCCTGACTTCTATTGCATGCGTGGTAATCCATAAATTGTACTAAGCTAGCGCACTTGAATAACCATTCAAGACGTGGAATAATGGGAATGTACCAAAGAACCTTGTGAGGCACTTTTTTTGTTGTTTGATCTGACCAATATCTACTAACATGAAAATTAGGACATTCTATTGCAAATTCATGTTGTTTATGATATAGAATGTGATCATTGGGACATGCATGTATTGTCTGATACTTCATTTCAATCTGATCCATAATGTTAGATAATTCTCGGTATGAATGAGGCAAAATATTTGATGGTGGTAACAAAAACTCACTAATCAACCTACAACAACAAATATGCATTGTTAATATAATGAATAGTAATTGTATGCTAATATTGAAGATGACAAAAATGACATAGCTTAGCATACGTGACTTTTCTACATTAGATATACTATTCATAACCTTTAAGTTCACCAAAAAAAATTATAGTCGATAGTAGAGTTGTTTGGGAGCCTTTGTATAAGGGCTCGTGTGCCTTCTCAAGTAAAGGTATATCAAGACCATCTTCATCATTATTATCAGATTCGCTAGTACCATCCTTGTGAGCCTCTTCATCACCTACCCCAATACCATCTTCTTCAATCATGTCCTCTGGCACATTATCATCTTCTTCCATGGAGGTGTTATCCCCAGCTTGGATATTCACACCTCCATGTTCCTCCAGTAGGAAATCCACATTCAACAATGGATGAAAATCATGGCCCCCTTCAACATGACCATATTGCCTACAATGACTTTGAGCTGTTGTGATTAGAATTCTTCGATTCTTCAAGCCCTTACACTTTTTGCAAGGACAATAAAATTTATTAGGTTTTCTTCAAAACTAAGCACACAATGCAACCATTGTCTCAATATTTTTTTCGGGGTTCATATTGTCAGGTGTGGTCTTTCTTCACAAGATAATACACCTGCAAATAAATTGGACATGTTGTAGTTAATATTTATATCTGCACATATGGAAATTGTTGATTAATGTTTTCAAATGTAACTAAAATGATCCTATAATTTCTAGAAGGTCTAGATGTTTGCAAAATGTGGATTTATAGACAATGTATCTTAGTTATTTGCAAAATACCTCAAAGAGATGTCACAAGCTGAAAGTTACTTAGGTGCTAACAGCAGCATGCCATGACTAATCCTGATAGCAATGACTAATTTGATTAATGCATCAAGTAATGAAGATGACTAAAATATTGAAACATATTAATGCAATCTTCAATCAAGAACATGTGAGCTCAAAAGATGGGTAAATCTCAAAAACTTGTGAGCCTAAGATCAAAGCATCATCATTTGATAAATTGTTGCATTGAAAGATGATCTAGAAAGGGCCTTTCCACATAGTATGTTGGCACTATTTGGCAATCATTGATCATGTGGTTATTACAAAGATGCTAAGGACCAAACATGGAATCATGGAGATAGTGCACGGATTTACAAAGAAAATGCAAGAAACATCAAAGAGATTCTTAACCGTTCAATGGTCTTAGTAAAGGTAAAGCTTGGCACTTGAAACGCATAGTGCAATGGGATTAGTAAGATATCAAATTTTTTGATAGAATGCTCAAAACAGAGCTTGGAATGTTGATTGATGGACATGCATATGGGAAAGCATGATATATAATGTTTTATGTCAAAAATGGCTTTGACTCTATTGGCTCAGTGCATGAGATACACCTGCAACTTCTCTACACAATCAGCTTGCTATGAAATATTTTAATCCAGATGGTCAAAACATGTACAAAGAACATGAATTGTTTGACCAAAGGCATTCATGACATTGGTGTCAATGGGTCCCTATGAAAGGGAATGAAAGGATACCAATTCATTTAACAAAGTGCCAAATGTCATACTTCCATCACAATTCAATTATGAAATATAACATGCAACACCATGTTTGATTAGATTGCTTCAAGGAGATATTTGATCAAGGATGAAATGAATGATCGCACCTGGTGTGCACCACTTGATGCACTTTACTTTTAAACTTCTCAAACAACCTAGTAACCTCTTCATCTTTTCAAATACCCTTTATTGAGTTCTTCAAACCCTATGAATCGCAGTCCTTCATCCTGTGACTGGTGAACCTTTCTATGACTATTCCTATTTGCAATTAGGCTTAATTAGCCCTCCAATTACAAAGAAACTACCTTTTACACTTGCTCTCAACATTCCAAACCTTGAAATAGTCTTAAGGAATCTATTAAATAGTATGATTCCTAAATTTGTTTGAACATCCACTCACATCTAAGCATTCTTTCATCAAACCCTCATTTTAAGGGTTTTTAACCTAGGGATCTCTAGAAAAGACCCTTAATAGTTACACAAAACCATTCAGATGGTTTAGACACCTTAAACTATACTCCTTTAAATGTTTCCAACCTTCATTTATCCATTCTAACCCTCACACCTCTTATATCCACCATGTGGTGCTTCCAAATGCATGCAGGCAGACTATTTCCAAGCCATGGGGGGGGGGGCATGATTATTGACCTGATGTAATACTAAATATAGAAATGTTCTAAATTATGAAATATATTTTTTCCTAATTTCTATGCTTTGTCATTTTCTAGTTGTGACCTTCAACTTTTTGTTGTATGTGCACATTGACAACAAAAATAGAGAAATTGAGTTAATTTGTTTGTCAACTTGTGTGAATTCTGAATTCAGCTCTAATGTTATGTGAAACATTTATATAATGCATATGATGAATGAATTATTATATAAATACTTGAAATTTTAATGTTTTAAAATTTTCCTTTTTTTATTGCTGTCCCCCATTGTTCCACACAAAAAAGGCCTCCTACCCTCTACGGTCATCAAGGACATGTTCCCACATTTCCTGCCATTCCAATATTATAAACACTATGGGATGTGGGGAAAAAAAAAAGTCATGAATAGAGGCTTGGAAGTAGTGGATTGAGGCTTGAAAGTCTGTTGAGGAATATAATCAGAAGATGAACAAAAAATGTGGACAAATCCCAGAATGATGATTAATAATTTTAAAACAATACACCATTAATCAATTTAGACGACTCCATTCAAAGCGATTGTTGGTTACAATTCTCCTTAACTAGAAGATCTGACCATTGAGTTATAGAAATCTCCAACAGCTCAAAATATAATCTAGAAAATTGAAGATATCAATATGTTGAAAGATAACTGAGTTTTAGTCATAAATATAATGAAGGAACCAGTGTACCAGTGTTGAAGTAAAATGAGTTTTGAAGTTACAGTCATATGCCTTGCGTGAATGCCAAAAAATTATATGTAGATAACATTAAAAATAAAAGTTGAGACCTGAACAAAAATTCCTAGATGATGAAACGTGCAACTTATCAACTCCCAATCAAACCTTGCTGATGCTTTGCTGCCACCTGATGGATTCATACAAAGTCATGTGTGGTGGCACATGATGAAACAGAGACTAAAAATTATATTCCTACCAGTTTCCTGTGAGTGAGCTTAGCTGCTACTTTCACACTACCAAGATGATGAATATTTGAGGCAAATTGTGTAGTAATAACTCTTCCTTTTATAGAAGTAATCTTTCTCAATAATGCTTTGGCAACATCTGTTTCACTAGTAGTTCTTCCAGGTGAAAGAATGTGGAGTCTCTCATCATTTGACAATAGAAAAAATTTCAACAAGGAGCATAATCTAAAAACTATCAAGTACATTTGATATTCCAAACACTCTGATGGAGCATAGAGAAGCTAATCAATTCCTGAGCATGACAAATAAAATAGTAGTTTTATAATTCACTGACACAGATTAAATAATAATTATCTAAGAAGTATTCAGTTATATTAGACACAAAACCTTGATCCTTGGGAAACAACCATCTATTCATTGATTTTCTACTAAGACAAATAGTCAAAGGTATTCTATTTCCATTTTTCATTTGACATCCTACTAACAAACAAATAGAAAATATTTTTAAAACTATATCCACAAAAATCCTCATCAAATGGGTACATGAAACTTCAATAGAACAAAATGTTATGTGAACTGTAGTTAAATAATACGGCTCTAGTTTATAATTAAGATTTGCAACTATTATACCCCATTACAATTTTATTTTCAAGTTTCTTATGTAAAAGGATTTGTTGGAAAATGGTCAGAGGTCATTCAGTGAACTAGAAATTGAAACCTTCTTGAAATCCAGTCAAAAGATTGATGTTAGATATTTCTAGGGCAATTGAGGGATACAAATCCCTATAATCATCTCAATCCACATATATGATGTGGCTTTGAAGTTTTGAATGGTTCAGAAAGATACATATTTCATAAATAAGCTTCTCAAATATAGAGTAAAGAATTGTTTGGTCTGGCATCTCAAAATTCTCCCTTGATCCCCTAAAATCAATAGCATTCTCATCTTCTAGGGAGCATATATGCTGGCAATAATATCAATCCCTAAAACATAGAAGACAATGGCATAGCATTGCTAAGATACATGTTGGTAAGGATAGATGGGAGAAGGGTGTGTGGAGATAGCAAGACCTTTTATTAGACTGAGATACAACACCCATCCAAAAAAATGCCGCACTCTTAGAGTGGTGTAGGATATTTGTGGAGTTTTTTGCTTGTATAAGATTCCCAAGCTTCACCATTCATGGATTTTGTTATCTTTTCATTGCTAAAACTCAGTTGTTTCTAAGATTTTAATGCATTCACCTTCAAGTACACAGTTGAAGTTCTTCAAAGTTGTATCATAAGTCCAGTTCCTTCTGAGGGATTCCTTCTAAATTCTTATGCATAGAGATTTGTATGTGTGTAAAAAGATAAATATATTGTTAAGAAGTGGGGGGCATTGAGAAAGATTGAATGGATAAGTAATGCCTTCATTTTCCCAATCCAAGCATTGATATAGAAACTAATCTATATGAAAAGTGGCAAATTTGGAGAGGACCCATTTCTAAAACTTCAAGAATCGATTGAAATCACCATAAAATACCCAATATTTACCATTAAATTTTGGGTTACCCAATTCAAGCATGCTTATTGAAAGGCATTATATTATTGACACAGGGCTCTCAAATTGCCAAGTCTAAAAAAATATTTAGGAGTCTGCAACATAAGAATTCATGCTCAAGATGTTAAATTTTGGATTACCCAATTCAAGTAGGCTTATTGAAAGGTGGTACATTATTGAAACAAGGCTCTTAAATTGCCAAGTTTGCAAAATATTTAGGGGTTTGCAATATAAGAATTCATGCTCAAGATGTTAACGTTTATACTTCACTTTGATAGCCTCTCTTCATTTTTTATCAACATAAACTAAGGTAGCAAGAGTCTAAACCATGAACAGTCCACAACAAGTTTTTCCAAGAGATATTGGGAAGTTTTGGATCTCTACAAGTTGTGTTTCACTGTCCCCATCTCTTGTTGCATGAAAAAACAATCTCAAGGGCTGCATCATTAGCCTCTCATACGGCCCAAGATCAAGCCTCAAAACAATATTTTGTCTCATTGGAAATCCATGTGACAATTACAATGCAGTATATCTCAGATCATATTAAATCCTCTAGCTATCGATAGTTTGTCTTAAAATTAAGCATTGCCTAAATATGAAATGTTAGGTACTAGTAAAACTTGATATTAATTGTTTACGTTTAGCCTACAATAATTCTCATTGCAATTGTGGGTTTCATGGAGTAAAACTAATCTTCCTTACCTCCTTAACCATTTGGAAGTATTTGGAAGTAAGAGATATACTGATGAAGAGTTTGTTTTCTTTCATTGTTCTTTGATTAAGACCATTAATGTTTGGAAACTTATGCAGGAGAGAAATAGATTTAGGTCTTATTTTCTCTCTAATCTCTATCTACCAGATGAGGGAAAATTTAATATGATATAGATGGAGGAAAGAAAGATAATGTTGATGAAAGATCAAGTAATACTACCCTTAAGGTGAAACAGGGAAATACTGAAAAGAGAATCTTCGAAAGCTCCATCTACACCTACATAATATAATGGGTAGAAAGATACCATAACAACTGAGTTACATATGCACAACTTAACTACCAATCAAGGCATCTTTGATCAATGTCCTTGTTTTTGTATTCATTCTAAGTTACTCTTTGATCCAAACTAGTTATAGGTGAGTAAATTGCTCCATTTGTAGGGTTATCAAAAAGAGTTATAAAAGTGAATTAAAGATGCATTTAGTGTCTCTGTTAGAAGGTGTTGTGATGATTACGCAATAAAGATAACAGTGGAGCCTCACAACTAGTGATCTGAGTTCCCATGAAGACACTAAGAACTTACACCCATGTGACTTAAATAATCAACTCCATATTCATGCATTGTGATCCTCGTGATTGACTTAACTACCATTTGCAACCCAATTTTTCTTATAAAATAAAATTAGGGGCAATAAATGTTCATCATCAATACAACTATACATCTCAACTTTTAGGGCTAGAACAAGGGACTGTGTAGTAGAAACGTATGTGATAGGACATAAGTCAAGATTGTTACTAATACTAAGTTGGCTGCATTTTGAACTCTTACAAATTTTGAAAGGAATTCTCCCTCTTATATTGACAACAATTTGAGTTATAGACATGTGATAATATCAAGCACACACTACAAATTTTATTTATCTTTTACAAAACTATTCTATTAACTATTACTTACGCACTGAACTACTACTTTACAGGGTAGGAAATTCCAAATCCATTCCCTATAATGATTTCCATTTCTATAAATTGACACAATCAGAACAAAAATGTCCAGCTAACAATCTATGCATTGCAATGTCATAAAATATTTTGAACCTTTGAAAAGGCCTAGGTCAACATACCTATTTTAGCAAATAACCCTTCAATGTCTTTAACAGATCTCTCCAAATCAGAGAGAGGTGTGCAAGCCTGCTCAGTCAGAGTGTTTCTGCTCACCATACAACATCCCTAATGTAAGTCTCATCTAGGAATATCCTATAAACTACATCTACTAAATAACACTAGATGCATACAAACCTTCTTTCTTATTGTTTGATATTATGTATTCTCTTTCTTTAATTGCGAATTTTTCCTATTTGTAATCTTCCTTTAAAGCTGATATTGTTTTCCTGGATTGCTTGAGAATTTTCTATACACTTTCAGATACAGTTCAAAAAGGGGATCTTCCAAAACTAAGTTACTACACAGTGACACACAATCCTCCCTTAATTTATGACCATTCAATTATTAGAAAACTCAAATAATAAATGTCTTCTAATGACATTAAAAAACAAAAACTATATAAAATCGCCTTTTTAGCATTACAATAACTATCTTGAGCTTCAATAGATCATACACCTCTACCATAGGTGGAAATTGTCATTAATTATTGCAAATCAATTTTTATGCAAGCAAAAATGAAGATGGAACAATCATATATTATCTAAAACATCATTTAGAATGATTCTGTACTTGTAGAGCTGAGTAAAATACAATTTATAATAGTGAGAAAGAAACAATCCTCAATGTATCTTTGTCTCGATGATAAAGTAATATTTTTGTAAGTTAGATTACCTAATCGGTGCAACAGAACAATTCATTTTGTTGGAAGCTTCCAAAGAACTTAAACAAAAAAGAGAGCATAATAGTTGAATATAACTATCCTACAATGTTGTCATTCTATCACTATCACTCTTATTCCAATGGTTCATGCCTCCTTCAAGAACTCTCTTAGGATAAATATGAAGATCTCAATAACCTTGAAACCCATGAAACTCAAAAACCATCTAAATAGTTTTGATCACATTCACATTATCCATGAGCAATGGAGTACACGACTTCATAGAAACTAAACAATAAATCAATACAAGATTTGAGGATTGTACTTCTATAGTTGTTAGGAAGTAGTTTATATATGCGAAAGAGAGGGACTTCCAAAAATTGTCACTGATCACAAATCAGAAAATCAGAACAACTTTCTACACAACTACTCTCCACACATCGCTGTTGATACCAGAACACAAGATTTGAAGAAAATATTTAGTATTAAATCTTATTCATCTATTCTACAATTCTTAGTCTTTTAAGAAATAGCTCACAGTGGGCATATGTCTCCAAGAAAAGTGCAAATTAAATTTAACAAACAAGAGTAGTAACTATATAGATGATAATGCATTTCCAAAAAAATTGATTTTGAGCACACAATAATCCAAGTTTTTTCAAACATCAAGAACTCAAGGCATTCATCTATGGCCAAAACATTAGCAATGGAGAAGCTAGCCAAAAATGTTTTAACACTTCACTATTACAAAAAACAACTTTGTCTTTCAAGTCTTTTCCTACCAAGCAAAGGATGGGATTGCCATCTCTACTTCAAATTTTCATTATAGCTGGAGAATTAGTAAAGGAGAAGCGAACCAAAAACTTTCGAGGCTTCACTAGAACAGAAAACTATTTTAGTATTTCAAGACTTTTACCAAGTAAAGTATGTGCTTACTAACTTCTAGATTTGTGAAGCTTGCTAAAAAAAAGTCTATTATCATCCATTAGTATGAATTCAATATTTGGACATAGATCCAAATGGGTGAGAGAAAATCTGAGCCGCAAAAGGGACAAGGCCTTACAGAGAGAATACAAGTGTCTAGTGAACTAAACTTTAAGATATAACTAGTGATATCAGAAATATAAATTTTCCACAACTTTATCCTTGCACTTAAATATATGCTAACCCTGAACCTAAGCATCATCTATAAAACAACTTTGTGACTTGAAAGAATTAACAGTGGCTTTGTTTTTTAAATTATGATGAGTAGAAGAGAAAGAGAAAATGTAAAGGCATTGAATAGCTTTGGAATCCGCCTCTGCAACTTTCTGATAGATAAAAAACTTGGAATGATATCTAATGACTAGATTTAAATATGTAAATACAGTCCTCATTCTGCTGCTAAATTGGACAATGGAGGCTCTTGCTTGAAGAGGCAAAATTGGTAATATAGTTTTGGCCTATTTTGCATTGAAATTATTCCAAAGTGGGGTATAAGGACAACACAACCAGTCGAGGAAGTGGTCATGGAACCTTATACACTTATCTTTAGATAGGCTGAGATTGGGATAGAGCAATCTCAACTAGCAAAAAGTACAGTGCAATTGATGTTGCACCCACTTGCTATACCAATTCTTCCAAGTCAAAACTAATGGATAGTGAGGCAACTGTGACAAACAAAAAATTACCCCCATAGAAAACATCAAATCTCTTGAGCCCTATGAGTGTAAAGTTCCCATTAGATTAAGCAGTCATGGCCACATGCTTTATTTTCAGTCACCAACAACATGATAATATTGGAACTACAGGGTGGTCGATTCTTACCTCCTTCTCCTCTCCTATTGACCCTACACCAAACTCCCGCCCATTGTAGTCACCGCGCGCACGAAAAAAAAGTTAACACTGCTATGACCTTTTATTATCACATATGTTCTAAAGGTCAAAATTTAACCAATTTAACCATGGTCAAAATTTCAACCATATCGGGACCATTTTTTCAAAAAAAAATGAAAATAGGCCTTTGGTCAAAAAATTTGGTCGAAAATGGGGGCCTAATGTACTAGTGAGCTATTATCAATCATTGGCTTGTTGATCACTTTAATGTCATAAACATTTGGGGTGTTCCAATCAAAAGGCTCTAGAAGAATACTTCCCATTTTCTTTTTATTGAACTATGAATCCAAGATCAATGTGTCATCAATGTATTTCTTTGAGAAAGTCCTCAACCTAAACAACTTCATGTTTTTTGTTCTAATTTGGCAATGCCTCCATAAGAATGCATCAAAGTCATCTTGACAATCTGCTTATAAATCCTCAAGGCAAGGGAGGTGACCACCATAGCTATTGGTAAATGTCTTGTTTAACTTACCTCTTGGTGTCAAAATTTTGCCTCAAAAAGTAGAACTTTCTTGGTTTAAGGATTTCCAATTTGGTACTTGCATCTTTAGCAGTTGCCAAAGTGCACTTCTATCCTCTACATGATAATGAGAACCCCACAACTTTTACCTTTTCTATGGAAAATGCATTATGTACATCCAAGATTTAATTGTAGAACTCGAGCATGATGATTTGATCACTATAATGTTGAGATAGTAGATAGGGATGTCATTAGAACCCATACACATGGATATAGGTGTGTCACCAACTCTTTATGAACCACATCCCCCATGGCTTGATAAAGGTTTTCTCCTTTTTGGACAATTAAAATATGGGATCCCCTTGTAGGCATATTATTGTGTTGTATAGGAATGTACCATTAGCCTTGCAAAATATTGTAAAACATATTTCAAAATTCAACCCCCATGTGGTCTTTAGTCTCCAACGCTTCATATTGTCAACAAAAATCTATCATCCAAACTACTTAAGATGTCATATAAAAATTGTGAGTTTGCTACAACTCTTTTAGTTGTCAACCAATATTTTCAAAGATCATTTGTGCCTAGTCAAAAAAGGTAGTAGATTCAATAATGCTAAGATTAGATAATACATCCTTGGGGAATATTCTTTCACATTTAATTCCATAAATATGCAACATAAAATAATGATGATCCCTTGGATGGGAAATATGACTTTTTTCCTAGAGATAGTGGGTGAGGAGGATTATCCACTATGTGTTCACTTATCACTTGCATTCATGCTTCATTGATTGATACTCCCTAAGGGTAAAGACCTTATTGTTCAAAGTCATGTACTTTCTTCTAGGAGTCTGGAAGACTATGGTTGTGTTGATAGAATCAAAGGCAACAATGATAGTATTGTCTGGTAGGGAACATAATCATGTAGCTGGTGAGTAATTATTGTCCAAGGTGTTGCTGATTTTTGGACAGTAAATGGATGTAGGAAAGAAGCATTTCTAAACTATCCTAGACTAAGAAGGTTGGTATAGCATTCGTATTGAGAAACATTTCCTTTGTGTATATCTTCCTTGATTTCCTCTTAAGTTGCATTCTTTGATGTCTATGTCCATTAGAAATCAAACCAAGTTCTCTATCTTCAACACTTGGAGCACATCATCCTTCATATATTTCATTGTTAGCACTACCTTTTCAAACTCTTTGATCAACTTTTCTCTTCTTTCCCATGGGTTTGATGATACTTGTGTTGGGTTTCCACTGGTGTAGATGATGAGGAAGCTATGCTCTCAACTCTATCTTTTCCTATAAGATAATATTTTATTAGTATACAAAGCCAACACAATCTCAGTAAAACCAAACTTGAATTATTACTTGGGTCCAAGCCTCGGGGTTTCTAATTACTCATTCACAAGTTACTTAATGAGGATTAAGGAAACTTGAAGCTTTGATATTGAAATCCATAATATGTTCTCAGGTAATTGATGTTGGAGTAGGATTAAAGAGGAAAATATTCCCCCAAAAGATAATAACTTGATGAACATTATAACAAGGGCTTGGGTATGAAAAAATAATTTCTTTATTAGCAACTGTGAGAAAAAGAGTAAGTGGTAGAATGAGATCCTAGAACCTTACAATCTAATGTCTAGTTTTGAATAAAGGGTGTCAAACCAAAACTAACAAGGGTACTTTTGATGTGCGACCTGTTATTGGGCCAATGTTAAAGAGGGTTTCAAGGGAAACCCTCTTTTCAACTACAATTTTGGACAATGCACTTAGTGGGGGGGGGGGGGGAGTAATTCAAATACCAAGGGAAGGATCATGAAAGGCCAAATTAGGGCATCAAAAGATAAGCTCCAAGGGAACTTCCTTCTACACATTTCTGATACAAAAATCGCTAACCTTTCAAAAACCCTTTCAAATATATGCCCCAAAGGTGTCTTAGATCCAAGAGGAAGAAGCCCAAAAACAAGAGAAAATTTAGGCAAGGTAGAACACTCAACAACCTATTACTAGGATACACACCAAAGGCAAATTGCCTGTGAGTGAGGAAATGGGAGGACATTTTCACCTTGTAAAAAAGGTGTTCTATTCAATGCAATTCTGTAAGCATTATACATCTTTGGAGCAATCTTTAGGGGGTTCGTGTGTTGAAAGAAAAATGTGAAGCATCTCCTTCAACTAGCCCTCTATAAATGGGCAGTATGGTGCGAGATTGACAAGAGTAGGGGATGCAAATGGCATTTTGTGACAGTAAAATGTCCAATGTAATCCAGTCTAATGACATTACACCAAAGGCATTATCGGTGGAAGGCTTTAGGTTTTCAATAAACCTCATGAAAGAAGAGAATGCCATATTTAGTGTAAGCGCCTAAGCGTGGGACAACTCAAACCACTGGAAGAAATGAAATAATCAACCAAACATATGAAAACATAAAAAATGTATGAGGTAAATACCAGTTTAAGTGCAGAAAGTGCTAGATTCAGAGCCAGATGCGAGAGATGGAGTCGAGTGTTCTAGATGAGGAGCCAGTGATGGGAAAGCAAGCAACATTGGCATGGGTTGACCCAAGGTTCTGTAGCTCCAGCTACTTCGCGTGCTCAACAATGAAATTGAGAACAATTTTTCATGTTAAATTTAAGCCCGTGTTGGTCAAAATTTTGACCAACATAGGCTTAGATTTTTAAAAACAAGAAATTTTTCCTTCTACAATCCAACCAATCAAAACCTTATTAATTGATGGTCAAAATTTTTGGTCAAAAAATGACCTCAAATGTACTAGTGATAGTAAATAATCAAAACCATTATTGAGTTTTCTAACATTGTTTCTAAGGTTAAATAGTTGATTTTTCTAGGTTCTTGTAACAATATTTGTAATAAGAATAAATACATGTTTCAATACATTTAAAAATAAAACAAATTTTAATACATTTAAAAATATTATAGAAACATATTTATACATTAAAAATATTTTAAAAATACTATACAACTAAGTAAAGTAAAATAAAATATAAGAAATCATAAAATAACCAAAACCAAAATTTCACTTACCTGATATGACCAAACAAGATGAATAGCTCTAAAGCATTTCACAAATCTTGGAACCTATTTAGTGCAAATGATCCCTTTAGGAGATTCTTTGGGGTTTATATACTTATTCGGGTGTTTGACCAAACACTTCAGCCAAAATCCCTTGTTTCAACACAATCAACCTTGTCATATATGTAGCACACGACGTTTGTCCAACTGAAAGAGGTTTGACTGAAACCATTTTGGTTGGACCTACTCAGTTATCCTAAAAGGTGACATAAGTTTTTTCTTTTACCCTAGTATGAACTATGTTTTGTGTATGTTTATTCAAGCATCATACTATATATTTTAGACGTGACATGTGATTAATAATTTAAATGTTTTAATCTTCTCATAAATGAGTCGCCCCTTCTTCGTAGTGTGCAGTTCATTATTATTCCACATAGAGAGAGAGAGAGAGAGAGAGAGAGAGAGAGAGAGAGAGAGAGAGAGAGAGAGAGTTTTAGGCATGATATGTCCTTAATAGCTTAAATGTTTTAATCTTCTCACAAATGAGTCACCCCTTCTCCACAGTGTGCAGTTCATGGTTATTAGAGAGAGAGCGAGAGAGAGAGAGAGAGAGAGAGAGAGAGAGGGTTGATGTGAATAAATGATGATATAGGGAATCAAGTTAATTGAGCATGTATGGAGATGTGGACACAATGTCTTGAAACCATAAGGTCTACATTTTAATCAAGTTTGCAAATAGATAAAGAGATACATACAAATTGGCAATGTAAAATATTTGGCTAGCAAAATGTTTTGTGGAAAACACATTAAGAATAGGATTTACATAAATTGGCACAATCCATATATGTTTTAATCCATATTAAAGACCATGGGAAACATTGAGCCTTAGTCATACATCTAAACAAAAGGTTTGGATAAATATTGTAAGCCAAAGACATGTTATTCAGAACACTAAAATAATTCTCATTTTTTGATTTGTGCTCTACATCAAGTTTGCATGTGGTGATACATAGGTAAAAATACCACAATTCTATCGATCACTCTAATATCTATCTAACTGTATAATTTATTTTGGATCTTGAAAATGTTAAGCTTTCCATCTCAAATTTCTTTTGTGTGCATTTTTTTTTGTCATAAACTAGCATATGGTATATTGGGCCTAGATTTTGGGACATTTGTCAAAATTTTATACAAATTACATTTTTCAAAACTAGACTCTATTCTACAAACCTTAAAAAATACAAGTTTTAAATTTTGAATTGTTTTAAATAAATTTAGGGGGGAGCATGCTCAAATTTCATGATTTACAATGCACCCACTTAAAAATTTAGTAAAAAATCATACATTCAACAAAAAATTAGCCAAAAAATCTAAGATAAACTACATGACATTAGCTAACTTCTCACCAAACTAGTTCATTTTTTTAATTTACATTTTAGAGGAAGCACACCAAACACTATGCTATATTTTTGTATGAAAAAAAGACCAATTTGTGTGTTCCCTCATTTTGAGGCCTTTATTGTCCCTCATTGTCAAAATAATTTAGTGTCTTAGATTTTGCAAACGCTTGCAATGAAGAAGGGCGTGGGGAAAGGGGCCAGTGAAAGCATTGTCTTGGAGAGTTAAGGAAGTGAGATTAGGAAGGGCGCATATGGCGGAGGTCAAGTTGCCAGAAATGGAGCTCCCCGTGACATCAATAGCCGTAACGGTATTGAAAGCATCACAGGAGATTCCTTGCCAAGCACATGGATTTTCATGTAACTCATTCCAGTCGCTCAGAGCATTCCGCGTGCTCTGCCAATCTGCCTTTTTTATTTTAAGCAGAATGATGCCATCTTGCGAGAGGGAATGATTATCACTAAATTACTTCGAGAATTTTATAACAGAATAATATCTTAACTTCTATATTAGTAATAGGAATATTTCTCAATTATCGACTGAAAAAAATCACTAAGAATAATTAATACATTTACCATTATTTCTAAAATACATTTTTGACTGTCTGGCCTGGATCGATATCAGCCCAACCTATAAAAGGGTGCTTTCATGATGCTATTACAGTCAACGGGGTTCATTTTTGCAACAGATCTAAATGATAAGTGATCTCCTATGCCTCACAAAGGCCTGTCATCTTCTTCTGACCAGCATATCAGATATAAATTTAATGGGCAAACAACTTAACATCGTCAATGACCGGACCACAGAGTGAACTCATATCATCATTCCTCACATGATAAAATGTACTGTAGAACACCACGCTAGTTTTTGCAGAAACTGCTTTGAAGGCGAGTTGGGCACTTTTGAAGCCTCCGGTGCCCTTCGATTCGTAGGGCACTTTCACAGTCTCTTTGGCTGCGAAAGCCTCGACAATCATGGATCCACTGCAAGTATTGCTTGCGTCTCCCACCATAAAGCTCAGCACATAACTTTTCCCCACAATTGTCGGCACAGTCTGGGAAATGGAGCTCTCTTTGCCCGCCAGGAGTTCCACGGCTCTTTTGCCCCCTGGTACAGAGTAATGCAGAGCATCGATGAATTTGACAGACTTGAGAGAGTCGATTATCCAGCCCGGCAGAGGCGAATTGTCGTCGTCGATGTTGGGAGGCAGGAGAACTGCATCGATGAGAGGGCCACAGGCGGGATCATCCTCCACGCCCATGGAATAATATCTTAACAGAATAATCATCTTGCGAGTGGAGAAGGAAATGAAGAAAGGTGAGCATGCAGCAAAAGCAAGTGAGAACACGGATGGGTGAGTCCAAAGGCTACAAAATCGCACTTCGCGTCTGCAATTAAACTTTCTTAAACAGCAATATAAATTTCTATCAGTTTCGCGTTGGAATTAAACTTTCTTAAACAGCAAGTTTCCTTGATTAAAGTGATAGTTTCCCTGAGCAGAGCTGGTTTTGCCGATATTCAATATAAATTTCTATCAGTTTCGCGTCTGCAATTAAACTTTCTTAAACAGCAAGTTTCCTTTATTAAAGTGATAGTTTCCCCGAGCAGAGCTCGTTTTGCCGATATTTGTCAGATTGAAATCTTATCCTTGTCTTTCATTTCCAAATGATTTCTTATAATTTCCCTTAGTCTCCTATTAGTTATGGAATTCACTATTCACTCTCCTCGTTGGTCTGATGTTGCATAAGGAAATGTTTTGATCCTGCGTTATGTTTCTTTAATTATTTGATTTTAATTCTCGCCAATTTAGAAATTTTCGGCAGCCAATTTAGAAATTTCCATTAATAATGTGACCGTTGCATCATAGCTCAATGCCATTATAAAAATCCTAGTTTTTGTACAGAACAGTTCTCCGCATTCAAACATACTTTTCGCAAGCAATTCTTTTCAGTAATTGTTGTTTTTTTTTTTTCTAACTTTCATGGCGAGAAACAACGGAAGGAAGAGGCTTAATGAGCTCGAAGATGAGATAATTAGTGTAGCCTTTAGAGTAATGTTTATGGTTTTTTGCTTTGTAGAAATGTTTGATCAACAGCTCTTTCCAGATAGAGTCGATCACAAGCTCGGTGCTTTACTGCTTTGGTGTCTTGCTACAGTCGTCATGATTACGACTTGGCTTTGGATAGGAGCACCAGACGACGAGGAAGACGATTATGAGGAAGAAAAAGTAGTAAGAAAGAAAAAAAATGAGGTTAAAAAAATTGTGAGAAAAAATGGAAATGAGGGAAAAGAAGCGATAAATGAAGTTAAAAAGGTAGTGGGAAAAAATGGAAATGAGGGGGAAAAAATAATAAATGTGACTAAAAAAGTAGTGAGAAGAAATGAAAATGAGGGGAAAGAAGCAATGAGCGTAGAAGAAGGTGTGGTAAAACAACTAACAAAGAAATTAGATTCAAAAAATTTGAATCTTCCAGAAGGGGATACTCTACACAGTTGGGAATCTACTGCTCACCGGAGGGTTACTTTTGCGCTAGACCATTCTATAGAAGAGGTGAACTCCAAGAAAACGTCAAGCAGTAGGCATGATGCTCTTAAATCAATAAAGGAGTCAGATCCACCATTTTTGCATCTTCAAGAGTTGGGTTCTCAACCTGCTTGGGAACCTACTTCTCAACCAAAGGTTACGCCCCAGCTAGAACATTCGGTAGGAGAGGTGAACACCTACAAGAAAATGCCCACCATTCCACATAGTGTCCATCAACCAGCATCTTCTCCTAGATCTCGTACAATAGAGGTAAATTATTAATGTGCAATGAATTTGATTTTTTAATAAACTTAAAATCTGGTTTCTATTGGATTTTTTAGTTATTAGTTTACATTTTACTGTTATATATATGAATTTAAATTTTAACAAATTTAAAATCTAGTTTCGATTGGATTTTTAATTATTAGTTTTTATTTATATATTTATTTTATGTTCAGTGCAAAGTAGAAGTGCCTCTAAGAAGATCTACAAGAATTCGTAGTAAAGTTATGTTGGGGGAGGTAAATTTATTTTCTTATTAGTTTTTTCTCATTTGAAATTTATATTTTATTGGGTTTTTCAATCATGATTTTTATATTAATGGAATATTCTTTATTGTCCTTAGTGTAAAATAGAAGTAGCCCCCAAAAAACAAGGAAATAAAGCTAGGCCAAAAGAGGTAAATTTCTCTCTTTTAATACATTTAAATTTTTTCCCTCAATTTTAAAACTACTTTTATTCAAATTTTCAGTCACTAGTTTTCATATTTATTTGGTATATTCCTTGTTGTATTTAGTGTAAAGCAGAAGTAGCTAAGTGAAGATCAAGGAGAATTAGCAAAGACATGACCCAACCATGAACCTGACACTACAAATAACATGAAGGGGATGCATGGAGAGGATGATTACACTACAATATTTCATTTAATTTTTTACTTTTAACTTATTCTAAAATATTTGAGTGAATGATTCCATTTAATTAGAGTGGAAATGTTAGTATCTTTTTGTGAACTTTCATTTTGTTGTATTTAGGTAATTTTTCCCCCTAAATTAACTTCATTTTTTTGGGATTCAGAGTCCTTTTTTAGTTGACTTTTTCAATCATTATTTTATAAATTTAATAGGTTTGTCTTCATTCATTACTTTCTATATTTAATGGGTATTACATGTGTCTTACAGAATCAACCTCCAAAGATATAGCAAAATTCACTATAAAGTCATGTATAAAGGTTTGAAAAAATCTCATATTTATAATCTATTTTGTGTAGTTTACTCAATCATTATTTTCCATATTTAGTGCATTCTTTTTTGTTTCAATTTTTTAGTCATTTTATATAGTTTTAATATATTTCATGAGAACTTGTTGTGTTTAGAAGATCTACCAAGGCTACCAAGATATGCAATTAATGTGAGGAAAAGTATAATGTTATGCTTTGTCACTTCTTAAGTTTAATTCAATTTCTTCCACTCAAAAATAATTTCAGTTTACATGAGTTTTTAAGTATTTTAGAAATATGTCATAAAACATCATTCTTCTTACACTAATAGTATACAAAATGAATATTTCATATTAAGAAGAATTGAAAAAATATGTTTTATGTGTGTTAAGTTCTTTAAAATAAAAATTTTGAAAAATTAAATATGTTATCTTACCTTTCACATGTTTTTCAAGATATTTGATATATTAAAGGATATTTAGAGCCATAGATTAAAATATTTATTCAAATTCTTCAATTTGAATAATCTATATTAATCATTTGCATTAATGGTATTTTTTTTAAAACTTGATATTGTCTCTTATATAGATAAAACTAAAAACTTTGATAACTTGTTTTGTTTAGTGTAAATAACATAGATCTACCAAGGCTACCAAGGTATGCAATTAATGTGAGGAATTTCTTGTACGTATGAATAATTTCATTTGGTATGAGTAACATGCTATTTTGATTAAATTATCTAGGATGTTTTAAAAAGTGATTTTTTTTCAAAAAGGAAACTGATAGAATGATTTGTTCCAACCGTTTCTAATGCTCTTGATTTTGTGCAGGTTCAACGATATTCTTGATTTTAAACTATATTTTTCTAAAGATGGTAACAGTTATTGTGCACTCTATTTTTCTAACATTTTTCACACTATTAGCATTCATGATCCAGTTATGAATTGATGGGTCAATAGATATATTTACCAATTACATTTTAGTAAGGGTTTGAATTTTGATAATAGAAATAAAACATTAAAATTTAACCATCATTCTATACCATTGTTTACATTTAGAAACCAGGTTAACAAAGGGAGCTTCGATATGATTAATATTCTTCTAGGAGTTTGCTTCAAGATCTCTCAATTTTTGTGTAGATTTTACGGAGGAGATGACCTTGGTTAATCAAAAGATTGGGCTCATATATATGAGCAAAAAAACATCCCTCGTGCCTATATTTTTTAACCAGCTTTATCAAGTTACATGGTATACATTCAAAAACCTTCACTTTTAAGAAGTTACTTTGTTTTTCTGAAATAGAAGTTAATCGTGTGCTTGCTGAATTTTTACATGTTATCAGACATGGCCTTCAAGAAAAAATAAAGAAGATCAAGATGTTGATGAAAATTCTATCATCCCCTCAATGGCATGCATTGGATATATTTGAAAGACTATACAGATTGATCTCAATGCGGAGACACTTTGAAGGACTCCTCTTTATTTGATAGAAAATAAAGAAGAATTTAATTGTTAACTTCGCTCCCCTTTCTCTTTGTTCCCTCTTCCTTCAGCTCCCCTTCTCTGATTTGGTTCTAAAGTCGGGGGAGTCTCTTTTGTATGCAAATCACTCTCTCATTTCATACTTTTGATATTACCTATTTGTAATTGTACATGACAACACAAAATGTGGGCAAGGGATTCAATTTCATAACAATCAGTGGGTGGAAGGGTGGTTCATTTTGTGACTGTCAATAGATAGTCTAAATTCTGTAATTCTTTATTTTTAAATAAAATTGAAGAATTTAAAGTTTCCTATTAGATATAAGAGTTTCAGAAAACAAAAAGAAACCAAATAGTCACCACAAATAACAACAAGGAGGCCAAGCCTCACCTAGGAAGAGCCGTATCAGCTGTACATCAAGACAAAAAGAAGAGAAGATAGATCATCTAACTAAGAACATCATAGTGAATATACATCCAAGCAGTCCATCCTAAGGGACCCTCCATCCATATGATACTTTTACTTTTTTGAAACTGCGTCAACAAGAACAAATCCTCTTTTCTGACATTCATGTTGTTTCTGATTTCTCTGTTCAGCCTAATACAAGCTTGCTCAAAAGCCTGTAAATCATCCAGGGTTCTTCACCACTAGTATCTATGCTTCAACTCATAGTAGAAAAAGGTAGCATGCCCGTCCTGAAGGAACCTTCTTAGCCTATCCCTCTCGATCAACATAGTAACCTGACCAATTTAAAGTTTAAAGTTTACCATTGTGTAGAGCCATTTATCAATTAAAGTGGATTGATCAAACTTAAAATTATGAATTCTATTCATTGGGGAGGGTAAAAATATGTTTATAAATGTTAATAAATTACAATGAAAAGTCTACACTTAGAATTTAGAATTGGACCATCAAATGAACTTACAAATACTTAGTCTCAAGCTGAAGAAACCTATTTAAAATTTTAAAAAATAATAGAGCTAAATATAATATATTAAAACTTAATTATCATTAAAATATTTAAATTCATATTATAGATGATCATATATAAGCAATGAAAAAAAATAATCAATAAGAACGTGTTATTCTTATTCTTATTATTATGATTTCAAATATATACAATTAATAAAAAATAAAAACTAGAAACTACTTTAATATTTTGTAATCTAAAACATATACTTATGAATTTAATGAAAATATTATTAATCTTTTAATTTGTTGTTTAAAATTTGTTAATAACAAAACTACTCAAATAAATTATATAGTTATTGTATTGTAAAGATTTATTATAATTATCATTGCTAACTAACTACATGAAATTAAATTTGTTTTAACATAGGTTTATGCTTTGTATTTTCCAATATCTCATTTTCATCATTGACACATTATTTCAATTTGATACATCTTTTAGCATACTTTACATATATTTAGCTAAAGATAGGTATGTTAGGATAATGATTTACAATTATTAATAATAATAAATAGTAAAATTATGTTGCAAGGGAAACTATCACAAAAACAAATATTATACATATGTTCATCTAAAGATTAGCATGCTTTACATATATTTAGCTAAAGATAGGTATGCTAGGCTAATGATTTACAATAATTTATAATAATAAATAGTAAAATTTTGTTGCAAGGGAAAATATCACAAAAAAAAAAAATATTATACATATGTTCATCTAAAGATAGGTGTACTAGTTTAGGCTGAAGCAAAGATTAATTATTATGATTTGATTATTACTTATGCTTGAGTAGATTCAAACCCCCAAGTCCTCCCAAATAAGAGGTTCACTATTTACCATTGTGATGTATGCTCTTGCCTATTTATTGTGCATCATCTTTATGTTGTATTTTTTCTTCCATTTTTCATATCTTAATTTTCAACATTTGGGGATGATCCACAATATTTGAGGCATTTAGGCTTCCCTTCCATGTTCACCCGTTTTTAATTTTTCTTTGTCTTCATGTGTTATTCATTGGATTTAAGCTATGGTTGGGCACATGATGGTCTTTTCTCTCCTTAGAATGTCTCACACTCTACTCTACGTAGCATGGTCCATTGTAAGGGTGTTTCTTATCTAATTATCTTTCTATCTAACTGTATATTGGGAAATTGCGATCAATGATATGTCACCACTTACCACATTCGCATTAAAAAGGGGATCCTAAAATTTGACTCCCTTTCAACTAAATATTATTAGCACAAACCAAAATAAATGTGTTGCCATGTTTTGGTCTTCCTGTTTTAAGCCCGAAGTCTTTAGTATGAAAGTTAATGTGTGTCCAAGATTGATGTCTAAGTATCTTTTAGGTCACTTACTTCTCATTTTTTCTGAGTGCTCTACTTTCTTTGTTTTCTAGTTCCCCCTTGCATTACCTTTACCCACCATCTAAGAAGGATTCCTATTTTTCTAGTGTGCATGGGTCTAGGTGATCTAGGCATGGTTGGGATGTGTTCTGGCATCCTCTCAATGAGAAGTAAGTTACTTTGCATTTCATTTTTGCTACCTTTCCCTAATATTCCATGTCCCATGGATTCTAAGATTTCAAGATGTTTTTCCCCTTAAGTGAACTATATTGAGTGCATATCTGAAGAGTGAAGTTGTGACAATGATTAACAAGGTAAGAAGATGATTATATCATGCTAGAAAATGCCTACAAAGTTGTGGATCAAAGCTAGAATGAATCCCATCCAAATTTGTGGAGATAAGATCAAGTGAGCTACGAGGGAACATTAATATATGGGTTGTTTGATGCATACTCATGGAAGTGAAGTTGTTTTGTTTTGCTTCTGATGTTGTTTAAACTAGAGCCAAACCTTGGTCCCAAGGATCAAATGGTGTGAACATGATGATGAATGAACCATTTAAGGGATCATACTCAATAAGACATGCTCAAGATCTAACTTCGAGGCCATCAAATTAAGGTGAAAGAATGAAGAGTTGTTAGATGTGTTCTAGTCTGGGGAATGTTGCTAAGAAAGGGGCTTTTCATCCTAAGGAAATGAAAAAGGCCACTTCTCTAGAGGCTTTGAAAATAGAAATTCAAGTTACTCTAAAATGTGAATATCCTTCAGAGATGCTCAAAAGATACTTCTAGAAAATTTAGTGATGGAAATGTGACCCCAATATAAAAGAGATGTAGTGTTAAAAACTTTATGCAAAAAGTGAAAAAAGGACGTGTGCAAGCTAGTAGAAGGATTACTCCCCGTTCTCCAATCTTGGATATAAGAAAAATGGGTTTGTAGAAAAGCTAAGTTTCTTTCTCTCTCTCCTGCATACATTAACATTATCAAGCATGTCAACTGGATCTAGGTCAGCTTCTCCTATGCCTTCAAGGGGTAGGGTCGCCTCTTATGCCGACATGGCTGCATTTGAGGTAGGTCTTAATCGTGTTGTTCAAGCTGCTCATTTTGAGCCTTCTCATCCTCATGAAGTTTCCCCTGTAATTGTATCAAACCCTATAAGGGTACTTTTAGACTTAGATACAATTGATGATATTTATAGTATGGCAAAAGAGCTCTCTACCTTTGCTACTATTTTTTCACTTTCTGGGATTTTTTCCCTCTCTTGCTAATCTTCATGCTTGGATCTCCAAGCATTGCGAACCAATTTTAGATTGTGATGTCCACATCTTTTTGATGGTTAAAGGATTTTTGATAGTAAAGTTTTAAATTGTTAAAGATAGGAAGACTATTTTGTGTGATAATAGTTTTTCATGGCATGAAAGATTTCCACTTATGGCCAAGCCATGGCATATGGATTTCGATCCGCTTATAGAATCTTTTAACAAGGTTCCTATTTGGGCCCGAATTCTGAATCTTCCAATGCATCTTTTGTCTAGATTCTATTTATGAAGCTATTGGGGATGCCATTGGTGATTTTTTATATGTGGACTCAAACACTTCGAATATTCTCCATTTGATGTGTGCTCAAATTCTTGTAGAGATGGATATTTCAAAGGGCTTCCCTAAGAAGGTTTGTTTGGAATCCTCGAGAGGCTCTTGAGCCCAAATATTGGATTATGAAGGTATCCCTTTTCATTGTAGAAAATGTCATATGACAGGTCACATTGCTACTCATTATGATGCTATGAAGACTAAATCAAGGCGACCACCTTCCTAGTGGTCAGAGGCCTCTTCTGAACACTATACAGTGGTTAAGTCCATGGATGCACCTCTGGATCCAGTGGATGATTCCTCTACTAATGATTATTTGGTGCTAGAGATACCAGAGGATGTTTGGACTCATGGTCAGGTCCCTGTTCCTTCTCCTACCCCTACCCCTGTATTCGATGTTCCTCTTGGTCCTATTGGGGGCCAAGACCCTATACCCTCTCTTGCCCCTGCCCCTATATCAGACGTTCCTCCTAGTCCTATGGGGAGGCAACTGGCTACGAGCTCTTCTAGGGAGATTGTTGTTGCTTCTAATTCCCCTAGGCTCCATTGTTCAATTTCTTCTAGGGATTGGATTACTGAGGCAGTTAAGGTGGAGGAGGGTTGGACTGCGGTAAAAAGAAAGAAATCTAAGCCATCTGCTCCTCCTTTAGAAATTAACCTCTAATTGTGAAAGGGAGGCTCTAAATCAAAGGGAAAATCATGAGCTCCATTGTAGTATTTGGCTCTCTGTTTGGTTTTCTCCCTTCTAGCTAGATCTTTGGTTTTGGCTAGTGCTAGGCTTTTCTGTCACCTCGGTTACCCTTTGTTTGGGGGGTTACCAGTTTCACTTTTGTTTGTTGTATTTTTTTGTTTCTATACTTATTGAAAATATTTAGACTTGTACAGGGTTTTAGGCACCCTTCAAAACCTATTTTTATTAATCAAAAACATTATCAAGTATGTCTACATTCTGAATTCTAAAGCAAAGTAAGATGCTTCCCGAAAAGCTAAAGCATTTATGTTGTTAAGTGATTCTTAATCATATCACTTTACCTTAAGTAAAGTAATAGAGATTTCAGGAATTTAATATTGTACACACAAATGAACATAAAGTTTAAATAGTTGATAATCATGGATGAAATTAATTTTGTTCGTGTGGCACCAACGTTCTAATTCCTATACCTATTTCATCAAAAAAAATTATTGGAATTCTTTAGGATAATTGAGAGGTGGGTGAACCAATTATCCAAGGTCCAAATGTACAATTAAAACTTTTCACAATTTAGTGAACCCACATCCATAAAACATTTTCATCATGGATGCATTCACTAGATTATGCAATCACTCAAACTTATAGGTTATTGTCAAATCAATATGCAAAAGCATAAACATGAAACATAACATATTCAATAACACATTTGACACAATGATTTAACATGGAAACTCAATTTTGGGAAAAATCACCAGCAACATGCTACTAATTCTCACTCTTCTTCAAGTAATGCCCTATGAAAGGTTAACCTTGTTAAAGGTTACAATACACATTGTTAAATGTGACTTGATTAAAGGATTTTAATCACCCTGTTAGGAGTGAACCTCATTAGAGGATTTTAGATCATTCACTTGGAATGTCACCTAGTTAAAGGATTTACAAATGACTGTTAGGTCAACCTTAATCCAAAGGATTTACCCTAGACTAATACAATGATTAGAGAGTAATAGTAAGGCTTGATCTGATAACAACTTACAATTTCATTTGCAAAATAAAAATCTTTATTTTAGTCCTCTATTTTTCTTGGCTTTCACACTCTTTAGCTCTGATAGCTTGTTCACCCTTCAAGCATCCATACCCTTAAGGCTTCTTGTTTTGTTTTCCAATGCAATCTCTTCTCTTACGTCACTGAATGATGTGAATACCCTAGAATCCTTGACTTCCTTAGGTTCTCACACATCAAATCTTGCTTCTGACTAACCATCTCTATAAATAGAGAATTAATATTTTTTTGTTCATCCTCCATTGTCCATTATAGGGTTAGGTTAGATTAGATAGGATTCAGTGAATCTAACCCTCATTTCATTTCATTCCCTTCTAGAAACTTCTCCTTCAATCCTCTTTGAATTCACCTCAAAATAGTTTATCTTGAATTTTGTGCCATTAGCTCATCAATCTTATCTTCCACACAGTTCACACAATCCAAGAAATCAAACTTGTCAGCTCAAATTCATCGAATTCTTGATCTTTCTCATAATGCTAACACTCGGCATTAACTAGCTTCTGATGCTTGGCACATACTACATTGTTCAACATCCACTATCAAAACACTTAGCACAAACTAAAGTTTATTGGTGCTCGGCATCAACTAAACTTAACTTGGCTTACACTGTTCCACTCGGCTTACACTGATTTTCTTGGCTCTAATTGATTTTTTTCTCAGCTTGCACTAACTTTTCTCGACACCTACTATACACTCAGTAAAACTTGGTAGAAAAATTTCATTTACCTTATTCTTCTAAACATACTTAGTGTAACCAACCTTTTTTACCTTAAGTAGATTATCAATGCACTATAATATCATTGTCTTAACTAGTTCTTGTACTCCTTTTCATATCATAACTCAACCTTTCCTTTAGGTGCTATTGTTGCCTCATTTATTAAAATCCTCTTCATCAATCAAACAAATTATAGTACTTAAATAATATAAGAAATTGTCTTACCAGGAAGCAGTAGGTTTGACATTAGTGACAAAACAATTAATGAAACAAATTTATCATACTTGTATCAATCTGTTTTCAACATTTCCTATAATTGGTTTCTTCAAGTATATTTAAATGAATATTTATCAAGAACTGTATCATGTGCAATCATGGAAAATGACAATCAGAGTTGCTAGTTACAATAATTTAATTAGCTTGGAGAGTGAGTTAAAAGAGCTTACAAACACATCTTTCAAATTCTACGATTTGGGTGATCTTCATAGAAGACTCAATTCTCAACCTATTCACCCAATTACTCAAAATCTTAAAGAAAGAAGACTAGTTGAAGAAACTAGTTTTCCAATGGAAATTCTTGCACCTAAGCTAGTGAAGGAATGCATAAAGAGATACAACACAGAAACAAAGTAGATTGTGTTTCCCAATCAATCTATTCTCATCTCAATCAAAAATGCACTAATGTAGGTTGAATTTGGTATTCCTATGAAGGAGTAGTATTCTAATGTTGATTTTGGGTCTTCCATTCTTATGTTCAATGAGGAAATGACCCTTAGATAGGAAGATATGTAGAGGACATGGTTCCTGACTAGGTGCTCAAAGAAGAGAAAAATGTCAAACACCCTATTTGGCACGAATCTAAAAAGAGAGATTGTGGATATCCTTGCACTCCTCCTTAGATTCAAAGAAAAGTCCTAAGAATATTTTGAAGTTCATTGAGCACCATTTCTTCCTAGTACAAGCAATACATGTTGAGGATATGTAGATCGACTGGGCACAGATCATCTGTGATGAGTTAGCATCGTGGTTGAATTTAGCCAAAGGATTCAAGTAGTTCTATGAATCCTCATATCTTATCTATGCATTAGAAACTCACAACTTATGGCCTCACCTCCCTAGCATCCTAAACTATGATGAGTGCACCAAAATATATGAATTTTACCCACATTTGTAGCTATAGAGAAGTTATGATGAGTATGTGGGGTTTAATGATGCCTTCACAATGAGGCTATGCCAAGAATTGCAAGGATGCCCTCAAAGGATATTTTCACCAAAGGCAATTTCATGCATAAGCCAATTTGGATACTCATTTATCTAGTTTGCAAGCTTCTCCTATTTACAAATAGGAGCTTACAATGACTTTCCTAAGAGGTTGTTGAGGTATCCAGAAGACAAGGTGGTTTTAGTTGAACTGTGTCAATAGATCCTTGAAGTGAACATGTTGTGTTCTAATGTGAAGAAGATTGTTGGGAATCCCTTTCCTATTGTGGTTGGTCAGTATTCATGTTCTTCTAGATCAGATGCACATAATTTGGTAAAGAGCTTTGAAAGAAATATTAAATTGTGATACTATGAGGTACTTAGGCCTCAATATGATCCAATTAACTTTGTAAGAGATAACTTGAAGTTGGGATATACCTACAGGCATGTTTTAGATATTGAAGACTTCTGGTCTAGGTGTCTTAACAAGTACCAAAATTGGGAGAGGTTTTGGTCATTTTAAACCATTAATGAGATTAAATTTTATAATGATTTTGTTGATATTTCTAACCTTGTAGATGATGGAGCCTACATGCACCCCACATCCTACAAGAAGATCAAACGCACCCCAATTTTGTCTACCCCACCTATAAATCTACTTATTGACACTATGGAGGTTCTTATATAGGGGATAATCAAGAGAAAAGACAAATGGATGGAATAGACCCAAGTGAGGAAGAAGAGGATTGGAAGCACTGGTTGTACAGGTGGAGTATCAAATGAAGCTGCATAGTCAATCATAGCAACAAAAGCATAAGTACTACATTGACATTTGTAGGGCCACTATAGTCCATTGACCAAGGTGGAGACCATCCTCTAGAAAAGAATGTGCCACTCACTCCTACCCATAAAGCTAGCTCTCTTCTAAACATCAAGAAGGCTGAGGAGAAGTAAGATGATAAGGATAAGGGGAAAGACTAAGAAAAATTAGTGGCCAAGCCATCTTCCCCTATCCAAGTCATCAATTTGGATAGCAACACTAACCCCATGGATGGCCAGGAATAGGATGCATCTTAGTAAGGGGATACCTTATCCTTTTTGGTAACTAAGGTTGATGCCTTCCCTGTTGCTTCTCAGAGAAAGCCAACTCCATTAATCCTGAGGAAGTTATTTGATCCTACTGCATTGTAGTCTACTATCAATGTCCTTTCTATAGAGTCATAGCTCAAAGAGACCATTGATAGGAACAAGAGGAGATATGAGGAAGTAGCTTCATCGATGCATTTGATCACATAATTCACCTCCTCTCAGTCATCCAAGAAGATTAAGAAGTAGAAGACAATTGCTACATTGGCTATGGCTTCAACAACTGGCCATATGCTAGTTGATATTTTTGAGCCATAGAAAGAAGGAAAATTTAATGAGCTCTCAAAATATTATTTCCATATTAGAATGGTAGATCTTGACATCCTAGTTCACAACTCTATGTTGAACATGTGGAAGTCTAACAATGAGAAAATCGAAGATAAGTTGAAAGAGCTTAGAGTAGAGAAGGAAATTATGAAATCCTCAAATAGAAAATTTGTGGAAAGCATAAGGTTTGCACTAGGGAGCACTTTGTCAAGTCAATTTGACATGAATGCAAAGGAGAATAAAAAGATACTCCTATAGTTGCAACAAGAAAGGAAATTTAGGTAGTTTGGTTGAGCATGGGTAGATCAGATCAAGGCTTAAGGTCCCTTACTAGTAGAAAACCTAAGAAGCCTAGTGGTGCTCACAAGCTTAGGAAAGTAGCTTCAAATCATCAAGAAACCATATAGAAGGTAGAAAACAAGCTGACAAAGAAATTAACCCTTCTACAAAAAGTAATAGACATGAAGACAAATGTAGTCATTGCTCATGGGATCCTTAAGATAGGCAAGGAGTCACTGTGTCACTAGAAATAATCCTTGGAGTTTTTTATAGAAAGCTCCATGAGATCTGTAAATGAGCTCAAGGATGTGTATGACCTAGTGTAAAAGCTCACTAAAATGTTGTTTCAATATATGAAGATATTGCCAACAAAGTCCTTTGTTTCCACTAATTACAAGCTCATGGATATTAAGAGAATGAAATAAAAGTTCTTGGCATTTTTTGATGAATTTTTTGACCCACTCAACTTCCATGTATCTAAGAGTTGAGAAATCTTAGCAGTGGACATGATCATAAGGAGAGAAATGGAGAAATTCAAGTCAACAGTGGCTAGAATAGATGAATTAATAGATATGCATGACTACTAGATGGTCCAAGACAACATCATCATCATTCTAGATGTTGAAGACCTAGACAAAGTAACCAAAGCCATGAAAGATTATAGAGCTAAATCAATTTGCTCCTAAGAAGGCATCATGTTCTGATGCTTTTCTAGAAATCTCTCATTCTTCCCCTTCTCTTTCTCTTTGTATCTATTCATGGCAATTTTTTAGTCTCTATAACAGATAATGATTCAAGCTTGTTCTATTTTTAGTTGATTCTATTCAAAGATGTTCTATAAAGAAATCATCCAATGTAACCAACCATTTTGAGAAGGCCTATAAACGTAACCTTTTTTGATGTTAATAAGGTTGGAAAAAATTTACTTTGGGCAAACCCCTGAACTAGGACTACTATGTGTGACTCTAAGTCCATTTCAAGTTTTGTTGTTCATTTACTTTTAGTATAGTGTATAGAATGAATGTGATAATATTGAAAATTGAATGAATATAAGTGAACTTGGTTTTGTTTTCTTCATTCAACAGATTGTATGTCTTATTTTCTTCAGCAAAAGCATCTCTTTGTTCTCTCTATTTTATTTCATAGTTTGTCTATTTAGTGTAGTTAGTTGCATGAGGAAGACAAAAACTAGTGTGTGAAGAAGCTAGGAGATAGACAATCTGGGTATTGTCAAAGCATCAGCTAACTATGTAATCCAGGAATTACTCATTTTTTCATCTCTTCCTTTCTTCATGTTGTCATAGTTGCTTATGTATGTTTCCATCCATTGCATTTTAGGTTAGAATAGATTGGATATTGTGAATTAGTTCCCCTTTCAATTGCCTAAGTTGTTTAAAGTGTTGAGTACCTTGGTTTTTTACTCTTCTACTCTCTGGTTAAGAGTATAGCCCCAAAACCCAAAAAATAAAATTCATTGCATATGTTGCATTCAAAAGGGAGTTGTGTGTTTCAATTAAGGGTTCTTTGATAGATTACTACATTGAACCATTCTATTTTTAACATCATTGTCCTCCATAAGCCATTAGGCAAATTAAGAGTCAAGGTATAAACCAAAAAGATAAGGAGAAAAGATATTAACCAAAAGTTTTTGGTGACTGTACTGGGGAAATACTTATGTGTCATAAGTTCTCTTAAGTATGTATGTGGCTTTACTAAGAAACTTGGAGATTATCTCTATGGCACTCAAATATTTGAGTCATGTATAACAACTTATAAGGGGAAATGGTGTTGCTTCATGAGGGACAAATCCTAGTGCGGCAACCTAACATCAGTTTCCAATATGAACAAAAGGACATAATAAATTAGTTGAATACCCTTGCCTGGAAAAGCCAAAATCTCCTTAGTAATATAAATGAGTAAGCTTCACCCTGTAAAGAGAGGAAGCCAATGTTGAATATTGGGAGGGAGTCTTTTGGTAAAGAAGATTAAGAGAGGCACACCCATTGTGAGCTAAGATACTTCACCCTAGATTCTACATATACCTATAGTGCTCTTGGTAAAGGGAAAATCAACCTTGTGTTCAAAGAATTGTAGAAAGTTGAGTTCTCTATATTGGAAGATCCTATGGGAAGAGGAAGAACCTACTCTTGGGATCTAGTATATCAAGGTGTCCATGGTGTTCTTTTTCTACCACATCACCCTATTTCCTAGATACATAACCATTCATCTTCTCCTCTTATTTTCTATACTCAAATCCCATCATTGTGCAACACCCTCACTCTTTATAGAGTAGTTACCCTACTACTATTACTTTTTAGGCTACACCAGTAATTCTCCCTACCTCAATGGTTATTCCCTAGGGTAATGTTATTGGCCCTTTGTGACTTGATGCCAATAATGACCTCTCTAGAGCTTCTCAAAAGAATTTTCCCAAATTCAATGGTGATGGGAAGGTCTCTTCTGATGAACACATCATAAATTTCTTCACCACATGTAGTGTCATTTGTCCTCAACATGAAGATGTAGCAATGAGGATGTTTGTGGAAACCTTGGTTGACTATGCAACTGACTAGTTTTAGCACCTTCTAGTAGGATGTATCACAACTTGGGATGATATATGAAATTGACTTGAAGCATGCTATAGGAGTACAGAGGATGAACATACTCTATTAACTCAACTTACCTAGATAAAGAAGGAACCAAGTGCTCCTATGAGAGACTTCATTGCAAAATCTAACAAATTGGTCAATAGGATTCCCCCTACAAGAAGACCTACTGCTAATAACTAGAAGATGTTCTTCATTAGATTTGCACCCCTAAGATAAGCTTTCAAATTAGATATGAACATGTGGCTAATTTTCTAGTTTCTCATACCTTGGCAATCAAAATGGAGGATGTTTTTTGGAAAAGAGAAATTCAGAGTGGAGCCTCAACAAGATTTTTCCTTGGTGTAACTAAAAATACTGAAGAAATGCTTTAGAAGATCTATAATCAAATTATTTCCATGAAGAGACAAATGGGAAATTCCATTTCTTCACTTTAGCAACCATATAAGGATATTCCCCAAAGGCCTCACGAAGGTAGACCTTTGCAATTGTCCTTTTCTCAGCAAAAGGTTGTTGTTGAGACACCACCCAAGACAAAAAATATGTGCATTTTTCATCTATGAGTGGATCACAATGGTGATTCGTTCTTAAAAATGAACAGATATAAGCAGCTCACTACTACTAATGAGCTAGCCATCAAATACCCTAAAAGTGAAAATGATTTTGCTCCCCATTGTAACTTTGTAACATTCTTTTTGAAGTATGAATTAGATTTGAAGGTTTAAAGCAACTACTTCACCACCTTAGATGGAATTTAGATGATCATAGCTATGAGAAGTCAAAGAGAGAAGAACCTAGTGAACATTGTTCCTTCTTAGAAAATAGCCACTAGGCCTTTGCCTATAGCTAGAGCATCCACTTCCTAGGAAAGAGAAATCAAGGTTTGAACCAAATGGTAATCCTTAATTCTCATTTGGCATAATCCAATATTGTAAGGATGCTCGTATCTAGGTGTCTCTGCTTAATTATCTCAAAACTCATCCTGTTGAATTACAAAAGCTAGTAGATTATTGTAAAGGTGATGCTAATGCCAAAAGTCAAACTAATGTTAACTCTACCATTAGAAATGACTAGCCTCAGTTTGATAGTGGCCCACTAGTTAATGAAGAGCTTTTTTTCCTATCCTCTTCAAAGAGGAAGAAGCATCAGTTTTTGCTACCTCTCTTGGTCAGAAGCTTGACCAATTCTATGTGTCCTTGTACATAAATGGCCATAAGCTTGATAACTAAATAATTGATTCTAGAGCCTTTGATAATGTCATGCCCTCTTCTATTGCTAATTCCCTTGGCTTGACCCTCACTAAGATATTTGGATGTTGCTATTCCATGGACACAAAGTAGTTCCCTCTAATAATTCAAGTGAAAGATGTACAAATAGAATTGGTTGCTCACCTTGAAAAGAGAATGAAGCTAACCATGTTGGTAGCAGACATTCCAACCATCTATGATATGCTTTTGAGTAGAAGCTTTTGTAGGGAAATGGAAGGGAAAATTAAGATGGATTGGGCTCGTGCCATAATTCTTGTGGGTAACAAGAAAATCAAGTTTGAACCTGAGGAGAAGACCATGTTCATGGTCTTGAAGTTTGATGATCCTAAGGCACAAATCTTATATCAAGAAATGGAGTTTGGAAATTATATGATGTTCTTTGACTTCAATTGTTCTGAGGAATAGCTAGAGCCTTCTAGTGACCCAAAGATTTGGACCCTAGAGTTTGATGATAGTTGCACTACTACTAGGTCTAAAATTTGCATCGTGCTTGTATCTCTAGATGGAGATGTGACTCAGCTTGCATACAAGCTACAATTCAAAAACACCAACAACATAGCATAGTATGAAACCTTTTTGTTAGGTATTAGCATTGCAAAGTAGAGAGGAGTGAAAATATTATGAGCTCAAGGAGATGTAGAGGTTATAGTGAAGCAAGTTCTAGCTCACTACACTCTAAATAATGCTAGGCTCAAGAATTATTGAAATAGGGTCTAGGATGAGATTGATCATCTAGATGCCTTCTCAATACAAGTTGTTCTAAGGGAGTAGAATGTAAGGGCAGACTTGTTAGCTACATCATCCTTGCTACTACTCCCACATCCAGATTTCACAGATAATCAATACAAGGTCGAAGTCTTGTTTAGGCCAAATGTTCTTGACAATGTTGAGACATAGAAAGTGTTCAATGATGATAAGAAGATCCAATATTTCTTGGAATGATCTAAACCTTTTGGAGATCAGTACTTTGGAAGGAGTGAAAATGCCTACAAAGATTTCTCTCTTGACACTAAGAAAGAGTTGGATCTTGGAGTTGAATAACTCAAAGGTAACAAGATCCCTCGACATCTTATTTCCCTTGAGAAACTATTCAATAGGCATGATGCATTTATTAGAAGGGAGGGGGGAAGAAAAGTTGGAACTTCTGGAGAGTATGAAGGAATGAAAATTCGCACTAAATATAAACCCAAGATGGTTAATATCAGTAGTAGTTTCTCAAAGGAAGAAATGAAAAAAGAAAAAGGATTGTTGTCACAATACCAAGATGTGTTTTCTTGGGAATGTGAGGACCTAAAGACCTTTAGGAATGGTGAACTAAAGCACAAAATTCCCCTCAAGCCTGATGGCACTCCCTTTAGGAAAAATAGTGTAACTAAAACCCTATGGTCTTAGATTCTATCTTTAGGGAAGTTCACAAGATGTTGGAAGAAAGAATTATCTACACCATACATCATTCAACATGGATAGCCAACATTGTCCCAGTCCAAAAAAAGAGTGGGGAGATTAGAATTTGTGTGGATTTCAAGAATTTGAATCAGGCATCCCTAAAGGACAATTACACTTTTCCCAATATGGATCATTTACTACAAATAGTAGTTGGCTCTAAAATGATGTCCATGCTAGATGGATTTTTGAGTTTCAACCAAATTGAGGTAAACCTGGAAGATCAATTCAAGACTGCGTTCACCACTCCTTGGGGAACATTTTCATATAATAGAATTCCATTTGGGCTCATTAATGTTGGTGCCACCTTTCAAAGGGCTACAAATTCCTCCTTCACTAATCTAAAGGATAAGATCATCATTATCTACTTGAATGATCTATCAATCTTCTCCAAGAAAAGAGAAAATCATCTAAGAGACTTGGATAAAGTGTTGTAAAGATGCAAGGAACATGGGATTTCACTCAATCTTGAGAAATCAGTCTTTTGTTACAAAAGGAAAATTTTGGGTCACATAATCTCTCAAGAAGGCATCAAGATTGACCCAGGACATGTTAGAGCCATCCACTAGTTAAATTTTCCAAGAAGAAAATCTAGAGTCAAATCATTCTTTGGATAGGTGAACCTTCTAAGATGCGTTTTCCCTAATGTTTTTTAAATTCACCAAATGCATAATAGATATGATGAAACGAAGTCAAAGTTTCAAATGGAATGATTTTGGAAGAAAGGATTTTGATCAAATTAAAGATGTCATAGCCAAAGCACTCATGTTGGTACATCTAGATTACACCAAGGAGTTCATACTATATTGCTATGCCTCATCCCATACAGTATATGCAATACTCATGCAATAGAACAAGGAAGATATCCAAGAGCCAATTGGTTTCATGAGTGCTCCCCTTAAGGAGCATGAGTTGAGATATTCTCAAATGGAAAATCATGCCTATGAAATGGTAAGAGAACTATCATTCTATTATATTTTTTCTTGATTTGATCATCAAAAGAATATTAACCTAAAAAGAGATAGGTTGCAATACTAGAGGTGTGTGGATAGAAAAAGTTCAAGAGTATGATATTGACCTAAAGCCAAAAAAATTGGTGTGACAGAATGGCTTGTGCAAGATGATTGTAGAAAGTTGGGACTTAAGCCAAGAAGATGAATTTTCAAGGGCACTAATGGTGAGTCTCCAAGACTCCTAGTTCTCAAACATTTCCTATTTGCTAACTTATAGAGATTGCCCTGATGGAATAACATACAAATAGAAAAGAGACCTCAGGATTAAATCAGTTAATTATGTCATATATGATTACCAAAAATACAAGACAGAAATAGATGGGACCTTCTTGAGATGTGTGGATAAACCTCAACAAGAGAGTTTTCTTCCTAATTTCCACAATGAGGCCTGTGGTGGTCATTTTTCAGCAATAGTTACATCATACAAGATTTTGAGGCAATGCTATTACTAGCCTAGCATGTTCAAGGATGCTTATAAGTGGGTGGCCAAGTTGACAAGTGTACAATTTTTTCCAACAAGCCTCAATTAGATGCTCTACCTCTAAAGCTAGTTGTAATTGAAGGCCCCTTTCAGTAGTGGGCAATTGATTTCATTGGATCAATAAATCTACCCTCTTTTGTTGGTCATTTGTATGTCATCGCTGCTATGGATTACTTAACCAAATGGATGGAGGCCAAGACAACTAAGAAAATTACTTCTGAGGTCATCTATGAGTTCATCAAGGAGAACATTTTGATAAGGTTTGGGGTACCAATGAAGCTTGTCACAGACAACAACTCCTACTTTTCTTTTGTGGAGATTATGGAATTATTCTATAATAATAGCATACATCTTAGTCATTCATCTAACTATTTCCCTCAAGGAAATGGTTAAGTAGAATCAAGAAATAAAAACTTGATCAATATCATGAAGAAGTTGGAGGTCTAAGAACTAGAAGAAATGGCACAAGAAATTACACGATGTGCTCTAGGTAGATAGAGAAACCCCTAAGAAAGAAATCAATATTTCCATGTTTGAGCTAGTATACAAAGTTGAAGCTAGCCTTCCTCTACCATTAGAGTTATTTATTTGCAAACTATAGCAAGTGATCAAGGATCCAATATTCCAAGATGTCTTGGAGAAGTGCATTATGTACCTAACTAAGTTAGAAGAATAATATGAAAGGACGGTTGATCATATTACAGAACATTGGAAGCACATGAAGACATTATTCAAAAAGAAGGCCAAAAAAAGGAAGTTCATGGAGGGAAATTTGGTATTTGTGTGGGATAGGAGGCATAAACCCAAAGGTATGCATCACAAGTTTGACTCACTTTGGAAGGGTCCTTTCAAGATTATGCAAACAAATACAAACAACTCTTTCATTCTAGTGTATCCTTTTGGAGAGATTCCCCCATTTTCTTACAATGGCTAAGATCTAAATTTGTATCAAGTTTACCACTGAAAGTAGGTAACCCCTAGTTAGTGTTAGCCTAGGTAGGTTTGCTTTGTGTTTTTCCTTTCATTGTTTTCCTACTTTCCTAGGTTAGTTTTCCTTTCGGTTGTGTGCTTAATTTAGTTGCTTGTTGTAATTTTCAATTCTATCTATTCAAAACTAGAAATTATGGGTCCTTTCTTAGACATTTGCATTGCCTAAGTCCCTAGTTAGAGCCAGTTGTTGCCAAGTTTTAATCTTCTCCTTTCAAGCCCAAAGTTTTTGGTATGAAAGTATGTGTCCAAAATTGATGTCTAAGTATTGTTTAGGTCACTTCTCATATATTTTTAGTGTTCTACTTTCTTTCTTTTCTAGTTCCCCCTTGCATTACCTTTACCCACCATCTAAGTAGGATTTCTATTGTTCTAGTGTGTGTGGATTCTAGGTGATCTAGGCATGGTTGGGATGTGTTCTAGCATCCTCCCAATTAGAAGTAATTTTTTCCACATTTATTTGTCTCTTACCTTTCCCTAATATTCCATGTCCCACAAATTCTAAGCTTTCGAGTTGCTTTTCCCCTTGAGAAAAGTATATCAAGTGCATATCTGAAGAATGAAGACATGACAAAGATTTTCAAGCTAAGAAGATGCTTATGCCATGCTAGAAAAGGTCTATAAAGCCATGGATAAAAGCCAGAATGAATTACATCCAAATTTGTGGAGATAAGATCAAGTGCTACAAGGAAACATGAATATATGGGTTGTTTGTTGTGTACTCATGGAAGTGAATTTTTTTTTCTACTTTCAATGTTGTATAAACTAGAGCCAAACCTCAGCCCCAAGGATCAAATGGTGTGAACATGATATTGAATGAACCATTTAAGGGCTCATAATCAATAAGGCATGCTCAAGATCTAACTTTGAGGCCATCACATGAAAGTGAAAGAGTGAAGTGTTGTTATTTGTGCTCAAGTCTAGGAAATGTTGCTGAGAATGAGGTTTTCCATCCTAAGGCAATGAAAAAGGCCACTTCTCTAGGGGCTTTAAAAATAGAATTTCAAGTTACTCTAAAATGTGAATATCCTTCAAAGATGCTCAAAAGATACTTCTAGAAAAGTTACTAATGAAAATGCGACCCTGATATAAAGGAGATGTGGTGTTAAAAGCTTTAGGCAGAAAGTGAAAGAATGAAGTGCACAAGCTAGCCAAAGGATCACTCCCTATGTTGTGATCCTAGATAGAAGGAAAATGGGTTTGCAAAAAAGCTAATTTTCTCTCTCTCCTACATACATTAAAATTATCAAGTATATCTACATTCCAAATTCTAAAGTAAAGTAAGGCACTTTCTAGAAAGCTAAAGCATTTGTGTTGTTAAGCGATTCTTAGTCATATCACTTTACTTTAAGTAAAGTAATAAAGCTTTCAAGAATTTAATAGTTTACATGCAAATGAATGAAAAGTTTAAATAGTCATTCCTCATAGAATTAAATACAAATCTTGCCATTATAATCTTTGGTCGAGCTTATTTCATTCATGTGGCACCAATATTCTCATTCATATACTTATTTCATCAAAATTGCCTATAATCAGTTTCTTCAAGTATAGTTAAATAGCTATTTATCATGAACTATATCTTGTGCAATCATAGCGAATGGAAATGGGAGTTGCTAGTTATTATAAGTTAGTTTTCCTAGAGAGGGACTTAAAAGAGCTTATAGATACATCTTTCAAATTCTACAATTTAGATGATCTTCATAGAAGACTCAAATCTCAACCTATTCAACCAATTGCTAAAAAGCTTAAAGAAAGTGGACTAGTTGAAGCAGCCAATTTTCCAATGGTAGTTCATGCACTTAATCTAGTGAAGGAAAGCATAGAGAGATAGAACCTAGAAATAAAGTAGATTCTATTTCCTAATCAATCTATTCTCATCTCAATTAACAAGGCATAGATGTAGTCCACATTTGGCATTCTCATGAAGGATTAGTAGTGTGATGTTTATTTTAGATCTTCTACATCTATGTTCAATGAGAAAAAGACCCTCAATCAAGAAGATATATAGAGGAAATGATTCCAGACTACCTTCTTAGAGAAGAGAAAAATTTCAAGGACCTTGTTTGGCATGAATATGAAAAGAGAGATTTTGGATATCCTTGTGCTCCTCCTCAAACTCAAAGGAAAAGAGGAGATTTTGGAGTTCATTGAACACCATTTCTTCCTAGTACAAGAAATATGTGTTGAGGATATGTAGATCGACTAGGAATAGATCACTTGTAATGAGCTAGCCTCATGGTTGAATTTGGGCAAAGCATCCAAGTATTTCTATATGTTATCATATTTGATCTATGCATTGGCAACTCACCACTTGTGGTCCAGCCTCCCTAGCATCCCAAACTATGATGAGCACACCACAATATATGGATTTTACCCACATTTGGAGCTACAAAGAACCTATGAGGATTATGTGGTTGTTAATGATGCCTCCATAATGAGGCTATACTGAGAATTTCAAGGATGCCCTCAAAGGAGATTTTCACTAGAGGAAATTTTGGCCATAAGCCAATTCGGATGCCCATTCATCCTTTTTCCAAACTTCTCCTATTTATGAATAAGAGCTTATGTAGGATTCCTAAGAGATTGTCAAGTTATCTAGAAGACAAGGTAGTTTTAGTCAAACTATATTGACAGATCCTTGAAGTGAACACCCTATGTTGTAATATGAAGAAGATTATCGAGATTCCCTTCCCTGTTGTGGTTGGTCTGTACGCATGTGCTTCTAGATCAGATGCTCATAATTTAGTGAAGAGATTTGAAATCAAAATTAAATTATTAGACTATGAGGGACTTAGACCTCAATATGATATAGTTAACTTTGTAAGGGATCACTGGAAGTTTGGATATGCCTACATGCATGTTTCAGATATTGAAGAATTCTTGTTTGGGTGTCTTAATGAATACCAAAATTGAGAGAGCTTATGGTCACTATTAACCATTAATGAGATTAAATTGTATAATGATTTTGTTGATGTTTCTGACCTTGTAGATGATGGAGCCTACATGCACCAAACATATTACGAGAAGATCAAGGGCACCCCAATTTTGTCTACCCCACCTACTAATCTAGTCATTGACACTATGGAAGTTCTTATACAAGTGATAATCAAGAGAATAGAAGAATGGGTGGAATTTACTCGACCAATTAAGAAGAGGACTAGAAGCACTAGTTCTATGGGTGGAGTATTAGCTAGAGCTACTTAGTCAACCATAGCAACAACCACCTTAGCTACTACATTGACATCTGTAGGTCCATTAGAATCCATTGCCCAAGGGGGAGAGTAGCCTCCATAAAAGAATGTCTCACTCACTGCTACCTATAGGGTTTGCTCTGTTTCGAACATCGAGAAGGTTGGGGAGAAGAAAGATGACAAGGATAAGGGGAAAGAAAAAGAAAAATCAATGGCCAAGCCATCTTCCCCTATCCAAGTCATCAATTTGGATGGTAACTCTTACCCCATGGACAGCCAAGAATAGGATGCATCTCAACAAGGGGATACCTTAGCTCTTTCGATAACTAAGGTTGTTGCCTTCCCAATTGCTTCTCAAAGAAAACCAACTCCATTAATCCCAAGGAAGATATTCAATCCTATTGTATTGTATTCTACTATCAATGTGCTCTTTACAGAGTCATGGCTCGAATAAACCATTGATAGGAATAAGAGGAGATATGAGGAAGTGACTCCATTGAAGGACTTGATCACACAAGTCACCTCCTCTTAGCCATCCAAGAAGATGAAGAAGTACAAAACTATTGCTACACTGGCTACAAATTCAATAACTATCCATATGCTAGTTGAGATTGTTTAGCCATAGAAAGAAGGCAGATTTCATGAGCTCTCAAAGGATAATTTCCATATCAAAATGGTAGATCTTGACATCCCATTTCTCAACTCTATGGTGAAAATGTGGAAGTCTACCAATGAGAAAATTGAAGATAAGTTGGAAGAGCTTAGAGCATAAAAGAAAATTTTGAAATCTTCTAGTAGACAATTAGTGGGAATACATAAGGTCTACACTTGGGATCAGTTCATTAAGTCAATTTGACCTAAATGTAGAGGAGAACAAAAAGCTACTCCTAAAGTTGCAACAAGAAAGGAAATTCATGCAGGTTGGATGAGCATGGGTGGATCAAATCAAGGATCAAGGTCCCTTAGTAGGTGAAAACATAGGAAGCCTAGTGCTGGAAACACACAAGCTCAAGGAAGCAACTTCAAATCATTTAAAAACCATATAGAAGGTAACAAACAAGATGACAGATGAATTGGCCCTTCTACAAGAAGTGATAGACATGAAGACAAATGTAGATATTGCTCATGGGATCATTAAGACAGGCAAGGAGTCAATATTTCACTAAAAAAAATCCTTGGATTTTGTTATAGAAAGCTCCATGAGATCTGCAAATGAGCTCAAGGATGTGCATGACCTAGTGCAAAAGGTCATTGAAAAGTTATTTCAATATTTGAAGATATTACACATAGAGTCCTTTGTGTCAACTAATGGAAAGCTTGTGGATATTAAGAGAATGAAATAAAATTTCTTGACATTTGTTGATGAAGTCATTGACCCACTCAACTTCCAAGTGTCTAAGATTTAAGAATTATTATTAGTGGTTGCCATCATAAGGAGAGAAATGTATAATTTCCAATAAAAGGTGGCTAGAATAGATGAATTAATAGAGATCCATGACTATTGGATGGTTGGAGCTAACAACATCATCTTTATAGATGTCAAAGAGCTGGACAAAGTAACTAAAGCCATGAAATCCTATAGAGCTAAATAAGTCACTCCTAAGAATACATGATGTTCTTATGCTTTTTTAGACATCTATCATTCTTCCCTTCTCTTTCTCTTTCTAGCCATTCATGGTATTTTTTTAGTCTCTATAATGGACAATGATTCAAGCTTGTCCAACTTCTAGTTGATTGTGTTTAGAGATGCTCTATGAAGCAATCATCCAATGTAATCAACCATTTTGAGAGGGCTTATAAATGTAGCCTTTTATGATGTTAATAAGATTGGCAAAAATTTACTTTGGGAAAACCCTTGTTGCTTGAACTACTATGTGTGACTTTGAGCCCATTTCAATTTTTTTTATTCATTTACTTTTAGTATAGTGTATGGAATGAATGTGCTAATGTTAAAAATTGAATAAATGTAAGTGAACTTGGTTTTGTTTTCTTCATTCAATAGGTTTTATATCTTGTTTTCTTTAGAATAAGCATCTCTTTGTTCTCTTTGTTGTATTTAGTAGTTTGTGTGTTTAGTGTAGTTAGTTGCATGAGGAAGCTAGAAACTATTGGAAATCTGATTGAAAAGATCATTGTGAGAAGAAGATTGAAGATCAAAGAGGGAGATTATTGCTAACAAAATGTTTTCAATCATTGTTTTGTCATTTATGTCGAACTTTCTATTTGTAGGAATGACATTTATTTATAAGATCCAAGTACTATCACCTAGTTGATTGATGAAGAGGATTTGATCAACAAGATGTAAAAAAAGTACCTAAGGGAAAGGTTGAGTTATGATGTTGTAATCAAGTACAAGGTAGTTAAGACAATGGTGAGATGATGTATTGATAACATACTCAAAGATACAAAGGTTGGTCACGCTTAGAAACATTGGAGGAATAAGTTATAACAAGGTTGACTGCAAAGCTTCAACTAAGTTCATCAGTGGGTGCCAAGCAAGCTAGTTGAAGCCAAGAAAATTCTCAGTTGGAGTTGAGCAAAAGAAAAATCTAATGTGTGTCGAGTGAAGTTCAAGTGTCGAGCATCAAAAAATTGTAGTTGGTGTCGAGTAACACAGTATATGCCAAGTACAAGTATTTCAATAGTGTTGAGCTATTGTATTATTTTAAATGACAAAGATCGACTAGATTTGAGTTGACATAGTTGTTACCTTGAGATTTGTAAACTAGTTGGAGGATAAGGATGATGAGCTGGTGGCACAAAATTCTATGTAAACTATTTTTGGGAAAATTCAAAAGGATTATTCAAGAAGTTTCTAGAGGAAACAAAATATGGGTTAGATACAATGAATCCTACCTAATCCATATGAATTGAAATCAAAGGAGGGAAGAATCAAGTAGGAAAGGACTTCCAAGACTTCTAGTTAAGGAGTCATAAACCAACAAGAAAATGCTACTACTACTAAAGTGCCAAATTGAGAAGTGATTGAAAGGGTGTCAAGGCAAAGGCATCTAGGAGAAGGAAGAGCATAGAGGCTCTACTTAAATAAGTGGTCAAGAAGAGATGAGTGCACTGGTACAATGAGCATGGAGACTCAAGGAGACTAAGCTTGAAAGGAGGGCAAGTTGTCAAGATTTGTAGAGATTGAAAGCCAAGCAATGTGAAGAGTTGAAGAGTAATCTAAGATGTACAAGTTAAGTTGCATGTTGCAATCAAGTCAAAGACTTTCTAATACTCTCTAGAAATTATACTAGATATGAAGATCCTATGGACTTATGTTGGTTTAATAGCCATTTGTAAATCCTTTAACAGGGTGGCATTCCAAGTGAATGTTCTAAAGTCCTCTAACAAGGCCCCCTTCTAACAAGGTGGATAAATACTCTAACAAGGTCACATTAAATAGTGTGTTGTAAGCCTTTAATAGGGTAGGCCTTTCATAGGGCATCACTTTAGGAGAGTGAGAATTGAGTAGCATGTTATTGGTGGTTTTTCCCAAATTGTATTTTCACATAAATCACTGTGTGATGTGTTGATCTTTTATGTGTTATGCTTGCATGTTGATTTATAGTAACTTACTGATTAGGAAAGTTAATGCTTGGATGAATGAATGGCTAAATGGGCTCACAACACTTAGTGGAAATTTTTTAATTGGATAGGTTGGACCTTGAATAACTGATTCACCCACCCCCCCACCCCCCCTCCCCCCCTCTCAGTTATTATAAAGCATTTCTAACAATTGGTATTAGAGCCATCTGCTGATTTAGTTTCAAGATACTAGAAGTAGGAAGATCAAGATGTCCAAGAGAGAAGTTTCCAAGCTCAATAAAGACAACTTTTCTGCATGGTAGAGTTTGATAAAATTTCCCCTTGGATCAATAGGTGACTATGCACAAACCTCAATTGGAATAGAACATGTAAATCTAGCTAGACCTCTTAGTGTAGATGATTTGAGTAAAAGGCAGGAGCACAATCAAGCAATGTTGGAGATTGCCTCTAAACTCAGCTATGCAAAATATGATGACATCAAATATTGTGACACTACATTCAAGATGTGGAATTCCCTAATAGATATTTATGGAGGAAATAAGAATGTCCAGAGAGAAAAGAGAGAAAGTCTTAGGGGAAAGTTTGATAAAATGAAAATGGAGGAACGTGAGAATGCTACTCAGTATGCTACTAGAATGAAAGAAGTGGTAAGTGCAATAAGAAGTCTAGAGGGTCAATTGGAAGAAGAAACTATCAATAGAAAATACTTAAGAACTCTACTCCCTATTTATGCTATAAGAATTTTAGCCATCCAAGAGGTAAGATGTGTACAAGAAAACACATTAACCTTTGAAGGTATAAAGCAAAGACTTAATGCATTTGAGTTGTCCAACTTTGACAACTACAAACCTAAGAACCTTGAATCTTTTTTCAAGGCCAAGTTGATAATAAAAGACACTGAGGAGGAGACATCAAACAAGAAGAGAAGAAGAGGAAGACATGCATCCATCAGTAGCAGCACAGATGAGGAAGTTGTGGAATAGTTAGAAGCACTACTGGCTAGGAGATTCCATAGAGGAAAAGGAAAATTCAAATGTAAGCTCCCTATCATATGTTTTAATCGCAATAAAGTAGGTCATATTGCTACAAGATGTACGCAAAAGAAGAACTACAAAGAAGGAAACAAGAGAGAAGATGATAGAAAAACTACAAGCAAAAAGGAGAAAGATGCTACATTGTTGAAAAAGATTCTGATGAGAATGATGATGAAGTAGTTTATGTGGCCATGAAGGATGAATCAGATAAAGATGAAGATGAAGCAACAACATTGGTTACCTGTGTGAATAAGAATGACAAGTGGAGCATAGATAGTGGATGTTCACATCACATGACAAGAGATAAAAGTAAGTTCATTATCTTTACTCAATATGATGGAAATAGTGTTAGATTTGGTAATGATGTTCCTTGTCAAATCAAAGGAAAAGGCTCTATTAAACTTACAAAGAAAATTTCATGTGATAATGCATACTATGTTGAAGGATTGAACTACAACTTGTTGAGTGTATCACAGTTAGGCAATATAGGTTGTAAAGTAGAATTTGGAAACAAAACTACCAAGATCTATGACACTGATGGAAATCTGATAGGAAAAGGTGAACTAACTAGGAGTAATCTATTTTACCTATATATGGAAGATGCAACTTATCTTGTTGTTAGACTTGATGATGTGTGGTTGTGGCATAAAACACTATGTCACATTAACTTTGACAATCTGATTAGCATCAGCAAAAAGAAGGTCAGAGGATTTCCTAAACTGAAGAAACCTAAAAACACAATGTGTAAACAATGTTAAATAGGGAAAATTACTAATTCTAGTTTCAAAAGCAAAACATACACTTCCAAAGAAGTACTAGAGTTAGTCTATACAAACTTATGTGGTCCAATAGAAGTGCAAAGCTACCTAGGAGATAGATACATAATGCTATTTGTAGATGACTATTCAAGTATGATGACTGTTATGTTCTTAAAGAAAAAATTTGATGCATTTCAAATGTTCAAGTGGTATTTGGCCAAAGTTGAGAAGGAAATAGGAAAGAGTCTTAAGTGCCTAAGGTCAGATAGAGGAGGTGAGTTTACATCAAAAGAATTTGAGATATTCTACAATGATAAAGGTATCAAAAGGAAAACATCAGCACCAAGGACTCCACCATAGAATTTCATTGCTAAAAGAAGGAATAAATCAATGATAGATTGTGCAAGGACCTTGATGATAGAGAAAAATGTTTCTCTAAAGTATTGGAGAGAAGCTTTAAGTACTACTATTTACACCCTAAATAGAGTCCAAGTCAAGAAAGGTACAAATGCAAAACCTTTTGAATTGTGGTATGATCACTCACCTAATGTGAAATATTTCAAAGTCTTTGGTTGTAAATGCTATATTCTTAAAGATACTAGAAATGGCAAGTTTGATGCAAAAAGTGATGAAGGCATATTCCTTAGATACTCCACTAGAAGCAAAGCATATAAGTGTTTGAATACTAACACTAACAAGATTGTGGAGATTGCAAATGTAAATTTTGATGAACATGTAGAAATTTAGGTTAATGGAAGTAAGCAATTAGAGGATCATAGATCCTTTGTATACTTCTATGAAGGAATCATTGTTGAAGACAATGCTGCCAATTAAGTTCAGAATCAGCAACAAAATTTAGTATCAATCAAGTCACAGCTAGTGAATGTCGAGTTGCATTCAGAAGCCAAGTTGCAAAATGAATAAAATATAACTTTGAAATCAGTGCACATGAGAGAGATGATGAAGTACTAGATGAAGAGGAGCAAAATAACTCTGAAGCTGAAGCATCAAACATGGAAAGAAGGATAGAACCAAGATTAGCCAAATATGTAAGAAGACATCACCCTATAGATCAAATCATTGGTGACAAGGATGCTAGACCAATGATAAGGAATAGACTATAAAATGAATCATGTCTATTGAGCAAAGTTGAGCCCAAAATAGTGAAAGATGCACTACAAGATGATGACTGGTATAGAGCTATGGAAGAAGACATAGATCAAATTGAGAAGAACAAAACCTGGACCCTAGTTCCTAGACCAACTGACAAGAATGTAATTGGTACCAAATGGGTGTTTAGGAAAAAACTTGATAAGAATGGCGAGATAACAAAAAAAAAAGTCAAATTAGTTTGCAAAGGCTATGCACAAGAAGTAGGATTGGATTATGGAGAAACATTTTCCCCTGTTGCAAGAATGGAAGGAGTAAGAACACTACTTGCATATGCTACATACAAAGGTTTCATAGTCTACCAAATGGTTGTCAAGTTTTCTTTTCTAAATGGTATACTAGAAGAGGAAGTCTACATAGAACAACCTAAGGGATTTGTTGATGACAAGAACAAGGATATGGTCTACAAAGTGCATAAGGCACTCTATGGTCTGAAGCAAGCACCTAGATCATGGTATGAGAGATTGCACAAATATCTTTTGAAGATAGGATTTGAGAGAATAGATGACAACCATAGCTTGTATATCAACACAAAAAAAGGTAAAAATATTTTGATATCTGAAATCTTTGTTGATGATATAATATTTGGAGGAAAAGATGCTCTATGCAAAGATTTTGGTAATCAAATGAAGCATGAGTTTGAGATGTCAATGTTTGGAGAAATCAAATTCTTTGTTGGATTGCAAGTACATCAATTGAAGAATGGCATATTTGTGACCCAATCCAAATACATAAAGGAGATACTCAAGACATTTGGATTAGAAGATTCTAAACCAGTTAGCACACCAATGGTAATAGGACATAAGTTATTCAAAAATAATGAGTCAGTTGAAGTAAATCAGGCATTGGATAGATCAATGATTGGAAAGCTGCACTATGTTGTACATAGTAGACCAAACATTACATTAGCTGTTGGAATAGTGGCAGGATTTTCTACAATTCCAAGAGAAAATCATCTGATGGCAATAAAGAGAATACTGAGGTATCTAAAAGAAATTGATGACTTTGGTTTGTACTAAAAGAAAAGTGAAAAGTTTGAATTGAGATCCTACATTCATGTAGATTGGGGAGGTAACATTGATGATAGGAAAAGCACCAGTGGAGGAGCACTTTTCTTGGGAAGAAGATTGATTACATGGACCAGCAAAAAGAAAAGTTGTACCTCACAGTCCACAGCAAAAGCTAAATATGTTGTAGCCACTATTAATTGTACCAATATTGTATGGATCAAACATTTGTTACAAGGTATGAAGGAAGAAGTAAATGAGCCTTTGATACTTTATTGTGATAATACAAGTCCTATCAACATATCAAAGAATCATGTAATGCATGCTAAAACCAAGCATATTGCAATCAAGTATCACTATGTAAGAGAATTGGTGGAAGATAAGAAAGTGAAGATGGAATTTGTAAGCTCAAAGGAATAGATTGCTGACATCTTCACAAAAGCACTACCTAAAGATTCTTTTGAGTATCTTAGAGGTAAGTTATGGGTGATACCCCTAACCATGGCTACTTGAGGTAAAAGAAAGACTGCCTGCATCAAATGAGCTTATTGTTGAAGGTTTTACACATTGATGCAGAGGATGTTTACTTTAGGATCATGCCTAAATTAATTGAAGTGTTGAAGTTCTAAATCAGTCACAAGCAAGGTGATAGAGGGAGAAACTAAATGAACCTACAAAAGCTACACTTGCATATTAAGATGTTGAAACAGTATACTTTGCCATTGTTGTCAAAGAGGGAGAAATGTCAAGAAATAGATCAACTATTGAGTAGATCAAAAATGAAGAAAGAGGGAGAAAAATACAGAAACTGATCAAATGAAGATAGAGGGAGAAGTAGACAGAAATGGTCAATAGTTGAAAGAAAAGATGAAGAAGCTAATCAGAAAAGAGAAAGAATAACAGAAGATAAGCAATGCATACGAAGGGAGAGAAGAAAAGAAAAGGAAGCAACAGCTAAGAGGGAGATGAAAAACTAATGGTAACACAACTTAATTTTTGGCATTTGACTTACTATTCTAATGCAGTTAAATAGTTTAGTCCGATGGTTGATCAGTTTGGTTTGCCATCAATGCCAAAGAGGGAGATTGTTGAAAATTTGATTGAAAAGATCATTGTGAGAAGAAGATTGAAGATCAAAGAGGGAGATTGTTGTTAACAGAATGTTTTCAATTATTGGTTTTTCATTGATGTCAAACCTACTATTTGTAGGAATGACATTTACTTATAAGATCCAAGTGTATATGAGCAATGTTAGTATGCTAATAGAAACCAAATTGAAATAAAGCTTCTACAAACTAAACAAAATTCATAAACTTCAAGATAGACTAAGATGAGTTCTCAATTGAGAATATGAGCCATTAATGGGCTCTCTCAATGAGAAGCTCTCTTGTTGAGTAGCTTTGTCTAAATAGATAGGATGTATGCTCAAGCTTTATGCTTCAAAAAGGGCTTCAAATGAAGTTGGAATTTGGGTGTGAGTGTATGGTTTGGAATTTAATCTTAATTAAATATTTTGAGTTGGGATTAGGGGTAGGAAATGATGGGATTAGCCTTTAATCAAAATTAAAGAAGGATTAGAAGATTTTGGAAGAGGTTAGTGGTCTTAAGGAAATTGGCCAAGTTTTGGGCAAAAAATAATTTTTTTATTTATTTTGGGTTTTTTGGTCAATTTATTAATTAAATAATTAATAAATAAGGAAATAATGTTTAAATAAGATTTAAACATTTTTGGGAGGGATTCCTTAATTAAATATTTTTAATTAAGATAAAGGGATTTAATGGCATAAAAATAAATAAATAAATTAAATAATTAATTAATTAATAAATGATGATGTCATCAAGAATTTTTCAGAAAATAAAAATACTTTATTTTCTAAAGGTTTTTAGGTGTCTACACCAAGTATTATTACTTAGTTGATTGATGAAGAGGATTTGATCAATAAGATGTAACAAAAGTACCTAAGGGAAAGATTGAGTTATGATGTTGTAATGAGGTACAAGGATCAGTTAAGACAATGGTGAGATGATGTATTGATAACATACTCAAAGATATAGAGGTTGGTCACACTTAGAAACATTAGAGGAATAAGTTGTAACAAGGTTGATTACAAAGCTTAAACTAAGTTCATCAATGGGTGCCAAGAAAGCTAGTTGAAGCTGAGAAAATTATTAGTTGGAGCTAAGGAAAAGAAAAATCTAGTGTGTGTCGAGTGATCTTTAGGTATCGAGTGAAGTTCAAGTGTCGAGAAAAGTAACAGGTGTTGAGCATTAGAAAATCATAGTTGGTGCTGAGTAACATAGTATATGTCGAGCACCAGTATGTCAATAGTGTCGAGCTACTGCATTATTTTAAATGACAAAGATTCACCAATTTTGAGCTAACATAGTTGTTACCTTGAATTTTGTAAACTAGTTGGAGGATAAGGATGATGATCTGGTTGCACAGAATTCTACGTAAACCATTTTTGGGAAAATTCAAAAGGATTATTCAAGAAGTTTCTAGAGGAAACAAAATATGGGTTAGATACAATGGATCCTACCTAATTTTATACAAATTGAAATCAAAGGAGGGAAGAATCAAGTGGGAAAGGAACTCCAAGACTTCAATTTAAGGATTCACAAACCAAGAAGCAAATGTTGCTACTGCTAAAGTGCCAAATTGAGAAGTGGTTGAAAGGGTGTCAAGGTGAAGGCATCTAGGAGAAGGAAGAGCACAGAGGCTCTACTTCAATAAGTGGTAAAGAAGAAATGATTGCACTAGTATAATGAGAATGGAGACTTGAGGAGACTAAGCTTGAAAGGAGGGCAAGTTGTCAAGAGTTGTAGAGATTGAAGGCCAGAAAATGTGAAGAGCTAAAGAGTGATCTAAGATCTGCAAGTTAAGTTGTATGTTTTAATCAGGTCAAATACTTTCTAATACTCTCTAGAAATTATACTAGACATGACAACCCTATGGACTTATGTTGGTTTAATAGCCATTTGTAAATCCTTTAATTGGGTGGCATTCCAAGTGAATGTTCTAAAGTCCTCTAACAAGGCCCACTTCTAATAGGGTGGATAAATCCTCTAACAAGGTCACATTTAATAGTGTGTTGTAAGCCTTTAACAAGGCAAGCCTTTCATAGGGCATCACTTCAGAAGAGTGAGAATTGAGTAGCATGTTACTAGTGGTTTTTCCCAAATTGGGTTCCCATATAAATCACTATGTTATGTGTTGATCTTTTATGTGTTATGCTTGCATGATGATTTACAATAACTTTCTGATTAGGAAAGTTAATGCTTGGATGAATGAATGGTTGAATGGGCTCACAATACTAAGTGGAAAAGTTTGAATTGGACAAGTTGGACCTTGAATAATTGATTCACCCCCCCTCTCAATTATTTGAAAGCATTTCTAACAAAAATTGATGTGTGGAGAAGCTAAGAGATAGACAATTTGGGTATTGCCAAAACATCATCTAACTATTTAATCAAGGAATTACTTATTTTTCCATCTCTTCCTTTCTTCATGTTATCATAGTTGTTTATGTATGTTTCCATCCATTGCATTTTAGATTAGAATAGATTGCATATTGTGAGTTAGTTTCCCTTTCAATTGCCTAAGTTGTTTAAAGTATTGAGCAGCTTGGTTTATTCCTCTTCTGCTCTCTGGTTAAGAGCATACCCCCAAAACTCGGAAAACAAAATTCACTAAATATCTTGTATTGAAAAGGGAGTTGTACCTTTCAATTTAGGGGTCTTTGATAGATTACTACATTGACCCATTCTATTGTTAACATCTTTGTCCTCCATAGGTCATTGGGGAAGTTAGGAGTCAAGCTATAGACCAAAAAGATAAGGAGACAAATTGTTAACCAACAAGATGTAGGGGTGATAATGCATGATCTAGTCCTAAAAGGAGGTGTCTAACTTTAGATTCTTTCTTGTTTATGTACGAAGATGCAAGAATGTAAAGATAGAAGTGTCTTGTATATTTAACTAAAGTAAAGAAAAGTAAAGACTCATGTATTGATAAACAACATGATATCATATTTAGTGTATCAAAATAAGTGGTATGAAAGAAAAATAACAACGATGTACTCATCTTGAGGGATAGTAGAGGATACAACTTTGAATCTATAGAAACTTTGTCAAACTCTATCAAAGAAGGATTAAACTATTTGGAATCCAAAAACTTGAAGTCTATATCTACCAGAACAAACTAACCCTTCAAACCAATAGTTAATCAAACCCAATTCATGCATCAATAATTCCCATTTTAATAAATAATTCTTCTTTTTAATCTAACTCTTCGACCAAAATATTTTCTAACAAACCCACCCACCAGCCAAATTATAGAATCAACTGAGCCAACTCACCCACCTTAATTAAAGCACATCACCCCCTCATCCATGTCTAAAATCAAGGCATAATTTACTCATATGAACTCAAGCCTAAGTCCACTCTCCTACCACATCTACCTTTTCCACCTCTAAACAAAAAAATCTACCTCCTACACCTGTCCTAGTGAACTAAAGTCTATCTCACACCTCAAATAGTTAACTATTCATCACGAATTATTATCTCCTCCTCACCCAATCCCCTATAAATTAAACCCTTTTCTCCTCACAAATCATCCAAATTTTGAGTAGAATTACTATATTATTTTAAGAGATAATTATTATCAATGTGCTAATACTATATTTGAATTCTTACATATTTATCCATGATCATCTAATGTTGAAGCATCAAGCATACCATTGTGCACACATCCATGATCACAGCCACATCTACATGTCAAAGGAGATACATGAAGATTCATAGGTTTGGATTCATATTTTTTCTTTTTCTTTTGGTTTATCATATTTATTTTCTTTGATTTTAGTTTGTGAATACTTGAATTATTCTTTTTCTTCTTTACAAATAAATTTCTATTGCATACAAGGATGACCTCTAGGATACTAAAGGTAGTGACTCTGAGGAAGTAATTGTAAAAAGCACCAAGGGGAAAGCTAAACCTATTTCTAAAGTAGCAACAAATCTAAGAGCAAGAAGAGAATTTCTAAGCAGGTCATGATTTTTGGTGATGAATACAATGAGAATGAGGAAGACATGGATATAGACAAAGAAGAGAGTAGAAAAAAGGATAAGAAAATAGGATGCCTCCACCCTTCTTTTACTCTAAAAGAAAAAAAGGATTCTAAATGCACTGAAGCTGATGTTCATGAGGAAAAGGTTATAGGAACCTTCCATGTTCCTAATGTTACACCTGATATCTCTATTTAGACCAATGCCTCTCCTATGGTGCAACCCCTTAGTAAGGATAAGCCTGGGTGGCAAATGGATAATCTTTATAAGGTCAAGCTTGGAGATATAAGCCCTGTTGGTGTTTGAAAATGTTACCTATTTACAATTACCCTGATGAGAACAAAACATATCTAGGGGCAGCTAACTCCCATTTTCAACATGCCCATTCAGACACCAGGCCAACTATAAGGCATGACCCTTCTTCTTATTCAGGCTCTGCAAAACCTAGGTGGGTGAACCTCTTTAGATCTGACTATGTGACCAATGAAATAACCATATTCAGGATCTATAAAAGTAGATGAAACCCCTAATTCTTCTATGCTTAACCAGGAGATCACAAGCATGAAATAGCTAAGGACATGACTCATGAAACTGGAAAACTAAGTGTGGGTTATACTTTGAATACCTTTCAACATAAAAGGGAAAATTGATTTAATATGTTGATATCACCAAGACCCAAGTATGAGCAACAAAACTTAATGATCCTATCTCTGACTAGTTCCTTATCTGTTGGGCAATTAAATGAATCATAACCATACATCTCCTGGAAACCTCAAACATATCTCTACATTAAGATCCCTGATCTATCTTTCACCTTGTGAATTGACATCTGCATCAAAATGAATCTCATACTAAGAATATCCCATCATGAAATCAGTAAACCCTATGATAAACACCAAGCAGTTACATGGCTCTTGGTTCTATAAGCAAGGTATTTCAATCACATGCATCACTAAATGAGATGCAACCTAATGTATGGTCTTTGATCATAAACTAGAAAAGATTACAAATCCACAAATAGGAGACAAGATTCAAGCTGAATTTGAAACCATTACTGCTCTTTGTTTGCTTTCTTTGAAATCAAATACATGAGAGATGTAAAGAATACTTCATAAATCACCTAACAGACATGAACTATTTGCATAAAACTCAAAATGTTGTTCAATACAAGAAGAAATGCTGAAGAATGGTCTCTCAGTGCAAAAACTAGAACCCCTAAGATGGAAGCAAGAAAGAAAGATATAGAAGAGAAAGAATTCTCGGATCTGTTCTGAAGACGACAAGTGTCAACTTGAAATTCAATACTGTGCAACTGAGTAACCTCTTTTTTCTTTCATCCCATCTGATCTGATTTTGTTTCATCATTATCTGCAACTAATTTGCAAAATATCTCTGCTTAATGATGAAAGCTTTTTGAATCACCAAGATATCTGATTGCCCCATGAAAAAGCAAGTGAAAATGAGTTTTTACTGAGTAAATCTGAACAAATTTGACCCTAACTACATTTCCACTACCTTCTACTGATATTCAGGTCATTATCTTGACAAATTATCAAAATTGAACTTCCTAGTCTAAATATGGTTGCAATTCAGGTACCTGATAGAAAACCTTGTGTAACTCAAACTGACTGATACCTATGCCAAAACCAACTCCAAAATCAAAAAGTTCATCTTCTCCCAATTCTGGCGATATATAACATCGCCTATCTGGCCTCTCGAAAACCTCCAAAATTTTATTTCAAAAATTAGTCCCCTACTAGAAGGTTCAGGCTTGCAACTTTGATTTTTTATAAAATTAAAAAAATTCTAAAGTGTAAACTTTAGAAAATGTTTCTCTTTGAAATTTTTGAATGTGCATACCCACTGCCCAAAAAAAATAATTTTTTAAAAAAAATTTTCTACAAATTTTTCCTTGCCCTTTGAATCTAGGGTCAAACTGACTTTGACCAGCTACCATGTGTCTGCATTTGATTGGCCCATATGGTCCGCATCATCTTCCATGTCAGCACGCTATGTGGATGCCATGTCACAGTCGCTACTTTGCTATATTAATTAGTGAGCAAGTTCACCTTAGCGATGTAGCGAGAATCGTCAGATCTGCCACGTGGCACGATCTGGTGCATTCCAGAAATCTGTATGCCACATCACAGCATGTCTTGGAATTTATGCCACATGGCGCCCTACGATTGGTTTGAAATTTTCTCATCACTAACTCATCCCCGCCATGTCAGCGTCGCTATCTCGCCATGCTAATTCCCACGCATCTTTCGCTTAGTGAGATAGCGAGGGCCGCTTGATTCGCCAAGTGGTGCAATCTCATGCAACCTCCATCTTTTGGCACCATGTCATCGTAATTGTTCTTTCAAGTAAAATTTTGTTTATGTCTCACTGACATCACTCAGGCCCATGTGCATTAGTCTTTCCTTATAAAAAGTGCCAACTTGTTAGACACTATGGTTTCATGTGTAAGAGTATTTAAACTATTAAAAGTTTGGTGCACAGAGAATGTGGGATATGTCTACTTTTACACTATTCCTGTGCCCTTTTCTCATGTGCGAGCTACCTAATGTGCCTTTTCCTTCATGCTCCTTGCCATGTCCCTCTTCCTTACAGCATGGAGTTGGACCTTCTATTAATTGTGTGTGATCTCTATAGACGTGGTTGTGCAGGCAGGTTTCATACCTTGTATGTTTGCTTTGTACGAGGCTACAGATTCATTTTAGTGCGTGAGGATATCCTACTCTTCAGCAACTCTGCTCCCTTTTTTGTAGCCGCAAGTTTCTCCTCTTGTCAATGCGGACACCCTTCCTAATGCTGGATGCTCTGCATTGAGGCATCGGCTTCCTTTGATGCAAATACTGACACTAGCAAAAAGTTATAAATTGCATTTGGAATCGCATTTGAAAACTAATCAAATAGATTTTTCATAAGCTGAAACTTCAAACATAACAAGTCTCTAACCTCTATAATACAACACAAAAGGAATTTCAATAGTTGGGTCAACTGGTCAAAAGTTATAGCGCATCAAATAGGGTTCCCAGAATTATGTGCAAAGCACGAAAGCATGACAAATTTAAACTAAAAAATTTGAGGGATTCAAAACCTAGTCAAACGGATTTTAAATGACTTGAAAATGGAAACATAGGTTCTTTATTATGGACACTAAACACTTCCAAAGTGGCAAGTCATGATGCAAATATGGGTGCAAGATATTAGGACTTAAACAGGGCTTCTTATCACTGTTTGACACTTGGTGTAAAATGTAGATTTGAAACTAGCTCGAAACAGGACTTTGCCAAATAGCTCAGAATGATGATTTATCTTCATAGAATAGGTAGATGCACTAAAATGAGGTTGTTAGAAACATTAAACACCTAAGGGGCCTCATACTGATAGCTGGGTACAATCTCATCAAAAGGGCATTTATAGGGCTTGTTTTTTGCAAACGTGGTCAAATTTGACCACACAATTTTTAGTGCTAACAGTGGCTCTGTCTGGGGATGCATGCCCCTTGTGGGCATGGCAAGGATTCAAATCTCTAGAGGAAGCAGACCATTCCCCAAAAACTTCAAAACTTCTCTCGAACAGCTTATTGAAAGTAAGGAAACAACTACAACTACCAAGACTATGTACACACGATGGCCCCGAGCCACCGAACTTCAGCAAAATTGTTTACCTCTATCATAAACATGATTCTCATCTAAAATTTCATGTGGTAAATTGAATTTTCTTTTCCTATCAGTTTCACCAGTCATATTATCATCATATAACAAATCACTTGGCAAAACAAAATTATCACTCTTACTTTCATAATGCATATAAAAACTTACTTCATCTTCAACCGTTAGCTCATTATGAAGATACTGATCAGCATTCTTAAACATATCAGACTGAAACTGAAAACTCTCTTCATTTAATGACTCATACATGCTATCATTTTTTAATATAAAGGCTTCATATTAAACTTGGGGAAAAAGACCACTCATACCTTCAAAATGTGTATCCCTTTGCATAACCGGATAGGAATCAAATGAACAATCTGACTGATATTCACATATGTCATCCACATCAGAATCTGAAACTAATCCATAATCTTCAAATGGTTCTTCACAATCAGCAAATAGATTAGTCTTTACATCAGAGAGTTCATCATAAATCTCATTGCAAGGTGCATGCTTATTTTCAAAAAAAACTTCGTCAAACACCTTGTCATTTACCTCCTCAAATGCTACATAATTATTAGTTTCACTATCAAACTCAGAAGAAGAACATTCTAATCTCTTACAGTAGTAAGACAAGGTATCATCATCAAACTCGTTCTTAACTAAATGTGAATTGTCCATGTGTTCTTCAAAAAGAGGATTAATAATTCCATGCAAAGTGCCTTTGTAGACATTAGGACAAGTGATGTGATGGTCAACATCAAACTCCCCACCATATAACGGATTAGTGAAAACTTTAAAACCATTTCTAACATCACTATCATGGACACTTTCAGCATATGAAGAAGAAAAATTAGAATCATATGACGACTCAACATCCACTCCATCAACGAAGCATGTAGAATACAAATCAAAGTTACTTTCATTGTCTCCATATAGGTGATTACAATGTCTTGCAAGAAAATCATCATTTATCTTACCAATAGGTGCTAATGCATTAATCTTAGGATCAATCATGTACTGATCATCACTGCACTCATCCTCAAGACACTCTTCTACACAATTAGGTAATACGTCTCTATGGATAACCTCTTTGTCTTCATATTGTGTAGACACATTTTCTTCATAACTTTCAATCTCGAACTGATTTACACAATTCTGAAATGGAAACTCACTTTCAGATTTAGAAATAGTATTCGTACCTTTACTAGCCAAAGAACACTCATTTTTGTCATTGCTCTCTTCTTCCCAATCAGCACCTGGTTCACATGAAGACGGACACACACTAGCAATATCCTCTTCTTGACTTGAGTAATAACTCTCATCATCAGCTTCATATGACACCTCTTGATAATATATTGGATCAGCAACTTCATTATCACTTGAAAGATGACTCTCAGCTTTATCATACTCACATTGATATGATTGTCTTCCAACTTCAGATTTAATAACATTCTCAACATGATGCAATCTCTCAATGAGATAATTAATTTCTTGCCCATCCTGTTGGTCAAGAGAATGCATCTCTACCGCTGAAATATTATCAACATATGAGCTTAGTTCTTCTGAGTGTGACTGAGATACATATGATTTACATTCTTTATTTTGTTTCATCTCTCCATGGCATGTCGGGTCAGCAATTTCACCTCTATCACTTGATATATCACTTCTAGTTTCTTCCTCCTCATACTGAGATGAATATCCTTCAACTTCAAAGTTTACGACATTCTTGAGAACCAAAGGCATATTATCAATAGGAGGAGAAACAAATAAATTTATTTCTTGCATGTACAATTCATCAAGTGAACTATATTTATGTTCTAATGTTGTAATACCATAAACATGTGCATTTAGTTCAACAATAATGGAATCATTTCTTCTTTGCAACAGAGAGATTTCATATTCACATGTTCTTATTTCTAAATCTTCGACAAAACTATTTATAACAGCAGGAGTGCTTATTTGCTGATCTAAAATTAAACATTCTATATGACATTGATTTGTTCTTTGCACCTCATCTTTCCAACAAACATTTCTAGAGAAGTGACTCCGGATTAAGCCATGTTTTATGTTATTCTCAATCTATATTGCTATCATGAATGCCTAATGCAAAGTTCTAGGTTCCTTATCTCTCAACAGATAGTTCATCTTTTTATCAAATGCACTGAGATAAACCACTAAGCACATTTGATCATCTAGCTTGTAACTTTCAGGAATTTCATTTAAAATCTTTGCAAATCTGATATTAAATTCAGGAACTAACTCACCATTCCTGATTTGAATTTTCAAAAACTTATAAAAAATAATCAGAGATGCTTACTCTTTCCCCGAATTGCATCATGAAGGCTAACATTAATTCATCACAGGATGAAATTGAACATGCTGGTAGGAATGAAAACCAGTCGCTAGCATCATCCTCTAAAGTCTGAATAAACAATTTCATCTGAATATCTTCATGAACAATTTCAAAATCACCAACCAAGTCACTAAACAACTGAACATGATGACTGGCTGAATTTTCATGGTTTTCACCAAACTTAGGCAAATATTGTCTAAGGTTACAAGGCATAGTATTCGGGAAACCATGGATACCATTAAAATTCAATGGAACATACCTCCTGGTAGAAAGAGATCTAAAACTTTCACTAATAGGCTGCATACTAGGTGAGATGAAACTCGACATTCTTCAAACTCAAGACTCATTCATCATTAGACAATTTCAAAAATTATTAATTGTAGCAGATCTAGAGTTCTTTCTACCAATTCAAAACGTCAAACATACTTTGACATATAAAACACTTTTGCTGAATCTACCTTCCACAAAGCATGTTGAATCTATACTAAACCAATCTCCTATTTAATACTATAAACCATTTGATGGAGAGACTTTTGAAATCTTACTTTCATGTAAATGAGAACACATGAAAGTGGAAAATACCTCTCAATATGGATGCCTACAACTACTTCAATGCTACACATATTAGCAGATTCAAATCATGCTTGATTTAGTAACCCTTGCACAACATCACCCTTTTCTTTCAACCACTGCCAAGGGCCTGAGATACCTTCTTCAAATTTGCATTCAAACTATTGCGACTTTCACAATACCCTTCACTTCAAAAATTTACACTGGTACAGAGATATACTTTAGAGTCGCCACTCATTAAATGAGAAAAGATTTTCCTAGCTTGCATAAGACGACAAGCTAGTCCAAAATTTATAACAAGTATTTGAAAACTCACACACAACCTTGGAACATCACACCCTTAACAAAGTGAAAGAACACATTGTTGACTGGGAAACATGAAACCTTGCATACAAAACTAAGTATGCAAATTTTTGGACTAAAATATATTACACCAGAGATCTTTGTCCGTTTATCAATGAATTTCTTCATGAGTCCCCATGGAGTCGCCATTTTGTTGGTGTTTGAAAATTTTACCCGTTTCCAATTACCCTGATGAGAACAAAACATATCTAGGGGCAGCTAAGTCCCATTTTCAACATGCCTATTCAGACACTAGGCCAACTATAAAACATGACCCCTTCTTCTTCTTTAGGCTTTGGAAAACCTAGGTGGGTGAACCTCTTTAGATCTGACTATGTGACCACTGCAATAACCATATTTAGGATCTATAAAAGCAGATGAAACCCCTAATTCTTCTATGCTTAACTAGGAGATCACAAGCATGAAATAGCTGAGGACATGACTCATGAACTTGGAAAACTAAGTGCGGGTTATACTTTGAATACCTTTCAACATAAAAGGGAAGATTGATTTAATATGTTGATATCAGCAAGACCCAAGTATGAGCAACAGAACTTAATGATCCTATCTCTGACCAGTGCCTTATCTGTTGGGCAATTAAATGAATCATAACCATACATCTCCTAGAAACCTCAGATGTATCTCTACATTAAGATCCCTGATCTATCTTTCACCTTGTGAATTGACATCTGCATCAAAATGAATCTCATACTCAGAATATCCCACCATGAAATCAGTAAACCCTGTGATAAACACCAAGCAGTTACATGGCTCTTGGTTCCATAAGCAAGGTATTTCAATCACATACATCACTAAATGAGATGCAACCTAATGTATGGTCTTTGATCATAAACTAGAAAAGATTACAGATCCACAAATAGGAGACAAGATCAAGGCTAAATTTGAGACCATTTTCGCTCTTTATTTGCTTTCTTTGAAATCAAATACATGAGAGATGTACATAATACTTCATAAATCACCTAACAAACATGAACTATTTGCATAAAATTCAAAATGTTGTTTAATACAAGAAGAAATGCTAAAGAATGGTCTCTCAGTGCAAAAACTGGAACCCCTAAGATGGAAGCAAGAAAGAAAGATATAGAAGAGAAAGAATTCTCGGATCTATTCTAAAGATGACAAGTGTTGACTTGAAATTCAATCTTGTGCAACTGAGTAACCTCTTTTTTCTTTCATCCCCTCTGATCTGATTTTGTTTCATCATTATCTGCAACTGATTTGAAAAATATCTCTGCTTAATGATGAAAGCTTTTTGAATCACCAAAATATCTGATTGCCCCATGAAAAAGCCAGTGAAAATGAGTTTTTACTGAGTAAATCTGAACAAATTTGACCCTAACTGCATTTCCACTGCCTTCTACTGATATTGAAGTCATTATCTTGACAAAATATCAAAACTGAACTTCCTGGTCTGAATATGGTTGCAATTCAGGTACCTGATAGAAAACCTCATGTAACTCAAATTGACTGATACCTATGCAAAAACCAACTCTAGAATTAGAAATTTCATCTTCTCCTGATTTCAACGATATATAACATCGCCTATCTGGCCTCTCGAAAACCTCCAGAATCTTATTTCAAAAATTAGTCCCCTGCTAGAAGGTTCAAGCTTGCAACTTTGATTTTTTATAAAATTAAAAAAATTCTAAAGTATAAACTTTAGAAAATGTTTCTCTTTGAAGTTTTTGAACGTGCATACCCACTGCCCAGAAAAAATAAAATATTATTTTTTATTTTCTAAAAATTTTTCCTTGCCCTTTGAATCTGGGGTCAAACTGACTTTGACCAGCTGCCATGTGTCTGCATTTGATTGGCCCACATGGTCTGCATCATCTGCCATGTTAGCACACTGTGTGGATGCCATGTCACACTTGCTACTTTGCTATATTAATTAGTGAGCAAGTTCACCTTAGCGACGTAGCGAGAATTGTCAAATTTGCCACGTGGCATGATCTGGTGCATTCTAGAAATTTGTCTGCCACATCACGTCGTGTCTTGGAACTTGTGCCACATGGCACCCTATGATTGGTTTGAAATTTTCTCATCACTAACTCATCCCCGCTATGTCAGCGTCACTATCTCGCCATACTAACTCCCACGCATCTTTTGCTTGGTGAGATAGCGAGGACTGCTCGATTCACCAAGTGGCGCAATCTCGTGCAACCTCCATCTTTTGGCGCCATGTCATCGTAATTGTTCTTTCAAGTAAAATTTTTCTTATGTCTCACTGACATCACTCAGGTCCATGCGCATTAGTCTTTCCTTATAAAAAGTGCCAACTTGTCAAACACTATGGTTTCGTGTGTAAGAGTATTTAAACTATTAAAAGTTTGGTGCACAAAGAATGTGGGATATGTCTACTTTTACACTGTTCCTGTGCCCTTTTCTCATGTGTGAGCTACCTAATGTGCATTTTCCTTCATGCTTCTTGCCATGTCCCTCTTCCTTACAACATGGAGTTGGACCTTTTATTAATTGTGTGTGATCTCTTTAGACGTGGTTGTGCAGGCGGGTTTCATACCTTGTATGTTTTCTTTGTATGAGGCTATGGATTCATTTCAGTGCGTGAGGATATCCTTCTCTTCAACAACTCTGCTCCCTTTTCTGTAGCTGCAGGTTTCTCCTCTTGTCAATGCGGACACCCTTCCTAATGCTAGATGCTCTGCATTGAGGCATCGGCTTCCTTTGATGCATGGAGGTTCTGTTCTTTCTTCGATTACAATAACTAACTGGGCTGTAACTTGTACTTCAACTTTAGCTCCTCCTATACCTTGGAGGAGTTTTGCCTTGAGGCAGATGTCTATCGGGACCTTGGAGGAGTACGCTCTGGAGATGGAGTGCGATACCGTCGAGCATAAGAATAGCGCTGGCTAAAACCACGACCCCTCCTCACACGTTTAGGTGTTTCCTCTACACTAAGACTCCTTGTTGTACTCTAACTTCAATTGGGAGGAGGTGTTGTACTCTTTTCTCCCAAAGGGCTATGGCTTAGGCCTTTTGACAGTCTTCTACTAGGGGTCTTGCTTTGACTTCTCGAAGGATTCAGAGGTGGGTTTTGCCTCAAATGTCTGCTCAAACTTCTGGGTGGGCTCTTGCTCTGGCTCCTTCGAGGGCTCGCACTTAGGCTCCCACTCAAACTTTGAGGACTTAAGCTCCTACTTAACCTTTTTGGTGGTACAATGTTGAGGCTCCTTTGTAATACTGACTAGCTGTGGCTTTCAGAGCATTTGACTCCCCTATTCTAACTGGTGCCTTGGTCTCTATTGAAAGAGCTCACTGCTACCCTCCTCGTGAAAAAGCATATCTTCATTTGCGTGTGGGGCTATTTGTTATAAATACAATATCATCACTGCAATAGCTTGCATGACAACAAGCAGATCGGTCTTCAAATATATGGATAGCTCCATCTTCACCTCCAATGATAAGAAAATGATGAAATTGACTGCATTTCAAAGAGTAGACATTTCCAACATGGACATTCAACCTCACTGTGATTAGCTCCCCATCTTCATTTGATGTGTAGCTTGCTCCTTTTTATTTCTTTGTGTTGTTCCCTTAAAGATATTGTTCCTTCACATTTTGAATTTCATACCCAAGCTCAATAGCATAAATATCATTGGCAGTTGGTACCAAGATTAGTGTGCATGGGCTATTTGGAGTAAGATTTGCATTGCACCAATTTGGAAAAATCCACAATCGTAATCAAATAGAATTTGAAACATATTCATGATTATTTAGTCTTTATTTGGCCACTTGTGAATGTGGATGATCCCCTTCAAAGTTTAAAAAAAAATAACACCTACTCTCCCATCAGCCTTAGACTTTGTAATTAAATCAAGCCACATTTGATAAATCTTTTACAATGATGCCCTCATATCAAAATGCCTTCATCTCTAAACATCACACCAGTCTGATATCGTGTAGTCCAGCCCCAAAACGGGTCCCGCTAAAAAAATTTTTGTTTTCAAACAACTAATACTCAAAATTAATCCATTGACCATCTGATGCTGATTGGAACCAAGTTCAACCACTGAAAACCACTTTTAAAACTCATTTTTCAATTTTCAGTCAACTGTCAAATATGCGCCAGGAGGTCCGTTGATTGGCTTTGAAAACTAGCCAAATCAATGAATCATGATGTGAAAACTGGAACACTAATTCTTTGCTCCGCACTCTCTCAACTTGTCAGATCTTGTCTCATGATGAATTCCCAGTCAAAAGATATTGACCATCAAAGTTGCCTTCTTAGATTTACTTGCAAGAAAACACGTCAGAAAACAACAAACTGGGTTTGGATTTGACCTTGAAAACTGGGCAAATTAGCACATGGGAAAACGAAAACTGGGACATTCATTCTTTGTCATGAGGACATTACGGATCTACAATTTAGGCTCATGAAAAATAACAGGGTGCAAATGGCGATCACTCAAAGTGGGCTACTCAAAATTTTGCAAATTGGACATGCTGACAAAAAGCATTATTTGCGAATGGAATTGACCTAGAAAAGTGTGCAAATGGATTCGTCAAAACTTGGAAATTGGCACACTTAAAGTATTTCCAGAGGAAAACATAGGGGTACAATCCATTTGACTTGACCAATCATGGGTCAGGAGATATAACGTCACAAACAGGGCTTCCAATCAATCTGCAAATACTGACACCAGCAAAAAGTTACAAATTGCGTTTGGAATCGCGTTTGAAAACTAATCAAATAGATTTGTCATAAGCTAAAACTTGAAACATAACAAGTCTTTGACCTCTACAATACAGCACAAAATTAATTTCAACAGTTGGGTCAAGTGGTCAAAATTTATAGCGTGTGAAACAGGTCTTCCCAAAATTATGTGCAAAGCACGAAAGCATGACAAATTTAAACTACCAACTTTGAGGGATTCAAAACCTAGACAAACGGATTCGAAATGACTTTAAAACTGAAACATAGGTTCTCTATTATGGATACTAGACACTTCCAAAGTGGAAAGTGATGATGCAAATCTGGGTGTAAGATATTAAGACTTAAACATGGCTTCTTATCACTGTTTGACACTTGGTGTAAAATGCAGATTTGAAACTAGCTCGAAATAGGACTTTTCCAAATAGCTCAGAATGATGATTTATCTTCATAGAACAGGTAGACACACTAAAAGGAGGGTGTTAGAAACATTAAACACCTAAGGGGCCTCATATTGACAGTCAGGTACAATCTCATCAAAAGGGCATTTATAAGGCTTGTTTTTTGCAAACGTGGTCAAATTTGACCACAGAATTTTTAGTGCTAACAAGCCCTATGATATACATGGAAGTTGAGGCTTAAGATAAAGAAACTAATAATTTGATGTAGTTGATTGATCCCTCTATACGAATCTTGAGTGATTCTAGTAGAGAGGACAATCAGGACATTCTCCTCACAACTACAAATGGTATACTAGATTTTTATAGGGTTATCTAAGGCTCCTTTCATGAACTTAAAGAGGTGAATCTTAATATCAGAGCCCTTGAGAGAAGGGTTAATGTTGAAGGGGGAAAGAAAGTTTTTTTGGATGTAGCCATCAATAGAGAGGATTTCATCAAATTGGGGATAGAGCCAAGGTGCTAGAAAATAAGGCGACAAATTTGGATTTTGTTCTCATGGGCATTGTAGACTAGAGATATAAAAAATTTAAGGCCTCTATGAAGCACATCAAGATAATTATTGGCAAACTAGGGAAGTAGGATAGATTTGTCATCTAGGTCATTGTTGATAATGCCCCTCTATAGAGAATCTCTATGGCTAGGGGAGGAGAACTAGGTCCAACTACAAAAACTAAGAGCCACTATGGAGTCTAAGGTCAAAGTTATGAAGATGGTGGTAGAGACTATGAATAAGTTGGAGGAAGAAGTGATTGAGCTTCTCAAGAGCCTTTGGTAGAAATTTCTTTAAGACCTTTTTTGTATGTGTGTCTGGTGTTATCTTTTTCTCTATGGGACTTGTCCCTTTTGTTTGTATCCTTTTCTTAGGCTATTTTTTTGTCACCTACTGGCCATGTTGATATTGGTTATTATACTCTAAGGTTTGTTATGTAATTATTCCTATTTTTTCTTTTTTCTTTTATTAGGGTTTAAGGGGCCCTTAAAAACTTCTTTTCCCATAATAAAAAATAAGTTATAGTTCAAACCATCAGCCTGATAAACATCTTCACAATTAATGTTATTAGTAAGTGCTATTGAGCCTTTACCTCTTATTACACATTTAGATCCATTACCAAATCTAACTTTTCCTCCATCACATTCTTCCATTATAATAAAGTTGTTCTTATCACTAATCATATGACATACATCCATTATCAATGATACATTATCATTTTTATTCATGCATATAATAAATGCCTTCTCCTCACAAATTTCTTCATCACCAATAGATAGTTCTTCCTTGACTGCAACAAATACTATCTCTTCTTCATCATAGTTTCCATTTGATTCTTCATTGCATGTACCATATTTTTCATGTTCCATAGTGTGAGGATTTTAGTTTAGGTAGTCTAGTTACCAATTTATCCATGGAATTTAAGGAATGAAAAAGAGTGTTCCCTAATATTTTGTGTTAAATTCCATTGATGTTGGGAGTTTCATGAATAAGAGTGTGTTTTTGTTTGACACATAGTTTGTATAATTAACCATGCCTTATTCCTATAGTTTTGGTTTTCTTAAATGTGTTGGTTTTGTGCTAGGCCAAAACTTTCCCATCTACAACTATGATCCTACATCCATTATCTTCAAGGAAAGATATGGATATGAAGTTTCTTTTGATCTTAGGTATGTATCTCGTACATCCTTTAGTTGAATTGTCATTCATGATTCTAGCTTAATGGTGTAGATCCATATTCCTTTTACAACATGTGCAAAAGCATCTCCTATGGTCATTTCATTAGTTTCTTCTATCATAGTTTCTATATTTTCTTAGAATCCAACAATGTGTCTAGATGATCCACTATTAATTACCCAGATGCTTGATTTGTTTGATACTTGATTTGGTAGTGTTGAATAAAATAAAAACTTCTCAAATTCTTCTTGTGATTATATTTTTCCAATATGGGAATAGGATGCATGTTTCTTTTTTTTTTTAGGATAGTTTGCAGCATAATACCCATATTGGTCACATCCGAAGCATTGAACTTGTGAGGCATCTTTTCCACATTTTCCTTTCCCATGAAAAATTCTTGTCCTTTTGAAGTTAGGTTTCTTTCCTTTCTTCTTAGTATTGGTAATAAGAACTTGGATGTCCTATGTTGGATACAATCATTCAATTGTATGTTTTCTTTGATGCTACACACATGTCAAGTATATATAAAGAAATTAGTGTCTGTCAAGCTTGGGAGTCATAGTAAGTTCCAATGTATGACAAGTATTTCAATGTTAACAAAGTTTAGATTTAGTGTTAACTGAGTTCACTAAGTTACCAAAGAAAATTTTGCATGGAATAAGTCTTAATTGAGCTCATTTGGTTACCAAATGAGTTTTGAAGGAAAGTTATTTCTAAGTGTTGACCAAGATGGGTTGGCTAATGAAGGATTTTCCTATATCAATTTATTTGATCTAACAGTTTTGGTCAGTTCTAGCTAACTCATGGAATGAATTTCATTTTTTTGAAATTATATTCAAGCCGACTTGACAAGGTAAAATATATAAATATGAGTTCAACTTAAGGATTTAATTGAGAAAAAGAATGAAATTGAAAAGATAAATCAATGAAGTGAATTGGAAGGATATCAGAGTATTTGAGTTGATCGAGCTGCAAACAGCATTTTGGCTAAGGAGGATCAAGTATTCAAGCCAAAATAGAGATCTAAAATCAGAAAAGATAGTTACATAAAAAATTAGGTCAGGTCATTGTTACTCTCTAATAATTGTAGTAGTGAATCAAATCTCTTAAGAGAGTTAGCTTAATAGCTATTTTCCAAATCCTCTAACAAGGTGGTATTTCTAGATTGAAGTGTCTAAAGACCTCTAACAAGGCCACTCCTAATAAGGTGATCTAAATCATTTAATAGGGTCACACCTAATAGTGTATTTTGTAACTTTTAATGGGGTTGGCTCCTAACAGGGCTCACTTTAGAAGAGTGGAAAATAGTAGCTAGCTACAATTGGTGTTTTTTCTCAAATAGGGTTTCCATGTTAAATCTTGGTTTCTCTTGTGTTCATGCTATTTGCTTTATGACTCTATAACTATGTTAATTAAGGTTAATCACTCTAAACATCTTAAGAACCAATTATTTTAGTATTTTTTGAGTGACAATAATCCTTAGTGTTAACTAAGTGTTCCTATGTTAACTAAGTGTTCGTTTGTTAACTGAGTTACGATAGTATTTCAATTTTAGTAGAGTTTGGTTTTGAATTGTATTGACATCTTAAGGGATCTTGGATTTGTTTTAGTGGAAACTAATTCACCCCTCCTCTCTCAGTTACTCCTCTTATATTTCCAAAAATTCATATTAGAGATTTTGGTGCTTGCAAAGAAGGTTTCAATGACCTAAGGTAAAGATCAAGATGTCTTATAGAATGGAGATTCCTAAGCTAAACAAAGATAACTTCTAAGCATGGAAGAACTTATGAAGCTCCATTTTGTGACCATTAGTGACATAGGCTTGAAATATATAGGGAAAAAATATATGGAACTAACTAAAACTTTGACTATGGATTAGATTGTGGAAAAAAAGAACCATAACATAATGATGCTTGACATTGCTTCGACTCTCAATTATGTTGAATTTGATGAAGTCAAAGGCTATGGTATTGCTCATGAAATATGGAACAATGTGAAGGATATCTATGGATGTGATGATAATGTGAGGAGATATAAGGAAGACATTCTTAGTGGTTAGTTTGATCAGATGAAGATGAAATAAGATGAGAACATTGCATAATATAGTGAAAGATTCAAATCTAGTGTGAGTTCAATCAAAGCCTCAAGTGGGAAAATTGATAATTTAATAGTGGCTAGGAAGGTAATCTAAAAACATGTCTTCCTATTTACCACAATTAGAGTGTTAGCTATTCAAGAAATGAGATGTGATCCTAAGAATGATATAACCTTAGATGCACTAGTGGGAAGCTTGATAGTAGTTGAGTTAGATAATTTTGATAATTATGTTCCTAATTTCAGTAGCCTTGAGTCTACATTTCAAACCAAGCTATCACTCAAGAAGAAAGCTACAAAGTCTAAAAGAAAGAATTGATAGTGAAGATGAAGATGGTTCTGATGATGATATTGAATTCATTGAAGCATTGCTTGCAAGAAGATTTCCAAAAGGAAAAGGAAAGTACAAAGGAAAAATTCCATTGATCTGCTTTTCTTGTCAACAAGTTGGTCACATTGCTGCAAGGTGTCCAAATAGAGAAGGAAAGGAAGAAAAGAAGCATGTAAAGTACAAAGGCAAGAAGGATTTCAAAAGCTAGAAAGACTATAATGATAAAGGTAAGAAATCTTGTTACATGGCTACAGATTTTGATAGTAGTGAAGAAGATGAAATGATTTACATTGTTGTTAAGGATGAATCAAGTGATGAGAATGATAAGATGATCCTCATCTCTCATGTCAGTAACAATGATGCATTTATTATTGATAGTGGTTGTTCTCACCACATGATTGGTGATAAATCTAAATTTGAGCACTTGGAAAAGTATGATGGTGGGAGTGTTAGATTTGGAAATCATGAACCCTATTATGTAAAGGGGAAAGTTTGTATTGCACTAAATAATGATCTTAGATGTGACAATGCTTATTGGGTTGGAGGATTGAAGCATAATCTACTTAGTGTGGCAAAATTGAATAACATTGGATTCAAGGTAGAATTCATGGATAAGAAAGCCAAGTTGCTAGATGGATATGGAAATCTAGTTGGGGTTGGCAATCAAATAAGAGGTAATCTTTTCTACTTAGATCTAACTATAAATTCATGCTTCATAGATCAAGTAGAAGAAAGATGGTTATGGCATAAAAGATTGTGCCATGTGAATTTTGATAACTTGGTCAACATAAGCAAGAATAGAAGGGTTAGAGGCATTCCAAGCCTAAAGAAACCTGATATGGGCATGTCCAAGAATTGTCAAATTGGAAAGATGAGAAATAAAAAATTTTCAAAAAAGAACTATCATTCTAAAGAAGTCTTCAAGCTAGTTTATACAGACCTTTGTGGACCTATTGGCATACAAAGCTACTATAAAAATAAGTACTTTATTTTTTTTGTTGATGATTATTCTAGGATGATGACAATCATGTACTTAAAGGATAAATTAGAAGCATTCCAAAAGTTTAAATGGTATTTGGCAAGAGTTGATAAAGAAATAGGAAAGAAACTAAAGTGTCTAAGGTCAAATAGAGTAGGTGAATTCATCTCAAATAAATTCAATGAATTCCACAATGATTGAAAAATTAAAAGGTATGTATTTGCACCCGGTACACCTCAGAAGAATGGCATAGCTAAGAGAAGGAATAGATCAATCATAAATTGTGCAAGGACACTAATGATAGAGAAGAATGTTGCTATCAAGTACTAGAAGGATGAAATAAGCACTACAGTTCATACCTTGAACCAAGTTTAGCTGAAGGACTCAAATCAAAAACCTTTTGAATTATGGTATCACTATAAACCTAATGTTTGTTATTTTAAAGTATTTGGAAGCAAATGTTATATTCTGAAGGAGTCAAGAAAAGGAAAATTTGATGTAAAAAATGATGAAGGCATATTCTTGGGATACTCCAATAAGAGAAAAGCATAAAAATGTTTAAATCTATCTACTCACAAAGTTATAGAAAGTGCACATGTAAATATTGATGAATTTGCAGAAGAATCTAAAAAACAAAGCATAAAAGAACTTGAAAACTACAAAAAATTTGTTTACTATGAGCCTAGTACTTTACCTGAAGTTCAAGCAAATGGTAGTTAGTAGTCTTCAACACCCGAGTCCTCAAAATCCCCACTTCAACTCAAGTTGTAGCTAGTGCAATCTAAGTCACAATCTAAAGGACTTAAGTCATAGTCAGAAGGACCTGTGTTTTAGTCAGTGTGAACTGAGTCATCTGATGGACCCAATTCATAGATAGTGGAACTTGAGCATGATTCAAAAGAACATAGTGAACCTAGTGAATTCATAAAGAAGGAGCCTAGACTTGCTAGATATGTCAGCAAGTATCATGCACTTAAGAAAATCATTAGAAATCAATTAGAAGACATAATAACAAGGAATAAATTAAAAGGTGCATGTTTGCTAACTACATTTGAAGCTAGAACTATCAAAGATGCATTAGAAAATGAAAGTTGGATTAAGGCAATGAATGAAGAGATTTATTAGATTAAAAGGAACAAAACATGGACTCGTGTTCTGAGACCCATGGACAACAATGTAATTGGCTCAAAATGGGTATTCAAAAATAAGCTAAATGAGAATGGAGAAGTTTCAAGAAATAAGGAAAGGTTAGTGTGAAAGGGTTATGCTCAAGAAGGTATTGGCAATGGAGAGACTTTTTCTCTTGTTGCTAGACTAGAAGGTGTTAGAACACTCCTTGCATATGTAGTACACAAAGGATTCAGAGTATATGAAATGGATGTGAAATCTGTATTCTTGAATGGAATCTTAGAAGATGAAGTCTACATTGAGCAACTAAAAGGTTTAATTGATCCTAGCAAAAGGGAGATGGTTTGTAGACTACACAAAGCTTTGTATGGTCTTAAACAAGCTCCTAGAGCTTGGTATGAAAGGTTATATAATTATATAATAAAGATTGGTTTTCAAAGAACTAATTAAAACAATAGCCTATACATCAAAGAAGGACCAGATAAGAAGATTTTGTTGGTAGAAATGTTTGTGGATGATACATTATTTACTAGAAATGATGATATGTAAAATATTTTTTTGTAGAAATGAGTAAGGAATTTGAAATGTCAATATTTGGAGAGATTAAATTCTTGGTTGGCTTACAAATTCAATAGATGAAGGATGGTATATGCATTACTCAATCAATATATGTCAAGGAGATACTGAAGAATTTTGGAATGGAGGATTATGGACCAGTTAGAACACCTATGTCTATTGGACATAAGATTTCTAGTAAAGATGACTCCTAGGAGGTAGACTAGACTTCATACAAATTAATGACTAGAAAAATTCAATATGTAGTGCACACAAGACTTAATATAGCATTAGCAGTTGGTATGGTGGCTAGATTCTTTGCTAATCCCAAAGAAAATCATATGATGGCAATAAAAAGAATCATGAGGTATCTAAAAGGTACTGAAGAATATGGTTTGTGGTATAAGAAAGGAGACAACTTTGAATTGAGAGCATTCACTAATGTTGATTGGGAAGGAAGTGTTGATGACAGGAAGAGCACTAGTGGAGCATTTTTTCTAGGAAAGAGGCTAGTATCTTGGACAAGCAAGAAGTAGAATTGTATCTCTCAATCTACAACAAAACAAGAATATGATGTTGCAATAGTCAATTGTTCCAAAATTGTGTGGTTCAAATAACCATTTCCAGGTATGAAGGAGGTGATCAAGGACCCAGTTGTTATCTTTTGTGACAACACCAGTGTAATCAACATACCCAAGAATCTAGTGATGCATAGCAAGACCTAGAACATTTGAATTGGTGCAAGACAAGGAGGTGAGATTGGAATATGTGAATACAAAAGAATAGTTTGCAAACACATTCACCAAGCCATTACCTAAGGATGCATTTTTGTACCTAAGAGGTAAGCTAGGGGTCATTCCCCTATCTGAAGTTCACTGATCAGATTTTAGTGATGCATCAACCAAGCATGTTGAAGATCAAACAACTTGATGCAACATTGTCAAAGAAAATTATATATGAATCTGTATATTAGGTACATGGAGACTACATTTATTATTGTCTTTGGTATAAGATTTCAAAGAGGGAGAGTTTTATGTCATATGTCAAAGAAATTTTGGTGAATTTTTGAGATGTCAAAGAGGGAGAATTTGACATATCAAAAATTTTGAGTTAATATCAAAGAGAGATTTTACTATTAGAAGGCGATATTGTAGTCATTACAATTAGAGATTGATGACAGAAGGAGTTCACACTCATAGAGGGAGTTCTCATGAATGAGAATTAGATTGAAATTAAGGATATTATCCTTACTTCTATTTTTCTCTAAAATTTCTATGTATCATGACATGTTGTGTTACCACCAATGCCAAAGAGATAGATTGTTGGATATAATCATTCAATTTTATGTTGTTTTTGATGTTACATAAATGTAAAGTATATATCAAGCAATCAATGTATGTCGAGCTCACTTGGGAGTCAAAGGAAGTTCTAGTGTATAATGAGCATTTCAATGTTAACCAAGTTTAGAGTTAGTGTCTACTAAGCTCACTCAACCACCTAAGGAAATTTTGCATGGAAATAGTGTTAACTAAGTTCACCTGGTTACCAAAGAAAAGTTGGCATGGAATGAGTGTTAATCAATTTCACTCGGTTACCAAAGGAAGTCTAAAGGAAAGTCATTTTTGAGTTAGTTTTGACTGAGTAGGGTTAGCTAACGAAGGATTTTCTTGTATTAGTATATTTGATATAACAGTTTTGTTGGTTAGTTCTAGTTGACTCATGGGATGAATTTAATTTGTTTGAAGTTTTATTCAAGCAAATTTTCCTAGGTAAAACATATAAATATAAGGTCAAGTTGAGGATTTTATTGAGAACAAGCATGAGATTGAAGAGATAAATCAAGGAGATATTAGCATATCCAAGTTGACCAAGCTACAAAGAAAATTATGATCAAGGAGGATCAACTATCCAAGCCAAAACATAGATCTAAAATTAGCAAAGATAGTTGCATAAAAAATTTGGTCAAGTCATTGCTACTCTCTGATAATTGTAGTGGTGAATCAAATCTCCTAATAGAGTTACCTTAATAGTTATTTTCCAAATTCCATAACAAGGTGGAATTTATAGATTGAAGCGTATAAATACCTCTAACAAGGCCACTCCTTATAGGGTGATCTAAATCTTTTAATAGGGTCACACCTTACAGTGTATTTTGTAACCTTTAATAGGATTAGCTCCGAACAAGGATCACTTTAGAAAAGTGAATAACAATAACTAGTTCTAATTGGTGGTTTTTCAAAAATTGGATTTCCACATTAAATCTTGGTGTCTCTTATGTTCATGTTATTTTCTTCATGATTCTATAACTAACTTAATTAAGGTTAATCACATTGAACATCTTAAGAAGCAATTATTTAGTGTTTTTCGAGTGATAGTAATTCTTAGTGTTGACCGAGTTACAACAGTATTTTAGTTTCAATAGAGTTTGGTTTTGTATTGTATTCACATCTTAAGGGATCTTTGATTTTTTTAGTGGTAACTAATTCACCCCTCCCCTCTCAGTTACTCCTCTTATATTTCAAAAAGTCCTCATCAAGGTATTTTTGTTTGATACCTTTTTGTAACTATCTATCTTCTTCTTGTAGACAATCAAATCTTAGTCAATCTAGCTTTGGAAGTTTTGACCTTGCACTAATAACTTGTTTGAATAATTCATTGTTGTCCATTTCATATCCAATGTTAGATAGTTGATCCTATAATTCTATGATTCTCATAAAGAAGGAATTCATAGATTCACCTTTACTCATGTTTGCGTTCAAAATAAGAATTATTGAGAGGGGCAGGTGAATTAGTAATTTACAAACTTTTAGTCTCCAACTAGATATTATTTTTTACTTTAAACCATACATAAAAAATTAATAAGGTAATGTTGAACAATAACAATAACCATGCACAAAGATAACTCATAACACCATATTTTGTTAACTAGGGAAACCCTAGCCAAGGGAAAACCCCGATGGAGGTGATACTCACTAGATAATATACCGATATATAAGTTCCTTATTAGAGGATGGACCCTTTTAGGATTTAGTGAGAAATTTTAGTATAGATAGTCCCTGTTGGGAGACTTTTAATCCCTATTAGGAGATTCCAACCTATTAGGAGTTGTAGTATAGTAAATGCAAGATGAGCCCACCACCCAAACATGCACTTCCAATTACAAGAAGAGCTCACTACCCAAAAAATTAACCAAAATTTTAGAATATAGATTCTTTCTCAGTTCAATCTTAGATCACGAAATAGCTTTACAAACTTTACATATTTCACTTTCACTAAAGTTTGCATACAATTGCTCAACTCAACTTATCCAAGATAGCACAATTGCACAATTGAATTCACAACATGTCCCTTGCATAAATACCATGCCTTAAAAAAAATTACTACTAGGTCAGCTAAGACCATAATACAATTTTCCAACTTAGAGTAAACATCTAGGATGTTGAACCTAATTAGACAAGTAATAATTGTGTAAACAAAATAATTCCTTTCCTTTAATTCTATTGTCCTATTTCATTGGTAAAACATGAATATCAATTTTTTGTATAGTCTCTACTAACTTCCAAGATTATACACATCATCATCAACATGTATACTATCTCCATCTAACTTCACTAGTCATAATATAACATCAGCAATAAGTTACATACAAAATAATACAGTGTTGTGTACTAAATTCATACTTAGACAATTTTTTGTGTACCAAAAGCTAAGTATCTTAATTTTTCAAGTTTCCAATAAGCATGTACATAACGTGTTGCCATAAATGACAATAATTAAATATCTTCATTAGCCAATTGTCATCAATCTCCCCCTTAGGCATTAATGGCAACAAAATTCAAAAAATTGGCTAAGTACCAAAAACTTAAAATAAATAATACATTAATATTACATCTATTACAACTTGTCCATATTACATATGCTCCCCCTTAAAATATGATTTCATACTTTACAATTGTATCTTCTCTTTACCTGATTTATAATTTTCTTATGTGCTTCTCCCCCTAGCACATCAACGACAAAGGTTAAGATGTCAAAAATTGCTGTCAAAAAAATGTTATTCTTCTGCCTTAAGTTGATAGTATCTTCATGCAATCAGAAAAAATTTCCTTAAGATTGTTCATACCTTTAGTCCATGTATCTTTGGCTGATTCAGCAGAGGTGAGAATTGCACATAAGGCATATGATGCAATCTCAACTGCATTAAGTTGGAGTGTAAAAAGTTAGAATAAGTGTCCTTGGCCTTGACACATTCCTCCAACTATTTCTCAACAATAGATATTTTCAAAGCAATAGAATCTCTAAAATCTAATAATCTCTTCAACATTTGGTCCTTTTAAAGTTCTAGTTTCCTAATATCACAATGAATACTAGCCACTTGTCCTTCAAAATCATCAATTTTACTAGAAGGATGTTCTAACTAGCTAGATAGAGCTTCTAGCTCACTCATCTTTCCTTCAATCTGACTATTAATATCCTTAGTCAACTTGCTAGATATGATACACTTAATGTACAATACCTTGTCATCCTGTTGACACTTATGAGTATCCTTGATACAAGTATTGAGGCTTATCAAATCATTCTTAATGTTCTGAAAAATGGTGCTAAACAAGTTAGCATAATCTGAGATTTGTGTCTTTGATTCTACAACATTCAATAGATTCATAAATTCCTCATCAAAATACTTTAGCACTACATGTGCCCTCTATTTAGGATCTACCTCTATATGCTACACTACCAGAGTACTATGTAATCTATCAATAACCTCCATCAAGGTTCTCTATAGGACCTCCATTATCCTATTCTTTTTAATAAGCTTTGAAAAAGATGAGATTAAATCAGTTTCATCATCATCATTAGTTATCAGGCTAGCAAGAGGAAGCGGAGTAGATGAACTAGAAGGTTTATTGTCATCTTCCCTTTGCTTCCTTTCAGCTACCTCTTTGACTCTTCTCTCTTCTTCCTCTTTCTCTTCTCTTTCCTTTCTTTCTTTTTCTCTCCTCTTTCTCCTCTAATCTCTTCTTCTTGTCTTCCTCTATTTTCCCTCTCATTTCTTTTTCAACTAATCTTTTCTTTTCTTCCTCTACTTTTCTTTTATTCTCATCTTCAAACAATTTTTTCATGGTCTCTTCTATTTTCCTTTCCTCCTCCTCTAATAACCTCTTCTCTTCTTCAATTTTCTTCAATTGATCATCAATATCTTCAATGTGATGTCCATTCTATTTGGAACTCTCAAATAGGTTTGTATCATCAATGTTGATGGTAACATTGGTCTGATCTATCTACATTATGTCATTGCTCACTAACACGAGGCTTTGGGTGTTCATGAAGATGTTGCCTTGGACTCTGTCAGCATCTGATTTATAGCTATTTCGATTTCCCTTCTTAACTTATCTTTCTCACCCATGATAAATAGAAATGGTCTTACTATGTTCCTCAAGTAAGGTGCTAGATTGTTCAACAATCTCTTGATTTCTTCTTCATCATCAATCTTGCATATTTTTCTTAGCATAGACTTCTAAAGTTCAAAGTCCTCTTGAGTTAGTGCCTTCTTCTCAATAAGTCTATTATAGATTTTCTAGTTGAACATGCCTTCAATATTCTTGAGTTTCAAATTGTTAGCTATAATGTATCTCACAGTAGAGATATCAATCTGATATTTCTCAAAATTGTTATACAAATCATTAAAAAATTCATCTAAACAAAGTTGCCTTCATTAGCAATAGCTAAGTTTATCTTCTCTATCTTTAGCTTCTAGGGTTGCCAAGCTTTTCCTACTGATTTCTTAGAATTAGTCACCTTCTCTATATGTTTAACTTCATGTTATTCTTCTTCTTCACTAGACTCAACAATTGTCAACAATGTCTTTTGTCTTTTCCTAGTTCAGTGGCTTGTGTTGGAGTTGATGAAATCCAACTCCGAAGATGCCCAAGATCACTTGCATGTGAAAACTTGTCAAAGAGAAGCCAAGGAAGGAGGAGCATGGAGCTAGGGAAAAACCCTAAATGGACATGAGAGACAACAAGTATGCAAACACAAAAAAAATGTATTTACAATGAGAATGTGATGATGTAAATACAAAGAGGGAGAGGCCGCTTATAAAAGCCTCATAGAATCTCCTAGAACAAGCTAGAAGACACTAGGAGATAAGTGTGACAACTAAGCATACATCCACATTAGGTGGAAAGTCCTCAAACAAGGTGAGAGGATAAGTATGACTTAGGAGAGAACAAACTCCCGTATTGTCAACAACTTAAAACAAACTCCTAGACTACAACTAATAAATAAAATGAATTTACCTAAGCAAGCTTAAGTAAATAATTAGTAAATTAATTATTTACTCTAACAACCCCCCTTAAGTGCAACTTAGGGAAATGCCTTAAGCTCACAAACTAAGAAATGTAGAATGCACAATGGGTCCCAGCAACAAGGCCATGTTAGGTACCCATGTACAATGCAAAAGATGCAACCTCTAAAAATTGGGAAAGAGAGAAAACTACGTGGGAAAAACTCTCCCCCAAAAAGAGGTGAAAAAACAACATATTGAAAAAAACATGAAGTGAAGGAAGGATGGCCTCAACCAATCCCCCCAAGGACAATTTTCATAACCCCAAGCATTGACCATAGTTGAAGAAAGTGAGGCAATGCAAAAGGTTTAGTGAAGATGTCTGCAACCTGACCGGTAGTAGAAATGTAATCCAATGCAATAACACCATCCTAGATACTCTGTCGGATGAAATGCATATGCAACTCAATGTGCTCGGTATGTTGATGTTCCATCGAGTTGCAAGAAATGTGGATGGCACTCTGATTATCGCACCACAAAATAGTGGGATGATCAGGAGGAAATCCAAACTCAATCATCAATTGACAAAGCCTTAAAGCCTCTTGACTAGCAAGAACTGCAGCCCTATACTTAGCCTCTGTAGATGAAAGTGCTCGAGTATGCTACTTCTTGCATGACCATGTGATGGGACCAGAGCCAAGGAAAAACATAAAGCCAGAAGTAGACCTCTAATCATCAACATCATTAGCCCAATCCGAGTCAATGTAGCCAACAATGTGTGGAGTCCCCATAGTGTAATGAATGCCATACATAAGTGTGCTCTAAATGTAGCATAGAATACACCTGGCAGCTTGCCAATGACTCTCATGAGGGTCCTAAGAAAACTAAGAGACTAGGCCAACCGTAAAAGAAAGATCAGGGTGAGTGTGTGTCAAGTATAATAGGCTGCTAACCAACTGTCAATACAAAGTAGCATCCATTATAGATGAGGAGCAGGAGGTAGACGAATGCATTAAAAACTCAAAATGAGTTGAAGGCATCAGACTTGTACTTAAGAAAGTACACCCATGTGTGTCTGGAGAAGTCATCAATGAATGTAAGCACATATCTAGCACCCGAAAAAGAAGGAGTAGGCTAAGAGGAATAACATAACCCTTTGGGGGATGGAAAATTGCATGATTCAATCTAGGTCCATGGATTCATGTTTTTGGGTAGAGGGAGTCAATTGTGCCAACTACATTTAGAATTGAATGCCTCACAAGGCACTTCAACATATGACTCTTGAGGAGGCTTGGTCCCATGTCAAGCCTGATGTATCATCATTCAGAGTTTTTGGGAGTATGGCATATGCATTTGTACCTGATGCTCAGAGGAAAGAAATGGAACCAAAGAGTTGACCACTCATTTTTTTTGGCTACTGCAAGGATGTAAAGGCTTACAGGTTATTTGATCCTGATTCCAGAGAGGTCCTATTTCGACAGGATGTCCAATTTGATGAGAGCCCTCCTGTAGTACATTCCTCACCTCTAGAGACTCCTCCAACTCCCACTACTCCCTCTTCATGTCCACTTTGTTTTACAGATGATGAGGATGATGATCATGTTGATCTTGATATAGCTCCACCATAGGATCCTCCCTAGATGCCTAAATTGGCATGAGCTATTGTTGAGTTTGCAAGATCTCTAGCTAGTGACCCATCCACATCCCATCGCACCTATTCTCACACTGCGGGTTCTAGTCTACTTAGTCATGCTATTAGTACTGATCCTCAAACATTTGTGAAGGTGAAAGGACATTTAGAATGGGACAAGGCAATGGAGGAGGAATATTCTTCTTTGATGAAGAACCGCACATGGGATCTTTGTTCTCTTCCTAAGGGGAGAAAACTAGTGTGTTGTAAGTGGATTTATCACACTAAGTATGCTGTTGATGGTTCTATTGATAAGCATAAGGCTCATCTTGTTGAGAAGGGTTTTTTGTAGGTTGAGGGTGTTGATTATTCTAAGACATTTGCCTCTATCAAAAAGATGAATTCTATATGCCTTGTCTTATCCCTTGTAGCTTCACAGGGATGGTCAGTTTATCAAATGGATGTGAAAAGTGCCTTCTTGCATGGTGATATCACTAAGGAGATTTATATGGAGTAGCCTCCAGGTGTTGTGAAGGATCCCACCTTGGTTTGTAGGCTTTGATGTTCATTTTATGGTCTCAAACAAGCCCCTAGGGCTTGGTATGAGAAGATGGACTCATTTTTGCTATTTATAGGCTTCACTCGCTGCCATTTCGATCACACAGTGTACATTTAGTGTCTTGGTGATGAGATTCTAATTCTTGTTTTGTATGTTGATGATCTTATCCTTATAGGTAGTTCATCATCCATGCTCTAAGATGTTAAGTGTGCATTGATGGACCAGTTCAAGATGACTGATCTTGGTTTGCTGCACTACTTTCTTGGTCTTCAGATTCATCAATCTTCTATTGGCATTTTTGTGTATTAGCAGAAGTATGCTCTTGACATGCTTCATTAATTTCACATGCTTGATTGTAAGGCTTCACCTACACCATTTCAGTAAGGTGTTACTTTTTCTACCTCCTGCTTTGCATCTATAGTGGATGCTACTTTGTATCAGTAGTTGGTTGGCAGCCTATTGTACCTAACACACACTCGCCCTGATCTTTCTTTTGCGGTTGGCCTAGTCTCTTGGTTTTCTCAAGACCCTCATGAGAGTCATTTGCAAGCTACCAAGCATATTCTAAGCTACATTCAGGGCACACTTATGTATGGAATTCATTAAACTATGGGAACTCCACACATTGTTGGCTACACTGAGTCAGATTGGGTCGGTGATGTTGATGATTGAAAGTCTACTTTTGGCTTTGTGTTTTTCCTTGGATCTAGTCCCATGACATGGTCATGTAAGAAGTAGCATGCTCAAGCACTTTCATATATAGAGGCTGAGTACAGGGCCACAATTCTTGCTAATCAGGAGGCTTTATGGCTTTGTCAATTGATGTCTGAGTTTGGATTTCCTCTTGATCATCCCACTATTTTGTGGTGCAATAATCAAAGTGCCATCCACATTTCATGCAACCCAGTGGAACATTAGTGTACCAAGAACATTGAGTTTCATATGCATTTCATCTTTCAGTTGATCTAGGATGGTGTTATTGCATTGGAGTACATTCCTACTGTTGGTCATGTTGTCGACATCTTCACTAAGCCTTTTGCATCACCTCGCTTTCTTTAGCTATGGTCAATGCATGGGGTTATGGAAGTTGTCCTTGGGGGATTGGTTGAGGCCATCCTTCCCTAACTTCATATTTTTTTTAGCATTTTTTTTTTACCTCTTTTTGGGGGAGAGTTTTTCCCATGTGGTTTTCTCTCTTGCCCCATTTTACAGACGTTGCATTTAGTTGCATTGTACTTGGGAACCTAAAATGGCCTTGTTGTCGGGACCAATTTTGCATTTTTTCCATTGTTTTATGAGGTTAACGCATTCCCCTAAGTTGCACTTAAAGGGGGGTGTTAGAGTAAATAATTAATTAATTGTTAATTATTTACTCTATTACTTAAGCTCACTTAGGTTAATGCATGTAGTTGAGGTTAGTTGTTGACAACACGAGAGTTTGTTCCCTTTAGCATACTTATCTTTTCCACCTCTTGTAGATGTGTGCTTAGTTGTCAACCTTATCTCCTACCTCATTCTAGCTTGTTCTACAAGCATCCATGAGGCCTTTTTTATTTGGTCTCTCTCTCATTGTAAATTCATTCCATTTTCACATAGAAATTCTAATTTCCTATTGTGAAATATTCTCTTGTGCAGTATTTTCTTCAAGCTCTTTGCTCCCTAGGTTTCTCTTCAGCAAGCTATTTGTATTCTAGGTGATCTTGGCACATTATCAGAGTCAGATTCTCAACTCCTACAGTGTTACACGTGCCAAGTCTGCCACGTGGCACTTTGCCACATTGCCCTTGCCACGTCATCTACTCCACCACATGGCATCCACATGGCATCTTTTTTGCGTCAACATTTTCTAGGATGTCAAATTTAAGATCATGAAATGCTGAAATCAACATGATGTCAGCACTGCATCATCCACCAGCACCTCTCCTAGGTCCTTTTTGACCTACCTTCAATTTTTTGGCCATAACTTGAGCATATAGAGGTATTTTTGCGATTCAAAAGAAGTACTAGAAAGCTGGTTCCAAGATGGAGACATTGGTGTTAGTATTTTTAGGTTTTCATTCATTTTCATTGCCCATTTTTTTCAGTTAAAGTCCAAAGTTCTATTTTTGAATCTAGCAAGGTTATCTTTTGCATCCCATGTCAGTTTTTTGAAAATTTTATATTTTTGGAAAGCTAGTTCTATCACCTTTTCATAAATGTGGTCTCTTTTTTTAGTTTTTTGCCCATGCTCTTTCTATCATATTTTTAGCATTTTTTCTATATGGTGGATATCTTGAGTGTTTTAGGCTTGAGGATCATTTTCTTGGCATAGTTTCTTTTGTTTTGGGCTATATTATATTTTGTTATAGCTTGTTTTTAGTTTTGATGATTGTAGCTATTATTTTGAAGAACTTTTATGTATTGTACTGAGATAAAGTGTCACTTTTTCATTTTGGGGGTCATGAACGTTGTTTTGAGTCAGTTGTATATGCACTATTTTCATAAAGCACAATGGGGGGTATAGTTGTTTGTTGTTTTAGGCATTCTCCCTTTGTCAAGTGAGTGTCCCTTTCACAAAATTAGCCCTATGTCGCGTTAGTGTGATCGTGTCTTTATGGGTGTTTCTACCTCTTCCTCTCTCGTCGTTCTTGGTTCGTTTGTAGGAGACTTTGGCCCATCTTCTCAATTTTATATTATCACACCCCATCTACATTAAGCAAGGTTATGTTGTTGTTCTAATGCATCCTTGGTTCAATGGTTCATTAGTGTGAACTATGTATTTAGTGGTTGATCCTATACACAAGGCGATTGCAGTGGCTGGCTACCTATGCATTTCAGTGATGCTCTTCATGATCACTTTCTTGTTCCTAGTTTTAGGGGACATTCCAATTTATGCCACTTTAAATGCTTTGTACGATCTCATCTGAACACATAATCAAGTTCCATTTTTTTTGAAAGTGCTTTTTTTTTTGTCTACTTTCCATATTTGCAATTAGATTATAGGTGTTTGTACCTCTTTCCCTCTCTCATCATTCTTGGTTCATTTGCAGGAGATTTTTAGCCCATCTTCTCAGTTGCCTGTCATCTCACCCTATCTACATTAAGGGGGGGTTATGTTGTTATTCTAATGAATCCATGGTTTGATGGTTCAATAGTGTGAACTATGTATTCAATGATTGATCCTATATACAAGGTGATTGCAACGGCTAGCTACCTATGCATTTCAGTGAGATGGATCATCTACCATATAGACATGCTCGGTTCGTGCCTTCTTCTTACATGGAATTTTCTCAGATCAGCAGTTTTCTTCTTGATGTCAGAGTTTTGCAGCTTCTTCATGATTTAGTGATGCTCTTCATGATCACTCCTTGTTCCTATTTTAGGGTACATTCCCCTAGTTGGAGGCTTCTTCAGTTCGTTACTAGGTTTACCTCTTTTTGGGGGAGGGTTTTTCCCACGTGGTTTTCTCTCTTTCCCCATTTTCAAAGGTTACATTTTTGTTGCATTTGTACATGTGTACCTAAAATGGTCTTGTTGCTAGGACCCATTTTACATTTTGCATTTTTTAGTTTTGTGAGCTTAAGGCATTTCCCTAAGTTGCACTTAAGGGGGCATGTTAGAGTAAATAATTAATTTATTAATTATTTATTCTATTTACTTAAGCTTACTTAGGTAAATGCATTCATTAATTAGTTGCAGCCTAGGATTTTGTTATAAGTTATTGACAATACGAGATTTTGATCTCTCTTAAGTCATACTTATCATCTCACATTGTTCGAGGACTTTCCACCTTATGTGGATCTATGCTTAGTTGTCACACTTATCTCCTAGTGTCTTCTAGCTTGTTCTGAAAGATTCCTTGAGCTCTTTATATTCGGGCTCCCTCATTGTATTTTCACAATGGGGAAAGAGAGAAAACCACATGGGAAAAACCCTCCCCCAAAAAGAGGTAAGAACCTAGTAAAGAACATAAGAAGCCTCCAACTAGGGAAATGTCTCCTAAAATAAGAACAAGAAAGTGATCAAGAAAGAGCATCACTAAAGCAAGAAGAAGCTACAAATCTGCCATCAAAAAGAAAACTTTTGATCTAAAGAACCTCCAAGGAAGAAGAAGGCACGAACTAAGTGTGTCTATATGGTAGATGATCCATCTCACTGAAATGCATAGGTAACAAGCCACTGCAATCGCCTTGTATATAGGATCAACCACTAAATACATAGTTCACACTATCAAACTATTGAACCAAGGATGCATTAGAACAACAACAAAACCCACCCTTAATGCAAACAAGGTGAGATGACAGACAACTAAAAAGATGGGTCAAAGTCTCCTATAGACGAACCAAGAACAACAAGAGAGGAAGAGGTACAAACACCTATAAAGACACGATCACAATGATGCTGCATGGGGCTAATGTCATGGTAGGGACACTCACTTGACAAAGGAATAATGCCTAAAATAGCACACAACTATCCCCCCCATGGTGCTTTATGAAAATAGTGCATGTACTACTGACTCAAAATAATGTTCATGAACCTGAAATGCAAAAGTGGTATTTTATCTCAGTGTGATACATAAAAGTGCTTCAAAGTGATAGTTAGAATGATCAAAACCAAAAATAAGCTAATACAAAACATAGTACAACCCAAAACAAAGGAAACATGCTATAAAAATGATCCTCAGGCTTGAAACACTCAAGATATCCATCATATAGCAAAAATAGAAAAAATATGATAGAAAGAGCATGGCCCAAAATCTAAAGAAAAGAACCACATTTTTAAAAAGGTGACAAAACTAGCTTTCCAAAAATATAAAGTTTTCAAAAAACTGACATAGGACGCAAAAGATATGCAAGCTGGAGTCAAAAATAGAACTTTAAAATTAAACTAAAAAAATAGGTAGCAAAAATGCATAAAAACTTAAAAATACCTACACCAATGTCTTCATCTTAATACCAGATTTTTGGTGCTTCTTTCAGATCAGAAAAATACCTCCGTATACTCAAGTTATGGCAAAAAAATTGAAGATAGGTAAAAGAGGACCTTGGAGAGTGCAAGAAGAACGTGTTGATGCAGTGCTGATGTCATGTTGATGTCAGAATTAGGGGGAGGGATTATGCTATTGTTCTAATGCATCTATGTTTCAATGGTTCATTAGTGTGAGCTATGTATTCAGTGGTTGATCCTATATACAAGGCGATTGCAGTGGTTGGCTACCTATGCATTTCGGTGAGATGGATCATCTACCATATAGACATGCTCGGTTCATGCCTTCTTCTTCCATGGAGGTTCTTCAGATCAACAATTTGGCAGATTTTGCAACTTCTTCATACTTCAATGATGCTCTTTATGATCACTTTCTTGTTCCTATTTTTAGGGGACATTCCCCTAGTTGGAGGCTTCTTTAGTTCTTCACTAGGTTCTTATCTCTTTTTGGAGAGGGGTTTTTCCCATTGGGCTTTCTCCTTTGCTCCGATTATAGAGATTGCATTTTTCATGGGTACCTAACATGGCCTTGTTGCTGGGACCCATTCTGCATTCTACATTTCTTATTTTTGTGAGCTTAAGGCATTTCCCTAAGTTGCACTTAAGGGGGGGGGGGGGGGGGCTGTTAGAGTGAATTATTAATTTATTAATTATTTATTCTATTTACTTAAGCTTACTTAGGTAAATGCATTTTAATCTAAGAGTTTGTTATAAGTTGTTGACAATATGGAAGTTTTTCTCTCTTAAGTCATAATTATCCTCTCACATTGTTGAAGGACTTTCCACCTAATGTGGATGTATGCTTAGTTGTCACACTTATCTCCTAGTGTCTTCTAGATTGTTCTAGGAGATTCTTGGAGCTCTTTATATTCGGACTCCCTCATTGTATTTTCATAACACATATCTCATTATTATTGTAAATCCATATTTTTTTGTGTTTGCATATTCTCTCTCTATCATGTCTATTTAGGATTTTCCCCTAGCTCCACACTCTTCTCTCCTTGGCTTCTCTTTGACAGGTTTTCGCATGTAGGTGATCTTGGGCATCTTCAGAGTTGGATTTAATCAACTTCAATATCCATGTGGCATTATTTTTTTGCATTGATGGCTAACATGACATCAATTTTTTTCCTGTGAAATTCTAACATCACTACATCATCCACCTTCTTGCACCTCTCCTTCTAGGTCAGTTTTTGACCTACCTTCAATTTTTTGGCCATAACTTGAGCATACAAAAGTATTTTTTCAATCCAAAAGAAGCACTGGAAAGCCGATTCTGAACGAGAGACATTGATGTATGTATGTTTATGTTTTGATATATTTTTATTGTCCATTTTTTTAGTTGAAGTCAAAAGTTCTATTTTTTACTCCAGCTTGTATATCTTTTGCGTCCCATGCCCATTTTTTGAAAACTTTATATTTTTTGAAATTTAGTTCTATCACCTTTTTAGAAATGTGGTCCTTTTCCTTAGATTTTGGTCCATGCTCTTTCTATCATTTTTTTAGCGTTTTTGCTATATGGTGGATATCTTGAGTGTTTTAGGCCTGAGAATCATTTTCCTAGCATGATTTCTTTTGTTTTACGCTATACTGTATTTTGTTATAGCTTGTTTTTAGTTTTGATCATTGTAGCTATCATTTTGAAGCACTTTTATTTTTTGAACTAAGATAAAGTGCCACTTTTGCATTTCGAGTTCATGAACGTTATTTTGAGTCAGTTGTACATGCACTATTTTAATAAAGCACCATGGGGAGGATAGTTGTCTTTTGTTTTAGGCATTCTCCTTTTGTCAAGTGAGTGTCCCTTCCAAAACATTAGCCCATGCAGAGTCAGTTTGACCGTGTCTTTATGGATTTTTTGTACCTCTTTCCCTCTCTCATCGTTCTTGGTTTGTTTGCAGGAGATTTTTGGCCCATCTTCTCAGTTGCCTATCATCTCACCTCATTTGCATTAAGGGGTGGTTATGTTGTTGTTATAATGCTTTCATGGCTCAATGGTTCATTAGTGTGAGCTATGTATTTAGTTGTTGATCATATATACAAGGTGATTGCAATGGCTGGCTACCTATGCATTTCGGTGAGATGGATCATCTACCATATAGACATGCTCGGTTTGTGCTTTTTCTTCCTTGGAGGTTCTTCAGATCAGCATTTTTCTTCTTGATGGCAGATATTTGTAGCTCTTTATGCTTTAGTGATGCTCTTCATGATCACTCCTTGTTCCTATTTTAGGGGACATTTTCCTAGTTGGAGGCTTCTTCAGTTCTTCACTAGGTTCTTACCTCTTTTTGAGGGAGGGTTTTTCCTATGTAGTTTTCTCTCTTTCCCCATTTTCAGAGGTTGCATCTTTTGCATTTGTACATGGGTACCTAACATGGCCTCATTGCCAGGACCCATTCTGCATTTTATCTTAGTTTTGTGAGCTTAAGGCATTTCCCTAAGTTGCACTTAAGGGGTGGTGTTCGATTAAATAATTAATTTACTAATTATTTATTCTATTTACTTAATCTTACTTAGGTAAATGCATTTATTAATTAGTTGTAGTCTAAGAATTAGTTATAAGTTATTGACAATACAAGAGTTTGTTCTCTCCTAAGTCATACTTATCCTCTCACCTTGTTCGAGGACTTTCCACCTCATGTGGATGTATGCTTAGTTGTCACACTTATCTCTTAGCATCTTCTAGCTTGTTCTGGAAGATTCCTTGAGCTCTTTATATTTGGGCTCCCTCATTGTATTTTCATAAGATATTTAGCATATTGTAAATACATATTTTTTTGTGTTGCAATATCTTCTTCTCTCTCTTGTTCATTTAGGTTCTTTCCCTTTCTCTGCACTCTTCCATCCTTGGCTTCCTTTTGACAGGTTTTAACATGTAAGTGATCTTAGGCATCTTTAGAATTGGATTTCATCAACTCCAATGAGGTATTTTTCCAATCTGAAAGAAGTGCTAAAAAGTTGGTTTCGAGATGGAGACATTGGTGTAGTTATTTTTAGGTTTTGATGTATTTTTGTTGCTTATTTTTTCAGTTGCAGTCCGAAGTTATATTTTTGACTCCGACATGCATATCTTTTGCATCCCATGTCAATTTTTTGGAAGCTTTATATTTTTTGAAAGCTGGTTCTATCATCTTTTCAGAAATGTGGTCCTTTTTCTTAGAGTTTGACCCATGCTCTTTCTATCATATTTTTGGCATTTTTTCTCTATGGTGGATATCTTGGGTGTTTTAGACCTGAGGATCATTTTCCTAGCATGGTTTCTTTTGTTTTGTGCTATACTATATTTTTTTGTAGCTTGTTTTCAATTTTGATCATTGTAGCTATCATTTTGAAGCACTTTTATGTATTGCACTAAGATAAAATGTCACTCTTGCATTCTGGGGGTCATGAATGTTGTTTTGAGTCAGTTGTAAATGCACTATTTTCATAAAGAACCATGGGGAGGATAGTTGTTTGTTATTTTAGGCACTCTCCCTTTGTCAAGTGAGTGTCACTTCCATGACATTAGCCCCATGTGGTGTCAGTGTGACCATGTCTTTATAGGTGTTTGTATCTCTTCCTCTCTCATTGTTCTTCGTTCGTCTGCAAGAGACTTTGGCCACCATCTTAGTTGCCTATCATCTCACCTTGTCTGCATTAAGGGGGGGTTATGTTGTTGTTCTAATGCATCTGTGGTTTGATGGTTCAATAGTGTGAACTATGTATTCAATGGTTGATCCTATATACAAGGTGATTGTAGTGACTGACTACCTATGCATTTTAGTGAGATGGATCATCTACTATATAAACATTCTCAATTCATGCCTTCTTCTTCCATTGAGGTTCTTCAGATTAGTAGTTTTCTTTTTGATGGAAAATTTGTGGCTCTTCATACGTTAGTGATGCTCTTCATAATCACTCATTGTTCTTGTTTTAGGGGGCATTTCCCTAGTTGGAGGCTTCTTCAATTCTTCACTAGGTTTACCTCTTTTTGGGGGAGGGTTTTTTCCATGTGGTTTTCTCTCTTTCCTCATTTTCAGAGGTTGCATTTCTTTGCATTGTACATGGGTACCTAACATGGCCTTGTTGCTAGGACCCATTCTACATTCTACATTTCTTAGTTTTGTGAGCTTAAGGCATTTCCCTAAGTTGCACTTAAGGGGCGGTGTTAGAGTAAATAATTAATTTATTAATTATTTATTCTATTTACTTTAGCTTACTTAGGTAAATGCATTGTAGTCTAGGAGTTTTTTATAAGTTGTTGACAATAAGGGAGTTTGTTCTCTCCCAAGTCATACTTATCCTCTCACTTTGTTTGAGGACTGCCCACCTAATGTGAATGTATGCTTAATTGTCACACTTATCTCCTAGCAACTTCTAGCTTGTTCTGAAAGATTCCTTGAGATATTTATATTCAGACTCCCTCATTGTATTTTTCACCTTTTGTGGATGCTTGGTTGTCAACCTTATCTTCTACCACTTTCCAGCTTGTTCTACAAGCTTCCATGAGGCATTTATATTTGGTCTCTCTCTTATTGTAAAATCATCCATTCACATAGCAATTTCATTTTTCCTATTATGAAATAAGTTTTCTTGCTTTGTTTCCTTCAAGCTCTTACTCTTTCGATTTCTCTTCAGCAAGCTATTTGCATGTAGGTGATCTTGGTGAGTGTAGAGTTGGATTTCATCAACACCTACATGGTATTAGAGCTTCCCTATTGCTGCTTTGTTGAAGGATTTTTGAAGCCGTGATTTGAAGTCACAAACTCTAGTTTGTTTATGCATTTTTTCTTCAAATTGAGGGAACAACAAATTTTTGGAGCACTTTCAGCCCAAACAGACATTGCCATTGGATTCAAAAGGTGCTTTTTAGCTAGGATCCATATAAAATTCATCAATTCTCGAAACAAGGCTCCAAGAGGCAAAACAATTTTAGTTTCAGGGCTTTCCGTATGACTGTACGGACGATTTGGCATCAAATTTTTTTTTTAAAACACAACATAGAGCATGCCACCACAGCTCTGCCCAGTAGCCATTGTAGGGCCGCCCACACTCTACCTGCACCCTATTGCACCGAGCAGTGCCACCCAAGTAGTGCTCAACCTCCTCTACATTTTTGTTGCCACTCTCCTCGGTGGTGCTTCCTAATTTCCACCATCTCCACTAGTGAGAATCACCTCTCCACCACTCAGTCTCCACTCTAGGTCCATTGCCCTCTTATACCTACCATGTGGAGCTATAGATTTTTGACATGTGTTTTTTTCCTAGCTACATAGTTAGTACTACTTGGCACCACGTGGTGGTGACATGTGGCACGTGCGCCATGTGGCACATTGCCACATGGCCACTGCTACATCACTTGCCATTTCATCATTACCATGTGGCTATCATGTGGACTTGCCATGTGGCATGCCACTTGGTACTTTATTTTTTACGTTGACGAGTGATAGGACATCAATTTTAATGTCGTGAAATGCTAATGTCAGCATGATGTCAACACTACATTAGCGTCCTTCTTGGACCTCTCCTAGGTCAATTTTTGACCTACCTTCAATTTTTTGGCCATAACTTGAGCATACGAAGGTATTTTTCCAATCCAAAAGAAGTGTTAAAAAGCTGGTTCTAAGGCGAAGATATTCATGTAGATATTTTTAGGTTTTGATGCATTTTTGTTGCCCATTTTTCAGTTGAAGTCTAAAGTTGTGTTTTTTACTCCGGCATGCATATCTTTTACATCCCATGTCAATTTTTTGAAAACTTTATATTTTTGGAAAGTTGATTTTGTCACCTTTTTAGAAATGTAGTTCTTTTCCTTAGATTTTGGCCCATGCTCTTTGTATCATATTTTTGGCATTTTTGCTATATAGTGGATATCTTGGGTCTTTTAGGTCCAAGGATCATTTTTCTGGCATAGTTTCCTTTGTTTTAGGCTGTCCTATCTTTTGTCTCAGCTTTTTTCCTATTCTAATAATTGTAGCTATCATTTTGAAGCACTTTTATGTATCGCACTGAGATAAAGTGCCACTCTTGCATTTCAAGGGTCATGAACATTATTTTTGAGTTAGTTGTACTTGCACTATTTTTATAAAGCACCATGGGGGGATAGTTGTTTACTATTTTAGGCATTCTCCCTTTGTCAAGTGAATGTCCCTTCCACGACATTAGCCCCATGCAGCATCATTGTGACCATGTAATTATAGGTGTTTGTACCTCTTTCCCTCTCTCGTCAATCTTAGTTCATTTGTAGGAGACTTTGGCCCACCTTCACAGTTGCCTATCATCTCACCTTGTCTACATTAAGGGGGGTTTATGCTATTGTTCTAATGCATCTGTGGTTTGATGGTTTGTTAGTGTGAGCTATGTGTTTAGTGGTTGATCCTATATACAAAGAAATTGTAGTGGCTGCCTACTTATGCATTTCGGTGAGATAGATCATCTACCATATAGGCACTCTTGGTTCATGCATTATTCCATGGAGGTTCTCCATATTAGTAGTTTTCTTTTTTATGGCAGATTTTTAGTTCTTCATGCTTCAGTGATGCTCTTCATGATCACTCCTTGTTCCTATTTTAGGGGACATTTCCCTAGTTGGAGGCTTCTTCAGTTCTTCACTAGGTTCTTAACTCTTTATAGGGGAGGGTTTTTCCCATGTGATTTTCTCTTTTGCTCCATTTTCAAAGGTTGCATCTTTTGCATTTGTACATGGGTACCTAACATGGCCCCGTTACGGGGACCCATTCTGCATTTCATCTTAGTTTTCTGAGCTTAAGGCATTTCCCTAAGTTGCACTTAAGGGGGGGTGTTAGGGTAAATAATTAATTTATTAATTATTTATTCTATTTAATTAAGCTTACTTAGGTAAATGCATTTTATTTATTTTTTTTAGTCTAGAAGTTTGTTATAAGTTGTTGACAATACATGAGTTTTTTCTCTCCTAAGTCATACTTATCCTGTCACATTGTTCGAAGACTTTCTACCTTATGTGGATATATGCTTAGTTGTCACACTTATCTCCAAGCATCTTATAGCTTGTTCTAGGAGATTTTTGGAGCTCTTTATATTCGAGCTCCCTCATTGTATTTTCATCACAACACATTCTCATTGTAAATACAATTTTATTATTTTTGCATACTTGTTGTCTCTCATGTCCGTTTAGGGTTTTTCCCTTGCTCCATGCTCTTCCTTCCTTGGATTATCTTTAATAGATTTCCACATGCAGGTGACCTTGGCCATCTTCAGAGTTGAATTTCATCAACTCCAACATTTTTTTTATTTTTTAGATGTCAAAATCATTTTCTTGGCATGGTTTCTCTTGTTTTAGGCTGTACTTTGTTTTTTTGTAGCTTTTTTTCAGTTTTGATCATTGTAGCCATCATTTTGAAGCACTTTTATGTATCACACTAAGATAAAGTGTCACTCTTACATTTTGAGAATTATGAACGTTGCTTTTGAGTCAGTTGTACATGCACTATTTTTATAAAGCACCATGGGGGGATAGTAGTTTCCATGTTTGTGCCATCTTCCTTTGTCAAGTGAGTGTCCCTTCCATGACATTAGCCCCATGTAGAGTTAGTTTGACCATGTCTTTATAGGTGTTTGTACCTCTTACTCTCTCCTCATTCTTGATTGGTTTGCAAGAGACTTTGGCCCACCTTCTCAGTTGCCTATCATCTCACCCCATCTTCATTAAGGGGGGTGTTAGAGTAAATAATTAATTAATTATTAATTATTTATTCTATTACTTAAGCTTACTTAGGTTAATGCATGTAGTTGAGGTTAGTTGTTGACAAGACAAGATTTTGTTCCCTTTAGCATACTTATCTTTTCCACCTCTTGTGGATGTGTGCTTAGTTGTCAACCTTATTTCCTACCTCATTCCAGCTTGTTCTACAAGCTTCTATGAGGATTTTTTATTTTGTCTCTCACTCATTGTAAATTCATTCCATTTTCACATAGAAATTATAATTTCCTATTGTGAAATATTCTCTTGTGTGGTATTTTCTTCAAGCTCTTTGCTCCCTAGTTTTCTCTTCAGTAAGCTATTTGCATTGTAGGTGATCTTGGTGCATTATCAGAGTTGGATTCTCAACTCCTACAACTTGTTGCTTAACCGTTTTAGTCTTTGTGGTCATAGCTTCCACAAAGCTCTTTGTTTTCCTCTTTGGCTCACTTGGTTGAACATCTGATACTATTGCATAGGAAATGCTCTATTATAAAGACATTTTATCAATAGACACTGACAAAGGATGCCTAATGAGATGATTGTGTAATCTCATAATAGGTTCAAAATCTATATTTAGCTTGGTCCTTCTCAAATTTCAAAAGTAAATCAATGTATCCAACTTTTGTTTCATCACTGAATTCATAACCTAAGGGATTAAGAAATGTATCTCAAGGTTCAACTGCTTAAATGTAAGTAAAATCTACATCAACCATAACACAAAAGTTTTCTTTAAATATGTCTACAATTTTAGGTGTAATTATGAATCTCCATTTCATTTCATTCTGAAATTTTTTCATTATTAGATTTCCACTATCCAATATCTTATCTACTAGATGTCTTCTACATACTTTTGTGATCTTCTCCATTGTACATCTATCACTGATCATAATCTCTATGACTAACAAATATGGGAATCTCTTAAGCACATGAAAGAATAAATGATTGATTAGTGACTAAAATCTAAACACACCCTTCTTAGTCCTTTTGTATTTCTCTATATTTTCAAGAAGTTGTATTCTTAGAATTTTACTAAGATTAACTTTTTCCTTCTGAACACATATCTTGTAGGCTGCATAGATGAATCTGGCTAATGATTCATAAATCTTGAAACTTGCACATAAGGAGTAGGCAATGATTCTACTCAAGAATCTTACATCATCTTGTTTAATGGTGCTAATCATCATGACCTTTTCATTATAAATTGCTTTGGTATAACTCTCAACTTTCTTCTTAACCAATTTCTTGCCTATAGGTACATTGCCTTATTTACTAAGACCAATTACCTGATGAATAAGGTTGATAGAAATATCAACTACACTATCTTCCATCCATATTTTTCCATCATGTGTTCTACTTAGTATCATCTATGTCCAATTCTTGGTAGAAATGATATTTGAATAGGTCTAGTTCCTTTAAATGTTCAAATCTGGGCTTCACAGTCATATTATAATTAAAGGATAATTCCATATCCTTGTTCATATACTCGCTTCCAATAGATTCAAACTTAATATTAAGATAACTTCCTACATCTTCCAAATAAACTACATTGTTCAGCATAATGGATAATGTTGAACTAGGGTTTTCTTCTATAGGTTTCATGGAAACAACCTTCAATTTTAGTCTCTCCTCATTCTTGAAATTATGAACTATAGACATATCCATGCTTCTACCAAATATGAATTTTTTTTGAATAAATGATAAAATAATTCTTTTGAAAATAGGTTTTTCTATAAAATTTCCTTAACAAGTCACTTCTGAGTGCTCTCTACTTCGGATGTAATTGCAATGAAGTGGTAATCAAGTTTCTACTCAATTTTATTCCTTCAACTTGAACTTGCATTAATTGTATACTTTGCAAACACAAAAAAAATGTCAATTACATTTTGTAATCAAATATTTGCTCAAGATCTTCTATCTGATCTTTAGATGCTACCCAAGGTTTTCCATAGCTTCCTTTCATCATGTCAAAGCTCCACAAAACTTTGCTCCACAAAATTCTTAGTAAGAACATAGTTTTCATATTGTACTATAAAATTAACTTTCTCTATAATAATAGTAACTATTAATTCCTTTGCAACAAGTCTAGATAGGCTCCAAATTACAAGCAAGGATACATATAGTCTAAACTTATCTCGATACAACTTTTCCCAACTTTTCTACTCATACTTCAATCTCTGAGTGAAGTTACAAGTTTTGGTGTTGTGAACAAGCTTAATTCAACTTAATTGAATCAAACTTGATTACTAACTTCTATATTCATGTCTCATCATCTTCTAGATTTTCTTTTGAGAAGTCTAATCCTTTTGCAAATGCTTCATTGAGTTCTTCTCAAAGTTGATTAACTACATTTCTTTGTTCCTCATTATCTTTCTTAGTTCCAAAGTTCTTCTCATGGTTAATTTTTTCATTTCTAACATTTCTTCCATCATTCCTTCTATTTTTGAAGTGTCCTCCATTATTCCTTCTATCTCCAAAGTTTCTTTCCATTCTACAATATTTTGTTGTATATCCAAAGTTGTTGCATAACTAGCATATTGGTGTTCTTCTTCTAGGATTCTATTGATCATCAGGTGCATGATTATTCTGAGCAATGTGTCTAAAGTTGTTACACTTATAACACATGATCTTTCTTCTTCCTTCATAAAGTCTTCCTTCTCTCAATGTCCTTTCATTAGATCTTCTTCTATCTATAGGGTTAATATTTCTAGACATTCTATTGTTCCTTTTATCATTATAATATTTAGGTTTCCTACAATCAATTGCTTTATGACCCATACCATGACAATTATGACAATAAAAATCCTTAACATGATTAAGTGACTTATTTTTACAATCTCTTTTCATATGATCTATTTCGCTACACGAAAAACACTTACCTCTAAATTCATACCTAGTTTCCTTAAGAGATTCCACTTGCTTTTATTCTTCCAAAATCTCAACTTCCTTGTCTTGTCCAACTTCTTTAGGTTTATCAAAAGATTGACTAGATTCAATCTTATCATCAAATTTATCTTTTTCTTTCAGATTTGATCTAATCTCATACTTCTTTGTAGGCATGTTAAATAGATAGTCAAGACTAGTCTTATCATAAGTAGGTCCTTGTATTGACATTGAATCATCAAGCTTTTCTCTACTAGAATAAATCTTCTCCAGTTTTTGAACCAAGTTAACTCACCTTTAACAATAATATTGTACTTATGAAGTTCTTCATGATCTTCTTTCAACATTTCAAACTCAAATGTCTTCTTTGCCATACTTGCTCTAAGATCTGCATTTTCAATTTTCAAATCAAATTCAACTTTTCTTGGATCAATCCTCAAAGTCAACTTCATATTCATAATCTTCAATTCATGCTTCAAGATCTTGTACTCTATCTTCATCTTAGAATAATCATCGTCACTAGTTTTAGATTCAATGGATTTAGGCTTGGATTTCAGATGTTCAATCTTATTCTTCAATTGTCCAATATAAACTTTGGAGTCTTCATGGTTTTCCTTCAGCTTATCTCTTTCTTCAGTAAGGAGATCAATTTGTTCAAGTTCCTCTTCAAGGTTCTTCATCAACTATTCCATATCCATAGGGATCTTACTCAAGCTATTAAGCCTCTTCTAAGTAGCTATGCTCTAATACCAATTGTTAGAAATAGGAATCACTTGGGGAGGTGAATTACTAATTTATAAACTTTAGTCACCAATTGGATATTATTTTTTACTTTAAACCATACATAACAAAGTAATAAAGTAATGTTAAATAGTAACAATAACCATGCACAAAGATAACTCATAACACCATATTTTGTTAACTAGGGAAACCTTGGCCAAGGGAAAATCCTAATGGGGATGATACCTACTAGATAATATATTGATAAATAAGTTCCTTGTTAGAGGATGGACCCTATTACGAGTCAATAAAAAAATTTAGTATAGAGAGTCCATGTTAGGAGACTTTGAATCCCTATTAGGAGATTCCAACTCTATTAGGAGTTATGCCAACCTTATTAGGAGTTGTAGTATAGTAAATGCAAGATGAGCCCACTGCCCAAACATGCACTTCCAATTATAAGAAGAGCTCATTTCCCAAACAAGTAATTAGACTTCTAGAAAATAGAGTCTTTCTCAGTTTGATATCAGATCACAAAATAGCTTTACAAACTTTGCATATATCATTTTCACAAAAGTTCAGATAAAATTTCTCAACTCAACTTATCCAAGATAGCAAAATTGCATAATTGAATTCACGAGATATCCTTTGCATAAATACCATGCCTTTACAAAAAAATTTGCTAGGTTGGCTAAGACCATAATATACTTTTCTAGCTTAGAGTAAACATCTAGGATGTCGGCCCTAATTGGACAAGTAATTATTTTGTAAACAAAATATTTCCTTTCCTTTAATTTTGTTGTCCTATTTCATTGGTAAAAAATGAATATCACTTTTCCATATAGTCTATACTAACTTTTTAGGTTATACATGTCATCATCAACATGTTTACTATCTCCATCTAACTTTTCTAGTCATAATATAACTTCAGCAACAAGTTACATACATAACAATACACTATTATATACCAAATTCATACTTAGACAATTTTTTGTGTACCAAAAGCTAAGTATCTTAATTTCTGAGGTTTCCTATAAGCATGTACATCATGTGTTGCCATAAATGACAACAATTACATATCTTCATTAGCTAATTGTCAACAATTAACATCTTAAGGGATCTTGGATTTGTTTAGTGGTAACTGATTCACCCCTTCCCTCTTAGTTACTCCTCTTATATTTCCAATAGTCCTCATCTAGGTGTTTTTGTTTGATTCCTTTTTGTAACTATCTAGCTTCTTCTTGTCGACAATCAAATCTTAGTTGATCTAGCTTTGGAACTTTTTACCTTGCACTAATACCTTGTTTGAATAACTCATTGTTGACTATCTCATATCCAATGTTAGACAATTGATCCTGTAATTCTATGATTCTCATAAAGAAGGAATTCATAGATTCAACTTTCTCGTGCTTATGTTGTTTAGTTGTGTTTTATTGCAAGAGTTCTTCTAGTTTTATTTACTTCGAATGTATATTCTAAGGATTGGGCATGAGGTGCATAGTTGTTTTCTTTGCTAGAATGGGTACAATGTGATCCTTTATGGAATCCACTATTAATTTCATAGCCTTTTTATTTTTTTTCAATCTATTATGATTTTTCTAACTCATCCTTGTGGTATCTCCTTTTATCTTTAACATATGAATCCACTTTTGCTTCACCTAATATCATCATTATTCAAATTTTTCATGCTTTGAAGTTATTGGCTCCATTAAGGTGATCTATAAATCTGATTGCACTTGACATCTTTGAAGGATGGATATTTATAAGTTTAAAGGTATGCTATTTAAATCCTCAAGTTTAACTTTATGTTTGTTATAATTGTGGTTCTAGTACCATGTAAATGATTTAAACTTATATCAGATTATATGTTCTTTTCTCTTAATGTATGTAATATACATACATACATACATACATACATACATACATACATACATACATACATACATACATACATACATACATACATACATACATACATACATACATACATACATACATACATACATACATACATACATATATATATATATATATATATATATATATATATAAAGAGAGAGAGAGAGAGAGAGAGAGAGAGAGAGAGAGAGAGAGAACTTGCACTATATGTAAGAACTCAATCTTCTAGTAATATTAGGCTACCAGTTTGAGACTCACTCTATAAGAAGACACATGTATGTGAATTGTAAGTGCAATATAAATCAGATAGCAAGTGGATGATGAAAAGAAATATGACTCGATATTGATCTACCAGATGTATTGATAATTTATTGATTATGATGTCAATACTACAACAATTGATTAGCATATATATTGTATTCAATAGGCAGATATCAATTGATCTTTCACACCAAGAGTCACAATTTTTATATGAATTTAGTTTGTATTAACTAACTAATCTAATCACATGCATGATCTAATTAGTTAGTGAATACTAACTAAATGTGACTATTTATATGTAAGCAATAAAGATGCATATTAGATTGATCTGTAATACCATCAAGTTTGATACTTAGTAAATATATATGTACATATTTCCATCTTAGTTCTACATGAATGTGCATGTAAGAATCAAGACATAACATCAATTCTATTATAATATGTATATGTATGTGAATTTATGTGAAGCATATATTCATAGACAAATACAATGTTAAGTCTCTAACTGATGCTATTCATTAATACCAATACTAGCTCAATAGTTGTCATTTTCTCATCTTCCTTTATTTCATATCCAAATGGTTGTAACCATGATTCTCAGGATTCCACAACTTTAATTATGCATGAATGGTGCTAACTTAATAACATACATCCTTGCATTTTTTTAATAATATAAGGTGGTATTTGATACTTGACATCCATCTTTTTTTGAAATTTTTTAAAGTAATTACACATTATTATACTATGATTTCTTCCTAATTACTCAATAAACTTATTAATTCAATGTACTACTTGCTCTCCTATTGTCATTTTTACTCTACCAATGCTAGAAAACTAGTTCTATACATAGAAAAATATACAAACTAATTATCTTCCATAACTTAATCCTTGTTTCTTGATTTCTATTAAATTGAACATTAGTTGATCTCTCATCATTTCATCCACATGATATCTATTTCCTTTAGTAACTTACTCTGTTGCAACCTATAGTGCTCCACCTGATATGTTTTCTATTTGATATGCCTAGTAAAATTTATATTCAATGACCATTGCTACAAATTTCATTTCTTTTTTCACAATTATTCTTATAGAAAAAGTTATTTTATTCTTACTTGTAACTTATTAATCCTTTGATTTATGTTTTAGGATTCATTTCTTATATGCATTTCTTTCCATCATTTGATAGACTAGTGAGTTGATGAATAATTTTTTCCTTATTTCTACTTTTCTATCTCCTCCTAGCTAGATATAGTCTCCATGTATCCATCTCAATACATACTTGATCCATTTTTTTTCAAAGTTCTTGGGTATGTGCATAATATGCATCGATCCTTTCATCTTTGTATATAAGTCTAATATAGTATAACACTTTCTCAAATTATTTTTTACAAATTCTTTCTAGAATGTGTCTTTCTCATGATAAATGTTGTTAGATGTAGAAAAAATCTATGTCTAACGGTTTCTTAGTTTTTGGATGAATTTTCTATGTCATCTAACATAGGGTCTTCCATTGATGTTTCATTATCATATTTCTTTACCGACATCTTCTTCATTTCTTCTTTGACTTGTTCTTTATTTATGACTCTCTTTCCTTTGATATCATGATCATTAATAGTAGCAAACCAAGATATCTATAGGTATAGGATACATGTATCAAAACTTAGAAAAAAATTATAACATGGAAATCCAAATGGTCTCAAAGGTTGTACAATTCCTTTTCTACACTTAGTAGTTAAGTGTTATAATTGCCCACATTGAAATCATTTGACAAGAGCATTATCTTCCTCCTTTCAATAGTATATCAATTTCCTTGTTGTTAGTTTTATGCATTCTTTATCTTGTGTCCAGAGTGATTACATTTATAGAAACATTCAGACAAATGTTGCTAAGATGTTCCACTAGTAGTTTCACATCTATATTCATAGGCTTTATGACCAAAGTTTTTGTAATTGTAACAATAACCATTGAAAAGCATGCTTCTAACTAATCTTGCTTGCTTCAAAAAAAAAAAATTGTGTGACCATAATTACCATATTTCAAATAGGAGGGCTTATAGGGCTTCTTACATCATGCATCAATTGATTTTTCAGATATTTGTTTCTTAGAATTTGATGATTCTTCTTTCTCCACCATGTTATTTTTGGTATATCCTAGGTCGATAGTGTCACCTAGTTTCATCTAATTTTTCAATTGTTTATTGGATTTTTTCATGCTTTGTTCTTTCTATCAATTCACTTCATGCATAGTTATCTTTTCATTATCTTTCTAAGAGTGAATTTTTTTCTATGGTAATTTTTGTAGTGTTTATTTTCTTTATTTTAAGATATTCTTTGGTATTCTTGGAAATCCTCATTCATTCCAATATTTTTATCATTATTCATAGATTCCTAATAGGGATGAGGCTTCTACCAAGGCTTAGTCTCCTAAAAAGGACTCGAGACACTATACATTATTCATAGATTCCTAATAGGGTCAATATTCTTTCCCAGATTCTTTATATAGTGAATCATTTTGTGGGTTTCATCACCACTAGGGTTTTCCCTTGGCCAGGGTTTCCCTAGTTTAAAAAAATCATGTTATGAGCTCTCTTTATGAGCTCTCTTTATGTATAATTATACCAATTCACTCCCCCTGTCAGTATTATCTATTTCTAACAAATTGAATAGCAACAAAGTTTACAAATAAAAGTAGATATGATCTCTTTAACAAAAGAAGGATTGTGAGAAAATAGAAGGCAAGGTTTGAGAAGAAAAAGACAAAGATTACAAGTTTTTGAAAGGCCTACCTACTAAATATCAGACAAGTGGACAAGGGAAGGGAGTAGTAGGAGTCATCATTATGCAAAAGGCTTTCTCTAGCTACTTGGATAAATTAATAGAGATATCTACTAGTCCTCAAGATAGAGTGACACATCTTTAAGAGCTTAGTGGATGCATACACATGGAAATAGATGAAATGCAAGACTGGTTATGCACAATCAAAGATTTGGCCAAAGAACACTCCAAGTGGCTTATCAGATACACTAACGTCCATGTCAATATACATGAAGAAATCATTCCAATCATTGTCATTGCCAAGGCCTATAAGATGATATTAGAATAGGGGAAGAAAGAAAAATTATATTTCTCCTACTTTTTTGTATTCTAATATGAAATTGTAACTAATAATTTCCTTCTTTCCATTTGTCATTTTTGAGAAGATGAACCGATCCAACTACTTTTTGTAATGGTTCATCTTAGAATCCTATATGTACTCCATAGAAAGATTAATGAAAGGTTGGCTAAATTTTGGTGTGAAATGTTTTAGATTGTAGAGACAACTTGAATACGTTTTGTGTCAATTATTTACTCTTCCATTGCATTTTTTAGTTAGAAACTTCTTTTTGAGTTGAATTAAACTAATGAACAAACAAAGAGTTGTTCCCCTATTTTAATATAGCCAATTGAAGATAATCATAGTATTGTTAGAGGTTGAAAGAAAATTTTTCTATTTGGTTTCTTAAGTTAGTTTCATAAATTTTAGAGTTAAAATCATTTTTTAAGCATCTTATTCATACAAATAGAATTCCTTATTGCATCATCAAATTCTATGGTTTCATAAGATGTGTGGACTCACAAGTCTAGTTAGTATTAAGATCCAAATTTTAGCTTGAGTTAGTTCCTATTCAAGCCTAACTTGGTTTTCCTCTCCTATTCTTTGGTCAAGAAAAAACTCCATCTTAGATTTACAAACAAACAAATTCAATGTAAATCACAAACTCAAGGGAGTTGTACCTATAAATTTAGAGGAAATTAGCCATTTAGTTGTAACCAAACATTGTTCATATATATTGGGCATTTAAAGATTAAATTGAAAAGGAACAATTTGTTTACCAATAGTTTGGAATAAAGAGAATTGTGAGGCATTTGAAGGGTACTAAAGATTATGGATTATGGTAAAAGAAAGGAGGCAACTTATATTTGAAAGCCTTCACTGATGTAGATTGGGCAGGAAGTGTTGATGACAGGAAGAGCACCTGTGGTGGGGCATTCTTTCTTGGTAAGAGACTATTGTCTTGGACAAGTATGAAGCAAAATTGCATGTCTCAGTCTATAGCAAAGGCATAATATGTTGCAACAACATCTAATTATTCCAATATTTTTTGGTTCTAATAGGTATGAAGGTATAAATTAAGGATTTAGTGGTTATCTTATGTGATAGCACTAGTGCAATTAATATATCAAAGAATCTTGTGATGCATAGTAAGACCAAGCATGTTGCAATAAATTATCATTTTTTCAGAGAATTGGTACAAGAAAAAGAGGTGATATTGGAATATGTGAATACTAAAAAACAAATTGCAGAGATTTTCACCAAGCCATTACCTAAGGATGCATTTTTGTATCTAAGAGGTAAGCTAGAGTTTATTCCCCTATCTAAAGCTCACTAAATGAATTTTAGTGATGCATCAACCATAGCATGTTGAAGATCAGCCAAGTTGATGCAATAATGAAAGGGTAGACTACATATGAATCTATACATCAGGTATATTGGAATTTACTAAATATTGTCTTTGACATCAAATGTCAAAGAGGGAGAATTTGGTTGTCATATCACAAAAAATTTGTTTGAAGATGTCAAAGAGGGAGGACTTATGAAAGACATCAAAGAAGGATAACTTGGTCTAATAATAAAGATGGAAATTTTTCTATTAGAATAAGATGTTGAAGACAAAGTAAAATTGGAGAGTTTGCTGACAGAGGGAGAAATTGAAATCAAAGGGATAAATTGAAGTCAGAGGGATTTCACACTAATAGAGGGAGTTCTCATGGATGAGAATCACAATGAAACTAAGAATATTTTCCTTACTTTAATTTACTTTTTAATTTCATTGTATTATGGCATGTTGAGTTTTCATCAATGCTAAAGAGGGAGATTGTTGAAAATAATTGATCAATTGTATATTGTCTTTGATGTTACACAAAATGTCATATATTTAACAGTCAATATATGTCAAGCTCACTTAGGCGATAAAGATAGTTTCCTATGTCTATGGAGCATTCTAGTGTTTTCCAAGTTCAAAAGATAGTGTCTACTAAGGTCACTAAGGCGTTGAAGAAAAGTTTGTAGAAGTTGAGTGTTAACCAGTGTTAACTAAACTCACTCGGTTACCAAAGAAAGTTTTTGAAGATGCAATTTTAATTGAGCTCACTCGGTTAACACATGAAAATCATTTTTGAGTTAGAGTCTACTGAGTTGAGTCGGCTAACAAAGAATTTTCTTGTTTTGGCATATTGATTTTAATGGATTTGTTTGTTGGTTCTAGCTGACTGAGGAGATGAATACTAATTATTCTAAGTTTTATTCAAGTTGACTTGACAATGTTTTTGATGTAAGTATAAGGCCAAGTTGAGGATTGATTGTGTGATAATGTGTGGAAGATAAGCAGATTCTTAGAGGAAGCAAATTGAAAGGATAATGATAATATTCTTGTTCGACAGCAAAGAATAATCTGATCAAGAAGGATCAAGTACTCAAGCCAAAATTGAGATATGAAATCAGAAATACATTTGCATCAACAATCAGGTCATATCATTATTACTCTCTAAACATTGTAGTAGTATATCAAATCTCTTAATAGAGTTAGCCTAATAGCTATTTGCCAAATCCTCTAACAAGGTGGCATTTTGAGATTGAAGTATCTAAAGACCTCTAACAAGGCTAGTCCTAACAAGGTGATTAAATCCTCTAATAGGGTCACACCTAACAGTGTGTTTTGTAACTTTTAACATAGTTGGCTCCTAATAGGGCTCACTTCAGAAGAGTGAAAAATAGTAACTAGTATCAATTGGTGGTTTTTCCCAAATTGGGTTTCCATGTTAAATCTTGGTGTCACTTGTGTTCATGCTATTTATTTTGTGTATGAAACTAAGTTAATCAAGTTTAATCATAGTTAACACCTTAAGATCTACATGTTAAGTATTTGTTGAGTTATATTTGTTAATTCAGTGCTTGTTGAGTTACAACATATTGTTAGTGTTAATTGGGTGCATGTGTGTTAATTGAGTGACAAGAGTATCAACAAAGTTTATGTTTTGTACTGACATCTAAGGGATTTTGGATTTGGGATTTGGGATATATTTGCAACAAACACTTCCCTTCAATTTATACTTCTGGAGAGCCCATTTGAGGACAATCTCAATTGAAATCCTAAAAGCAATAAAACATCCCCCTTATAAGTAGAGTTGTAGGCTGAATGACTCAATACTATCCACTATACTATAGGGGAGGAATATTTCTAGGCTATTCACTTAGAGATAAACCTTGGGATCATTTTTAGGGGGGATTGATGGAACTTTTAATTAGGGCCCCCTTCTTATAACTTGTCTTTATAGAAGTACCCTTCTCCTTCCCACCAATACATTTTGAGTCCTTCCCCAAGAATTCCAAATCCTCCTTTGGGGAATCTCCAGTGGGGTTGATTTGCACAAAGTCAACCCCCCTCCGATTTAATGGAAATTAACACATCTTCCACCTCAAATTGGGCCCTCGATGAAAAGGTCAACACTAGCTGCAAATTGGACAGAAAAGAGTCCCATAGTCAAATTCCAACAAGCCCCCATGTGTCATACATATTCAAAATTGAAAATTGAAGAAGAGTGAGAAATTTGTAGAGCCTCTCATTAAGATGTAGTTGAAAATAAATGTTATTTTAACTATTTAAATTAAATAATAAGATATCTATACTATGATCATACATGTATATTTGTATGGTGAAAAATCACTCTCTTATTTGATATGTTAAACCATAATAAATATTTTTTTTTTCATATTTTTAGATGATTCCCATTTTATTCAAAATGCTTAAGAAAATACAATTTCTTACACATATTTAAAAATATGATTCATTTATATCTAATATTAATAAACTAGAAATAAGTGTTCCTATTTGATGCTAAGTATGAACAAATATATATATTATACTAGAAAATGAAAGATTGAAAATGTGTAAATTTATCTTTGAAGATGTATACAAAATGTAAGTTTTTCAATGGGTTTTTTCAATCCTCACAAGGGTTAAGACAAGTTGAGCCTCTCTCAACATTTCTTTTCATTATCATGGAAAGGCTTTGAGTATAAGTATTCAGTCCAAATATAGTCTTTGTCTTTGGAAAGGGGCACAAACCACAAGCACATCCATCTTGAATATATGCTCTTTCTTTTAGGATGACACCTTGCTATTTGTAGAAGCATCCATTTAGGAAGAAAGGAAGATTAAAGACACCCTAGATTCATATATGTCTATGTTAGGACTAAAAGTAAATCCATAGAAATCAAAGATATTCTTATTTAATGTTGATGAAAGAGTTACCAAGAAGGTTGCCAATACTTTAGGCTTCATGGTGGAGTAATTTCCATCATCATATTTAGGTCTTCCTCCCTTCACATGAGCTAACAAATTGTGTTATTAGGTATACATAATCAAAAGAATAAAGAGAAGGATATTAGCATGGAAAGAAATATGGTCATTAATAGTAGCCATGATTCTTTTAGTGAAGGTGGTACTATCAAGTATTCCTTAACAATTGTTAAAGAAATCGAAAAACTAATCAAGGAAATATTGTGGAATGGAAGTTATTAGAAGAGTGAAATATTTATTTAGTTCCTTTACAAGATATGGCACAAACTAAAGCAATTGCAGGTGTTGGTGTATATGATTTGTAGCTCCCAAATAAGATATTTGGTGGAAGGCTAATTTGGTAGATGTATAAAAAACCATATAGGAATTAGTGCAAGATCATGTAGCAAAAATATTTTGACAATATGGATCAAAAATGACTTTTCACCATTCTTAATCCACCTAAAGGTTTTGTTGTCTCGAACTTCATGATATAGGCTAGAGGCCTAGTCCAACAATATATTTCATAGGAAGTGTACAAAGGAGATGAAATAAAATTATAAAACAAGTCTTGATAGGGATTACCTCCTTTAGCTAGTATTCAATAGGAGAATGACCTAGTTAATGTTTTCTTTGTTAGGTGGGGAATCAAACTTATTGATTATGTAGACTTTGTAGATATGTATTCAAGGAAAGCTATTTGAAAAGATCCTTATGAATTGCCAATTTCTAATGGTCAAAAAGTGTCTCTTCAAAAAAAATTTAAGGAAAGGGAGATATATCTATCTGATAGGGATGACACATTAGTGTGGGTACTAGAACAAGATGGTAACTATTCAATTAAAGAAGGTTCAAAGTATTGTAGAAAATTCATAAATCAAATCCCATTCATTAGGCTTTTTCCTTGTGCTAGAATAAATACACCATTCCCAATGATGAATTATTTTATTGGCTATCCTTGAAGAATGAGATCCTCACTAGTGAAACACTTAATAAGCTCTCCATTTCTTTATCTTTCAACTATGTCCTTTTCAATGAAGCCATAGATGGTAATGTTCATTTGTTGCTAAATTTTTCATTTGCAAACTATTGCTGGACTTTTGTTCTCAATAAAACAAATTATAGTATACTTTTATCCAATATATTGTGGGATTTACTTCATTCTTAGCCTATTTGGCCTATTTTATATTCATCATCTAGTGGGAAAGGAATAAGTACATTTTTTGCAAGGAGACTAATCATGTTAGTGAAGTGGTGTTGAAGGACATTGAAAAATTAGTTTCTGAAGTGGTTAATTATAAGATAATATTTTTCAAATATTTTTTTTTCTTTTCAAACTTGGAATGAATAAATAGTGAAATAATGAAAAGGGGTTATGATTCCGTTTGGATTATTTCCACGGTGGAATGTTGCTACTAACATTGACAAAACAAGTATTAAAGTAATGAAGTACTCTGAAATAACCATAATATAATTGATTCACTGCACTAATAATTAGATTATGCTAGTCATTTCATGACTGGTGAATATTGAAATATTCATAAGTCCATCTAAAGGGATTATATGGCTAAATTACCATAGTATTTCTAAATGAGGTAATAATCACTTCAGTACACTAGATGTCAAAGCTTGGTAATGACATGTATCATATGAATAGTTTTGTAGAAGGTTGATTTTCTTCTACTAAAATTTATTCTAGAGGCTTCTCCACTTCATCTCATTATTATTTTTCATGTTTGCAAGCTCAATTATCATTGCACTTTTATCTCATCATTTTATCAGACATATTGTGTTCAACTGTATAGTAATGGAAAGGATTATTAATTGTGCAAGTGAAGTCTATTTCACATGCCAATTGGTGGTATTTATAAGCTTCAAGTATTTATTTCATCCTCATCAATTATGTAAGTGAAGGTCTATATGCTTGAGACTGTCATCTTTTCTCTTCTATGGGTTTCTTGTAGAGATGGATGACTTAAGTGAATCGAATGTGTGTGTATGCGTTCACATGGTTAATGGTGAAATACCATTTGAGGAAATAGTGTCAAACTCAGAGTTAGAGTAAATCTTCACTATACATTTCCACTATTGTTGGGAGGTTGTTAAAGCCATTTTGTGTAAAGAAATTTTGTACCAATTTTATAAAAGGGTTCTCTTTCCTTAACAGATGGTATCAATTTTATTTTCCAATTTGCTTGATTGTTCTGAGTCTTGAGTTTATCTTTTTGTTCATCATTATCATGCACATGAAAAAATTGGCGATGTCATATAAGTATAATTTATTTTATTCCAAAGCATTAATTCATAGTTTATTTTTCCCTAAGCTAGTTAGGAAAGGTGATTGGTGCAAAGTAGTATTCCAAAATGTGAAGATTGATAGATGGTTTTTTGGGCTTGACATGGTTTTCTGATTGGACTGGACCAATATACTTGGACCTCATAGAGATGACATGGAATTTTTCCCTTCTATTTATGAATGATTTCATTCCAAGTGAAGCAAATTTTGGAGTAGGATTTTCATTATGCAATGAAGATTTATCATTGGGTTCTTTTGGCTATGATGTCTATTGAAACTTGCTGATTTATTTGATCAAATTTTTCCAAACCATAAAACTCCTTTCCAAGTAGCTTATTAGTTATTCAACATCTTTTAGGAGCTTAAGAATCTTGAGCAACTCATGCATGTCAAAAGGTCATTCTTTATTATTATCTAGAAATCTAATCTCTTTCTCCTTCTAATAACTTAGTGGTGAAGTTCCTTTTTGAAGTAGGACAAATTAACATAGCAATGAAGTTTCCTATTTTATAAAAGAAGATTTTTTTTCAGTTTGGTGAATGCATATGTGCAATTAGGAAGAGCTCAAAACAAAGAATCTGACAAAGGAAAAAGAAAAATTGTATCTGTGGTAGTAAATAACCTAGCACATAATTTTTAACTTTAAGTTGGTTCTTTGTATTTCTTTATAGATCAGTGATTGCTCTAGGAAAAAAACATTTTGTATATAGTTGTGTAGTGTTGTAGTTTTCAATTTCTAACAATGGTAGGAAGTTTTAATGTAGATGATTACCAGTTTGCAATAGTTTTTAAATTGAATAACTATACTTGATTCCCATTTTGACATCTCACTCATAACTCCCCCTTTGGATATATTTTTATTTTTTATTTACTACTGACTCCCCCTTTAACAACAATGTAGAAGTATACAAAATGATACAAAACCAAACAATGTATTACTAGCATGCACATATATTATGCTAAATACATAAGCAAAAATGGTCTTAAAGACTCAAAGATCATTCTACCATATCTTATGTAGATTTTTTATGATTACAATCTAACCATGTAGCAAATATGATAACTCTTCTAGTGTATCCACAATACTCATATTCGTTGGGGCTAAAACAACTTCTTCCTCCTTTATGACTTTTTCAATAGATTTATGTTGGGAATTGGATTAGTCTGTATCTCTACCACTATATTAAAAAAATTACAATCAATTTATTTAACTCCTCTTGATTTTCAACTCTTTTCTTGTCAATATCTTGGATAAACTCAAAAAAGTCACTAATTGTGGCAAGTATCATAACAACTTCCTTTACTTCTTCCTTCCCATGGTTTACCACAATTGTTAATGAAGCTGCATCAAGTACAATGGATTGAACAATTTTTTTAGATCTTTTATTCTCATATTCCATTTTCAATTTGTGCATAGCTGCATCTTGTATACTTTGCATTTTTTTACTTCCAACAATGTCAAAATTATCTAATTTTTGAATAGATGTAGCATATGAATCACAATCCACTTCAAGAAATAAGTCTTATAATATGTCTCTTGCCGATTGGATTACAAATGCCTATTTCATTTGGCCTTTCACCATTTACTTTTTGGCTTTTGATTGCATTTTCATAACTATTAGAATGATTTGGAATAATTGAGAGGGGGAGATCAGTTATCCGTAGGTCTTGATGTACCAATTGAACTTTTAATCACTTCAAATACTTTAGATCTAAATATTCAATAGCTCAATCTCTATAGTAAACAATTCATAACATGAGTTTGTAGTCCATTTTCCTAATAGTAACACACTTGTAGAATGTAAAACATTAATAGTAAAACACCTCAAATGACATCCACACAAGCATGACACTAGGATTTAATGTGGAAACTCAATTTTTGGAAAACTACCAATAACATGTCACCAATTTTTCACTCTTATGAAGTTAGCTTTATTAGGATCCAACCCTATTAAAGGTTACAAAACACACTATTAGGTGTGACCTTGTTAGAGGATTTAATCACCCTATTAGGAGTGACCTTGTTATATGACTTAAGAACATTCAATTAGAATGCCACCTTGATTAAAGGATTTATATATGACTGCTAGGTCAACCTTGATTGAAGGATTTCATTATTGATACGATGGTTCTAGAAAGTAACAACAAGTTAATCCAACAAATACAACTCATTTTGCAAAAGAAAATCACAATTCAGCTCACATGTTTATCCATTGACTGGCCTCCATTGTTATCGCTATCCCTAATTTCATGATACTCCTTCAAGCAACCACTCTTCACCTTTTCTCAACTCTTCTTAGCCTCCTACTCAAGTTCACCAATCAATAGCATCAACAACTTCTAGGTCCTCACCAAGTTTGCTAACCTCTTTAGGCTTAGCCCTTGTACCTCCTTAAGGTAATTCTGATATTGTGCTTCTTAAACACCATTGTAGATCTCAGAGTTTGGTCAGATTCATTGAATCCTTCCAACATTTTTTCTTCTTTATTCTCTTCTAGAAACTTATCCAAACTTCACCCTAAGTTCTTCCATAAAAATGCTCAAACATGGTTTCCCTTGAATTAAATGTTTTAGTTCATCCATCCTTATCTTACATATGCTTTACATATTCCAAGAAATCAATTGTATTGGCTGGAAATCATGACTTCCTCTTCTTCTCTCAAATGTTGTCCCTTGACCAACATTGATTTTTGACACTTGATCATCACTGGGTTACTTGGTCACTACTAACTTTTTTGTTTGGCACATATACTGACGCTTTATCAATACTAATGCTCGATCAACATTATATTTTCTCATCTTATACTAGAACTTAGTTGACAATAGCATTACTCGACATAAACTTCAAGTTCCTTAATCTTCTACTCTTTTTCTTTCAATCTTATGCATTTGGTCATTCTTTGATCACATCTTCTAGGCTTCAATAAACCTATCTTCTTCATTAAGTTATGATTAAGAAATCACTTTATCTTCTCAAAGTCCAACTAATTAAGTGCCCATTGTAGTTCCTCATAACTTAACCTTTTCTCTAGGTCCTTTTTTTATGTCCATCTTCTCTCATCAATAATCTAGGTATAGTACTCAAATTAGATAGAAAATTGTCTCACCAATAAGGTTTGACATCAATGACAACATAACAATTGTCTATATTGTAGTTTCCAATAATAAAAATGTGTGTGAGTTCATTAGGACTCAAAGTACTCACATCAATTGGTGCTTTAATGACCAAAATATCATCTTCATCATAAATAGACTTAATATTAGACAAAGAATGTATAATTGTTACCTTTTCTTCTCCTTATCCACAATATCCTCCTTTCATTCTTTATTTTATTTCTCTCCTTCCACATGAAAATCCTTAGCATATGCATGATATTCTTTGTTCTTATCTCCTTCAATAATATCTATTAACAATACTTTTTTCTTCTCTCAAATAGCTACATTCATTGTGGTATCATCGCTCATGATATCCTCCATGACTTGATTAATCCATGTGGTCTCTAGAGTATCCATGTAATGCCTCACTAGGGAATCCAATAGGACAAGGCTAAAAGCTACTATGTCTGGTGGGTAATTTTTCTTTTGAACACCTTTTTCTTGCTAAGTTTACTCAATCATAAATGTAACAGTCCTAATAGGTTCCATAACATTATCCTTATATACATTTCTTAGTTTCCAAATTTAGGAGTTATGTTTTCTAATCCAACTTAGGAAGTATTTTAATTTTCTTTTCTCATTTAAATTTCTCTAACATTTCCTTACTTAATTTAAGTCACCTATTAGTTTATGTCTACTTATGGTTTCTTACTTGATTCAATATTCATCCCTATATTTATTTCTTTCTATCTCTTTTGAGTCTTAGATCTCATATAGGACTTAGCCACTCCCAATTAAGTTATCTACATCTATTCTTGAAGAAGTCAAGGTGTGATAAAAAAACACTTAGATAGTGTTTCCTAAATATTTATTTATGAATTCCAAACAATATTTGTACAACTTTCATTTCCAAATTAGGAGTTAATGTCTTAAGCTCTATAAATAAAATACATATACTTAGCATGCAATAAAGATACATTAAATAGGATGAAACCATTAACTATACATATTTACCAAATTATATTCTATTCACTAATTACTCTGATGATTAATTTGACAATATAATAAAGAGTATGTGATTAATTTATTCATTGTACATATTATCATTACCATCATCTAAATAAAAGGGAATATACAATGCCATAACATTATTATTACTTCATTAATATTTTTGAAAGAATACATTATGTCCACATCTAGGTATCATAAGGTAGATGTTTGCTCCTAGAACTCAACCATAGATTGGTATATCTAATAGAAGGAATAGATCTATCATGGACTGTGTAAGAAGACTAATGATGAAAAATAATGTCTTACAACAATTCTAGAGAGAAGCTATAAGTATTGTTGTTTATACATTGAATCAAGTACAAGTCAAGAAAGGTACTAATAAAACACCTTTAAAAATCTTTGGTATGGTCATGCACCTGATGTGAATTACTTCAAAGCTCCTAGAAGAAAATGTACATTCTAAAAGATACTAGGAAAGGTAAACTTGATGCAAAAAGTGATGAAGGCATATTCCTAGGTTATTCCACAAAGAGTAAGGCATATAAGTGTTTGAATTATAATACTAACAAGATTGTGGAAAGTACAAATGTTAGAGTTGATCAATTTACAGAAAAGAGTGAAGTAGAATGCAAGAAGGAACACAAAGATTTTAAAATTTTTGTATATGTCTATAAAGGAGAACCTAGTACCATTTCTAAATTTGAGAGACTAGTTGAAGTGATGCAAATTAAGGACACTATCAAGTCTTAGTAGAGGAATGCTACCAAGAAATAAGAACCTACCATGTGTCAGACTATTCAAGCCAAGCAACAAGTAGTGATTTTTGAACATTAGATGGATGAACTTGTGATATAGCTATAGATACAACAAGAGGGACATGAAGATATTGTACATGTAGAACCAACTAAACTACCACAAAAAGTAAGAAGATCTAAACCTGTTCTAGGAAAATATGTAAGAAAACATCATACACTAGATCAAATCATTGGAGACAAAGATTCAAGATCTATGACAAGAAATATATTGAAGAATGATACATTTTTTTCGTGTGAGTTTGAACTTAGAACAATTAAGTATGCACTTGAGAATGAAGATAAGCTAAGAACTATGAGTGAGGAAATTGATCAGATTGAAAAGAACAATACATGAAGACTAGTACATATGCCAAAGAACATGAAATGGACACTAGTACATAGAACAAAAACCATCATTGTGATTAGAAATAAGTGGCTATTGAGCAACAAGCTAAATGAGAAAGGTAAAATCACAAAGAACAAAGAAAGACTAGTTTGTAAGGGATATGTACAAGAGGAAGGAATTGATTATGGAGAGACTTTTTCTCTAGTTACGAGGTTGGAAGGAGTAAGAATCTTAATTGCATATATTTCTTACAAAGGTTTCAAAGTTTATCAAATGGATTTGAAATCTACATTTCTGAATGGTATACTTGAAGAAGAAGTCTACATTGAACAAATTGAAGGATTTGTTGATCCTAACAAGAGAAAAATGGTATGTAAGTTACAGTAAGCTTTGTATTGTAGTAAAAAGACCCTAGAGTATGGTATGAAAGGTTACATACTTATTTAGTAAAGATTGGTTTCTAAAAACAATAATGATAACAATAATATGTACTTTGATGGTGACACAACCCAAGCACAGAATGGACACAACAGGAAAGGGAAATTTTTATTAACTATGTAAATATGATAATACATTTAGTATAGAGAAAATAGAATTCAAAACATTTCCCTATCGGCTTACAATAGTATAAATCTGGAGATAATTTCTCCTTTCAGTACCTCCTCTCAAACTCCACTTTGAACTATCTTTTATAATGCCAGAAATGTCCTTAAATAGACCCCAAAGGGTTAAGGATTAGTAATACATTCTAGAAAGTGCTAATTGGCATCCATCAACCAAATAGAAGGCTCTAGAAGGTGCGTTAGAAGTCAGCACAAAATTAGAAGAATCCAAAAATGGTAACCAAACTTCTGGGAGGCATAACTTTTGAACCGTAGCTCCGATTGACGAACCTTTTAGATTTCCAGAAAGCTCTCAAAGCGCTCTATAGCCCTATGGACCAGCTTCATTCATCCCCCCTTTTTTGGCCCTATACAAGGTCATTTAATGCCCTTAACCTAACTTTGAAGCATTCTTAGGAGGTCTCCAAAAATTGAAAAATTGTAATAACTTTCAAACTGTGGGGCCTTTTGTCTTGGTTCTTTTTCTAGAATGCTCTAAATTACAATTACATTCATCCAGCTAATTTACACCCTCTAATTCACCAAAATTATGGCTCAATTACATACTCCTATTTTTCTAGCATTTACATGTATCCCAATGTGCTCAAATACTCTATCCTAGAACACTGATAGTGGAACTGTGGGAGTTGGAACCTTTATTTGACCCAAATGGGTATCCAAAAATGAAAACACATGAAACAAAAAATAAGTCTAAGTACATTTTTTGGGTGACACAAGATTGCCCTTATACCTCTGGATGCTCCTGCATCATACTTGAAAGTGAATAGGAGAACAAGATATTGTTAGCTGAAATTTATGTTGAAGATATCATGTTTGGAGGACAAGATTCATTGTGTAAAACCTTTGCAAATGAAATGAAGAAAGAGTTTGAGGTGTCAATAATTATAGAGATTAAATTCTTTGTTGGTTTACAAGTCTATCAAAAGAAAGGAGGAATATACATTACATAGTCAAAGTATATCAAGGACATACTAATTTTTTTTGGTATGGAAGACTCAAGACCTATTGGGACACTTATGGTCACTATAAATAAACTTGATCAAGGAATGATGATTATGCATAGGTAAATTAGACATTTTATAGATGAATGATTGGAAAATTGCAATATTTTCTTCATAGAAGACTTGACATTGCATTAGCAAGTGGAATAGTTACAAGGTCTTCTTCTAATCCTAAGGAGAATCACATGATGGATTTGAAAAAAATAATAAGATATCTAAAATGAACAAAAGACTATGGCTTATGCTACAAGAAGAATGAAAAGTTTGAGATGAAAGTATACAGAGATGCTGATTGGGTTGGTAATGTTGATGAAAGAAGAAAACACTAGTGGAGGCATTTTATTTCTAGGAAAGAGGCCACTTTCATGGACAAGCAAGAAGCATAACTATATTTTACAATCTATAGAAGAAGTTGTATATGTTGCTGGAGCAATGAATTGTTTAAACATTGTATGGATTAAACAAGTGTTAAGAGGTATGAAGGAAGAGATAAGTGAACCTTTAGTGATCTAATATGATAGTATAAGTGCTATAAATATTTCAAAGAATCTTGTGATGCATACAAAGAAAAAGCATATTGAGATCAAGTACCTTTACTTGAGAGAGTTAGTGCAAGATAAAGAAGAAAGGCTTGAATACGTGAACACAAAGGAGAAGATAGCTAACATATTCACTAAGGCACTACCTAAAGAAGCACATGTTTAATTAAGAGGCAAGTTAGGGATCATTTTACCTATCTGAAAAAAAACTAAGAGTCATAGAATTAGATTAAATGTTTTTATGCAAATATCTTACATATTGATTTAGGAGATGACACTTTAGAATATGCCTAAAGGTGTGGTGTGATGTGAAGTAGTAAGAAGAGATGAAACCAAAGTTTCTATCTAATGTACTACTATAGATTAGACATAGTTGATATTTGCATGGAAATAGAGATGTCTGTCAATGAACCTGATATGGGGATTGAAATGTCTTTGCAATTGTTGTGAAAGATGGAGAGAAAGATAATAAAGTAGTGAAATAGAGGGAGAAATAGATGTACTAGTTACCATGGCTAGCTGATTAGAGAAAGCTATGAGAAAGAGGAAGAGAAAGATATGAGAAGGATATGTTGATACACAAGATGATGAGTAGATGAAGATGATATATAGAGGGAACATACTTGAGATCTTTTATTCTCATATTCCATTTTCAATTTGTGCATAGCTACATCTTGTATACTTTGCATTTGTTTACTTCCAACAATATCAAAATTATCTAATTTTTGAATAGATGTAGCATATGAATCACAATCCACTTCAAGAAATAAGTCTTATAATATGTCTCTTTCTGATTGGATTACAAATGCCTATTTCATTTGGCCTTTCATAATTTACTTTTTGGCTTTTGATTCCATTTTCATAACTATTAGAATGATTTCAAATAATTGAGAGGGGGAGATCAGTTATCCTTAAGTCTTGATGTACCAATTGAACTTTTAATCACTTCAAATACTTTAGATCTAAATATTCAATAGCTCAATCTCTATAGTAAACAATTCATAACATGAGTTTGTAGTCCATTGTCCTGATAGTAACACACTTGTAGAATGTAAAACATTAACAGTAAAACACCTCAAATGACATCCACACAAGTATGACACTAGGATTTAATGTGGAAACTCAATTTTTTGAAAACTACCAATAACATGTCACCAATTTTTCACTCTTATGAAGTTAGCTCTATTAGGAGCCAACCCTATTAAAGGTTACAAAACACACTATTAGGTGTGACCTTGTTAGAGGATTTAATCACCCTATTAGGAGTGACCTTGTTATAGGACTTAAGAACATTCAATTAGAATGCCACCTTGATTAAAGGATTTATATATGACTGCTAGGTCAACCTTGATTGAAGGATGTCATTATTGATACAATGGTTCTAGAAAGTAACAACAGGTTAATCCAACAAATACAACTCATTTTGCAAAAGCAAATCACAATTCAGCTCACATGTTTATCCATTGACTGGCCTCCATTGTTATCTCTATCCCTGATTTCATGATACTCCTTCAAGCAACCACTCTTCACCTTTTCTCAACTCTTCTTAGCCTCCTACTCAAGTTCGCCAATCAATAGCATCAACAACTTCTAGGTCCTCACCAAGTTTGCTAACCTCTTTAGGCTTAGCCCTTGTACCTCCTTAAGGTAATTCTGATATTGTGCTTCTTAAACACCATTGTAGATCTCAGAGTTTGGTCAGATTCATTGAATCCTTCCAACATTTTTTCTCCTTTATTCTCTTCTAGAAACTTATCCAAACTTCACCCTGAGTTCTTCCATAAAAATGCTCAAACATGGTTTCCCTTGAATTAAATGTTTTAGGTCATCCATCCTTATCTTTCATATGCTTTACATATTCCAAGAAATCAATTGTATTGGCTGGAAATCATGACTTCCTCTTCTTCTCTCAAATGTTGTCCCTTGACCAACATTGAGTTTTGACACTTGATCATCACTGGGTTACTTGGTCACTACTAACTTTTTTGTCTGGCACATATACTAACGCTTGATCAATACTAATGCTCGATCAACATTATATTTTCTCATCTTATACTAGAACTCAGTTGACACTAGCATTACTTGACATAAACTTCAAGTTCCTTAATCTTCTACTCTTTTTCTTTCAATCTTATGCATTTTTTCATTCTTTGATCACATCTTCTAGGCTTCAATACACCTATCTTCTTCATTAAGTTATGATTAAGAAATCACTTTATCTTCTCAAAGTCCAACTAATTAAGTGCCCATTGTAGTTCCTCATAACTTAACCTTTTCTCTAGGTCCTTTTTTTATGTCCATCTTCTCTCATCAATAATCTAGGTATAGTACTCAAATTAGATAGAAAATTGTCTCACCAATAAGGTTTGACATCAATGACAACATAACAATTGTCTAAATTGTAGTTTCCAATAATAAAAATGTGTGTGAGTTCATTAGGACTCAAAGTACTCACATCAATTGGCGCTTTAATGACCAAAATATCATCTTCATCATAAATAGACTTAATAGTAGACAAAGAATGTATAATTGTTACCTTTTCTTCTCCTTATCCACAATATCCTCCTTTCATTCTTTATTTTATTTCTCTCCTTCCACATGAACATCCTTAGTATATGCATGATATTATTTGTTCTTATCTCCTTCAATAATATCTATTAACAATACTTTTTTCTTCTCTCAAATAGCTACATTCATTGTGGTATCATCGCTCATGATATCCTCCATGACTTGATTAATCCATGTGGTCTCTAGAGTATCCATATAATGCCTCACTAGGGAATCCAATAGGACAAGGCTAAAAGCTACTATGTTTGGTGGGTAATTTTTCTTTTGAACACCTTTTTCTTGCTAAGTTTACTCAATCATAAATTTAATAGTCCTAATAGTTTCCATAACATTATCCTTATATACATTTCTTAGTTTCCAAATTTAGGAGTTATGTTTTCTAATCCAACTTAGAAGTATTTTAATTTTCTTTTCTCATTTAAATTTCTCTAACATTTCCTTAATTTAAGTCACCTATTAGTTTATGTCTACTTATGGTTTCTTACTCGATTCAATATTCATCCCTATATTTATTTCTTTCTATCTCTTTTGAGTCTTAGATCTCATATAGGACTTAGCCACTCCCAATTAAGTTATCTACATCTATTCTTGAAGAAGTCAAGGTGTGATAAAAAAACACTTAGATAGTGTTTCCTAAATATTTATTTATGAATTCCAAACAATATTTGTACAACTTTCATTTCCAAATTAGGATTTAATGTCTTAAGCTCTATAAATAAAATACATATACTTAGCATGCAATAAAGATACATTAAATAGGATGAAACCATTAACTATACATATTTACCAAATTATATTCTATTCACTAATTACTCTGATGATTAATTTGACAATATTATAAAGAGTACGTGATTACTTTATTCATTGTACATATTATCATTACCATCATCTAAATAAAAGGGAATATACAATTCCATAACATTATTATTACTTCATGAATATTTTTGAAAGAATAAATTATGTCCACATCTAGGTATCATAAGGTAGATGTTTGCTCCTAGAACTCAACCATAGCTTGGTATATCTAATAGAAGGAATAGATCTATCATGGACTGTGTAAGAAGACTAATTATGAAAAAGAATGTCTTACAAAAATTATAGAGAGAAGCTATAAGTATTGTTGTTTATACATTGAATCAAGTACAAGTCAAGAAAGGTACTAATAAAACACCTTTAAAAATATTTGGTATGGTCATGCACCTAATGTGAATTACTTCAAAGCTACTAGAAGAAAATGTACATTCTAAAAGATACTAGGAAAGGTAAACTTGATGCAAAAAGTGATGAAGGCATATTACTAGGTTATTCCACAAAGAGTAAGGCATATAAGTGTTTGAATTATAACACTAACAAGATTGTAGAAAGTACAAATGTTAGAGTTGATCAATTTACAGAAAAGAGTGAAGTAGAATGCAAGAAGGAACACGAAGATTTTATAAATTTTGTATATGTCTATAAAGGAGAACCTAGTACCATTTCTAAACTTGAGAGACTAGTTGAAGTGATGCAGATTAAGGACACTATCAAGTCTTAGTAGAGGAATGCTACCAAGAAATAACAACCTGCCAAGTGTTAGACTGTTCAAGCCAAGCAACAAATAGTGATTTCTGAACATCAGATGGATGAACTTGTGATATAGCTATAGATACAACAACAGGGACATGAAGATATTGTACATGTAGAAGCAACTAAACTACCACAAAAAGTAAGAAGATCTAAACCTGTGCTAGGAAAATATGTAAGAAAACATCATACACTAGATCAAATCATTGGAGACAAAGATTCAAGAGCTATGACAATAAATATATTGAAGAATGATACATTTTTTTTGTGTGAGTTTGAACCAAGAACAATTAAGTATGCACTTGAGAATGAAGATAAGCTAAGAGCTATGAGTGAGGAAATTGGTCAGATTGAAAAGAACAATACATGAAGACTAGTACATAGGCCAAAGAACATGAAATAGACACTAGTACATAGAACAAAAACCATGATTGTGATTAGAAAAAAGTGGCTATTCAGCAACAAGCTAAATGAGAAAGGTAAAATCACAAAGAACAAAGAAAGACTAGTTTGTAAGGGATATGTACAAGAGGAAGGAATTGATTATGGAGAGACTTTTTCTCTAGTTACGAGGTTGGAAGGAGTAATAAACTTAATTGCATATATTTCTTACAAAGGTTTCAAATTTTATCAAATGGATTTGAAATCTGCATTTCTGAATGGTATACTTGAAGAAGAAGTCTACATTGAACAAATTGAAGGATTTGTTGATCCTAACAAGAGAAAAATGGTATGTAAGTTACACAAAGCTTTGTATTGTATGAAAAAAGACCCTGGAGTATGGTATGAAAGGTTACATACTTATTTAGTAAAGATTGGTTTCTAAAAACAATAATGATAACAATAATATGTACTTTGATGGGGACACAACCCAAGCACAGAATGGACACAACAGGAAAGGGAAATTTTTATTAACTATGTAAATATGCTAATACATTTAGTATAGAGAAAATAGACTTCAAAACATTTCCCTATGGGCTTACAATAGTATAAATTAGAAGAATCCAAAAATGGTAACCGAACTTCCGGGAGGCATAACTTTTGAACCGTAGCTCCGATTGATGAACCTTTTAGATTTCCAAAAAGCTCTCGAAGCGCTCTATAGCCCTATGGACCAGCTTCATTCGTCCCCCCTTTTCTTGCCCTGTACGAGGTCATTTAATGCCCTTAACCTAACTTTGAAGCATTCTTAGGAGGTCCCCAAAAATTGAAAAATTGCAATAACTTTCAAACTGTGGGGCCTTTTGTCCTGGTTCTTTTTCTGGAATGCTCTAAATTACTATTACATTCATCTGGCTAATTTACACCCTCTAATTCACCAAAATTATGGCTCAATTACATACTCCTATTTTTTTGGCATTTACATGTATGCCAAGGTGCTGAAATACTCTATCCTAGAACACTAATAGTGGAACTGTGGGAGTTGGAACCTTTATTTGACCCAAATGGGTATCCAAAAATGAAAACACATGAAACAAAAACTAATTCTAAGTAAATTTTTTGGGTGACACAAGATTTCCCTTGTACCTCTGGATGCTCTTGCATCATACTTGAAAGTGAATACGAGAACAAGATATTGTTAGCTGAAATTTATGTTGAAGATATCATGTTTGGAGGACAAGATTCATTGTGTAAAACCTTTGCAAATGAAATGAAGAAAGAGTTTGATGTCTCAATAATTATAGAGATTAAATTCTTTGTTGGTTTACAAGTCTATCAAAATAAAGGAGGAATATACATTACATAGTCAAAGTATACCAAGGACATACTAATTTTTTTTGGTATGGAAGACTCAAGACCTATTGGGACACTTATGGTCACTATAAATAAACTTGATCAAGGAATGATAATTATGCATAGGTAAATTAGACATTTTATAGATCAATGATTGGAAAATTGCAATATTTTCTTCATAGAAGACTTGACATTGCATTAGCAAGTGGAATAGTTACAAGGTCTTCTTCTAATCCTAAGGAGAATCACATGATGGATGTGAAAAGAATAATAAGATATCTGAAAGGAACAAAAGACTATGGCTTATGCTACAAGAAGAATGAAAAGTTTGAGCTGAAAGTATACAGAGATGCTGATTGGGCTGGTAATGTTGATGAAAGAAGAAAACACTAGTGGAGGCATTTTATTTCTAGGAAAGAGGCCACTTTCATGGACAAGCAAGAAGCATAACTATATTTTACAATCTATAGAAGAAGTTGTATATGTTGTTGGAGCAATGAATTGTTTAAACATTGTATGGATTAAACAAGTGTTAAGAGGTATGAAGGAAGAGATAAGTGAACCTTTAGTGATCTACTATGATAGTATAAGTGCTATAAATATTTCAAAGAATCTTGTGATGCATACAAAGACAAAGCATATTGAGATCAAGTACCATTACTTGAGAGAGTTAGTGAAAGATAAAGAAGAAAGGCTTGAATATGTGAACACAAAGGAGAACATAGCTAAAATATTCACTAAGGCACTACCTAAAGAAGCACATGTTTACTTAAGAGGCAAGTTAGGGATCATTTTACCTATCTGAAAAAAAACTAAGAGTCATAGAATTAGATTAAATGTTGTTATACAAATATCTTACATATTGATTTAGGAGATGACACTTTAGAATATTCCTAAAGGTGTGGTGTGATGTGAAGTAGTAAGAAGAGATGAAACCAAAGTTTCTATCTAATGTACTACTATAGATTAGACATAGTTGATATTTGCATGGAAATAGAGATGTCTGTCAATGAACCTGATATGGGGACTGAAATGTCTTTGCAATTGTTGACAAAGAGGGAGAGAAAGATAATAAAGTAGTCAAATAGAGGGAGAAATAGATGTACTAGTTACCATGGCTAGCTTATTAGAGAAAGCTATGAGAAAGAGGAAGAGAAAGATATGAGAAGGATATGTTGATACACAAGATGATGAGTAGATGAAGATGATATATAGAGGGAACATACTTGAGATGATGGATGAGAATTAGAATGAAACTAAGGATATTAATGAAGATCTACCTAATTAAACATAGAGGGAGCTGAGCAGTGAAACACTTGAGGTGTTGGTTACTTTTTAGATTGTATTGTAACTTAGAATATGTTGCATTTTGAAGATGTTTCCATCAATGTCAAAGAGGGAGATTGTTGGAACTACAATTTTGAAACAATTTTTATGTTGTCATTGATGTCAAGCCTTAATGGTAAGACATTTACTAACAATATAGAGTATCATATCATATGATTGATGAAGAGGATTTGAAAAGAAGAGATCATGAGATGACTTAGTGAAAGGTTGAGTTGAGATGTGAAAGTGTGAGGGAATTAAAATGGACACTTGATAGGTTGGTACTTGACAAGATAATGTGCTATTAATTCATTATAATAAGAAAGGAAGAAAGATAAGTTGTGAAGAAACCATGTATATGAAGTAGAAGATTAAGAAAATTAGGCATTTCTAAGTAAAACAACATTGGTTGAGTGACAGAGAATGCTGAGTGATAGAGAATATTGAGTGTCAATAATGACCAAGTTGCACAATTTAAACTAAACAAAAAAATTCAGTGATGACCTAGTGATCCAGTGATAACAAAGCAACAAAATGTGGTAATGACCAAGTGTCAGCAAACTAATAGTTTGTGAAAGAATCAACATTTGTGGTTGACACAATTGAACTCTCAAAATAATCAAAATGTGTTGACTATAAGGATGAATGAGATGGATTATTTAATGTGTAGGGAAGATTTTTTGAGTGATCAAAGGCTAGGATTTGAGGAGACTTCTAGAAATTTCAAGAAGGAAGTGTTGGAAATTTAAGAGGAGTAATTGAGAGGGGAGGGGTGAATCAATTACCACAAAAATAAATCCTAGATCCCTTAGATGTCAATACAAATCAAAACATAAATTTTGAATAAACTGTATTCTACTGTTACTCAAGAAAAATATAGGCACTCAATTAACACTAGGAAATACTATAACTCGACAAACACTAAGAATCAACTATAACTTGGCAATAACTAAATATACTGATTCTTAAATTTAACTTAGTTGCATACACATAAAAGAAATAGCATGAACACAAGTGACACTAAGATTTAATGTGGAAACCCAATTTGGGAAAAACCACCAATTGCAACTAGTTACTATTTTCACTCTTCTGAAGTGAGCCCTATTAGGATCCAACCCTATTAAAGGTTATAAAAACACACTGTTAGGTGTGACCCTATTAGAGGATTTAATTGCCATGTTAGGAGTGGCCTTGTTAGAGGTATTTAGACACTTACAAACTTGAAATGCCACCTTGTTAGAGGATTTACAAATAGCTATTAAGCCAACTCTATTAAGAGATTTAGATCACTACTACAATGGTTAGAAAGTAACAATTAGATGACCTAATTTTTGATGCAATTGAATTTTTGATTATAGCTCTCAATTTTGGCTTGTATACTTGATCCTTCCTCATCGAATGTATCTTTGTAGCTCCACAAGGATATTATTCTTACCCTTCAAATTTACTTCCTCTTTGCATCTTCAAATCTTCAATTACTTGCACATATTCAATCCTCAACTTGACCTTATATTTATATCTTACACATTGTCAAGTCAGCTTGACTACAACTTAGAAAAATTAATTTCATCTCCTCAGTTGGCTAGAACCAACTAACAAATTCATTTCACTCAATATTCCAAAACAAGAAAATATTTTTTTATCCAAACTCACTTGGTAGACACTAACCAAAATGTATTTTCCTTCATTAATCAAGTGAGCTTGGTTAACACTATTTTTCATGCCAACTTTCTTTGTCTCCCGAGTGAACTCAGTAGACATTGCCTTCAAAAAATTCTCTTTGGTAGTCGAGTGATCTCAATTAACACTCATTACCTTCCAACTTTTCTTTGTCTCTCGAGTGAACTCTATAGACATTGACTTCTAAACTTCGTATACACAAGAATGCTCGACAGACAAAAGGAATTGGCTTCATCGCCGATGTGAGCTTATCATACACTAACTGGCAATGATACGACATTTTTTGTAACATCAAAGACAATGCACAATTAACCAATTATTTTCAACAATCTCCCTCTTTGGTCTTGATGGAAACACATGTCATAATAAAATGAAGTCTACAGAGGAAAATAAAGTAAGGAAAATATCCTTAATTTCATTCTGATTCTCATCCATGAGAACTTCTTCTATTAGTATGAACTCCCTCTATCTTTAGTCTTCTCCCTCTATCAAAAAAACTTTGTCTTCAACATCTTCTTCTCATAGTAATCTCTCTCTCTTTGATATTAGACCAAGTTCTTCAATTATTCTTCCTCTTTTACTTTCTCCCTTTTTATAGAATGAATTATGACATCAAAACTCTCCCTCTTTGACATCCAATGCAAAAGATTATGAATGATGTAATATCTAATGTACCCCAAGCACTAATTCATATGCAATCTTCCCTTTCATTATTGCATCAACTGACTAATCTTCAACATGGTCTGATTGATGCATTATTAAACTTCATTTATTGAGCTTCAAATAGGGGAATGACCCCTAGCTTACCTTGTAGATACAATAATTCATCCTTAGGTAATGGCTTGGTGAATATGTTTGCAATCTATTCTTTGGTATTCACATATTCCAACATCACTTCCTTTTCTTGTACCAATTCTCTTAAGAAATGATATTTTATTGCAATATGCTTGGTTTTGGTATGAATCACTGAATTCTTTGATATGTTGATTGCACTGGTGTTATCACAAAAGATAATGACTAGATCTTTGATTTCTATCCTCATACCTACCAATAGTTTCTTAAACCAAACAATATTGGAACAATTGACTACTGCAACAAAATATTTTGCCTCTATTGTTGACTGAGAGATACAATTCTTCTTTTTTCGTGTCCAAAAAACTAGCCTTTTATCGAGAAGGAATGCCCCACCACTAGTGCTCTTTTTTTCATCAATTATTCTTGCCCAATCAACATCAGTGAAGGCTTGTAACTCTAAGTTGCCTCCTTTCTTGTACCATAAGCCATAATATTTAGTACCCTTTAGATAACTCATTATTCTCTTGATTTCCATCATATGATTTTCTTTTGGATTTGTTGAGAATCTTGCCACCATACCAACTACAAGAGCAATGTCAGGCCTAGTATATACAACATACTATAATTTGAAAATCATTGATCTGTATGTGGTTTGATTTACCTCCTTGGAATTTACCTTATAATAGTAAGGGTTAATATTTCCTTAATATATTTAGACTGAGTAATGTAGATACCATCTTTCTTCTGTTGAATTCACAATCCAATAAAGAATTTTATCTCTCCAAACATGAAAATCTCAAATTATGTGTAGAAGTTGTGAAAACCAACTTCACAGATTGCCAAGATCACCTGCATGCAAATAACCTACTAAAGAGAAACCAAAAAAGAAGGAAAAAGTAGAGCTTGGAAAATCTTAACAAGATGAGAGAAAAATTGTATTCCTAGATTGATTGAATTAATGCTTGAAAAATGAATTACAAGAGTTCAACCTTAAAGGTGAATGAAAGCCCTAAAGCCTAAAAAAGCTAGGTTGCATAATATAATTAATATAAAATATTAATTATATGCACCTAAGAGATAGCCTAAGAAAACTAGATTAATAGACAACTTATTTAATTAAATCAAAGTGATTTAATTAATAAGTATAAAAAATTAATTACTCTAATAGCCCCCCCTTAAGCAAAGCTTGGGAGGTAAGCTAACCTAGCACAATGAAGAAAGCATAAAAAAATGGGTCCTGGCAACAAGGCCTGATCAGGTACCCAAAACAAGGAAATCTCTGTAAACTAGAGACAAAGGAGAAAACCTAGTGGGAAAAACACCTCTCCAAAAAGAGATAGAAAATAGTGTTCCAGAAGATAGGAACAAAGAGAAGATCATGAAGAAAACCACTGAAGCAGAAGAAGTCACAAACTCTGTTAGAAAGAAACTACTAATCTGAAGATCATCCATGGAAATAGAAGGCACAAACCAAGAGTGTCTATATGGTAGGTGATCCATCTCACCAAAATGCATAGGTAGCCAGCCACTGCAATCGCCTAGTATATAGGATCAAAAAAATGAATACATAGCTCAGTCCAACGAACCATCAAACCAAAGAAGCATTAGAACCAGAAATATAACCCTCTCTTAATGCAGACGGGGTGAGGTGACAACCAACTGAAAAGATGGGCCAAAAATCTCCTACAACATAGGAACTAAACATATCGAGAGTGAGGTATAGACACCTATAAAGGCATGTGTCACTGACACTGCATGAGGCAAAAGAGGAAGAGGGCACAAAACTAGCAAACAACTATCCCCCCATGGCACTTTATAAAATAGTGTGAGTACAACAAACCACAATGATGAAAAGGATCCCAAAATGCAAGAGTGGCACTTTATCTCAGTGTGTTTGCATAAAGATGCTTACAAATGAGATTAACAATGATTAAAACAAGAAAAAAATTGATACAAAAGATAGTACAACCCAAAAGAAGAGATCCCATGCCAAGAAAATGATCCTCAGACCTGAAATACCTAAGATATCCATCATAAAGATAAAATGCCAAAAATATGATAGAAAGAGCATGGGGTAGAAACTAGAAGAAATTACATCATTTTTGAAAAGTAGACAAAACCATCTTTCCAAAAATATCAGATTTTCAAAAAATAGAGATGGGATACACAAGAAATGCTTGCCAGAGTAAAAAATAGAACTTCAAAATTTAACTACAAAAATAGGAAACTAAATTGCATCAAAATCAAAAAACTCTTACACCACTCTCTCTATCTCAGAACTAGCTTTCTGACATTTCTTTCGAATCAGAAAAAAACCTTCGTATGCTTAAGATATGTCCAAAAAGGTGCAAGTAGGTCAAAAAAGGAACCCTAGAGAGCCTGTAGGTGTGCTGATGTAGTCCTGATGTCACATTGACATTTGCATTTCAAGGCAAAAAAAATTGACGGCCACGGGGTTGTCGCAGAAAAAAAAGGCCACGTGGCAGAGGTTGACTAGGTAGTTGACGTGGAAAGGGCCACATGGCACCCCTAGCCATGTGTTAGTTGTACACTAGGCCAAAAATGCCACACGGGCTACTAAGTAGGTAGGGTTGCAGGAGGGTGGCGGTTGGTGGTGGTGGTGCTTGGATCTGGCAGTGCCGCATGGAGGGTGGAGGGTCAGCCGCATGGTAGTGGTCGCAGGGGTGGTCCACTAGTCGCGCGCGGGTGGCTGCTGGGCAAAGCGGCCCAAAAGCATTTTTAAAATTCTTTTTTAATATTTCTTCACAATAAATGCATTCGTACAGCCTCCTGGGGGGGCTAAAATATTTTTACAAATGCTCAAAAATGAAAAAAGACTAATTTTATATGGATCTTGATTGTAAATGGCCTTCCGGATCCAATGGCAGTGTCTGTTTAGGCCCAAAGTGCCCCAAAAAGTTGCTCTTCCTCCCAATTGAAGAAAAAAACCTCAAAAAAGTTGGGGTTTCTAGCTTCAAATCACGGCTTCAAAAATCCTTTGAACAAGAAGCAGCAGGGCAGCCCTAATACCATGTAGAAGTTGTGAAAACCAACTTCACAGATTGCCAAGATCACCTGCATGCAAATACCTTGCTGAAGAGAAACCAAAAAAGAAGGAAAAAGCAGAGCTTGGAAAATCTCAACAAGATGAGAGAGAAATTGTATTCCCAGATTGATTGAATTAATGCTTGAAAAAAGAATTACAAGAGTTCATCCTTAAAGGTGAACGAAAGCCCTAAAGCCTAAAAAAGCTAGGTTGCACAATATAATTAATATAAAATATTAATTATATGCACCTAAGAGATAGCTTAAGAAAACTAGAGTAATAGAAAACTTATTTAATTAAATCAAATTGATTTAATTAATAAGTATAAACAATTAATTACTCTAACATTATGTACTAATCTCTTCCTAAAAATGCTTTGCACAAGTCATTATTTCTAGTAAACAGTGTATCATCCACAAAGATTTCTGCCAGTACAATCTTCTTGTTTGGTCCTTCTTTGATATATAGTTTGCTATTATCATTTGTTCTTTGAAACCCAACCTTTATCAAGTAGTTATGAAGTCTTTCATACCACACTCTGGGAGTTTGCTTGAGACCATATAATGCTTTGTGCAATTTACAAACCCTATCCTTTTTGCTAGTATCTACAAAATCTTCTAGTTGTTCTATGTAAACTTCTTCTTCAAGAATTCCATTCAAGAATGCGGATTTCACATCCATTTGATAAACTTTGAAACCTTCATGTGTTGCATATGATAGTAAAGTTCTAACACCTTCTAATCTTCCAACGAGAGAAAAAGTTTTACCATATCCAGTACTTTCTTCTTGAGATTAAGCTTTACAAATTAACCTTCCTTTGTTTCTTCAAACTTTTCCACCTTCATTCAGCTTATGTCTAAAAACCCACTTTGTGCCAATCACATTCTTATACTTGGGTCTAGGAACAAGAGTCCAGGTTTTATTCCTCTCTATATGTTCTATTTATTCATTCATAGATTTAATCTAACTTTTATTATCCAAAGCATATTTAAAATTTCTAGGTTCAAATTCAGCAAAAAACATGTACCTTTCAATTTGTTTCTTGTCATTATACCATCATAGTTGTCTCCAATGATCTGATCAAGTGCATGGTGCCTTTTGACATATCTTGCTAATATAGGTACTTTGGATTTGGAGCTTGTTTTACATAGCCTGATATGATCTTCAAGTTCAAGTCTCGTAGTCTATGACTCGGGTCCTTCTGATGACTCAGGTTGCACTGATTGCAACTCAGTAGCTTCTGACAATGACTTGTGTCCTTCAGACTATGACTTGGGTTGGATTGGTTGTAACTCGATAGCTTCTGGAGATTTTGGGGACTCAAGAGATGAAGCTTCCTGTCTTCCAATTAGGTTTGGCAATGTATCAGGATCACAATACACAAATCTTTTGTTATCTTTAGGTTCTTTGCTACTTTCTTCTTCACTTTTTTTTTGAAAACTCATCAATTCTCACATGTGTACTTTCTATTATTTTATGAGTATTTAGATCCAAACAGTTGTATGCTTTACTTCTGCAAGAGTATCCTAGGAATATGCCTTCATCACCTTTGACATCAAATGTAATTTTCCTAGATTCTTTCAAGATATTACATTTTCTACCAAATACTTCAAGTAACTTACATTAGGTTTATAGACATACCATAGTTCATAAGGAGTTTGATTTGAGTCTTTCTTCAGCTATACTATGTTCAAGGTATGCACTGTAGTACTAATTGCTTCCTTCCAATATTTGATTGCAACATTCTTTTCTATCATCAAGGTTCTTGCACAATCCATGATGGATATGCTCCTTCTATCAACTATACCATTCTGATGTGGTGTACCAGGGGCTAATACTTGTCTCTTAATTCCTGTTTCAATGCAAAATTCATTGAACTCGTTAAAAATGAATTCACGACCTAGATAACTGATCTCAAAAAATTCAACTTCTTTCTAGTTTCTTTTTCTACTATTGCCAAATACCATTTAAATTTTTGAAATGCTTTAGACTTCTCTTTTAGATACATTATAGTCACCATTCTAGAATAATCATAAAAAAAGAAGAAAAAACTTATCTCCAATGTAGCTCTCTATTCACATAGGTCCACAAAGGTTTGTATTAACCAACTCCAAGACTTTTTCTAAATGATAGTTCTTGCTTTTGAAACTAGTCTTTCCCATCTTACCAATTTGACAATTTTTGCATAGGCCCATATCAGGTTTTCTCAAACTAGGAATACCTCTTACTCTTCTATTTTTTCTTATCTTGACTAGATTGTCAAAGTTCAAATGACACAGCCTTTTATGCCATAACCATCTTTCTTCTACTTGATAAATAAATAATAAACTTTCACTGAGATCAAGGTAGAATAGATTACCTTTAGGTTGATTACTAGACCCAACTAGATTTCCTTTTCCATCTAGCAGCTTCGCCTTCCCATTCATGAATTCTACCTTGAATCCAATGTTATTCAACTATGCCACACTCAGTGGATTATGCTTTAGTCCTTCCACCCAATAGGCATTGTCACATATGAGTTCATTTGTTAGTGAGATACAACCTTTTCCCTTTATGCAACAAGGTTCGTTATTTCCAAATCTAACACTTCCACCATCATAGTATTCCATATGTTCAAAATTTGATTTGTTACGAGTCATATGGTAAGAGAAACCACTATCAATAATCCATGTATCATTTTTACTATCATGAGAAATAAGTTCCATTTTATCTGAATCATCATCTAATTCATCTTTTATAGCTATATATACCATTTCGTCATTATCACTGCTATCAGAATCTTTAGCCATAAAACAAAATTTCTTACCTTTGTTCTTGTACTCCTTGTAGCTCTTGATTTCCTTCTTTCCTTTGAACTTACTTCTTTTCTTTTCATCTTTGCTTTCTTTGTTGGGACATCTTGCAATGATGTGACCAACTTCTTCACATAAAAAATAGATTAGAGGAATCTTACCTTTTACTTTCCTTTGCCTTTGGAATATTTCCTTACAAGTAGGGCTTCAACAACTTCAAGATAATTGTCTGAAATTTCTTCCTCTTCTTCACTTTCTGATTGTTTGGCTTTTGATTTTCCACCTTTTTTCTTGAGTGAAATCTTTACATCAAATGAAGACTCAATACCTTTGGAACTGGGGACATAGTTATCATAGTTATCCAACTCAAAAGCTATCAATCTTCCCAATAGAGCATCCAGATTTATCTTATTATTTGGATCACATCTCATCTCTTGAATAGAAGAAAATCTAATTGCATAGATAAGAAGAAGGGTTTTGAGTACCTTTCTTACAACTATTTTGTCATCAATGTCTCCTTTAGATGCTTTGCTTGCACTCACACTTGCTTTGATTCACTCAACATACTTTGTAATGTTCTCATCTTCTCTCATCTTCCTTTGATCAAACTAGCCTCTAAGAATTTTTTCTTTGGCTCTCCTTACATTTTCATTACATCCATAGATGTCTTTCAATTTGGTTCACATTTCATGAGTAGTAGTGTAACTTTTGACCTCATCAAATTCAGCATAATTAAGAGCAAAAGCAATGTCAATCATCATGATGTTATGATTAAATTCTTTTCAGAAATCTCTTTAATTATCAATGTTCCAATAGGGATCCTGTATTCATTATCAAGATATTTATAGCCTAAATCATTGATAGTTTCCAAGTGTAACATCATAAGTCCTTGTCATGCTGCAAAGTTGTCTCTATTCAACTTGGGAATCCCTCTTCTATAAGACATCCTAATCTTCAGCTTAGGTCCTTGAAACTTCTTTGCAAGCATGAAAAGCTCTAATACCAATTGTTGGAAATATAAGAGGAGTAACTGAGAGGGGAGGGTTGAATCATTTACCACAAAAATAAATCCTAGATCCCTTAGATGTCGATACAAATCAAAACATAAATTTTAAATAAACTATTACTTGGCAAACACATAGGCACTCGGTTAACACCAGCAAATATTGTAGCTTGACAAGTACTGAGAATCAATTATAACTTGGCAATAAATGAATATACTAATCTTAATGTGATTAACCTTAAATTTAACTTAGTTGTATACACATAAAATAAATAGCATGAACACAAGTAACACCAAGATTTAACGTGGAAACCCAATTTGGAAAAAACCACCAATTGCAACTAGTTGTTATTTTCACTCTTCTGAAGTGACATCTATTCGGAGCTAACCTTGTCAAAGGTTACAAAATACACCGTTAGGTGTGACCCTATTAGAGGATTTAATCAACTTGTTAGGAGTGGCCTTGTTAGAGGTCTTTAGACACTTCAATCTTGAAATGCCACCTTGTTAGAGGATTTACAAATAGTTTTTAAGCCAACACTGTTAAGAGATTTAGATCACTACTACAATGGTTAGAAAGTAATAGTGAGATGACTTGATTTTTGATGCAACTAAATTGCTAATTACAAATCTCAATTCTAGCTTTTATACTTGATCCTTCTCGATCAAATGTATCTTTGTAGTTCGACAAAGATATTCTTCTTATCCTTCAAATTATCTTCCTGTTTGCATCTTTGCATCTTCAATTACTTGCACACATTCAATCCTCAACTTGACCTTATATTTATATCTTACACATTATCAAGTCAACTTGAATACATCTTAGAATACTTAATATTCATCCTCTCAGTTGGCTAGAATCAACTAACAAATTTATTTAACTCAATATGCCAAAACAAGAAAATCTTTCATTAGCTGACCTTGCTCAATAGACACTAACCAAAATAGATTTTCCTTCCTTAACCAAGTGAGCTTAGTTAACACTAGTTTTCATTCCAATTTGCTTTGTCTCTCGAGTGAACTCAGTGGACACTACCTTTTTTGAATTCTCCTTGGTAATCAAGTGAGATTGGTTAACAATCATTACCTTCCAACTCTCCTTTATCTCCCAAGTGAACTCAATAGCCACTAACTTGTAAACTTAGCATACACAGGAATGCTTGATAGACATAGGGAATTTTCTTCATCGCTCGAGTGAGCTTGACATACACTGACTGGAAATGATATGAAATTTTGTGTAACATCAAAGATAATACAAAATTAACCAATTGTTTTCAACGAGAAGAAGGGGAACAAAAGATGGCTAGATCCATTGAATCTATTGAATCTAATCATAACCCTAAGATTCACAGTTATGCTTAAGCAGAAAAAGATCTAAGCTACCTATTTAAGGAGACATATGATAAGGTTTATGTTGGTTGTTGGACAAGAATTTGTGGACAAGAGGATGGAATACTTGAAAAGGAGAAGCATGAATTTTGTGATGTGGGAGATTTCTTGAAGAGCTGCCAAGAAGATTTGAGTTGTTGAGAGTGATGAGGTCTAGTCAATAAACCAAAACTTAGCTAAAAGTAGATCTAAATTTGCAAAGTGAGTTGTGGGAAAATGAACCAAGTTGTGGTGCCAAAAAGATGACACACATCTTTTTATAAAAAAAAATTCAATAGTGCATGCACGATTTTTAAATCTATTATTTATGGGCTACAACCTGCAACCCATCTCATTTTATTTGTTTCCTCTTGCTAGTTGCCTTCTTTTCCCCTAAAAATGCACACAAATTTTGTAGAAGGTCCAATATTTTCTCTCTCTCCTCAAAATGCCTCCTTCTCACTAGAGATCAAGATCAGGATCATCAAGTATGTTTTCTACTCTTGTTTTTGCATTGTTTTGTATATTTTTTTAGTTTTGCTTCAAGTTTGTTTATTTATTTAAAATGCAATAGGATTCTTATCAGGAAATGTGAATAATCAAACACCAAATCCCTAGCCCGATCAACAAAATCAAAATGAAAGCCCTCCACAAGATCTAAATGAAAACCCTCGTGAGGAAGAGCAAGAACCTCCATTGATTGAAAGACCTCCTCCTAGCACCCAAGAAAATATAATGAATGAAATAGAAAGAGGGAAAAATGAATTTGAAGCAATCATTGGTAGGTTAAAAGCTTATGGGAAAACTAATCCTATGAGAGCATAATTGGCATCCTCCCTTGAGTCCATTATGAGCCATGTAGCTTTTGTTAGTGGTCAGTCATATATTTGTAATGTTAAGAGAGAATAACAAACAAAATATTATGAAAAAAAATTATCCTATAAAGATATTAAAAAAAGGACATAATTAAAGGTGATATATGCGCATTTTTTAAAAAGATAGGAGAACAAGACATTGTTAAAACTATAACTAAAAGGTTCCTCATCCATTGCCGCATCCATGATGATATTAGAAATAACTTTTGGAATAGATGGTAGATATTCTTTGATGCCCCTCCCTACAATAATCATGAGGTTCCAATATATTTCTTAAAGAAATTGTATTGTGAATTTTTCCTCAGAGAGATCCCTAATTATTTTGACATATTAGATTCTTAGCATAGAGGTGGGGGGTTGTCATTTGAGAGTTTGAGGGCACATTGTGACACTAATGCAGATAGGGAACCTATTATCAAGCCACATAGTGAGCATGTCATTATTCCTTTAGTTATGAAGGAACATGTAGAGACCAATACTCTAGGGACTATTAATGCTTTGACACAAACCCTCATTCATTGTTCCAGTCCATTAGTTGAGGAGGAGCTTTCTTTGCATCACAGTCACATGTGAATGTCATGTGGATCCTTATGCACATTTGGCTATCATGTTGGAGACACTGTGGATGATGGGCTAGTCAGTGATGACTTCCTGAATGAGACATTTGACATTGACACACAAGTAAATTACAATTATAATAAACTAATTTGATTACATTTCGTATGTATAATGAATGACTAATAAATTAACATGTCTTGACATTGTTCAAAATTTAGGGTAAGAGTGTTGATGGCCCTAGTACAGATTCCCTAGCCCCATTTTTTATCTTGTTGACAAGTCAACAAGTATGTATCAATTTAATAATTTAAACTAATACATATTTTTATTAAGTAATCATTTGGAGGATTGAAATTTTTTTTTAATCCATGTGCATTCATACTCTACTCTACCATCAACATTCACAAGGGACTCTAAGCCTAGGCATGTACAAGCTTCATAGAGGTACATTTATTTCATGTTAATTTAATTCATTTGATTATATTAAACATGTAAATTTTATTATATGTTTTTTAGTTAACGTCAGAGACTCCTCCTCATCTTCACCATTCCATTGATCATGGAGTTTCTGCCACGATGGCTAGTTCAGAGCCATTGAGCGAGGTATGAAAGAGATATCATAGTTTTAGTTGTTACTTATAATAGTTAATATTGAATTTCAAATGGTATTTATAAGTATGATCAAGTGATTATATTGATTGAGTTATTGTAGGGCCTTGTTATTCCTGATCATCCACGAGCCTTTGAGGTAGATGTACAGAGTGACTATTTGATGGCAATAAGAAAATAATTAATTTTATGTGTATATGTATTTGATTTCAATGTATAATAATTATTGATTCATATATACTTTGTTTGTATCAACTCCATTTAGAGAGGAGCCTAAACAAGATGGTGAGCAAGTGTGTGAGGGAGACCCCATCATACCCATCATCTCCCTCCACACAATGACCAAAGACCTTTAGGGATTTGTTTCCTTCCCTTTGTAGGAAGGAGAAGATATAGGGATGGACACATTTATATACATTAGAGAAAATATATATTAGATTTTATGTATATATGACATTTTATATTTGATATATGACATATATTTGATGCATAACATTATTAGACTTACAACTTTGATGCATTTATTTTTTCATGTATGACATCATTAGTTATCACAATATATATCTTGTTTTTCTTGTATACATTTTAAGTAATTCATATATTTTATTTTAATGTAATTTTCATCCAAAATAAGGGTAGGAATCATTATAATAAGCTTTGATAGTATCTTTTGTTATGTGAATAAGGCTATGATATTAATTTGTATTTAGATTTTACAAGTTACGAGTACTTTTGATTATGAGTAACTTATTTGGAGTTTTTGTTGGGATGAGAACAATGAAACTTGAATTCTTATTATTGTTATGTTATAAATAGTATTCCACCAATATAATTGAGATAGGGCAGGGGGCTGAATTAGTTATACAAGAATCTAAAACATTTAACCTTCTAAACAATCTTAACAAATCAATCAAAGTAAATTGTAACCATAAAGAGATGCGCATACACAATTATACCAGATATGTTGATTAGGGAAACCCTTGATCAAAGGGAAAACCCCAGTGGGAATGATGCCCACAAAATGATGTACTAATATGAGTATTCCTTGTTAGAGGATGAACCCTATTAGAATTCTATTACAATACTTAGTACAAAGAGTCCCTGTTAGGAGACCTTGAATCCTTGTTAGGAGATTCCAACCCTATTAGGATTTGTAGAAGGCAACTAAAACCACTGTCCAAATAGCTTCAGGATTAGATCAACGAACCCACTTTCCAATTGATCTTGGTACAATTCCTTCCTAAATAATAGATGTGAGATGACCTTTTGCTTCTTCCTCTATCCAGTATGTTAGACTTCTTCACCTTCAGATCATGCAATCAGATCTAGAACTTAGTATCCATCAACATTAACCCTTAAGTTCACTTACACGCATTAACAAATCACTCTACTTTCTTGCTTCACAATTCACAATTCTTTTCTACTTCTCAGTCTCAATCTTGATATCTAAAACTTGGAAAACATCTTTCCTTTATACCACACTCAATATTAAACCCTTGAGTTGCCTTTACATTTTATCATATGTTAACTAAATCAAATGCACATTTAATTAATATTGTCAGCTCATAGTTATAGCCAAAATTTCACATGTGCAACTTTTGTACCTGCACACTTCTTGGCATCATTAGTGGTTAGTATACTACCTTCAATTAAGTGCATAACCCTTCATTCCAAATACAATGCATTGTATCGATTATACAATAGAAACTATTTTCCTACTGCTCTATTTCCATGCGGTTCTCTATAAATCATTAATATTTTTTGTACTATGTTGATTTAGGTTTTGCACACTTTCCCATGTGTCCAATACATATTTTAGTATGTGCTAGTAACTTTGCATAAGTAGATACGTAATGTAATGTCCTTAATACAAAAAATCATAGTCTACTGCTCTATCAATCTTAACAAACTCGTTACTATGTTGTCATCAATGACAAACATAGTCATAAAAATGTTCTGAAATTCTCCCCTATAGCATCAACATTCATGCTTAGAATCGCCCCCTTTGGCATTGATGAAAACATAGATGAAAAACATCTAGTTCCAAGAATACCAATAAGTCTCTTTGTCAATTAGATCTTGCTTCATGAAAATCATTTATTGCAACACTTTTCCCCCATAGTACAGACTCTCTCCAATGTTTTTCATTTCTCTCTCTCCCCATTGATGTCAATGTCAATGATAGTACATAAATGGTTCAATTATTTGAACATACAATAATCTATTAGCATGACCACAAGCCGGTTTGTTGCATTACAACTTTGGATATATCTCTATAAACAATGCAAGTGTTTAAAGACATTGTTGCATACCACTTACCTATTACCAAAAGTCCTTGACTGAATCTATCCATCACATATACTCCTCCATTGAGGAAGTATTAGCACTCAGTCTAGTCTAACAATGGTGTTATATACCTTGGACTGATGCACTTTTGCATCTTCTATTCTAAACTAGGCAGGGGCATAAGCATACCTCTCAAGTACTCAAATCTATCCTTTGGTAAGCCCTTTGTGAAAATGTCTACAATCTATTCCTTAGTATTAATGTACTCCAGTCTTATTTCATTTTTAGCAACTTTCTCTCTCAACACATGATATTTTAGGGCAATGTGTTTAGTCTTAGAATGCAAAACAAGATTCTTAGACATGTTAAGTGTACTTGTATTATCACAAAAAATAATAATAGGTTCTCTGAATGTAATTCCAATATCCTTCATCGTCTACTTCATCCATATGACTTGATTATAGTTGTTTTCTGCCGCAACATATTTTGCCTCTACAGTACTTTGTGAGGTACAATCTTGCTTCTTACTAAGCTAGGAAACTAATCTTCCTCCAAGGAAGAATAATTCTCCAATAGTGTTTTTTTTGTCAGCCCAATCTTTGGCCCAATCAACATTTGTATAAGTGCAAAGAGTGAAATCATTTCTTTTTTGATACCAAATTCCATAATCTGATGTCCCCTTTTAGATATCTAAATATCCTCTTTACTACTACATAGTGATATTCTTTAGGGTTAGCTCAAAATCTTTCCACAATTCCAATTGCATTAGCTATATTTGGTCTGCTATGAATCAGATACTGCAATCCTCCAACCATAGAATTGTACTTCTTCTATTCAACAGTATGTGTCTCATCCTTGCTTGATAATTTGTGACCAGTTACCATAGGAGTTCCAATAGGTTTAAAATCTTCTAGACTAAATCTTTTCAGAAAGTCTTTTAAATAATTTGTTTGAGAAATAAAGCCTTCTTTGTTTTGAACAATTTGTAATCCTAAGAAAAATTTCATTTCTCCTATCATGCTCATTTCAAACTCATTCTTCATGTCTTCTGAGAATTTTTTTGCTAGCTTCATCATTTCCTCCAAAAATGATGTCATCAACAAATATAATGATTATTAACAAACCATTTTCTATTTCTTTTAAGTACAAGTTACTATTTGTTGTTCCTTTAGCAAATCCAAGCTTTGCTTAGTATTTATCCAATCTTGCATATCAGGTTCTAGGTGCTTGCTTTAATCCATACAAGGCTTTCTTTAATTTGCAAACCATATCCTTCTCTTTTGTCAAAGGAAAACCTTCTGGTTGCTCAATATAAACTTCTTCTTCAAGTTCTCCATTCAAGAATGTTGACTTAACACCCATCTGATATACCTGAAAATTCTTATTTGCTACATATTCCAGGAACATTCTGACTGCTTCCATCCTTGCTACAAGTGAATGTGTTTCCTTATAATCAGTTCCTTCTTGTTGAGAGTAGCCTTTGCATACAAGTCTTGCTTTATTCCTTATTACTTCTCCTTGTTCATTCATTTTTTTTTCTGAATACCCATTTTGTGCCAATCATATTTTTGTCCTTTGGTCTAGAAACTAATTTCCATGTCTCATTTTTTATTATCTATTGAAGTTCCTCCTCAATTACTTTTATCCAATGATCATCTTTGGTTGCTTCGTTTGCACTCTTTGGTTCTAGTTGAGATATTAGACATAGTTCTTCATTCATTTTGCTTCTTGTTATTACTTCCATTTCTTTACTTCCTATTATGTGATCAGTAGGATGCTTTCTTATCAAATTCCTATTTTGGGTAGAGTTGTTGCTTGAACTCTTATTTCAAGTGTTGTGTAAGCTTTTTTCTTCTCTTACTACTTTAGTTTGCACATTATTCTGCAAATCATTGTTAGTTTGGAGAAATAGTTCATTGCCTATGTTGGTCATCCTAGAATAATCATCTCCATCAGAGTTATAATCCATCATCTTTTCCTTAGTGCCAAACTTTTCATCAATTTTAACATTTGTGCACTCTAGTATAGTTTTTGTTCTATAGTGTAAACATCTATAAGCTTTAATTTTTGATGAATAGCCAAGAAACATACCTTCATCACTCCTTGGATCAAACTTACCGATATCATCATCTCTTTTGATGTAACATTTGCTTCCAAATATCCTAAAGTATTTGACTAATGGTGAGTGACCAAACCATAGCTCATAGGGGTTTTTGTCCATACCTTTCCTAATCTGCACTCTATTCAATATGTATACTACTGTATTGATTACTTCTGTCCAAAATGTTTTGGGTACGTCATTCTCGAATAACATAGTTCTTACTACTTCAACAATTGATTTGTTTCTTCTTTAAACAATCCCATTCTGCTAAGGTGTATGGGGTGAAGATAGTTGTCTCTTGATTCCATTATCTTCACAATAAATATTGAATTCTCTAGAAGTGAATTCTCCTCCTCTATCAGATCTTAGGCTCTTGATTTTAACTCTAGATTGATTGTCAACTTTATTCTTAAATATCTTGAATTTCTCAAATGCCTCTTCATTTCTTTAAGAAAAGCTACCCACATCATTCTAATAAAATCATAAAGTACCTTTCTCCATAGAATCCTCTTGTTTTTTCAAGACTACTCAGATCTATATGAAACAATTCTAGCTTTTGTGTAGTATAAAATTGCTTGCAAGGAAATGAGACTCTTTTCTGCTTAGCCAAGATACATTCATTAAAAATAATGTTAGTGGGTTTAGTGATCTTAGGTAAATCTCTCATAGCAAATGTATTACTAGCTTTCACTATGTTATCAAAGTTAATGTGACAAAATCTTCTATGCCATAACCAACTATTGTCAATATTAGCTACCAAACATGCTATTTTAGTGGAGTTTGACTTAAATACATTATCTTTGGTTCTTGTGCCAGTACCAAGTAGTTTTCCTTCCTTTTTTTGATAATTCATGTGTCATTACCAAACTACAATTGGTAACCTTTGTCCATAAGCTATCCAACACTGAATAGATTATGATTCAGTCCATCAACAAAATAAATGTCATCAGTGTATGTTTTACCATCTAGTGTGATAGATACAATTCTTATAATTTGATAGGCTGCATTGTTCCCTATTTTGAAAATCTCTCCATCATGGAATCTGAATTTGACAAATTTTCTCATATCACTAGTAATGTGATGTGAACAACCACTATCAATAATCCAATCTTTCTTTTCAACTTGTGAGATCAGCACACTTTCTTCTCTAATTTCTCTATCAAGATCATCCTCCTTTATAGCTACGAATCCTCAGTCATCTTCACTCAAGTTTTGATTAGATTCTTTTTCCTCTTCTTCTTCATTAGCATATAAATAATTTCTATGTCTTCTAGACTTGAATCTTCCCTTATGCTTTCTTTCTCTTTTAGGACACTTCGATGCATAATGACCATATTCATTATATGTCCAACATTTAAAGATATTCTTACCATGTTTTTCTCTTTCCACAAGAAGAGCCACTCCTTCTTGGATATTTTCCTCAATAGACTTGCTACTACTAGCAATATCTCCTTGTTCTTTTGTATTCTTTGCTAGACCAAGTTTGATATTCAGTGCACTAAATGTTGTCTCAACCTTTGCTAATTCTCTAGATTCTTTCAAATCAAATTCTAAAGCTTCCAATCTACCAAAAAATGTGTCTCTGGTGAGATTAGTAGTATTGGATATCATTAGCTGAATCATTTGTGTTACTATCTTGAAAGGTGGTGTTAGACTTTTCAAGATCTTCCATATCACTTTATCATCAGATTTCATTCCATCAAGAGATGTGATTCCTTCAACAATCTCATATATTCTACCAACATAGCTTCTTACAAATTCATCTTCCATCATTTTAGCATCTTGGAATGCGCAATAAAAAATTTTCAATCTAACCCTTTTTGCATGTGTATCACCCTCATAATTAGCCTCTAAAGTTTTCCAAATTTCATTAGATGTTTTGTGTTGTTTTACTTGACTGTACTCATCTTCAGGTAGAGCTAACAATATTGCTTCTCTTGCCCTTATGTTGCACATAAATACTTCTCTCTATTCCTTGGTGTGGATTTCAAGATTGTTTTCTTTTGAAATGTTCTTAGATGCCTTGGTTACAAACCAATATCCTAGACCCATGCACAAGAGACGAGTCTTCATTTTATCCTTCCAACTGGCATAGTTTGTGCCATCAAATCTAGGACTTTCCTTCTTGAACAAATTCACCATGGATCTCCCAAAGTTGTTAAACTTCCCTTCAAGGACCTAAGGCTCTGATACCAATTGTTAGAAATTTAGTAGTGAATCAATTATATAAGAATCTAAAACATTTAACCTCTTAAACGATCTTAACCATTCAATCAAAGTAAACTATAACCATAAAGAGATGCGCATACATAATTACATCAGATATATTGACTAGGGAAACCATTGATTAAAGGGAAAACCTCGGTGGGAATGATGCCCACAAAATGATGCACTAATATGAATATTCCTTTTTAGAGGATGGACCTTGTTAGGAGTCTATTACAATTCTTAGTACAAAGAGTCCCTATTAGGAGACCTTGAATCCTTGTTATGAGATTCCAACCTTGTTAGGAGTTGTAGAAGGTAGCTCAACCCACTATCCAAATAGATTTAGGATCAGATCAACAAACCCACTATCTAATTGATCTTGGTACAATTCCTTTCTGAATAATAAATGTGAGACAATATTTCACTTCTTCCTCTATCTAGTACATCAGACTTCTTCACCTTCAGATCATGCAATCAGATCTAGAACTTAGTATCCATCAACAGTAACCCTTAAGGTCACTTACATGCATTAGCAAATCACTCTGCTCTATTGCTTCACAATTCACAATTCAAAATTCTTCTCTACTTCTCAATCTCAATGTTGATATCTAAAAATCAAAAAACATCTTTAATTTATACCATACTCAATATTAAGCCCTTGAGTCAGCTTCATATTTTATCATATGTTAATTAAATGAAATGCACGTTTAATTAATGTTGTTAGCTCACAGTTATACCCAAAATTTCACATGTGTGACTTCCATACTTGTGCACTCATTGACATCATAAGTGGTTAGTGTACTACCTTCAGTTAACTGCACAACCCTTCATTCCAAATACAAAGTACTATATTGACTATACAATAGAAACTATTTTCCCAATGCTCTGTTTCGATGTGGTTCTCTGTAAATCATTTTTATTTTCCATACTTTGTCGATTTAGGTTCTATGCACTTTCTCATGTGTCCAATACATACTGTAGTATGTGTTGGTAACTACACATAAGCATATATGTAATGCAATGTCCTTAATATAAAGTACAAGCTCATTGCTATGTTGTCATCAATGAAAAACATGATCATAGAAATGTTCTACAATGCTCCCCCATAGCATCAGCATTCATGCTAACATGTTATACAATTGACATTGAAGTTTGACTCTTGAGTTGGCTGCATTATGTAAATGTCTAAGCTTGAATCTTAGTGTCATCATAAACATGCCAAGAGTTTATATATGCTTTATCTTCAGAACCCAAGAAGACTTGAAATAAAGTTTTTAATTTATTCATGAAATTTGACATCAATATTACTTTCTTATCCATCTCTTTGAGAGCTTCATTCATGGAAACACATTATAAATGCTCTTCTTATGATTACTATAGCTATAGTTGCATTTTTTCTTAGATATATTTTGTTTGTCATTATCCTAGTGTAGGGAACCTAAAAGCCCTTATTTTGGCTTTCTTTGTGTTGTTGTTGGTTTGAGACTTGTTGTGACTCTAGCCAAGTTAGGGCGGTGTATTGTTATGCTTAGATCAAGTTGGTTAAACTAAGCCTTGCTTAGGTGTGTGCAAGCTAATAGACACTAGGGGGGACACTAGGTGGTCAAAGTGGGCCTAAGTCCATACAAACCATTGGCAAGTGGGATATGACCCAACTAGGTCCTAAACAATGATTTTTCATCTTGTTCAAGTGTTTGGAACTCATAAAATGTAATTTTTGTTTGAAATGCTAAAAGTTGCTAAGTTGTCAAGAAGTTGCTCAAATGGGTCTAAGGGACAAAAGAGGCATATTGGTTACCAAGGGGCCACATTATGTATTATAGTCTTTAGAAGCTTGGGAGGCTCGCTAAATACCTCCTACTTTCTCATCGACATTTAATATGGTATTAAAGTCTCCTCCTAGAAGGATCAGATCATTCTTATGATTGTTAATGAATAAGATGATTTCTTCCCATAAGAAAATCTTTTCTATATTATAGGTTGGACCATATACATTAATGATAATAAATTGAAGGTTAGATTTAGTGCTTTTGACTCTACTACCTAACTAATTGTTATTGGATTTTCAACTTTATGAAGTAGCTTTCATAGGGTTCTATATGAAACCTAAACCTTCATAAGCCCCTCAAGATGTGTGTAAGATAGTGTTTCAGGTCCCTATATTCTTTTCTAAATTTTTTCTTTCGTCCATATTTAACTTAGTTTCTTGAATTAGTATGATTTCCGATTCAAAAAGTTTTAAATTTTGTTTTAGTAGTATTTTCTTGCTAGGGGCATTTAAGCCCCTAGAATTCCAAGTAGTGATTTGCATAGCTCCTTAGGAAGGCTCCTCCCGTTCCTTGATTTAAATAGTTGACTAATCTTTTGTTGTTCTCTAGCCTGACCATTTCCTTCTCTTAGTTCCTTGAGGAATTTTCTACCTCTTTTAGATTTCACCTTGCCATATTTAGGAGATTTAAGTCCTTGATTCATCTAGATGCCCAACTATTTTATATTCTTTTCTGTACTTAAGGAAATTTCAGATTGATTATCTTCTTTCCCTTCCTCTTCTTCACTTTCCATCTCCTATATTAATTGCTCTACTAAGTTTAGGTAGTCCTTTGTTACTCTGTCCTCTGTAGATGTATACCTTCTTAGCTTAATTTCCTCAAAATCTTTGGCTTGCATAATCTCTAGAAGTGCCTCAATTAGCTATAGAAAATCCTCATTTTTTTATTCACCTTAAATTTTTAATAAATCTCTTTTTAGATCTATGTAGGTATAGTTATCTCCTCCTAGTTCTAGAACTTTGTGAATCAAACTTTCCTTTTCTACTTCACTGCTCTTATAGATATTTTTAAAGACAAAGACTTCAATTAACTTCTTAGTTAAGGCTTCTAAATTATCTTCTTCCACTTTGTCTAGATGCAAATTTCCTAGCTCTTCCTCCCTGATCTAGTCTCTATGTAAGAAATCTTGAAAATCTTGTGTTAACTGTCTAATTGCTTTAGATTGATCTGTGTTCTCGATATAATTCCTGCCAAAATGAGCTACTTAGTCTAATTTTGGTAGTGGTGTTTGCCAAAATTTAGAACACCAGCTAATTGGCTCTTCGTTAGAAGTTGCTACTTCTTCCCCATTTTTTGTTATATTGTCTTGGGGAGGTTCCATCTTCTCATCTAAATTCATAGTTGTCCCTTTTTCTGGTTCTTCCCCATTAAATATTAAGAAATTTCTTCTTTCTTCTATTCTTCTAACTTCCAAATCCAATAGCTTTTTAGTTGGTCGTGTCTCCATTTTCCCTAACATGATTTTGCCTCTATGTTTGAAACACAACTTATTTTATTCTTTTTGGTTTCCTCTAAGTTGTCCATATCTTCCCTGCTAATGGTTGTCAATTCATATGGCTTTAAGTTAATCAAATCTTCCTAGAAATTTCTACTATCTATACAAAGATCTTTGGCACTATGATTCTCATCAATCCTCTATAGATTTGAAAGAGGATTTGTATCTATGCTTTCCCCAATACTTGCTTTTCCTTTGTTGGATCTTGGACATGCATATTCAAAAAGGTTTTAAAGGTCTAGAAGTTAAAAACACAAAAATTGCGGTGTGGTCATCAACTTTTAAAAGTTGCTCCATAACATTTTGTGCAACTTTTTAGTTATGACATTGCAATTTTATTTGTTCATGTAGTAGTTTTATTTTATCTTTTTTAATTGCCAAATCTCTCTCCCTTTCTTTTATTGTTTAAGTTATCAATTTTTTCCTTGGCATGATGATGATTTCTATATGTCAAATTATTCAAACATCTGAATTACTTACAATTTGTAAATAACAAATAATTAAAATACATATACAAATTACAATTATTTCAATGAATACAAAATATATATTAAACAACTTGTAATATTATAATGAATTGTTCATTCTTTTAAAATTTCTAACCATTTCCAAATAACAATTCATTCAAGCGTACAAATTTCAATGACTTCACTATATATTAAACAACTTGTCAAATTATAATGAAATTTGTCTCCATAAAAAATATATTTAAAAAGGACTACACTAACCTTTTCTATAGAAATAATTTTCAAAAACCATTCTAATGGTGTATCCAATGATTGAATTTGGTGTTTGCTAGCTTCCAATAGCATAAAACTTATATTTTTTGTCAGAGCAACATACCTAGCAACAAACAAAAAATAGAATATGGGTTAGTAGGGACCCAAATTTCCCTTGTAAACAATTTTTTGTGTTTTCATATAGTGTGTATGCACTATAGCATGGACACATTATAAAGCGTGAATGCACTATGTGAAATCTCTCTCTCTCTCTCTCTCTCTCTCTCCCATCCCCTACTCTCTCTCTCCCCCACCCTCTCCCATTCCCTACTCTCTCTCTCTCTCTATATATATATATATATATTCCACCCTCTCCCATCCCCTCCCTCTCTCCCTCTCTCCCTATCCCACCCTCTCACATCCCCTACTATCTCTCTCTCCCTCTCCCTCTCCCCTACTCTCTCTCTCTCTCTCTCTCTCTCTCTCTCTCTCTCTCTCTCTCTCAGAAAGTATACAAAAAATGAACAATTTGTCTTGTGTGCTCTTGTTCAACTTTCCTCATGGTTGAGCATTGATAAAATCAACTTACGTGATATTGTAGATCTCTGTGTTAGCTATATGACCATATTATTTATTTCAAATTTAGACTATTTAAACTCTTTCAATTATAATTTATTTTGAGTGTATGCCTATTTTATTTAAAAACCAACATGTACTAATTGGGGTGTAGATTTTAGTGTGTTCATTGAATTTCACAACTTAGTTTTTTAGAAACTAGACTCCATTCTATAGACTTTGGAAAAAGGAAGTTTTGATTTTAGATTAGTTGTCAATCATTTATAGGGGAAGCATAGAAATATTTAACATTTTTGGGATGTGTTCAAGTACAAAATTCATTTTAAAAAAATACACATTATAAAATTACCCAAAAAATTTGGGATAAACTACACGGTGTTAGGTAACTTTTGACTAGAGCAATTAAAGAATTTTAAAAAAAAAGTTAAAATTTTAGGGGGGCCACACTTTGCACTATGTTACATTTTTCTTAAAAAGTAGTACCACTTTCTATAGCCCCTTTATTTGAGGACCTAAAACTAAACCTTTTTGAAAAAAAATTAGTAGTTTAGAAACTAGATTGAAAAGACTACTAGACTTTTTAATGGTCATATCTTAAAATTTCAAGCGTAATTATCTTCAAATTCTCATCAAAGTTCAAAAATTATTGATTTCAAAAAAAGAGTGGCCACTTATACCCCCCTTTTGGTACCACAACTTGGTGCACTTACCCTTGTATGTTATTAGATCAAACCCACATTTTACTTTCTAATCGTTGTGGTAGTAGTAAAATCCTTTTGATTAAGGTTGACCTAACAGCCATTTGTAAATCCTTTAATAAGGTCACATTCTCAGGGAGTTTTCTAAAGTCCTATAATAAGGTCACTCCTAATAGGGTGATTAAATCCTTAAACAAGGTCACACCTAACAATGTGTTTTGTAACCTTTAATAGGGTTGGCTCCTTATAGAGCTTAGTTCAGAAGAGTGAAAAGTGGTAGCATGTTACTTGGTGGTTTTCCCAAATTGGGTTTCTATGTTAAATATGATGTTAAACATTTTTGTGAATGATTTTTTATGTGTTTATGCTACTTACTATATATTGTTTTTGAAATGTATTGTTAAATGTGCTATTATTATGAACTAGTTGACACATATTGAATAGAGACCTGAAATAAATTGAATATGTTGAACAATGATGAACAATTTTATTCGATATGATGTTCATAAGTTTGATTAAGTTTGTTTTAGTTGTTAAACATTGATTTTATACATCTAGACCTAAGGATAACTAATTCATCCCCCCTCTCAATTATTATAAATATTCCAATTGTATATGTAAATATAGGTTTTTCATCTACTTTTAAAAATATATTTGAGATGACATGTATAGAGATAGATACATAAAAAAGAAAGATTGGTCTTCAATGTATATTTTGTTTGTTATAATTTATATTTAATGTCAAACTTTTCAATAATTGATTATTTTTATCTTCCACCATGTTTCCCCTATCAAATCTATGCCATTTTAAAAAGTAATTATATATTCTTGAAGAGAACTCTCTCCTCTAGTGTGGTATATAATTTCTTTTTATATCTCCTTTTTTTTTTGAATGAGAATCTTCATAAATATAAACCTACTTATTAGAAATACATGTATGGTTGGCACTTGGATATTCTATTTATATGTTTTATTGATGCTAGGTTTTATCATTGATGACAACATATATTTTTGAGTTCATGATAGATAAAGATTTTATACATTACAAAGGATTATTGGTAAAAAAAAGTTGGCACATAATAGGTTAAGCTATGTGAGCTTAGAATTATTTTCATAGACGAGTATAGATCCTACATCTATGTTTTCTTATATATCTATTGAGTAATGGATGAGTTAGAGTACATTTGGTGAAAACTCATAGCAGACTAGTGTGCTGAAAATAATATCACAGATCTAGATGTTGAGAAATTGGATATATATTATCAATGATATGGAGTTAAGTTTAGCAAGATTGGATCATGGTTGAAGACATGTTCATGAAGCTAAATTCATGATATAAATTCTAAGATATCATTTCAAAGACATGTTTATGAAGCTAAGTGAATTAAGGTATGTGTTTTACTAGCAATCGTTTGTATTGGTGTAACGTGTTGATCGTAATTGTAGAATGTGTTAGTTATATTGTAGCATGTAGGAACCTTATTGTAATAATCTTAATGGCTCTTAATAAGGAGTCTATTACTTAGCAAGGTTCTATGTAATTAATTATTCATTGTGGAAGCTAAAATAGGATCACCCACTTAGTTATTTGAAAATGGTATAAAGGAAAGGCATTTTCCTTGCATGAAAGATATTACATATACTATGTTTTCAAAGGATGCAAGTTTGATTTTTGAATAATTTGAGAAGAGTAGAGTTTGGTTTAGTACATGGTATTGAGCTTCAAAGGAACTGTATTGTCAATTGAGTTGTAGTTTGGTCAATTAAGTGTTTTGCATATGTTATCTTGAAGTATTGATATTCATATTACTTGGATCAATTTAGATAGTGGATCTAGATGTTTCCTAATTACAATTAAATAGGGTTAGAACCTTAGAACAAGGTTTAAAGGTCTCCTAAAAGGGATTTTTCCTTTAATAGGGATTGTTGTACTCATTGTATTGTAATTAGCTCACAATGTCATCAAATCCTTTCATAAGGAACTTATATATTAGACACTATCTTGTGGGTACCATCCTTACTAGGATTTTCCCTCTGATTAAGGGGTTCCCTAGTCAAAATATTATTGTGTCATTACATGCATAGTTTATCTCTTTTTATGATTCATTATATTGGTTATTGAATTTGGAAATAATAAGTTGGATTTAAGTTTAATTTCTCACAACTAATTCACCTTCCTCCTCCTTTCAGTTGTGTGTGGACTCTACTTCTTAAAAAAATGTGTTAGAGCATTAGGCCCCTTTTGAAGGAAATCTTAGATACTTGAGGGGATCCAAGGAATATAGGAAGGAGAGTCCAAAATTTGATGAAGAGAACTATGACATTTGGAATGATAAGATGCAAACTTAGTTGATCTACATGTGAGTTGACTACTCATTGATTACAAAGAAACATGTTATTATGAATAAGTAAAGAGATATATTTTCATGTACATATGATGAAAACAAGATATTCCTATGTAATATGATTCCAAGAGAAGAACTGACCACTACACTTCCTGAATAAAAATTGTTGAGGTAAAGGGTTGTGATATTTCTCATAAATTTTGGACTAGATTAGAAATATTATATTAATGTGATGAATATACAAAGACACCAAGGTTGTAGAATTAGAAATCTAAGCTAGAAAGTTCCAAAATATAAGACATGAATCTATTAGGTAATATGTTTAAAAAATACACAGATTGCCATATGTATAAAGAGATCTAGAGGAATGATATCAGAAGATGAGGTATGCTACAAAATTATGACATTGCTTATGATAATAAGATATATTCTCTTGAAGAAGTTATTTGTCTTATAAAATATTTTAACATATAAACTTTAATTGGAATATTGTAAAATTTGGAGACTAGTAGATTAAGAGATATTTTACCTGGAGTTGAAACAACTTTCAAAGCTAGTGTACATAATGATAACAGGGTACTAACAAAATGTGTAAGCACTAGTAGATACTATGCTAAAGATTGGGCACAAGGTCAAGAAAAAGAAAGAAAGACTTGTTAGTATTTTAAACTACCAAGCAAAAACCACCTGATACCAAGATGATGAAGGAAAAATTAGTCTAAGGATTAGCTATTTCCTATGCTCAACTAAGAAGTCCTCAGATTTGGACCCAACTTCAACAAAATCATAAAGATTTTCTATTGTTTAGGCATTGCAAAACCAAGGCGGGTGCACCTGAAGGGTAAAAGGGTTCAAAAATAAATATCATCTTTACACTTCACTCTCTTAGTGATATTAATTCACAATATTCATCCCTTACTGTAGATATTTGGTCACAAATTCTTCTTAGATTTACATATAATTATGGGTAACAACATAGATGGGTAAAAGCACAAACCTATGTCACCTTTTATAAAGGAAAGTGATATCATAATTTAAACTCTTCAACTTTAATGTCATAAAAGTGGAATTTTTGTTTAGAATTTGAAGATGATGTAAACTATTGAAATGTGTAAAATTGGATGAAGTTTGTGTCTATAATTTTTTTTTAAAAAATTGAGTGAAAATTTTATTTATTTTTGAATTTTTAAAGTCTATTTTTATGTATTCTATATCAAAGCATTAGCTGGTATTTTAGTGAAATCTAAATTATTATTTTTGTTTCTATAGATTAAAGTATTCAATGGGCAGTAAAAGGAAAAGATCAAGGAAATATGATAGAATAAGAGATGACAAAATGAAAGGTTAGACAAAACGTAACCAAAACCAACCTACTGAAATTCTTGAAGAGGATTAGATTCATGAAGAGAATGAAAGTAATCAAGAGGAAGAAATTGGCAATTCTAATGATAGAAAAAAATTAGAAGGCATAGCAAATTTGATCGATTTGGATGAGGAATACTTTTAAACCAAATTTCATCTAAAGATATGATAAATGATAACACTATAAGAAAGAATTGTCAAAACATGTGGGATGAATATTTCAAAGATAAGAATATATTTGGATAGGCACAATTATTTGTCAAGTTATTTAGGAGAAAAGATATGAGACCTATTTTGGAGTTGTTGGATGTTGATAATAGGAAAAGCAGGTGCATAATATTAATAAAACAATAGTTGAGAAATTGGAAAATTCTTATGACAAAATTGACAACACAACTCGAGGAGGTGATTTGAGTAATCCATCTAGATCATTGATGACTACTATATCTAGTAGAAAATTGACACATAGAAGATAGGTACATGCAATTTCTAATGTACTACATATATCTAGAAGAATTGTTCAGAGATACTTCAAGAGAATAAATATGCTAGATGATAACATTGAGAATAAATGGGTGAATATTTGTAGAGTTCCTCAAAAAGATAGAATTTCTAAAGATGGAAAAAGACAAGTTATTGAATTTTGGACCACACATTCTCATGTTTCTTCTGACAGATGTGATACTATACAAATTAAAGATCAAGAGACAGGGGCCAAAATTGAACATCCAAAACATTTCATAGATATAACCCAAAGTGAATTATTTCAAAGATTCAAGAAAGAATTTTCTAATGTCAAAATATGATAGAGAATGTTTGAGAGTTTGTGTCCTTCCTTTGTACGCATAAATAAGATGCGTGAAACTTCTTATTGTTGAAATCATGTTGAATTTGGTCTACACTTGCAATCATATAAAAAAGGTATGGCAGTACTTGAACCTAATTTGTTCATCCCTAGCGGTACAACACAATTTTTGATTTCCATATTATGTGATAAATTAGAAGATTCAGATGATTTCAAAGTGCAATGCATCAAAAATCAGTGTCAGGATTATGGAGATTTACACAAATTTTCAATGCAAATTGAGAATATTAATGAATTGACACTAGTTTCATGGATGAGATATGAATATGAAACATACCAAAATAAGACACGAGATGAATCCAAAAAAAATGTATTGAAGGAGAGTGAATTGCATTATGATGAGTTTATGACCAAGTTCTGTCCATTGATATATCCACATATCCAACATTGTCATGGTGCAGGATGGCAAGCTAAATAGTTTCGTGATTCCAAAAATTATTTTCCACCTAGTTGTATGCTTTTAGTTGTAGATTTCTCTGAGAATTATACATTTGCACCTCAAATAGAGCTTCAAGGGCAATATTATCATTCTGAACAAGTTGCAATATTTGTGCAAGTGACCTATAGACATGCACAATTTGAGGTGGATGAGATAGAAAGGTTGGATGAAGATGAACACATCATCATCAAAGAGGTTTATTTATATGTTAGTGATGATAGAGTTCATGATAAGAGTTATGTGGCTCATTATTTTGCAATGTTCTTTGAAGATCTTAGAAATTATGGAATAAATGTTTCAAAGCACTAGATTTGGTCTGGTGGATGTGCAGGTTAGTACACCATGTGAACTTACACATTTATTTAACTTATATTTATTTGTACATGCCTATTTTGATTTGATACATGTACACAGATACTTTTTTCTACTTATCATTTCATGTTCATGGGATAATTCAAATATGCAAAAGCATTTAATTGGTTAGCAATGCAACATGCTAGAACCAATGTTAGGTTTTTATGGAATTTCTTTTAAAGTGGACATGAAAAAGGGGAGCATGATGGAGTAGGAGCATGTATAAAGCATACACTTTGACAACATGAACTTGTAGGTAAATATGCATTTAATGTGCATGTTTAATACTAGTAGCACATATTTTAAATTATATATGCATGTTGTATGTACATACAGGCAATAGGATAGAGAATGCAAATCAAATTGTTGAATGGTGCAAAGTTCATTTTGCTACTCAAGATACTGAATACAATAAGCATTAATTTTGGGAATTAAATGGTGAACTTTATATTTATGTTTAATGTATTTTTCAAATTCTTGAGTTTTTTATTAAATATTTATTTTGAAATATGACAATTAATTTTTGTATTTGTAACAGATATAGATCGATCTAATCCTTACAATTATCAAATGATTCCTAGCATTAGAAGTTTACATCAAGTGATGACTACAAGAAACCATAAGCGTCCAGTAATTAAAGTAAGAGAGAAAACATGTTTTTGTGATGACTACATTAAGGACAATCTAGTGAGTGCATGTGAAAATATTGTGAATGGATATGTTTCACATTGGAATTTGAAGGAGATAGTTAGAAAGGCTCCTTTTGAAGATGTTGACATTCATGATCCTGTATATTTAGTTGATTATAAACACATTTCTAATTTAGTTATGGTAGGTTTTTGTGCATATATATATATATATATATATATATATAGACATGAATATTCATTTTAAAATTAATTTATATTTATCTATTTTTATATACATGTAGGAGATATTTTTCTAGTTCAAGCCTTACTAGATAATGCGAAAAATGTGGACTATTATCTTTTAAGATGCACAAAAGAAAAACACAAGTTGCTACTGAACAGTCATATCCAATTGGGTTAGTTGTTATTGAAGGAACATATTATCAACAAACAAGGGTAACTGATAGTGGTATTGGATATATTGAATACAAGCCTGGAGGAAACTTTTTACATTGCAGTAACCATGTTATAGCAACCAAGTTACAATTTGAAGCAATACAAAGAAGAGGACATTGTGGAAATCAAAAGTTCAAACTGTCTATTGAAGAACATGAAAAACTTCTAGAGATAATAAAAACTAGAGAGGATCCTAGCAATACAATATTTGTAGAGCTCTAGTTTACCTATATACTTATTCTGGAGCTCTAGTTTAGGTATGTCTATATAGCTCTTATACTTTTACATTTAATTTTGATAGGATATTTGTTTTATAAATTTTTATACATTGGATCATTTATCTTGGATATGCAAAATTAGAAATGTTATGTTATTTTTATTTAAATTAGACATGGATATCTCATTTAAGACAACCTCTTAAGACCTCCCCTTAAGACAACCTCTTAGGACCTCCCCTTATGACTACCTATTACCTAACCTCCTCTTAAGACCACCTATTAGGACATCCCCTTAGTACCACCTTTTAGGACCTCTCCTTAAGATAACACCTTTAGTATTTGTATGTATCTATATACATTGTTTATGTTTTCTTATGATTGTTAATGTTGTTATGTATTTATGTACATATAATCTTTATGTTCTTATATATGTATTAACTTTTATTAATTAAATGTTGTAACATGCATTATTTAGGTCATACTCTTTATATGTTCTTATGTACATGTGTATGTTATAACCGTACCTGTGCATTAATCTACATTATTATATATGCATAATTTAGGATCTCCCCTTAAGACATGTCATAAAATATAGTTAATTATACTTAGAATAAGGCATTAAAAACAATAACATATACATAAACATGAATATTGAAAACATAAATGTCTACATTTAACATGAACACATTTACATACATCTATGAAATAAAATATAGATGAATATTGAAAACATGAATAAGGCATTAAGATGAATAACATATACAGAAACATGAATAACACATACATACACATAAAATATTAAGACATTAAAAGATCAATAACATGTACATAAACATTAATAAAAATATGAATATTGAAAATATGTATTACATTTTTTATTTTCGTATGTATTCTTTGTGTTCTTATATGTATTCTTATATATAGTTCACATCATGTATTTTTTACTAGTAATCTTTATGTTCTTAAAAAAGTACATCTATGAAATAAAAAATACATTTTAATCTACATTCTTATGTATAATTTAGGATCTCCCCTGAAGACATTTCATTAAATATAGTTAATTACACTTAGATTAAGGCATTAAGATGAATAACATATACAAAAACATAAACATAATATGTACATCTATGTAAAATAACACATCTATGAAATAATGTATACATACCCATGTAAAATGTATCCAAAATACCATATAAAACATCTCCAAAATACCACATCAAATTTCTCTAAAATACCACATGTATCAAATGTATCTAAAATAACATGTACATCCATATAAAAGTATCTGAAATAAGACATGTATCTAAAATAACATACATATCCATATAAAAGTATCTGAAATAACACATGTATCTGAAATAACATACATCAAGCTAGATATCAAAGTATCTAAAATGACATGTATATATAAAATATCCCAACATCAATGAAATAGACATGTGTAAACTAAGATCAACCACATCCCCCTCCTGATTCTTGACCCCAAAAGGCTCTACAATTTGAATCTAGACCCTATTTCAAATGAAAGAAATTTGTAAAATTATAAAATTATACATATGTATACATGCATGTATTATATCATATGTACAATATATATCTATCAAATATATTATAAAAAATACATAACATACATGTGACTCATGTTGTGTAGGATTTTTTGGGGTTTGAAGATCTCCAAAATGCAATAGACTATCACTAAGATCCTATAGAACACACATGTACATGTAAACAAGTTAAATTGAATCACTCAAGAATATATATGCATAGACCTAAGAACATACATATAAAAGATATTGAGTAGGCTAAAAAAATTGTATACATGTGTAAATTATAGTAACAAATAAATATAAACATATATAAATTTACAATATTTACCATAGCATCATGTAATGCTTTGCCAATCTGACTGATATCTGAGTCATGTAGTGATAGAGTAATCTTTGACTCACGGAATGTAAGTGCTCTAAGGCCAAGCTATGTAGGAGTAGGTGCTATAGAATGTGTAGGGATATCCTCCTATCTCTGTGAGGGATGTGATCCTGCTATGCATGAAAAAATATGGCTGATGTGTTCACCAGTGTCATGAAGAGGAATCCCCGTGACTATCAACAATGTCTGATATGATCCAAGAAGATTAGATGCTAAATAAGATGCCATATGATGCAATGCATCCACATTTGATATAACTAAAACCTCTAGCAGCGATGGTATATCTACTATCCCATATAGATCATCAACTCCTATGCTAGACGATGCACTTGTTGAAATGGGACCATGAGATCGTGACATATATCTGTCACTTCTATCTGAAGATATCTCCTATAAGTGTGTGGAAACTATGGAAATGCTAGAAAATATCTAACTCCTGACTGTATCATCAAGAATAGTCAAACTTGCAATAGTCATTTATGGACCTCTCGACATGACCAAAAGGTTTGGACCCACCATTGCCCATTTATTAACAGGCACAGGGGTGTTCGTAGGTCTAAATCTCTCTGAAAATCAGCCTTGACCCTATCCAGCATGACCTAGAAAATATTTATAATTGACATCATGATGTAAACAAAATTCAACAAATAATTGTTTGCAAAAAGAGAGAGGAAACTCATCCTTCTATGGCCACCTGTGATGCACAACTAGTCACCGAGGATATATAAATGGAGCAACAAGCTGATCTATGCACTTAATCATTGAATAACCTCTAACCCTAGCCCTATCTAAATAAAATGGAAACATGGTTTTCACCATAGCAGTGGAGACCTCACCATCAATCTGTAAATACTTCACAGTGCCAGTGACATTGTAAGAAAGGGAAGAGTAAAATATCTCAATACTAATATCATCAAATGGGTTGCATGCAGAGATCATCTCGATTATTTGGAAAAACTCATCTCTAATAAAAAAAATCTTCTCCCTATCAGGGAGAGTTGTAGAAGCAAACAATGTAGAATCAAGATAGTTGAGAGCACGAGATAATCTAGCAATACTATCTACAAATAAACATTGTCTCTCCTCAGTATATGATGTCGGTCTACATGTTGTGCTTGACTCAACACTAGGACCACCTCCCTAAACACTATCCTCCCCTGAGGACGTAGGTTCTCCACTAGTACCAGATGCCATAATGATTTATGCAAAGATCTCTATCTATAAATGCAGAGTTAAGAAATACATACATAAGTACATATAATTTAACTGAAAGTTAAATTTAATTTAAAACCTATATTTATATAAATATGTACAAAGTTGAATGTAACTAAAAATATACACATGTTATTTAGTACATCTAGCTCATGTAAGTGAACATCTAGCTCAAATATGCACATGTAGCTCATGTATGTGAATAAAAAATATGCATGTATGTTATTTAGTACATCTAGGTTTACTATGTTAATGTTTTCTAAAATGTAACTAATAGATTTTTAAAATGTAATGTTATTTAGTACATATAGGTTTACTATGTTAATGTAACTAATATGTTTGTAAAATGCTATGTTATTTAGTACATATAGGTTTACTATGTTAATGTAACTAATAGGTTTGTAAAATGTTATGTTATTTAGTACATATAGGTTTACTATGTTAATGTTTTCTAAAATGTAACTAATAGGTTTGTAAAATGTAATGTTATTTAGTACATATAGGTTTACTATGTTAATATAACTAATAGGTTTGTAAAATTCTATTTTATTTAGTACATATAGGTTTACTATGTTAATATTTTCTAAAATGTAACTAATAAGTTTGTTGTTAATGTTTTCTAAAATGTAACTAAAATGTTATTATAGGTTTGTACTATGTTAATGTTCTATCAAATATAATTACTTAGTTATCTAAGTCTCAACTTGAATTTTCTATGTTTGAGATCATGCAAACTCTACATTTATGATTAAATGTACATATTTAATTAAAAAATACTATATAGTTTTCTATCTTTAACATATCAATATCTAACTATAAAAAAAAACTAACTAGTCTAAATAATCAACTACTAAAAAAACTTAAAATATAATTAAATTAATTATTAAAACACTTTAAAAAAATTCATTTAATCAATACTATCATGTAATAACTAAAAAAATTTAAAAAAACAAAAAAACAAAAAAAAAATGCACCTACCTGTTACGAATGAAACACCCTAATCACTTGATAACCACAACAATTAAATGCAATAGTGAAATGATTGCCAATAGCTATTTTTCAGTATTTATAAACCCAGTGGGGTTCTAGCTGAAACCCTTTCAACCAAAAGGGTTTCTGCCGAAACCTTGTCTACCATGTCAGTGCGGGAAAGCATCACGTCTATACAACTAAATAAATTTCAACTGAAACACTTCCAGCCAAAAGCCTTTGGGCCAAAACCCTGATGGATATCACAAAGGGTGATATAGGTTTGTGCTTTGACCCATATCTAACCAAAAAAAATTAGATGCAATCCAGGACTAACCAGCTATGATACTCTTCATACATTGAAGTAATACTCATTTTATTTTTTTGAGATTTTGCTTGATGCTTATTCATGATCTCTTCATATGCAACATGAAATAATTGATCAGTGCATCATTTGGAATTTAGAGTCTACCCATCTAATTTGACCTAATTGATTCCATAACAATCAATATTATCAACAATTTTCCCTAAAATTCATTCTTATGCATATCAATATTACTGCCTTGAAATCCTATCATATCACTGAAGCATTTACTTAAATAATTGAATTAAAAGTAATAGAAAACTAATATACAACCTATCCTAGTTACACTAAATTGAATAAGCTTTGCCCTTACAACCTGAAGATAGCTAGTCGGTAACAATGGAGACAAGATTCAAAGAAAATAGATATGGCGGTGATTCATTTTTTCATTAATTTTCATTGAAAATCATATAAAAATTGGAATAAAACTATAACAACGCAAGACAAGACAACATGATCCTTAATTGTTAATGTATCTTCAAATTTGCAGCAAAAATACATCACAAAATTGACATCAAGGAAACTGGACCAAATGCAAGTCTAGCAAAAACTAAAATAACAATTTGGACCTTTTCTCTAGCCTTAGAATCTCATTTATATAGCATGAGATGCAACAAGCTTCAGGCCTAGAGAATACTGATAATTGTCCTTAAGACATAAATATATTTACAAAAGTTACTATCATAAAAGACAAAAATTGGTGCAATAGAATGGTTTTCCTCATGAATATTCCTTTTAAGGGACTACTTCTACTATAGGTTCTTTGTTGTTGGGGAATTTTGTGATTGGATTTGATATAGTTTGTTAGAGTAAATAATTAATTAATTGTTAATTATTTATTCTATTTACTTAAGATTACTTAGGTTAATGCATTTATTTAATATTTAGTATTTAATAGTTGTAGTGGTTAGTTGATGACAACACGGGAGTTTTTTCCCTTCTAGCATGTTCCACCTTTTATGGATATGTGCTGAGTTGTCATCCTTATCTTCTACCACCTTCCAGCTTGTTCTACAAGCTTCCTTGAGGTCTTTATAAGGGACCTCTCTCTCTTTGTATTTTCATCACATTATCACATATTGTATATTGTAAATACATATTCTTCTTGTGTTTTCATATGTGGTCTCTCATGTCCATTTAGGGTTTTTCCCTTGCTCCATGCTCTTCCTCTTCTTGGATTCTCTTTGACAAGTTCTCGCATGCAGGTGATCTTGGGTGTCTTCGGAGTTGGCTCTCCTCAACTCCAACATAGTTGTCATTCCTTGAAGTGTGTGACCATTGGACTTACTTGTGATGGACTAGGCTCTTATATTTGAAGCTAAGTTTAACTCATGGTTCTCCATCTAGGTCATCTTGTACTGACAAACTAACAGTTATACTTGATTCTTCTGCTACCAAGTCATCAATTTGAATTTTTGTACCTATTTATGCAGTTGATTGTTTATCCTTTTCTTCCTCTACATTTACTGGTGCATCAACTATTTCTAGTTCCTCTTGGTCCATCTCATCTTCATCTATTTCACCAAGCACTAACAATTTTGAAAGTACAAAAATTTCCCATCCACTTGTCAAAAAGTGTGTCATCTAGCCAATTAAAACTCAAAATATCATGTTGTTTCTTCAAAACATATTCTCCTAATTTATCTATTTCAATAAACTCCTCTTTAAAAGAATCATAAAATATTTGAACTTTAACAACTTCTTCAATTTTATTTGCCAACCATGCATTCCCTTTTCATTTATGACCCTATTTAGCCTAAGGCATAACAGATCATCCAATTCTATGGTTCATTCCTCTTTATCTTACAATTTGTCCATTTTATTCAGTGCATAGGGCAAAAGTTAAAAGTTTATACTCTTTTACTTTGAAAGATAATTTATGATTCTCCTATACAATGCAATTCTTTTATTATCAAAATCAGATAGATCATTAGTCATAGTCAAATGTCTTTTCTATTTGTTCACAAGACAAACTGATGACTGAGAAACATAAAAGAGTAACATTCATGCCTCTGTTATTCCATTTATTTAAAATTAGCTTCAAAGCATCCTCATTACTTTTTAGCTCATTCCATATGCTCATTATTTTTTTCAATTGTTCATAAAATCTAGGCCAACCAATCTTATCTACCTAATACATAGTTGTTTTTCTCAATTTGTCTTCATACTGGATATCTAGTTCCATATGTAATGCCCAAAGTTTGCTCTTTTCCTCTTCAAAATCCTCTACTGTATAATATTGAGGTCTCTGTGGGGTATGTGATAGCTCTATAAGGAGAATTGGTTTAAAAGGCTCAACTAGAGGATGAGGATAAGTAATTTTAGCTCTGCTAGACTATCCTTGGTACCATGTCATCTTGTTTTTAGGCTCCATTCTATTATGTACTTCTTTATTGTAAGCTCCCACAACCTACTCACATTTTTTTCTTGTAGTTCTAATTTTTTTTGTTTCTCCTTCTTGGCTATACCTAGGGTGGGGTTAATTGTTCAAACTTTTAGCTCTCTGGCCTCATCATTTGGGGTATCTTCCACCCTCTTAACAATCAAGTACCCAATAATGTCAATATCATCAGGCTAAGAGAAATTGGCTCTAGATCCTCTTCTCATAGACCAAATTACCAAGGTAACATGATCTTCACTAAACTTAGCACCTCTAAGCTCTTTTCTCACCTTTTCATCCACACTTAACTTCTTGGTAACAATGTTAAAAGCCATTGCATTTGCAATATCCCAATTTGGGAAGAGAAAAACCCTAGATGATCTTATCATTTCTCTTCCCTCCTCAAGGGTCAAATTTATAAATTCTTGCATCAATTATTCTTTTATTTGATCTTGTAGAGCTATCTCTTCTATTTCTAGATGCTCTACCTTCCTCTCCATAGGGTTTAACTCCTATACTCTATAATCAACAATAGTTAGCTCAAGGCTATGCATGGGAGGTTATTAAGGATTTCCTTTGTCTAATTCTATAATAGTAATAAAAACTCCCTCTTGGGATTCTAATTTTTTCATTTTCTCCTTAGTGATTTGTTCATCTCCTATATGCAAACGAGATTGAGTGGGTGTGTATTCTTCTATTTGGGATACTTGTTTTTCTTCTATCTTTTGCATCTTGGGCTTTGGCTCTTTAGGTATCTCTTCCAAAATAGTACTAGCTGATCCAACTATTTATTTTCCCTTTTCAACTGCATGTTATTTGTTCTTAATGATGAACTATAGCTAGACCTCCTCTGAATGACCAATTGTCCTAATCCTATTGTAGGGGTAAAATACAACCTTTTCATTACTTGTCTTGCCTTGTCAGGATAAGAATTGATAAAAGGGTCTTCTTTTCATTCATGGTCTCCATAACCTCTGAGAAAGTGATCATCAACTTGTTCATCTTATCTATTTTTGTCTTTGCATTTTTCAAAGGCTTATAATCTTGATGGGGACACAACCCAAGAACAAAATGGACACAACAGAAAAAGGGAAATTGTATTAACTAAAAAATAAGCTAGTACATTTAGTACAGGGAAAATAAACTTCAAAACATGCCCTCAGGGCTTACAATAGCATAAATGTGGAGATAATTTCTCCTTTCAGTACCTCCTCTCAAACTCCACTCTGAACTGCCTTTTACAATGTCAGGAATCTCCTTAAATAGACCCCGGAGGGTAATAGACTAGGAATACATTCTAGAAAGTGCTAGTAGGCATCCACTGACCAAATAGAAGGTTCCAGAAGCTACGTTAGAAGTCGGCGCAAATCTATAAGAATCCAAAAATGGTAACCGAACTTCCGGGAGGCATAACTTTTGAACCGTAGCTCCGATTGACGAACCATTTACATTTCCAGAAAGCTCTCAAAGTGCTCTATAGCCCTATGGACGAGCTTTTCTCATCCCCCATTTTTTGGCCCTTCTAAAGGTCATTTAATGCCCCTAACTTGACTTTGAAGCATTTTTAGGTCTCCAAAACTCGAAAAACTACAATAACTTTCAAACCTTGGGGTCTTTTGACTTGATTCTTTTTTTGGAATGCTCTAAATCACAATTACATTCATCCGACCAATTCACACCTTCTAGTTTACTGAAATGATGGCCCAATTACATACTCCTATTTTTTTGGGATTTTCTAGCACACTAATAGTGGAACTGTGAGAGTTGGAACCTTTATTTGACCCAAATGGGTGTCCAAAAATGAAAACACATGAAACATAAACTAAGTCTAAGTACATTTTTTTTGGGTGACACAGGATTGCCCTTATACCTCTAGATGCTCTTGCATCAGACACCCAGGGTATATTGAAAAGTGACCCTGTCACTTTATGAATGGTAGAGGAAATCCCAAATGGGAAACCTCAGCTGCTGAAATCTAATTTGAATCCTCGATCGGTCATCCTTTTCATTTGACCAAATACTCTTCATACTGCTTGTTTCTGGTACTCCTACCCACATGATGATCTAGAATGTCTTCTATCTCCTCCTTCTTAGAAGCAGGAATCGGACATGGCTCTAACACCAGCTCCTCATCTGCACCATCATCATGATACTCTGTTAAATTTGCAATGTTGAAAATGGGAGAAATGTGAATACCATCTAGCAGCTCCACCTCATATGCATTTCCTGAGTCATGTTTCTTCAAAATTTGGTAGGGGCCAAATTTCTTCATTTTCAGCTTGTTGTAAGTACCGGCTAAAAATCTTTCTTTTCGTAAGTGCACCATGAATAGATCCCCTACTTGGAATTCCTTATGTCTTCTCCTTTGATCAGCCCTAGCTTTATACTCTTGATTCATCTTGGTAATGTGTGCCTGAACCTCCTCATGTAGATGCTTGATATGTTTAGCAAATTCTTTCACTTTAGCACTTGTCCTCTTCCCTTGCTCTATCTTCCTCAATTCTAGTACAGTCCTTGGGCTATTCCCATATACAATTTGGAATGGTGAGTTTCTAGTACTCCTATTTATAGAGTTATTGTAGGAAAACTCTGCTTGTGGTAGAATCAAATCCCATCCCTTGGGCTTATCCCCAACTAAACATCTCAGCAAATTGCCTAGACTTCTGTTTACCACTTTTGTTTGGCCGTCAGTTTGTGGGTGATGTGTGGAACTGAATTTCAAGTCTGTTCTCAACTTTTTCCACAATGTCCTCCAGAAATACCCCACAAATTTAGTGTCTCTATCAAAAATTATGCTCCTTGGAAGACCATGTAGTCTTACCACCTCTTTGAAAAACAAGTCAGCAATATGGACAACATCATGAGTTTTGTGGCATGGAATGAAATGTGCCATTTTGGAGAACCTATCAACCACCACGAATACTGAGTCATTACCCCTTTGTGTCCTTGGAAATCCAAGAACAAAATCCATACTTATGTCCTCCCATGGCCTTGATGGAATAGGCAATGGCTGATATAGGCCAGTATTGTGACTAAACCCCTTGGAAACTTTGACAAACCTGGCAACTCTGTACAAACTTCTTCACATCCTCTAAAATTTGAGGCCAAAATAATGTTCTCTAAGAATGGCAATGGTCTTATCTCGACCAAAATGTCCTACCATCCCTCCATTGTGTTTCTCCTTAATCAAATTTTCCCTCATGGAACTCCTTGGAATGCACAATTGACTACCCTTGAACAACATGCCATCCTGAATCAAATAGTCTAACCACTTGGTTCTATCTATAGCAACAGGTTCTTTACAAGCTTTCCATGCTTCAGCAAAATTAGGATCCTCAGGGTACAAATTCTTGAGTTCATCAAACCCAACTACTTCAACCTACATTACTGTAAGAAACAACTATCTCCTACTTAGTGCATCTGCAACCCTGTTAGATTTTTGACTTCTATGCTTCAACACAAATGTATAACTCTGCAAGAACTCTACCCACTGCATATGCCTCTGATTCAATTTACCTTGGCTATTTAGGTACTGTAATGCCTGATGATCAATATAGAAAACAAATTCCTTTGGAAATAAATAATGCCTCCATTTCTTTAAGGCCTGAACTATTGCATAGAACTCTTGATCATAAACAGAATACTTCTTTGCATCATTCAATTTTTCACTAAAATATGCAACAGGCTTACCTTCTTGGCTTAATACAGCCCCAATAGCACTGCCACTAGCATCACAATCTACCTGGAAAACTTTTCTAAAATCTAGAAGTGCCAACACAGGTTGTTTTGTCACCTTCTTCTTTAGCAATTCAAAACTTCTCACAGCTACTACAGTCCATTTGAACTCTTTTCTATCCCCTCTTATTGTATCATTTAGGGGTGCACATATGCCACTGAAATTCTTAATAAACTTCCTGTAAAAACTAACCAGACCATGAAATGATCTTACCTAAGTAGCAGACCTTGGAGTAGGCCATTCCAAGATGGCTTTTACCTTCTCTGGATCCATTTTGAGACCTTCAGGTGATATAACAAACCCCAAATAGACTAACTCCCTTTTTGTAAAGATACACTTCTTCAGATTAATTAATAGTTTCTCTTCCCTTAGCCTTTCAAGGACACTACGAACATGCAATAAATGTTCTTCCAAAGTCTTGCTGAAAATTAAAATATCATCCAAATAAATAATAACAAATTTTCCCAAGAACTTCTTAAGTACCTCATTCATGAGCTGCATGAAGGTGCTTGGGGTGTTCGACAATCCAAAGGGCATGACTAACCACTCATAAAGACCCTCCTTGGTCTTGAAGGCTATTTTCTACTCATCTCCTTCTCGAATCTGTATCTGGTGATAACCACTCTTCAGATCTATCTTTGTGAAGTATTGAGCTCCACTCAAGCAGTCCATAAGATCATCCATCCTTGGCAAAGGAAACTAGTACTTGATGGTTATCCTATTTATAGCTTGAGAATCTGTACACATCCTCCACTCTCCATCCTTCTTTGGTGCGAGTACTGTAGGTACTACACATGGAATCAGGCTCTCTCAAATCAAGCCCTTCCTCAACAGCTCCTAAACCTATCTATTTAGCTCTTCTATTTCAGTAGGAGTCATCCTGTGAGCAGCCTTGTTAGGAAAACTAGCTCCTGGAATCAGATCTATCTGATGACTGATTTGCCTTACTGGTGGCAATCCATCTGGAACATTATCAGAGATAATATCTCCAAACTCCCCTAGTAAATATGAAACTTCAAGTGGTATTTCACTACTACCTTCTTTATCTTTCCTAGGAATCAAAGCATAGCATATATGCCGATGTTTCATGCCATCTAAAAACTTCCTTTCATCAACAAGACAAATCCTAGCACTGCTACATACCTTTTCACCTTCCTTTTTCATGGGCTTCAATTTGTGGTGAACTCCATCCTTTTTCAGAGAGTATGTGTTTGCATTTCCATCATGTATTGCATGTCTATCAAACTGCCATGTTCTACCCAACAATGGATGGCAAACATCCATCGAAATAACATCACAGAGAACTTCATCATGGTAACTCCCAATTTTGAATTTCACTAAACATTGTTCACTTACCAGACCTTATGATCATCTTTTACCCAAGCAATCCGATAGGGCTGGGGATGTTTCTCCCTCTTGAGCTTCAGCTCAGAGACCATCTCTTCTGGTACCAAGTTATCAATGCTACCACCATCAATGATCACATCACAACATTCATCCTCACACTTGCATCTAGTATGGAACAAACTCCTCCATTGTCCTGGTTCAATCTCACCACTTAGTAGGACTCCTTCATTTACCAAGGTCTCTCCTCTTTCTGCATCCTCTGAATGTGATGATTGTGCATCCTCATCCACATGAGCAACCCTAGCTTGGCCCTCAACTCTCCTATCTATCCTTCCTTGTCATTAAGGGCATTCAAAGGCATGATGACCTTCTTCATTACAATGGAAATAGGTACCACAGAAGCCTCCTCTTCCTTGTCCATGTCCTCTACCTCTTCCTCTCTGATTTCCAAAGTCTTGATCATGGGAGCGGTTGAAACCCTCATTCCTCTGGTTCCTTCTAGTACCCACATCTTCATTTTTCTTTTGGGTTTTATTGCAGCCTCCAGATGATTTACCACTTCCCCTTCCTCCTTGACTACACCCTCTTTGTCTTCCTTCAAACCTTTTATTCAGCTTCTCTTCAACTCGTAGGGAAAACTGGTATGCCTCTTCAACGCTGGTCATTCTTACCAGACTTAATTCCTCATGGATGCTAGGTCACAACCCACTGATATAATGAGCAACCTTCTCCTTATTTTCTTCTGCATGCCCCACTCTAATCAAGAGTTGGTAAAATTCCTCTGTATATTCTTGGAATAATCTTCTTGCTTTCTTTAACCCATGCATCTTCTTAAACAAATCAAGCTCATAGTCTATAGGAATGAACTGCTTCTTCAATTTTTCCACCATGCGATCCCATCTTGTGATCTTTTCCTTTCCTCTTCTATTTCTTTCCAATTGAACCTCTTGCCACTAGATTTTGGCATGGCCTTTCAGTTTGGCCTTTGCAAACTTAACCCTATCTAGGTCCCTGATATCCTTATACTCAAAGTATTCTTCTAGTTCATTGATTCAATTGATCAACTCATCTGGTTTTAGATTTCCTAAAAATACACCCACTTCAATTGTAGGTCTTTTTCCAAACTTAGTAATGGCCCTAAAGAGCCTTTCCTCTGCATGATTCGGAACTTCCCTGTCAAATTCCCCTTCTGGTCCCATTTCTTCTTCTTCATTGTCATCTTCACTTTCATCTCCTGTGTCCATAGTTGCTCCTCTACGGAGCTCCTCCTGCAATGCTTGTACCTGCATTTGGAGGGCTCTAACCTCCTCAGGATTAATAGCTCTATCCCTTCTGCCATGCTCTCTTTGTGGAGGCATCTTCTAACTCAAACCCACAACCACACAGTCCTGGTGCAAACTGCCTCATAGTCAGTGCTCTGTCTACACACTCAGGAAAACTATCTCTGATACCACTTGATGGGGACACAACCCAAGAACAGAATGGACACAAAAGAAAAAGGGAAATTGTATTAACTGAAAAATAAGCTAGTACATTCAATACAGGGAAAATAAACTTCAAAACATGCCCTAAGTGCTTACAATAGCATAAATGTGGAGATAATTTCTCCTTTCAGTACCTCCTCTCAAACTCCACTCCGAATTGCCTTTTACAGTGCCAAGAATCTCCTTAAATAGACCCCAGAGGGTTAAGGACTAGGAATACATTCTAGAAAGTGCTAGTAGGCATCCACCGACCAAATAGAAGGTTCCAGAAGCTGCATTAGAAGTCGGCGCAAATCTAGAAGAATCCAAAAACGGTAACCAAACTTTCGGGAGGCATAACTTTTGAACTGTAGCTTGGATTGATGAATTGTTTACATTTTTGGAAAGCTCTCGAAGTGCTCTATAGCCCTATGGATGAGCTTTGCTCCTCCCCCATTTTTTGGTCCTTTTTGAGTTCATTTAATGCCCCTAACCTGACTTTGAAGCATTCTTAGGAGGTCTCCAAAACTCAAAAAAATTGCAATAAGTTTCAAACCGTGGGGCCTTTTGACCTGATTCTTTTTTTGGAATGCTCTAAATCACAATTACATTCATCTGGCCAATTCAAACCTTCTAGTTTACCAAAATGATGACCCAATTACATACTCCTATTTTTTTGAGATTTTCTAGCACACTGATAGTGAAACTGTGAGAGTTGGAACCTTTATTTGACCTAAATGGGTGTCCAAAAATGAAAACACATGAAACAGAAACTAAGTCTAAGTACATTTTTTTTGGGTGACATAGGATTGCTCTTATACCTTTGGATGCTCCTGCATCAAATCTCCCTCAAAAATATTAATGAATTCTAAAACCCTAGAATAGACTCTCCTTTTTTATTTTTTAATCTCTTGTTCTTGGAGAGAAATTAATTTCTTATTACATCTTCAGGGAAATATGGTTGATGTTTTTGATCGCTAGTCATAGCCCTTTTCTTGAATATTTCAAAAAATCCTTCACTAACATTGAAATGAGAATGGGAGACATTCATTTTTTATGGTTCTAAAACTATATATAGAAACAACCAACCCCCCTTTGTAATTATGAATTGATGATAAACTATACAAGATGGAAAAATAGAGCCCTTAGACCTACCAGTCAATTCTACTTCCTCCAAACCACCTATTTGCCATAACATCTAAGCTATTCCTACCTTAAGAGGTACTTGGTAGGGAAGCACATGTGGAGTTCCTTGGAATCCATATACTCTTAAAACTATTGACACTAGATATGGTATGATGTCTGCCTAGTTATGAGAAACTTTCAAGTTAGTAGGGTTATCCATAGTCCTAATGAAATCTAGCAATGCCTTAGATATCTTGGGTTATCTCTTAATAATAGGTTCCTTAGTCTAGATGCAAAATATCTATCAAACCTTACAAGACTAGCATCCTTTGCATCCCAAGCCATATCTACACTCCAGAATTGAATTGGTAGAGACTCTCCATCATATTCTCTTGTTAACATCATTTCCTTTTCAAAGAAAGAAAATCCTCTGTACAAAAACATATGCATCAAAAAAGAATAAAAACAAAAGGTTTTCTCAATTTTGGCCTTTGCAATTCCAATTAGACCTATGTGAATTTCTTTCACTAAATAGGATGCAAAATAAAAAATAGTATCCACATCAAAGGAAGAGATCTATACCATCATATACATAAACTTTATTGGCCCATACTCTTGCTCATCTTGACTAAAGACCTTGCACAAAGTCATATGGACATCTATAGCCCTATAATTGAAAAACAATTTCTTGAAATGCTCTTTAGTTGATGTTGTAACAAAAGTTAAATTCCAACTAAGGCCAAGTGTCCTCTTAATGCCCCTTGCCTAATTTGATCCTTATGAGACAAGTACTCCTTCTCCAATCCTTGAAAGTCAATGACCTCATGATAATCTATGGTCAGGTCCATTCCAAAAACTTCTTGTATTTCTTCTGTAATGATTTTCATCAAACATTCCCCATCTTTTCTTGTTACCATCCCAGTTACTAGATCATAATTTTTGGCTACAATAGTGAGAAGCTCTAAATCCATAAAGACTCCAGGAACTACTAACTTACCTAAGTCAAAATTCCAGATATTTTTGTCAGGAGGAAACAATTTCCTTTTTGAAAACTAATTCTTAAATAGTTGTAACCCTATTTTAGAAGTTATGGCATCCCATTCCTAATTCCTTTTGTCAAAAAGGCCATCTACAATTTAGAGTCTAGGGTTTGCAGGAACTAATTTTTTATTTGGGTGGATTCATTAGTAGACTCACTTAATTGTTGTAGAAAATCATCATGAATATGTTGACCAACATATTCAACTTTCCCAAAGAAACCCTTTTTTGGAGGCATACTTGAAACAACAATGAGGAGATACCAAAATTATGTGTAGAAAAAGTTAATTATTTGGTCCTTTTATTTCTTCTCTGATTGCTGCAATGAATCACCAATAGAAAATTTCACAACTTAACCAAGCTAAAACTAGATTCTTCAACAGGTTCAGGCTCTAGGAAATCAAAAAACATATTCATACGATAAAATTCTTGGCTGTCCACACTACATTTTTTTATTAGTTCACACAAGGAGCTTTAATTCCCATGAATGGGTTTTTAGAGGAAAAATAGAATGGCATTCCCCTTTGAGTTTGAAAATAGGTTGTTGATTTACAAAAAATTTACAATCAAGAAATGAAAAACATTCTGATTCATCTTCAAACTTCTTAGTTTGTGATCAATCCAATCAAATTTTACATGTTATCCCTTTTCTCCTTAGTGGCAACTTGGAAATTATTCATTTATGCAGTCGAAAATATGTTGGGTGCTTGCTATGTTGCCAAGGATAAAAATCAAACAACTTCCTTTGGCAACATGATGACAACCCTCAATTTAATGTACATTAGACGATCAAGGTGACACTATGAAACTCCTCTGAAGGTGGCACATTATCTGATGTGTCAACCTCTCACTATGTCACCAAGGATAAAATATTTGTAACTTCCTTTGACAACAAAGAGACCATCATCAATCTTGAAAAGATCTGATAGTTCAGACCAATATCTTATTTCTATAAAAGTATATAGCTCTTGGCAAATGAAAATCTGACATCTGGCACCCATCTGATGATTTGGATCATGTGGCAATTTTTGCAAAGGCTAGTCCTGCCACTTTCTATATGTCAAACTCTCGCTATGTCTCTTTGGGTAAAGGTCATTCAATTCTAGAAAATGACATAGTGATAGCCCTAGATCAATCTAAGATCAATGGTGGAAAAGGTACATTGAAAGATTGTCCCTTTTCGACAAAGAATGAATGAGCATGGACACTTGTTACATCATTCTAACACACCCACTAGCCACAAGGGAAAAAGGACCCACATGGCCACGTGTTGAGTTCTCGCTATGTTGCAATGAATAAAGAATGATCAACTTTTTATGGCGACAAAGTGAGGCTTGTTGATTTAAAAACTAATCAACAATGCATGATGTCTTATTGAATATTTGTGCTTCTAATTGAGTCCCCTGAAAAATGTCTCCTTGTCGCTATGTTTCCATTGGTAAAGACCTTGTAATTTCTTTCAGTGACAAAGTTTCAACCCTTGATTTCAAGGAAGATCAAGGGTCACTATGATTCAACTAATTTTTAATCATAAGATATAATCTGCATGAATATTAAAATAAAATCTTGGGTTAAAGTTATTATGAAGACTTAGGGTGACGTCAGGTAGTGCAAATAAATTTGAAAGGTACCTGATAAAATAAAGAGGGGCATTCAAATGGTTTTTTTCTACACACACTTTTTTTTCAAAAAAAGGGCATACTATGTGAACATGGTTCAAAGGTTTTTTGGGGAAAAACTTAATATTGAAAAAATAACAAAACCAAAATTAGGGATTTTTTGGGGTCAAAAAATTAAAAGCACAAGACCCTAATTTTCACAAAGGGAATTGAAACATTCACTTGAAGATGCATCATGAAAATTTTTAAGTGAAAACTAGACCAACAAGATTGATGAGCTAGTTTCATCGATTAAAAGGAGATAATCTAGTGGTAAGAAACTACCCTTTATTTTTTGGTGTTGTAAGGAAGTTGGTCATTTTTCTTTCAAATGTGCAAATAGAGAACTAAAAGTAAAAGCTATAAAGCCTTACAATTAAAAAATTATAAGGGATTATTTGTATGCAACTGATGATGAAACTAAATTTAAGGAGATAAAATTCTTAGATAATGATGAAGAAGATGAGATATAATTTGTGGCTATTAAGAAAGATAGTCTTGTTAAGGAAGAAAAAGAACTTGTATTACATGTGAAAAAAATAAATTTGATTGGATAATAGATAGTAGGTGCTCACATCACATCACATCACGTCATGTCACATCACATCAAATCACATCATCACATCACATCACATCACATCACATCGCATCATATCACATCACATCACATCATATATATATACACTAGTACATTTGAGGTCATTTTTTGACCATTAGTGGTCAAAATTTTGACCCAATTTTTGACCAAATCTCGACCAAGTTTGACCAACCCATTCTTCAATAATTTTTTGGTCAAAATTTTGACCAACCTACTTGTTGGTCAAAATTTTGACCAATACATTGGTCAAAAACTTTGAAATATGTTGGCACAAGTTGTGCCAATCATTGGTCGATAGTTCGACCAATGCTTAGTCAAAAACTGCCAAGTATTGGTCAAAATTTTGACCAATGCTTGGTCAAAAACTGCCAAGTATTGGTCAAAATTTTGACCAATGATTGGTCAAAAATAGCCAAGCATTGGTTGAAATGTTGACCAATGCTTGGTAGAAAATTGCCAAGCATTGGTCAAAATTTTGACCAATGATTGGTCAAAAACAGCCAAGCATTGGTCAAAATTTTGAAAATGCTTGGTCAAATTTTTTTTAAGCCTACACTTGTTGAGGTCCACTTCAACAATCGCCCTTCTTATGAAATTATTATCGAAAACCTTTCTAATGAGATAATGTGTTATGAGCTCTTCATCAGTGGGATGGAACGTGAATCTAGGAGGTAGTTGTGCATCACCCATATCATGACTGTAACTAAAGTTAAGAGCCTCTATTATTGAATTCTCTTCCCTATTACCCATATTCATTTTCGTAATCCCTAGTAAGGCCAAAAATGGTACATCAAAATGAGTGAGAGGTTGAGTAATTTGAGATTGATAAGGGTAAGAAGAGGAAGAGGGCACCCCCTAGGGAAAAGAGACAAGTAGTTAAGGCACAAAAAGCACCATCTCAATAGGAGAAAGTTGTACCTCAAGTTGAGCATCAACTAGAGCCAATAGAAATGATACAACATAAACAATAGGAGGAGGAACAAACTAACAAATAGAGGGTTCCACTGCCTAGAACCACCAGTACATTTGAGGTCATTTTTCAACCATTATTGGTCAAAATTTTGACCCAATTTTTCACCAAATCTCGACCAAGTTTGACCAACCCATTGGTCGATAATTTTGACCAATACATTGGTCGAAACCTTTGAAACATGTTGGGACAAGTTCTGCCAAGCATTGGTCAAAATTTTGACCAATGCTTGGTCAAAAACTACCTGGTATTGGTCAAAATAAGCCAAGCATTGGTCAAAATTTTGATCAATGATTGGTCAAAAACAACCAAGCATTGTTCACAAATTTTTTTTACTATTATTTTTTATTTACATTATTATGTTGATATGATATGTTGTTATGGTACAATCCTTAACAATTTTTATGAAAATATAGCTATTAAAATGATAGAATTCATATTCATTCTCATTAGCTTTTCCATAGGATTATCGATAGAATTCTATGAATTCAATTTGCAAAATTTGAATTTGAATACCCAATTTCATAATCATGAGCTCAATGTAAAAAATTTACGACTATTACATTTAGAAAATGACCATAAATTCCCTTCTATAGAAATATAGAAATAAGGAAACAATGACATCTTTAGGTCATTCTGCCTCATGGGAAGAGTCTTGAAGTAGCATAAATTTAAGTATTAAAAAAAAAAATTCCTTTGCATTTTATAGGCCTATTAAGAAAAATAGCATTTGGATTCTACTACATTTATGTTGTTCAAGAAATAAAGTTCAAACTTTAAAAAAAAAATCAAACAATTACAAATAGAAATAAAGTAAACACCACAAATATTATCAAAATCACTTTCCAAGTTTTACATACTTTGATGGATGTCTTATGAGATGATTGAAGATTTGGTTAGCTTTTTTAGGATGTTGAATACTACTTCATTTGGAGTTTGAACATTTGTTATGTTATAGTAGATGACCTTTAAGTTTGTTAGACTTCCATATTTGAAAAGTTTACTTGAAATCAATGCTATGTCCAATAGTGCATTTAGATTCACCAATGCTTTGACACAATTTAAAATCCCTTCAGGAGTTGAATCTTGAGGAAACTTGACTACTTCATACATCATTTAGGCCTCCAAGTATTTTCAATAAGCTTCCCTTCCAAAGGATGTTGTTGATGAATTACTAGGGAAAGGATTAGGCAAACTAAGACTTATCATTAATTTTTCTTTTCCATCCATCTTGGTGAGATTTCTTCTAGTTGAGTTCAAATATTCCTCTCCTTCCCTTATACTTTGGCATTTTTGAATGACAACTCATGACTTTACTAATGCACTAATGTAGTCAGGAACTCCTTGGCTAGCCAAATACCTGTCACTATGTGTGTTGATTATCTATCTTGTAGTCTTCTCAAGCTTAAAAGGGTTTTTATTCTTCTCAATCTACTCTTTGATACTCTCACAAATAGCTCAAAAAATTTTATGCAATTTAAACAAGTCACAAAACCTATTGGCATTTACCATAATTTCCCCCCATATATTAAATTTAATTAGCTTGACAAAAAAAATTATTTTTTCATTTGACTCAAACAAGTTATTCTCCTAGGTTGTGTTGACATATTAGTCAAGTTTTTTATTAGTGACACATACTTATTCAGACTTTTTATGGCTTTCAAGCTCATTAAATAGCCTACAGTGTTTGCCATGTAATCTAGTAACTACTGAGAATTTCAATGGTTACTAAGTATATTCAGTTACTGTGAAGTGCAATAGTTCAAACCAAGTAGAATTAGGTAGTGTGAAGTCTAGCAATTCAACCTAAGTAGTTCAGTGGATACTAAAAATTATAGTTTCTACCAAGTTTATAGTTCATTGAATGTAAAGCTAGTGTTAATTGAGTTGTATGATTATTAGTGTTTACCAAGTGATTCAGTTTGTGTCAAGTTACACAATATCTACCGAGTCACTAGTGAAAACTGAGTTCAAGACTACTTTGAAGTAATTAGTATGGATCAAGCTTCTACTTCTAATGAGTGCATGATGATTCCAAGTAATGGAAGTGGATGCTGATTATTAGAACCTCACCAAGACAGTCTTCAAAATTTGAGTGTATTCATTTGGGCTAACTTTGTAATATTGGTGTTAACTTGTATGATGACCAACTTTATAATTTTGTAAATTGGATTGGTATATATATCTAATGTATTGTATCATATCTAATATAGTATGAAAGATAATGAACATGTAAGAATGTGAATGTAAGTAGAAGATAAAGATTAATGAAGGCCATATCAGCATAAGGAGTAGTAGTGACAAATCTATCACAAAAAGGTGATCAGTGCAATCAAGGAATCTCTATCAGCAATCTAGTTGTAAGTCAGAGATCTACTATTTCATTCTACTGGGTGAATTAGTCAAAATCCTTTCATAAGGTAGACTTAATAGTCTTTCTTAAATCTCTTAATAGAGTACATACTTTATTGTGTGTTTGTAAAACATCTAACAAGGTGGACCTAGTAGTTCTAATTGCTCCTAACTAGGCAGATCATTAGAAGTGATCATCATAAGCCTTAGCAGGCCAATTTTATGCTAAAGTATTGAAGTTTTGTGGGTTTCATCACCACCTCAATTTTACTTTCTATTTGGAAGGTTTCTCAGTCACCAAATCATTGGGTTCAAGTGTTGTGGATGGTTTTATATTTTTAGTTTCTTGTGCATGCAATTAGATCAATAAATGATAACTACTATATTGCTATAAGTGTTGAATTAGAATAAGGTTTTAGAGGTTACTAATTCACCCCTCCCCTCTTAGTAACCTAGCATAGTCTTGAATATTTCCAACAATTGGTATAAGAGAATTATGGTTCTCAAGAGAAAATTTAATAGCTTGAGAAAAGATCAACAATATGGAGATATTCAGATTTGATAAGGCAATTGACAATGAAAAGTTGGATTTGGAAATGGCCATTGAACAACTCAAGAAAGCTAAGGAGAAACTTACCCAATCCCTAAAAAGAAGAAAGGAACTTGCAAATTAGATGAATGATCATAAGTACATTGAAGAAATAATTGAATATTTTTTCCCTTCAAGCAGTTCAGATGAAGCAAATAATACAATCAAAGAACTCCTAGAGAAGAATGGTTCCTTGCAAGAAGAAGTAAGAAAGCTCAAAAGAGAAGAAGAAATTCAGTCAGTAAGGCTATGTGAAATCTTGGAATAGAGAAACAAGATAAAAGAAGAAATGGATGGAAGTAACAATGAAATCCAAAACCAATCCCTTCAGCATGCAGATCTTATGGATCGAATCTCCAATGCAAATGAGGAAATCATGAGCCAAAGACAAATCAATGAAAGATTAAGAAATGATCTAAATTTAGAAAGAAAAATCAATGAAAGAATAAGAAATGAGTTGAGATCTAAAAATAAAATCAGTAAAAGATTGAAAAATGACCTAAACACTGAGAAGCAAATCAATGAAAGAATGATGAAATCTCAAGCAGACATGATTCAACTGAATGAGTAAAATCTCTGTAGGCAAAAGGGTAAAGCAAGAATTGGATACAATGAAGAAGGTGAATCATTTGAACAAGGTGCTCAAAGGAATCAAAGACCTACTTGGAACCATTATGGTAAGTCATGTCATACATCAAACAAATGTTGGAGTAATGATAAAGCAAAATTTAATGAAAAATGCTACAATTGCAATCAACATGGTCACAACGCTAATGAATAAAAAGAAAAACCAAAATTTGAGGGAAAATGTCACAAATGCAAGAAACAAGGTCACAAGGCATTAGATTGTAGAAATAAATCATTCAATCTAGCAAAGCAAATTGTGAAAGCAATATCCAGTTGGGACTACAACACTTGGTGTAGATGTCATTACTCTAGAGAATATGGACACATTGGTATGAATTGTGTTAAAAATCACACAAGGAGAAGAGATACCACCATAACATGTTTCACTTGTACCTAACTTGGTCATCTAGCCAAAAATTGTATGAACACACGTAAAATTGAAGATGAAAAGAAGGAAAAAGAAGATAAAATTCAAAAGTAGATGAGGCAGAAATGGATTCCTAAAACTACCAAGGGTGCTAGTTCAAGTAATGATGGTCATGTCACTCAAGAAGTGGGTGACTCCACCATTTTCAACTAGATTTTCAAAAGAGATCTGGAACTACATTATCAAGATCACATTCAAATAGTTCTAATTGAAAGGTAACAAAGATCCAAATTAATATTCAAGATACACAAGGATCACTAAGGAAGATTGGTATCAGTTACCACTGAGTTACCTTCTCTATCGAGTAAGGTCAGGAGTTACAAGACACACTTGGTTACTGAGTCATGAAGCCTTCACCAAGTAATTAATAAAATAGTGGATGATAGCCTACCAAGCATAATGTCAAGCATGATGTCAACCTAGCTACCTTTGTACCAAGCATTAATGGTGAAGTTTTCACAAAAAGCATGAAATCAAATTCATTTTTCACTATAAAATCTACAATGCTATTGTGAAGAAGAAAATTCTAGGGCAATCAAGCAACTTCAAGAAAATTTGCAACAAAGTTTTCAAGGTTTTCATAGTTTACCAAGTAATCATGGCATGAAGTAGCTATAGCAAAGCAAAGAAAGAGTCTAAGATGTTGGTCTGAGGAGTTGAGTAGAAAGTGCCAAACTTCAAACTTGTGCTCATGATCACAGAAACCCTCGACCCAAGTGGAGCTCAATCACAAATCCCACTAAAGGTACTCCTTATTAATGATATTCATACTCATTTCAAGTGCTCTATTCAAGAAATTGGAACCTAGAAATGGATGATGCCCTAGGTGAATTGTGTGTTAATGGAGTTCTCAAACCTGAGCATAAAAATTTGGAAGACAAAGGTTTGACCCACATTGCTTAGATGCCCCAAGGTTTTCAAATCAAATGGATTAGATACATTCTAAGTTGGGTGCATAATGTTCAGCTATGGCTTGAGCAACCCATTGTGATCATAAAGAAAATGATTCATCACATCACTGGCCTCCCCATGCTCACTAAAGCCAAAACCACCAAAACCCTAGCTGAGTGGGATAGTGGAGACATGAAATTTAGTAGTGTGACTAATTTAGAACTAAAATTAAAGATACATGTGATAGCTCACAAGATATATAGTTCGAGCTGCCTTGATAGTGTATCATGTGAAGCTATGGATTTAGCTTACAAAGTTGTGAAGAACAATCTAGCTTATGACTTGGTAGATCTACTATTGAAGAAATTCAACAAGAACATGGAAAGTATTCAGACTTCCAAGAACCACCCCTACAAATTTGGCTCTTTATTGACTTGTTTGTTCTTCTATGTTCAAAAGTTCTTCCCTTCCAAAGGCATAGTAGAATGGAGAAAAGATGTGCCTGTACTATACCAAATTAATGAATACATTGCATAAATGGGAGAGAACTTTGTTAGTATTATGGAAAACTACTTTGAAGTATTCAAAGAGAAAATAAATAATAGATTCAAAATACCTAAGTTAGTTGAAGATTACAAAGATGATATATTCCTTATGATTGATTGTGACAAAGTCTACATTTAAGCAGTAAAACCCAGAATTGTATGGCTAAAACCTCTTCCATATGAAGTGAATATTGATAAGCCAAAGGATATTATTGTGGCTTTGATTAATGAACCTATTAATCCAAATGTATCATACTTTGGAACCTATGATGAGGCCAAGGAAAGAATAGAACTAGAGATAAAACTCCCTCAGGTAGTTAACAAGGGAAAAAGGAGGATAGCTAAGCTAAAAATTAGTACACCTCTCATGTTAATTGAAGGAAAAGGAGAAGAGGTAGAAGAGGTAGAGGATGAAGAGGAATTAGAAAAGGAAGAAGAACCTATGAAGAAGAAATTAAAGGTGATCATCACCAAGCCACCTAAACCATCCACTATAGTCTTCACAAGGAGGTCTAGGAAGAAAGGAAGTGATAATGTCCTTAGAAAACCTCCTCCCACCTTCCAAGAAAAGTTGAAACAAATGGAAGAAGGTGCAAGCATAAAAAACTTCAAATCCTTGAAGTATGAAACTAGGATAGAGGCAGAGAAGAAACAAGTGGAAGAACTAGTGTTAACCAAAATGGGAAAATGGAAGTATTTGCTAGATCAAATAGCCTCTCAAATCTCTAATGAATTGTTAGAAAAAATAAGACCAAGATGAGACTTTGTAATGCAAACAAAAAAATACATTTATGTATAAACCCTGAGGTAGTTGCTACTGAGCATGATAGGTACTGAGGTAAAAGAGTCTTTGAAGAAAAAGAAGAGAAAATGACTCTTAGATTTAATACATGTTTAAATTTGATCAAGGATATAGAGCATGTGGTTAAGAATGTCACGAGCATGTGGAAGAATTTTTATCACTTGCATAAACAAATTGACTTCCCAATAGATGTTAAGGATAATGATGATGATAATGATAATGATGAAGAAGAAACTTACATTGAGCACACTCATTTTGACAATGAGGAAGTTGAAGAAGATAAAGAGGAGGAAGCTACTGAGGAAGACAAAGAAGATGATGAGGAGATTGACCCAATGAAGATAGCAGCCATAGTCATTGCCTCACTTCCTGTCTCCCCAAGAAAACCAGCAGCCATATCAAGCTCAGAGATAGCTTCAGCAAGTTTGATTGTGACAACCATAGAAACTTCAAATGTCCAATCACTCTTCACCCCCATTCAGCTCAATGTATCTATAGTAGAAGTGACTTCCAATACATCTACCAAGCTGTAAACTCTCACTTCTTTAGCTACTGAGTCATCAGTTATGAATACAGTGGCTTCTACAATTTTGAGCTCTTCAATAGTAAGTACTTCAATTTTGAATACTATAGTTTTGTCTACTTTAGTTTTGGATTCAATTAGCATTCCTATTAATATTCCATCAGTTAGCACTTTATCCATTTTTGCTACAAGTCCTAGTATATCTACAATTGTTTCCATCTTGGATTAAAAGGCATTAAGTACAAGGATAGTTGAACCTAAGGTTCAACTGAGTACAAGATTTTTGGGTAGAGGAAAGGAGATAGATAAGGACATAGACTTAGATGAGAAAATAGAAATTCCCAAATGGGACATTGATAATCTTATTGTGAATCAAATGCACATAGTTGGTGAGCTCCTTCAGAAGAAGGCAAAGCAACAAAAATTGAGAGAAGAAAGAGATAGAGAATATAAGATTATTGATGATGCCAAAAACATTTTTTCTAAGGTAATAGTTATTGAGGTAGATTCTTCTCAACCTATTTTGTTGCAATTAGTAGAAGTAGTCCAAAAGTTCAATGAGGACACTAGTGGATAGGATAAGTTAATTAAGAAAGCTGAAAAGAAATTTGACAATAAAGTGCTTGAGCACATTGCTCAAAAAATTGTTATTCAAGAAGTTGAGATTTTATCAATTTTGACCAATCTTGAATCATCTTCCACCAATGTGACATCACTTTTTGTAAAGTTATGTGATGTTTTAGAGTTCATAAAGAAAATAAAGAGAAAACTAAAAAAGATTGATGAGGATCTAAAGCTAGTGCACAAAAATTGCAACTTGACTCTAGTTCAAGCTCTGCACATCATATGAAGATCATATTTCTATCAAACATGTAGGCAGAGTTGTTGAGAGAAGAAGCAAGGATCTAGTCTACACTAATTGATATTCAAAATACGATCCTTCCTATCATGGATACAATGTAGAAACATATTGTTTACTCAAAAACCTTGATCCATGACAACAACTTCTCTATTGCAAATCACATGATAGAACTCTCTACAGAAGTGCAAATTGTTCTACATACATGCAAGATAAAACTCTGGCACTTATTCTTAAGGTACATTCTAATTTTTTATCTCATATTGGTATTTCCATGTAAATAAGTTCTGAATAATTCTTTGGCATTATTGTCAAAAAGGGGGAGATTATTATTGTTGAGTCATGGTATGATGTATATAGAGACACATAGTATAGGGGAGAAACATGCTATGATAAGAATGTATATAACAGATGATGTATAGTATATATTACAAAGATAAATTTTAAAAATTCTCAAAACAATATATTCTACCGAGCTAGCATCACATGATGATGTATATAAGATTTTGGCTGATAAATTTTTTTTTTCACTAATTTCAAAGGGGGATATTATTGACATATCAGTCAATTTTGTTATTACTGACACACACTTATTCAGATTTTGTATGGATATCAAGCTCATTGAATAGTCTATAGTGTTTTCCATGTAATCTAGTAGCTACCAAGTATTTCAATGGTTACCAAGTATATTCAGTTAGTGTGAAGTGCAATAGTTCAAACCAAGTAGAATCAGGCAGTGTGAAGTCTAGCAATTTGAACCAAGCAGTTCAATGGTTACCGAGCATTATAGTTTCTACTGAGTTTATAGTTCATGGAATGTGAAGCTAGTGTTAACTGAGCTGTATGATGATTAGTCTTTATCGAGTGATTTAGTTTATGTCAAGTTACACAGTATCTACCAAGTCACCAGTGTAGACCGAGCTTCTACTTATATCGAGTGTATGACAATGTCAAGTAATGACAGTAGATGTTGAGTATCAAAACCTCACCAAGACAGTCTTCAAAACTTGAGTGTCTTCAATTGGGTTGACATTGTAATATTGGCGTTAACTTGTATGATGGCCGACTTTGTAATTTTGTAAATTGGATTGGTATATATATGTAATGTATTATATCATATCCAATGTAGTATGAAAGATGATGAACATGTAAGAATGTGAATGTAAGTGGAAGATAAAGATTTATGAAGGCCATATCGGCATAAGGAGAAAAAGTGACAAATCTATCACAAAAAGGTGATCAGTGCAATCAAGGAATCTCTATCAGCAATCTAGTTGTAAGTCAGAGATCTACTATTTCAGTCTAATAGGTGAATTAGTCAAAATCATTTCACAAGGTAGACTTAATAGTGTTTCTTAAATCTCTTAATAAAGTGCATACATTATTGTGTGTTTGTAAAACCTCTAACAAGGTTGACCTAGCAATTCTAATTGCTCCTAATAGGGTAGATCATTAGATGTGATCATTGTAAGCCTTAACAAGCCAACTTTATGCTTAAGTATTGAAGTTTTGTGGGTTTCATCCCCACTCTAGTTTTACTTTCTATTTGGAAGGATTTTGGGTCACCAAATCATTGTGTTCAAGTGTTGTGGATGCTTTTATATTTTTAGTTTCTAATGCATGTAATTAGATCAATAAATGATAAATGGTATATTGCTATAACGTGCTAAATCATGATAAAGTTTTAGAGGTTACTAATTCACCCCTCCCCTCTCAATAACCTATCATAGTCTCGAATATTTCCAATAGTTTGTAATTGTTTTATTTTCCTTTTATACCCAATTCAACATTTGTAACAACTGATTTCCACTTTGTTTCTTTATTTCCTTGGCTTTCTCTTCCAATTGTTTTTTTTTTTCCCTCCCATTGTACAATTTGTTATTTATATTACTAATTTTAACTCCACTAGAATCTAACATTTATTAAATATTTATTGCAATTTCTCTTTCATCCTCAAGTTTTTTATTTAATTTTTGCAATTTGTCCCTGAGTTCTTTAAATTTTACATCTGAATGTTGAAATGAAGAATATTGTTGAAGTATACAAATGAGGAATATTGATGAAACCTATCATAGAATAATCATTATTTTATCATTGATCTCAAATCTACTACTTGCTAGTGAGACAATTTCTAGTTTGGTCTAAATGCTATTATTTGATTAATTGATGAAGAGGATTTGAAAAGAAAGGACAACATGAGTACCTAGAGAAAGGTTGAGTTATATGGTGTAGACAAGGAGCACTAAGACCAAGTAAGACTTTGATCATATAGTGTATTTTTTATCTACTTAAGGATATAATCAAAGGATACTTGTGCATATACAAAAAGAAGGATAAGAAAAAATGTGACTTCTAAGCCTAATTGAGAAAGTTAGTGCAGGCCGAGCAAAAAGTTAGTGGAAGCCAAGCGAAGGAAATTTAGTATGTGTCAAGAAAAGAGAAATCTAGTAGGTTTCAAGTGAAGGAAGTTTAATATGTGTCAAGCACCAATTAAAATTAGTGTATGCCAAGAAACCTAGTGTTGACTGAGAATCAAAAGATAGTTATTATGAAGAAAATAATATGTTTTTGCCAAGTTCCAACAAAATGATTTTGATCAAAGATTTGACAAATCTGAGCCAAGAAAGTTGATTTCTTGAATTATGTGAAGTGTGTGGAAGATAAATATGATGAGATGGTGGCACATAATTCAAGATAAATGATTTTGAGATGAATTTGAAGAGGATTACAAGGGTAATTTTTAGAAGAAAAAAAATGAAAAATAGGGTAGATTCAATGAATCTGACCTAAGCCTAAGATGGATAATTATGGTGAAGAAGAAAAGGATAAAAATTATCTATTTAAGGAGATAATATGCCAGAAGCAAAGTGTTATAGTGTGAACCAGAGAAAGACAAGGAGTCTTGAGGTGTTGCTTCATTTGGTAATCAAAGGAATGAACTTGCAGTTGGTATACTTAGCATGAAGGTTTAAGGAGCTGAAGGCTTGAAGGGTGAAAAATTAGTCAAAGCTGAAGGAGATTGAATGCCAAGCAATATGGAGGACTGAATATGTAATCTAGAAGTGAGTTTTCTTGTCATTAGATCAAGTCCTACTATTACCTTCCAATGATTGTATTAGTTTTAATAAATCCTTTGGATTAAGGTTGACCTAATAGTCATGAGTAAGTCCTTTAATAGGGTGACATTCTAATGGAATGTTCTAAATTCCTCTAACAAGGATCACTCCTAATAGGGTGATTGAAATCCTTTAATCAATGTCACATTTAACAATGTGCATTATAACCTTTAACAAGGTTGGCTCCTCACATAGCTCACTTCAAAAGAGTGAAAATTTGTAGCATGTTACTGGTAGTTTTTCCCAAATTGGGTTTTCATGAAAAATCCTTGTGTTAGATTGTTTGGTATTTTGTGTTTATATTTCTACAAATTTCATTTGAACTAGGATAGTAATATAATATGGTTTGAGATATTGGATGATCAATGCATGCACATGTATTTGTTAAGTATTAAAAAGTTTTATCTGTACATTTGGACCTTAGATAGCTAATTCACTCCCCTCTTAGTTATTCTAAATTATTCCAACAATTGGTATTAGAGTGTTTGGTGCTTGTGAAGGAAATAGTTTGAAGGTACTTGAAGCTAAAGTTTGAGTTGTACACAAAGGAGGTACCTAAGTTAAACAAGGAAAAATTTCCTACATGGAAAAGTTTAATGATGCTACATCTAGGAGGACTTGGATATTTTGCATAGACAACTGTCACCACTAAACATTTTGAAGTAGTTGGAGCCCTAACTATTGAACAAATCAAATAGAAGAAACAACATAATTAGGAAATCTTGGAGATTGCATCTGCCCTTAGCTATTTAAATTTTGAAGAAATTAAAACATGTACCACTTCTAAAGGAATGTGGGATGCCCAACAGAAGATCTATGGAGGAGAAAAGAATTTGCAAAGAGCCAAAGCATAAAGTCTAATAGGAAAATTTAATAAAATGGGAATGAAAGAAGGTGAGACTATAGTCTAGTATTGTGCAAGAATCAAAGATGTTGTAAATGTAATCAAATGAGAAAATAGAATTATTGAACATGAGACTATGATAAAAAATAAAATTAAGAACCATGTTTCCTATCTATTCTATTAGAGTCTCTACTATGCAAGAACTAAGGTGTACTCTTGGTAGTGATCTAACACTTGAAGAACTAGTTGGTAGACACATTGCTTTCAAAATTTTAAATTTTAATAATTTCAAATATGAGAATATTTATTATTCTTTCAAAGCTAAGATGACACTGAAAGAACCTAAAGGGAAGAAAAAGGTCAAGCATGTTGCTAGTGAAAATGAAATAGATGATGAAGATCTAGAAGAATTGGAAGCATTTCTGGCTAGGAGATTTCATAGAGGCAAAGGAAAATATAAAGGTAAGTTACCCATCATATGTTTTAATTGTAATGAAATTGGTCATATTGCAACAAGGTGTTCTAACAAGAAAAACAACATAAATGAAGACAAATTTAGAGGTAGAAAAGATGAGATTAACAAAGGTTATAAAGACAAGGGGAAGAAAGCTTGTTATATTACTGAAGAAGAATCTAATGATGAATTAGATGATCATGATCATGAAGTTGTGTACATTTCTATGAAAGATGATTTAGATGAAGATGAGGCAATTGCATTAGAATATTATGTAACCAAAGGAGAAATATGGATCATTGGATGTTCTAATCACATAACTGGTGACAAAAGTAAGTTCATTTACCTTGAGAATTACAATGGAAATAGTGTTAGATTTGGTAATGATGCACCCTATCCAATAAAAGGTAAAGGATCAATAAGATTGAAAAACAAGATCATGTATCACAATGCTTACTATGCTGAAGGACTTAACTATAATATGTTGAGTGTGTCACAATTGAATAGTTTAGGATATAAAGTTGAATTTGAACACAAGAAATCTAATATCTATAATGTTGATGGAGAACTCATTGGGAGTGGAGCTAAGATTATAAGTAATATTTTTTATCTTGACATGAATTAAGCTACTTGTCTTGTTATACAATTTAATGATGTGTGGCTATGGCACAAAAGATTATGTCATGTAAATTTTGACAACTTGATTAGTATCAGTAAGATGAAAAGAGTCTAAGGTTTGTCAAAACTGAAGAAACCTAATAATGTGATTTGAAAACAATGTCAGTTAGGCAAGATAAGAGTAAGACTCATACTTCAAAAGAAATTTTGGAATTAATTCATACTAATATATGTGGACCAATTGATGTGTAAAGCTATAAAGGTGACAAGTATTTTATTCTATTTATTGATGATTACTCATGAATGATGAAAGTTATGTTTTTGAGAGAAAAATCTTATGCTTTTCAAATGTTTAAGTGTTATCTAGAAAAAGTTGGAAAGGAAACTGGTAAAAGCTTGAAATGCCTGAGATCTGATAGAGGTGGAGAGTTTAAATCAAATGAATTCATTAACTTCTACAATGAAAGAGGAATCAAGAGACAAATTTCTACACCTAAAATTCCTCCAAATAATGGGATATCTCAAAGGTGGAACAAATATATGATGGATTGTGCCACAATAATAATGATGGAGAAGAATGTTGTTTTAAAATATTGGAGAGAAGTTTTCAGTACAACTGTCTATACCTTGAACTGAGTATAAGTCAAGAAAGATACAGATTTCACACCTTACGAATTATGTTGTGGATACTCACCCAATGTCAAATATTTTAAGGTATTTGGAAGCAAGTGTTACATTCTTAAGAACAACAAAAATGGTAAACTTGATGCAAAAATTGAAGAAGGTATATTCCTAGGTTATTCCACAAGAAGTAAAGCTTGAAAGTGTTTAAATACTAACACTAACAAAGTTGTGGAAAGTGCAAATATAAAATTTGATGAATATATAGAAATACATGAAGATGAAAAAAAGAAGGAACCTGATAATTACAAAACCTTTATGTACTACTATGAAGGTATGTCTACTAATATTAATGATACTATAGTTGCTAATCAAAAGAGTCAGTGATTGTTAAGTCACATACAATGGATTTTGAGTTCCATTTAGGGTTTAAGGTACATTATGATGCTGAGAATAGTTTACATGAAAGGAATTTCAAGTTACCTAATAGAGAAGTACACAATGAACCTAAGATTGAACTTCCTAAATGACCTATTATTGAAGAAAGAACGACACATTCAAGATTATCAAAATATGTCAGAAGACATCATCATATTGAACAAATCATTGGAGGAAAAGAGGTTGGACCAATAACAAGGAATTGATTAAGGAGTGAGGCATGTTTGTTAAGCATACATGAACCTAGATCAATGAAGGATGCATTAGAGAATGAAGACTAGAGTCAAGCCATGAAAGAATAAATTGATCAGATTGAGAAGAGAAAAACATGGACATTAGTACCTGTAGACACCTAAATTTGATTACATTGATTTGATAATCCCATTTAGTTATCTCTAAAGGAATCATTAATTAAATTCCTATTTAATTAATCCTTTACCATCCCCTAGCTGATTAATTTAATTAATCATCTATAGCCCTAATTGATAAATCAAATAACCTATTATTTATCAATTAAATCCTATTCTTCTATCTAATTCCAAAATCCCCATTTATTAGATAAACCTATTTGATAAATGAAACCCTCAAATCTAATAACCCTTAACTTATTCCTAAACCCTCTTTTTAGCCTAATCCACCCCATCCACCCATACTAACTAAGCTTAGTCACTAACTCACCCACCCTCATGAATGCCATCCACTTGAAAATCTCTAACATCCCTAATCTAATCCTAAACCCAAGCCTAATCCACCCCCTAATGTTGTCACATTCCCTAAACAAGCTTAAGACTTTCTTAAGCCAAAGAAAGTCAACAATCTCAACTCCCTCCAAAATATCCCAACCACCCAACAATGAATGCTCTTACAAAAGCCATAAAGACTCTTACAAGCTCTTACAAGCCATAATGAAGGGTCTTTATGAAGATATTATCCTTTGAGCCTCCTTTGTTGACTCATCCTTCCCCTTTCCTCCATCCTCTCACCCTGTGACATGTGTCACTCTCTGATTGGCTGTAAGAAAGCACAATCCATGTGCTCTCCTCTCATGCGATCTGAGCCTTCCATAAGCTTTTTCCCATCCTTGCATCCTAGCCCTTGATCCCTCAAGCCCTTTGCCTATTTAAGGAATCCTCTTCCAAGCCATTTTATCACAATCTTGGAGCTAAAGTTATAATGCCCTTTTGAGAGCCAAAAAGCCATCAACCATACCCTTATGATGCCAAATTGAGAGCTCACAAAGCTACCAATTTGCCATTTTTCATCTCCATTGAAGCTATTTTTTGGGAACCTTGAGCATACATCCCAATCTTAGACCCATCTACCAAGCAAGGAGCTAAATCCCATTGGGAGAGTCCATTCATTTGGCTCACATTTCCAATTGGGGTTTCCTCTTTAGTCTCTCATTTATGTTATGGTTTATATGCTAGTTAATGCTTTTGTTTTTGAATAGATTAGTATTACTTGCTAACATATTTCTCATATACATTTTGGTGTATAGAAAAAATAGGATGAGAATGGTGAAGTAATAAGAAATAAGGAAAGGTTAGTCTACAAAATTTATGCACAACAAGAGGGAATTGACTATGGAGAGACATTTTCCCTAGTTGCAAGATTGGAAGGAGTAAGAAATCTACTTGCTTATTCTGTAGATAAAGGATTCAAAGTTTATCAAATGGATGTTAAGTTGGCATTTTTGAATTGTATACTAGAAGAGGAGGTTTACATTGAACAACTTGAAGGATTTTTTGATTCAAATAATAAGAACATGGTGTGTAGACTACACAAAGCTTTATATGATTTAAAGAAAGCTCCCAGAGCATGGTATGAAAGACTACACAACTATCTTGTAAAGATGGGTTTTGAGAAGATTGATAACAATAGAAATCTATACAAGAAGACAGAAGGAGGTAAATGAATTTTACTAGCTGAAATATTTGTTGATGACATCATATTTGGAGGAAAAAATGCAATGTGTAAGACATTTGCACATGAAATGATGAAATAATTTGAGATTTCTATGCTTGGGGAAATAAAGTTCTATGTTGGACTACAAATTTATTAGATAAAATATGGTATTTACATTACTTATTCCAGGTATGTAAAGGAAATCCTAAAAACTTTTGGTATGGAAGATTCAGGACCAGTTAGTACTCCCATGGTGATAGGACATAAACTATCCAAAACTGATGATTCTACTAAAGTAAATCAAACATTATACAACTCTATGATTAGAAAATTTCAATATGCAGTTCATAGTAGACCTGACATTGCACTAGCTATTGGGATTGTTGCAAGATTTTTTGAAAATCCTAAGGAGAATCACTTAATGGTTGTTAAAATGATTATGATATACTTAAAATTTATATAAGACCATGGTCTATACTAAAAGAAAAATGACAAGTTTAAATTAAGAGCCTCTATAGATGTTGATTGGGCTGGTAACATTAATGACAAAAAAAGTACAAGTGGTAGAGAATTTTTCTTAGAAAAAAGATTGGTGACCCAAACTAGCAAGAAATAGAATTGTATTTCACAATCTATTGTTGAAGCTTAATATGTTTCTAGTTATATAAATTATACAAATGTGGTGTGGATCAAACAGTTACTAAAAGTAATGAAGGAAGAAATCACCAAACCTATGGTAATTTACTATGACAATACAATGTCTATAAACATATCTAAGAATCATGTGATGCATACAAAGATAAAGCACACTACAATCAAGTATCATTACTTGAGAGAGTTGGTTCAAGACAAAGGAGTGAAAATGGAATAAGTGAATAAAAAGGAACAAATAGCTAATATATTCACAAAATATTTACCTAAGGATGCACATGAACACCTTAGAGGTAAACTAGGGGCAATACCCCTATCCAAAACTACTTAAGAAGAAGAGTAGCACCCTGCATCAACTAAGTTGAATGGAAAAAATTTACACCTTGATGTAGTGTATCTTACTTTAGAAACTACCTGAATTAAGGAAGGAGTTGAAATAGAAGATTTACAGCCCCATGGAAGGTGATAGAGGGAGAATCTAAGTTCTTGATATCTACATGAAAAGATGTCAAGTCTTTGGCATTTCTTTCAAAGAGGGAGAATATATATGGAGAAATCAGAGAGATTTTGCAACAAGTATGAGGGAGAGTTAGTACTAGAAAAGATATAGATTAGAAAGAGGAAGAGTTACAATGGATATCTAAAGAAGAGAGATTGTAGCCTATATAGAAGAAGGATGGATAGTAATAGAGGAAGAGATTTAAATACAAGGTATTAAGTTTCTTTTTGGTATTGCTATGGATATTGGTTTTCCATCAAAGCCATAGAGGAAGATAATCAAAATGAAGAAGATTATTGAAGTATAGAAATGAGGAAGATTGATGAAACCTATCATGGAACAAAAATTATTTTTTCACTATTGTCAAACTTGTTACTTACTGGTGAGACAATTGCTAATTTGACCTGATTGTCATCATTTGATTGATTGGTGAAGATGATTTGAAAAGAAAGGATCAAAAGAGTACCTAGAGAAAGGTTGAGTTATATGGTGTATAAAAAGAGCACTAAGACCAAGTAAGACTTTGATAATATAATTTATTGTTTATCTACTTAAGGCTATAATGAATGGATACTTGAGCAAAGACAAGAAGAAGGCTCAGAAAAGATATGTGTCTGTTAGGCCTGACCAAGAAAGTTAATGTAGGCCAAGTAGAAAGCTAGTTGAAGCTAAGCAAATAAAATTTAGTATGTGTTGAGAAAAAAGAAATCTAGTAGGTGTTGAGCAAGTGAAGTTTAATATGTGTCAAGCACTAGTTAAATTTAGTATATGTCAAGCAACCTAGTGTTGACCAAGCATCATAAGAAATTTATTACTGAGAAAACATCAAGTTATTAGTGAGTGCCATTAAAATGATTTTGAATAAAGATTTGACAAATTTGAGCCAACAAAGTTGATTTCTCAAATTATGTGAAGTGTATGGAAGGTAAGTATGATGAGCTGGTGGCATAGAATTCAATATTACCCTTTTTGAGATGAATTTGAAGAGGATAGTAAGGGAAGTTTCTAGAAGATAAAAAAATGAAAAAGAGGATAGATTCAATAAATCTTACCTAACCCTATAATGGATGATTGTGGTGAAGCAGAAAAAGATCAAAATTCTCTATATAAGGAGATAACAAGCCAGAAGCAAAGTGTCATAGTGCAAAATAGAGAGACATAGAGTCTTGAGGTATTGCTTCATTTGATGGCCAAAGTAATGAACTTGTAGTTGGCATGCTAAGCATGAAGGCTTAAGGAGGTAAAGGCTTGAAGGGTGAGCAAGCAGTTAGAGATGAAGGAGCTTGAATGCCAAGAAGTATGGAGGACTAAATAAGAAATCTATAATATGCAAGTGATTTGTTTTGTTATCAAATGAAGTCCTATTGTTACGTTTAAACAACTATATCAGTTTGGATAAATCCTTTTGATTAAGGTTTACCTAAAAATCATGAGTAAATCCTTCAATAGGATGATGTTCTATTGGAATGTTACAAATTCCTCTAACAAGTCTCCCTCCTAGCAAGGTGATTGAGATCCTTTAATTAAGGTCACACTCAATAGTGTGCATTGTAACCTTTAACAACGTTTCCATGTAAAATCCTTGTGTCAAATTGTGTGAATGATTTTGCAGTATTTCATGTTTACATTTTTGTAAAGTTCATTTGACCTAGGACAATAATATACTATGGTTTGAGATATTGGATGATAAATGCATGCACAAGTATTTTTTAAGTACTAAAAAAGATTATCTATACATTTCTAGCTTGGATAACTAACTCATCCCCCCCCCCCCCACCCCCCAAATTATTATAAAGCATTTCAATGTTGCATCCATATTAACAAGATACAGAGTATCACTAATTTTATTATTACTCTATTCTAATTACATCACTTGGCTTTCTATTTCTTTCTTCCAATTGTTCCTTCAAAATTTTCATTTCTGCCTCCATATTTTCTAATGAGGCTATGCACTTTCTTCTTGAGAGGAAGCACTTGCAATCCTTTTCTCTATTTCTTTGTACCTTTTACCTACTAATTTCACCTTTGCCTTTTCATTTTCTAGGTCTTCTTTTAACTTTTCAATTACCTTCACCAACCCTCTCTCTCTCTCTCTCTCTCTCTCTCTCTCTCTCTCTCTCTCTCTCTCTCTCTCTCTCCCTCCCTCCCTCCCTATCCCCATCTTTAATAGTGAACTATAGATGATCAATTTGGTCCTTTTTGCCACACTAACTTTGTCCACATTTTTTATTTTGGAGAAATTGATGAATGGTGTGTTTACATAAAAATATGGTGGATTTATCTCATTCTCTAGTGGATTATTATCTAACTATTAGGGAGAAACAATTATAAACTCCATCATTTCTTTATTTATGTTATACATTGTAAATATCCTACTTGATGTAGGTTCTTGAGAACAAGCCACCTCAAGTACATCCTTCTTGAATGCCTTATTATTTTTTCTATTCATTTTTGTAGTTTCTCGAAAAATTGTTACAAAATTTGGGTCTATTGACACAATACAATGATTGAAAGGAGAAAGAAAAGTTGCAACATTTTACTTGTCTCCACCAATTCTTGAGGTCATAATAATTTCATTTTGAGGATTACCAATGACATCACCCCTTCCTAATTATGTCCCACTGCCACTAACAAGTGAAGTCTTTGGATTATTTTTAAGGTTTTTTTTGATGGAATTGTGACTGGTATTATATCAATATGGGTATCTAAAACCTTTTTCTTCTTTGCACAATGACCTTCAATTATAGTATTCTAGTCAAATTTTAGTTGCATCATACTTTTTCAAGATGAAACAACATGGGAGGCTAGAATTTGACCATGGATGAATAATGGCATGGGTTCACACTTTTTTGAAGAACTTCATGGATCATTTGACTCATCTCCAATTACTTTTTTATGACTAGGTTTTGGTAGCTCTAATATTGGGAGTGGATACCAATTTCCTTGACCTATTTTTTCAAGCCCACTATCACCTAGATAACCAATATTTCTATCATTTTTGCCTGTATGCCATATTTTTCCCTTGTCTATCGATTAAGTACAATATATTGTCTAGTTGAATCAAATGCACTAGTAGTACTATATTAGCATGAATGTTGATGGTATTCCTTTGGGGGAGTATCCTAAGAATTGAAGAGCATGTTGCATTCATGACTGTATTTATCATTGATTACAATATAGTATGGTTTTTGTGAAGACTAAAAGAGTAGCAGACACAAATCAAGGTTGTACAAACAAAGGTTTGATGTTTAAATGAAGTGAGGTTAGGGATGTGTTCTACACTATGTCTTCATGATGAGTTTAAGTGCATGTGAAGTAAGTCAAATTCATGCAAAAGATATGTGAGATTTGCAAAGAGCAATACAATCATAGAGTACCTAAAATGTAGTTTATGATGAATGGATTTTATCTCATAACCAATATAGAATTAGGTTATGTGAGGTTATATAGTAAAAATGGATAGTCTAATAATGACATTAGTGAGTGCACAAAGTCTAGAGTCACACATATGAGAAGTTGCAAAGACTATGAGTTGATAGTGTTGTATGGTTGAGAAATAATTAATTATCTTAATATGGTCCTATTATAATTAATTGGGAAAGTCTCAAGGCTGACTCAAGGAATTTTTTTGAGGACTTGGTATAAAGGAAAGAGGTTTTCCTTTTTGAGATATGTGTTGGATGTGAATTGTGTATTGGAGAAGTGTAAACAAGAGAAAAGTGTTTAGTAAATGTGAGTAAGTGACCCAAGGGATTATTGGATGTGAAGTTGATGATCTAGTTCAAAGATCAAAAGGTACAAAAGTCCAATTAATAGGATAGAGGAAGATGAAGGAGAAGTACATTTTGATTCTATTAATCTACAAGGAATAATACAAAGATCATTTAGAAGTGGGTTCACTAGTCTTTCCCCTGAAGCTATTTGGATAATGGGTATATCTGCCATCTATAACTCATAACAGGGTTGGAACAACTCCAAATAGGGTTGGAATCTCCTAATAGGGACTCAAAGTCTCCTAATAGAGACTTATATGTATTGAATGTATTTCATAGACTCCTCACACAGTCCATCCTCTAACAAGGAATATTTATATTAGTATATCTTTTTGTGGGTACCACCTACACTAGGGTTTTCCCTAGTTAACATGTCTAGTGTTATTGTGTATGAGTATCTTGTTATGGTTTTTGGTTATATTTCTCATATGGTTAAGGTTTAATAATGTTGATAATTTTGATAATAGTTCGATAAATGATTCACCCCACCCCTCTCAATTATATTTGTGGACTATATATTCTAACAATTGGTATCAGAACTTGAAGTACTTGAAGATAAATCTTAACAATTTTTGGAGATCAATGATGAGTCACTTTAGAAAAGATAGTCCTACGTTTGATGGAGTTAACTATGATAGGTGGAAATAAAATATATGGGTCAAGGTTATTGTATTTTTACAAAGAGTGACAAGGAAATTGTGAAAGAAGAAAATTTTGAAGAATGCAATGGAGTAGAAAGAGATATGTTCATGTGCAATATGTGCGCTAGAGAAGTTTATAGTTAGCTCTTCCTAAAAATAAATACAAACATGTAAAACCACTAGTAACATCTCATAAGATTTTAAAAGATTTAGAATCTACTTTTGAAGAAGATAATCATACAAAAAGAGAAATATTACAGAATTGGATATGCTTGTTTCAAGATGCAAAAATGTTAGAAGATGAATCTGTGAGAAGTTATGTCAGTAACACATCTAAAATTTTTGTAGGAATCAAATCATGTGGTGGATCCAAGGAAGAAGATGAGATAGTATGGAATATTTTGAGAACATTGACACCACAATTCAAGCAAGTAGCATAGTTGATTGAACTATTAATACCCTATGCTAAGAAGTTTATCAGGGAAACTTTGCTTGGAAGTAGCTAAAGCAAGTTTGAGACAATCTAGAGAATTGACAAGAGCGGAGATAGATTTTAGTGCTTTATCTATTCACACATGTTTATCCAGAAGTGAAACCACACATGGAGATTTCTCTAGTAGTAGTAGAACTAGATTTAAAGAGGAAAGAAATATTGAAGAAGGTATAGCCATTCATGTAAGAAAATAAATGGATGGTAAGATAATTTGTAAATGTTGTACTTGTAATGAATTTGGCCATTATGCATCTAAGTGTCCTAAAAGAGAGAAAAAGTATAATAAAAATTTTAATCCTAGAAGACATAGAGATTGTTTGTATGCAAATGAAGATGGTAAATCTGAAGAAAGAGTTTAGAGTGAAAGTGATGATGAGTTATGATTTGTAGACATAAAGGAAGATGATCTTGATAAAGAAATTCATGAAGAATAGGCTCTAGTTTATGAAGTTGAAAATAAATTTGATTATATATAGATAGTGGATGTTCACATCATATTATTGGTGATATAAACACATTTAATAATTTTAGATATCATGATGGAGGTATTGTGAGTTGGTAAAAATGCAGTCTGTTACGTCACAAGGATAGGATCTATTAATCTTGATGGAAAGACTAACACTGATGATGTTGACTTTTTTGATGGTTTAAATCATAACTTTTTGAGTGTTGGATAGTTGGTGGATAAAGGTTATTAGTTTTAATTCATAGAGAAGACTTGTATTATCAAAGATAGGGATGGTAAGCTAATTGGAACAAGTAAAAGATCCAAAGGTAATGTGTTTCAACTGAATCCTATTGAGATGGCATGTTTAGTTGTAAAAGTGTATAACACTTAGTTATGGCATAGAAGGTTTTGTCATATAAAATTTGATAACATATTAAAGGTTAGTGGCACATTTTTAGTTAGATATTTTCCAAAGATCATGAAGCCTACTAATGTTGTTTGCAAAGAGTGTATAATGGACAAGAAGAAGAAGGTATCATTTCCCAACAAGATTTGATCACTATAGATAAGTTGGAGATTGATCATACAAATGTTAGTGGCCCTACTAAGACAAGAGGATTCTATGGAGAAAGATACTTTTTAATTTTTTTGATGATTTCACTAGAATGATGTTAGTAGCATTTCTTAAAGAGAAATCTGAAGCATTTGAGAAGTTCATGATGTTTAATAATATAGTTAAGAATGAATCTAGTGTTAAGATTAAATATTTGGGATTAGATAGCGAAGGAATTTTACTTCTAGAGAGTTTAAGATGTTTTGTGAAGAAAATGGCACTAAGAGATAGTTATCATCACCTAAGACCCCTAAGCAGAATGGGATAGCAGAAAGGAGAAATATATCAGTATCAAAGATAGTAAAACCAATGATGCTTGAGAATGATGTATCTAAGACATTTTAGATAGAGGAGGTCAACACAGTAGTATACACCATGAATAGAGTACATATTAGAAAAGGTATGAATAAGACTCTTTATGATTTATGGTTTGGCCATACACCTTCATTAAAGTATTCCAAAATTTTTGGAAGTGTTCCATAAAGAGAGATGATGATGTTGGTAAGTTTGATCCAAGAAGTGATGAAGCTATGTTTCTTAGTTATTCATTGAAAAGAAAAGCTTAAAGATGTTTTAACCATAGAACCAAGACAATTGTTGACTATGAAAATGTGAGAATTGATGATGGATTAAAATTCTAATGAGGAAGAAGAAAATCCTAGAATTGTTTAAAAGAAAGTGGAAGTTTTTTTTGAGAAAAAAAATGACTTACAGAATGATGTGCAAATTATTGAGAAAAGAGGAGAACAAAGATCTAAACCAAGAGAAGAGATAAGAGGTGAGATAGCAACTCCTAAACCTAACAAGAACTTGATAAAGAATCACCCTCTAGGATAGATAATTGGAAACAAAGACAAAGTGATGACAAGAAATTGAGTAAATGAAGAATTATGTCTAATTTCTCAAGTTGAACCTAAGAGTGCAAATGACGCATGCAAGGATGATCATTGGATTCAAGCAATGAAGGAATAACTAGATTAAATTATGAAGAATAACACTTGGGAATTGGTTCCTAGGCCTAAAGAAAATAATTTTATGTGAACTAAATGGGTTTTTAGAAATAAGATGAATGAGCAAGGTGAAGTTGTGAAAAATAAAGCTAGACTAGTATGTGAAGGTACAACAAGAAGGAATATATTATGAGGAAACATATGCCCCTATAACTAGAATAAAAGTAGTGAGAATGTTTTTTTCTTATGTAGAATATATGAAATTTAGAATATATCAGATGGATGTCAAATGTCTTTTTGAATGGAGAACTTGAAGAAGAAGTTTATATTAAGCAGCATGAAGGTTTCTCTCTGAAAGAAGACAAAGATATGGTATGTAGATTATAGAAAGCTCTATATGGTCTAAAGAAAGTACTAGAACCTCATATGTAAGGTTAGACAAATATTTTCCAAAGCTTGGGTTTGCTAAAGGTATGACAGATAGTATCTTGTATTTGAAAGAAATTGAGAATGGTATGTTGATAATAGTGATATTTTTTGATGATACAATGTTTAGAGGAAATGATGAATCAAGTGATAAGTTTGTTGAAGAAATGAAGAATGAGTTTGAAATGATCATGATTAGTGAGATGAAGATCTTTCTAGGTTTACAGATTGTGAAAAGTAATTATGGAAGTTTGATATCACTAGCCAAGTATCTGAAAGATTTGTTGAAAAGATTTGTCTTGGAAAGTTTTAAGCCTATTGGTACACCAATGATAACTGGTCACAAGTTATCTAGAAAAGATGAGACACCTATAGTTGAGAAGAAGAAGTATAGATCAATTATTAGAGGTTTGTAATATCTAACTCACATCAAACTAGATAAAGAAAATGTAGTTGGCATTGTAGCTAGATTTCATGCTAATCCTGAGTATCATTATGCAACCTTAAAGATGATATTTAACTATTTGAAGGGAACATCTGACTATGGGATATGGTATGATAGATCAAGTAATTTCACTTTATGTGCTTATACTAATGTGGATTAGGTAGTTAGTATGGATGAAAGAAAAAGCATCGATGGTGGAGCATTTTTCTTAGGAGGAAGATTGGTTTCTTGGCTAAGAAAAAAATAAGATTGTTTTTCATAAAGTATAGCTAAAGAAGAGTATATTATGAGAGAAAATAATTGTATTCAATTCATGTGGATGAATCAAATGCTGAAGGATATTGGGATCGAATTTTCAAAAATTGTTATCATATATTGTGATAACACAAGTATAGTGAGTATGTCTAAGAATCTAGTATTACATTCTATGACTAAGAATATATCTATTATCACATTTTGAGAGAGAGGGTTGCATAAAAAGAGATCATATTGGAGTATATTAGTACTAAAGATCAGATTGCATATATATTTACAAATCCCTTGACTAAAGATAGATTTGAGTACTTAAGAGGTATGCTTGAGGTTATTCCCCTTCCTACTTCAAAGTAGATGATGCAGAGATTGCAACTATCTAGTTGTACAAAGCACTCTTTTTGATTGGACTGAATGTTGATGCTTCTTGTATGGGGGAGTATATGAAATGAGATGATTCATTCAAGACTCTTGGTAATTGGTCTTCAATAGTGTCTTTGGATACTTAATCTAGCTAAAGACTTGGATCAAATGGTTGACCTAATGAGGCCTTTTTCATGATGTCAATGGGGGAGATTTTATCACATGTTGTGATAACACAAGTATTGTGAGTATGTCTAAGAATTTGGTATTACATTTTAAGACTAAGCATATATCTATTACGTATCACATTTTGAGAGAGAAGGTTGTATAAAAAGAGATCAAATTGTACATATCTTTAAAAATCCCTTGCCTAAAGATGTATTTGAGTACTTAAGAGATATGCTTGGGGTTATGCCCCTGCCTACTTCAAAGTAGACAATGTAGAGATTACATCAATCTAGTGGTAAAAAGCACTATTGTTTGACTAGACTGAATGTTGATGCTTCCTATATGGGGGAGTATCTAAAATAAGATGAGTCATTCACGACTCTTGGTAATTGGTCTTGAATATTGTCTTTGGACACTTGGTCTGGTTGAAGACTTCGATCAGATGGTTAACCTAATGAGGCCTTTGTCATTGATGTCAATGGGGGAGATGTATACATGAAAAAAATCTTTATGAATACCAATGAGGGAGATGCATAAAATAATTCCTAATGGGAGATATGAGCATATCTTGATCAAGGATATTAGAAATATTTATGTAAACAAAAAGAAGGAATATACCTATGAGGGAAATACATAACATGAAGAGTTATTAATTCCAAAATGGAAGATAAGTACATATTTATGTCATTGAGTGACATTGAATGAGGGAGAAGATGAGATTTTTTTAGTGTGTGAAAAATTGATGCCAAACCCTTAAAGACGCAGAACAAAGTAGCATTCCAAAGGATTTGAGATTTTATTGATGAAGAGGATTTGAAAAGAAGAAAAAAATAACAATTTCAATAGAGTTTTGTTTGGTATTCTTTGAACCTAGATGTTTTCATCTATGTTTCCATCAATGCCAAAGGGGGAGATTATTAGCATGAATACTGATGGTATTCCTTTGGGGGAGTATTCTAAGCATTAGAGAGAATGTAGCACAGTTGACATGTTGCATTCATGATCATGTTTTTCATTGAAGACAACATAGTATGGTTTTTGTGAAGACTAGAAGAGTAGAAGATAGAGATCAAGGTCATATGAATAGAGGTTTGATGTTTAGGTGAAGCATAACTAAGGATGTTTTATATGTTATTTCCTAATGACAAAGTTAAGTATATGTGAAGTAAGTCAAAGTCATGCATAAGATATGTGAGATTTACAAATAGTAGTATAGAGACAAAGTACCTAAAAGGAAGTTTCTAATTAATGGATTGTATCTCCTAACTAAGATAGAATCATGTTATATGAGGTTATATAGTAAGATAGGATAGTCTAATATGTTAGCAAGTGTAAAAAGTCAGGAGTCACACATGTGAGAAGTTGCAAAGACTATGAGCAGAAAGTGTTGTGTGGTTGCAAAAAATAATTAATTGTCTTAATATGGTCCTATTATAATTAATAGGGAAAGCCTCAATATTGACTCAAGGAATTGTTTTGAGGACTTGGTATAGAGGAAAGATGTTTTCTTTGTTTGAGATATGTGTTGGATGTGATTTTTATATTGGAGAAGTATGAACAAGAGCATAACTTTTTATAAATGCAAGTAACTAATCCAAGGGATTGTTGGATGAAAAGTTGATGATCCAACATCAAGATTAGAAGGTGCAAAAGTATGGCTGATAGGAAAAAGGAAGAGGAAGGATAAGTATAGTTCAATTCTATTATTCATCAAGGAATAATACAGAGATCATTTGGATAGTGGGTTCATTGGTCTTGCCCTTGAAGCTATTTGGACATTGGGTTAATCTACCTTCTATAGCTCCTAACAAGGTTGGAATCTCTTAACAGAGATTCAAAGTCTCCTAGTAGGGACTGATATATAATAATGTATTTCATAGACTCCTAATAGGGCCCATCCTCTAACAAGGAATATTTATATTAGTACATCATTTTTTGGGTACCATCCCCAATGGGTTTTTCCTTCTTATCAAGGGTTTCCCTAGTTAATATGTCTAGTGTTATTGTGTATGAGTATCTTTTTATGGTTAGTGATTATACTACTCATATGGTTAAGGTATATTAAGGTTAATAATTTTGATAATAGTTGGATAATTGATTCACCCTGCCCCCCTCCTTTGAGTTATATCGGTGGACTGTATAATCTAACATAGTAGTAGTTAGAGTAGTGGATTCAGGTAGTGTCTATGGTAGTGGATGTAGAATCATTACAAACCTCATACTGATTGTCTTCATCATCTACACCATGTTGTGTTCTACTGTATCTAGATGCCCATTATCCCATAATTTTCTAAATATTTCATCCTCAAGCAAGTCTTCAAAATCTACAAAGGTCTTAGGTTCATCGATATTCTTCCTCATTTTGAAAAAAAATTAATTTTTATTGACACCAATGTTGAGTTACACAATCTTTATTCATGGCATAAAGAAGATGTTTTTTCCTTGGATGATCCACTATCTGCTAGAAATTGTAGGATGTCATGGGATACAGTTTTTTTTTTGTCTATGAAATCCTTTAATTTGTGTTAACAATTCCTATATTGAAATATTGTTTTCACTGGTGCATTTCTATCTCTAGTTTGACCTTCTTCCCATGAGCCCATGTTTTTAAATTTTTCAATCAATGACATACTCTCATGTTTGCATTTTCTTGTTAAGTTCCCATTCTATACAAGCTTTGTACCAATTATGTTTACAGGATCATACTATGAGTGCCTAGCAACATCAAATTTAAAAACAATAACAAATTAATTTACCACATTGAATTCTCTTCTCTCAAATGTGAACCTTCTGCATCTAATAGGCAAGGAAGGAAAAATAATTTTCCTTGTCTGAACATGAAAGAGTGCATCTATGAATTCCATTTTCTATACATATTCCAATGTAAATACCCTCTCTGTCACATGTATTAGAAGCTTGCAGGATTCTGTAGTTGAACTGTAAAATCTTAATACAGTGTTATCTTCCATAAAGTACCAATTATCCAATTGAATTAATCATTTACAAACCACACGCAATATAGGCATTGAAGTGCCTATAATTTTATGTTAAAGTGGTGCCATAAAGAACTCTACAAAGTGGTTATAGTTCCCTTGGGGATCACCCATTCTAATTAAAGGTATCCATTCAAATATTGGTTTATCAAACTTAAGCTAAAGCTTGTTTGTTTCAAAAATTTGATAATTCTTTGATAACAAAAGATAGCAAAAGTAGGTAATGTATCTACATGTCTTTTGTGATAGTGGGTTTGACCCTCTTTTAATCATTAACAATTGTTCATGCATGTAATGTACAATATTCCCAATATAATTATATATTATGGGTTGTTTTAGACAATGAATATTGAAAATCATTTCTAGAATGTTGGCACCCATTTTCTTATTACTTCCCAAACTGAAACACATTGATAATAGAGATATAGTATCCTAAACCCATTCTGAAAAAATATCCAATTCATAAGGAGGTTTATGATCATGAGGTAGATTGAATCTATTTGCTAACCCTCTAATATAAAAATGTTTCTTATCTAGTCCTAAGTTTTCATATGTTTCTGCCAATTTCTAGGTCAATGTGGGTTGTGTTTTGTGCTTTATACCCTAGGTCCAAAAGTCTAAAAATTCACTCTATGTGATCAACAAAATTACCTCCTATATATTTTGATTGAAAATTGCATTTATAATTTCATATTTATTTCTAACACAAACCATTACAAATTTTTGACATGAGAATACTTGAGGGAACCCCAAGCGAGCAATTCCCCCAGTCCACATTGCAAATTTATTTACAATGCACCCTATCATGTTGTTTGATTTGATATATTTTGAGTCCTTTTGTGGATCTTTCTACTTATTTTTAATTGCATATCTAATTTCCTTAATACTTCTTCCATAGATAAGAGGATCCCAAATATCATGGAATTCATTAGTAAAACTAGGTGTTTTAACTAGTTTGTGCATGTCAAAATATAGTTTCTCGGTCCCCTATATTTTTTCCCTATATTTTCTTTTGGGTTACAATTCCACTACCAGTGCCAATGCCACTCCTCTTCTATGTTTTTTTCATCATTGAAAAAATTATAGAACTATAAATAGACACAAATTATAATTTATAGACATGATTAACATTTAAACCCTAAATTATGCTTCTAATATTTAACTTTTTAAGTTACCTAGCTGCTAGAAAGTAAATAATTTAGGCTTACAATGCATAATGAATTGAAAATTAAACCTTGAATTCTATAGCCAATACTAATTACTAAACTATCATTAAAAAATATGTTCAAGAACTTACCTAGAAAGTTGAAACTCAAATTAATAATTGTTTTCTATAATGCTATGAGTTGTCTTAGAAGAGTGGGTTTGCATTGCAACTTAGAAATTGTGATTCATGACCCCTTTCTAATGCTCCAATGCTTTTATTGAATCTTGGATTGGTAGTTTCTATAGAGATCCAAGATTGAACAATAAAAACTAAACCTTATAGTCTAAACAAAAGAAAATTTTATAAATTATAAAATTGACAGAGCTGAGAATGTGTTTGATGTTAATTCTTACATACATTGTACAGTGGAAATTTGGTATTTTAATTATTTGTGAAATTATAAACTCACAATCTTATAGTACAATTTAGGATTAAATCTAGTAATTATTGCAAATTTTTGAAGAGTCAAAGACTTCTTTCCTAGGGAAATTTTGAAAAAAATATGAGGGTACCCAAAATTGACATAAAATAAATCTTGATTCATTGATCTTTGATGCTCCAACAATGGTAGGTGCATCGACTATCACCTCTTTACATGACCTATCACTACACCATGGTCCATGTAAATGCCATGTGTCTTCATTCTCACTTGATATGTGTATGGCACATGTCTTCTTTCCACAACATTTAAGAAAGCAAGACTACTCTTGCTAAAATTGACTTGAAATACAAAGAGGGCCATTCAATCTTTGTTGATCGAATGATGTGTAAAGGATGTTGATGCTTCCGTAGATTTTATTTCAAGTATGTTAGATGTCTTCTTTCTATGAGATATGGGAATAGAAGTTGACTATTTCCAAAATCAACCCAAAATTCATTTGGAGTCATTGATCTAAATTGATCAAATTGTGGTCAACTTGTTTCTTCTTTTGTACAACATAAATGATGCCCTATCACTGAGTCACACATGTCACTGTGAGATTTACCATGCTTCTACTCTCTACATTGAAATGAATATTGAATAGTCATCGGTGATACATGAATGTCACGTATCTTCTCTTTGGGGTGATTTGGGAAAGCAAGTCGAGTGCTGCCCAAAATACATCTCGAACCATTGATCCTTTCTCATCCAATGGTAGTTAGGGCATCCCCTTTATTATATTAACACTTGCATCATCATATTAAATTATAATTATAATATTAATTATTAGTATATTATAATAATAATACCATTGTATGAACACTTGTTAAAGATAAAAATTACTAATTAAAAATAAATTGAATAAAAATATTTTATGTTTTATTTTAAGAAATAATTTGACATATTTGTAGTATGTTTTTAAAAATTATTTCTTGATTGGATAAGAAGATAATCATAACAAATTAAATAGAAATAGGAATCTATGTATTTGTGCATTGAATTTCAAATTGAATCATTTACATTAACAAAATAATTATCTCTAGTCATTGATCTAAGTTGATCAAACAATGCTACTATGAGCATATTGATTTAACACTTGATACATGTTTACCACATGTTTTATTTCGAGGGCATTAGGAAAAGCTAGTCGGTTGTTGCCGAATTAGGCTTAAAAAATTTATAGATTCATTGATCTTTATTCATCCAATGGTAATCACAACATCACCTTTATAATATTACTAACATAGTTCTTAAATATATTATAATATTTATAGTTTTTAAAATAAAATATTTTTCAATGATACTTTAAATTTGATTGTAAAATAAGCCCATCTAATGGAGAATTAACTTTGATTGTAAAAGTAACTATTGATTTTGTTCTAAATATTATAACATTTTGTATGCTGAAGTCAAACACTAAAGTAAGTGATTTATTAATTAAATTAACTTTTAAATTTTAAACCTTGATATGTTAATTTTAATTCAATGTTAAATGTTACATTTTTTTCTTAATAATTTAATTAAAATTTTCAAAAATGCCAAAACATTACATAAGTAAGCATAATAATAAAATACAATTCTATATGGAACTCAAACAATTTCATTAATATTCCTTGAAATTTAATATCTGAGGAAGAGGCATGTACAATGATTTTAATTTGATTAAACAAAATGGAAAATGAAACTAGACTACAGGGGAAAACCCTAGTACTACTATACTAGTCATTGTAGAAAGCACAAGACTAGAATAAGGCTATGAATTCTCATAGCAATAGGTTTTCTTGTGCCAATTCATCTAGATTATACCATTTTCAAGGAAAATACAAACTAATTTCTTAAGGTATTTCAACTACCCAATAGTCTGGCCCAACATAAATGGTTGTAGGGCCATGTTCTGGTTAGGTTCCAAAAGCTTGTGGATTTCACCTGCCCAAGTGATCTCCACCCCTAATACTACATGAGAAATAATGTCACTATCATCTTCCAGGTATTCTTCTTTAAAAGTCTTCCTCAAGAGCAGGAAAATATTGACCCTTTCTTCTCTAAGGTCAAGAAGAGATGCTAGAAAATGGGATTTAATGTCCCTATTGACATGGTACCTATTCTCATTCTCCAAAAACTCATATCTTGAAACCATTTTTATAGCATGGATAATGAAATATACAATAGGAATAACCTCATTGCAAATTGACAAGATCTAAAAATGTCTTGTATTCCTCTTCCAATTTCCATGTTAGACAAATTGGAGTGTCCATCTTGATTCACAATTTATGAAATAATTAACTATAGAACAATGACAATGGACTAGTGACTACAAAGAAATGACTACTAGTCTACCACACAAAGTAAATTAGACCAAAAATCTAATGAGTACTACAACTATACCTATTACCAGACTATTGACTACCAAAAGCAAGATGAGTAATGATGAAGGAAGAAGCTCAATTGCCTATAAATAGGTTGAATGGTTGAGTGATGGTCCCTACACTTTTGTCCATCTGGCTTCTAGTTCAATTGCTTTTAATTATTAAATCTTTGAAAATCTTCAACATAAATGCAAGTTTGTGCCAAAAAAATTGTAAAGCGTGTAAAGCCAATGGAAGATAGAATGTCATTGATAGTGACAAGACATCTATTTAATGGCCACTACAAGTGTTATAGGGTGGATGGATACATATCACCATTTTGGAGACTTGAACAAGGTCAATGCTTAATTCAAGATGTTTGGCCCAAAATAAACCTTCAACTATTGATACATTATCATCAGAAAATAGTTTGTAGATGGATTTTATTGGTTACAAATGCATGTTGGAGATGTGACATGTTATTTGAAGCATTTCCAAAAAACACATTGTTTCATACATCAATCCCTATTTGCATGTGGCATGTGTAGTATGTATTGTGTATTACTATTAACCGGTAAGTTCTTACTAGAAAATAAAATTATGATTCACACAAATTTGGAAAGTAATAATTAAATACATCATCTAATTATAGTAAAATAACTAGAGCCCAAAAAAATACCATGCCATTGAAAAATCAAATATCAACCAAAAGGGGTTTTCTTTGCATTATATTCTCTATATATACTTTACATTTCATCTTCTTATATACCTAGTATACCAAAAATGATTATGGTTTCCCTCAAAAAGGGAAGTGACAAGCTTAGAACCATTACATTTCAAATTCATACACTTTTTGATATTATGTTTTACAATATAAACCCTCACTAAACCAATGACTCTTCATGTAATGCTTATTTTATCCTTCAAAATATCCCAAAAGAATTGAAGTTCTAGTTTTTTTGTTCCATTGTATTTGCAATTTGTTCTTCAAAATTAGCAGATTTGAGACCCATTTCAATGAACATTTCTTGGAGGTCCACCTTTTCCTACTCATTTTCAAGATTTTTGATGGCGTTGTTGATATAAGATTTTTTGAATTGAAGAACCTATAATGGAACAATTATTATTTTGTCAATGATGTCAAACCTTCTACCTGGTGGTGAGACAATTGCTTTTTGGTCTAAAAGGTATCATTTAGTTGATCGATGAAGAGGATTTGAGAAGAGGAGATAACAATAGCACCTAGAGAAAGGAATAGTTATTTGGTATGTAAAAGAAGTACTAATACCATGTAAGACATTGATACTATAGTGTATTGTTTATCTATTTAAAGTCTAAAATAAAAGATTACTCAAGTTAAGAATGGAAGAAGATCAAGTATGAAAATTGTACTACATAGCAGACCTAACATTGCATTATCTATTGGGATTGTTGCAAGATTCTCTACAAATCCTAATGAGAATCATTTGATGTTTGTTAAGATAATTATGAGATATCTTAAAGGAATAGAAGACTATGGTCTATACTACAAGAAAAATGAAAATTTTGAGTTGAGACCATACATAGGTGTTGATTGGACTAGAAACATTAATGATAGAAAGAGCACAAGTGGTGGAGCATTTTTCTTAGGAAAGGGTTGGTCACCTGGACCAGCAAGAAACAAAATTGTATATGTCAATCTACTATTGAAGCTGAATATGTGGCTATTGTAGTAATTATACAAACATTGTATGTATCAAACAACTACTCAAAGGTATGAAGGAGGAAATCATTGAACCTGTGGTACTTTATTGTGATAATATACATGTTACAAATATATCAAAGAACCCTATGATGCACACAAAGACTAAGGACATTGCAATAAAGTATCATTACTCAAGAGGATTAGTTCAAGACAAAGAAGTGAGGATGGAATATATGAATACAAAAGAGAAGATAGTTGATATCTTCACAAAATCTTTACCTAAGATGCTCATGAGTATCTTAAAGGAAAACTAGGGGTGATACCCCTATCTTAAGCTACTTAAGAAGCATAAGTAGTGCCCTACATAAACTAAGATGAATTTTGTATCTTATAACTTGATGTAATGGATATTACTTTAGGAGTTGCCTAAAGTAATGAAGGAGTTGAATTAGAAGATTTATAGTCATAGTGAAAGGTGATAGAGGGAGAATCTAAAATTGATTATATCTAGATATGAAGATGTCAAGTATTTCTCATTGTTGTCAAAGAGGGAGAAATGACCTATTGAGGGAGAAATGACTAAAAGAAATATAAATTTACCTAGTAAGAGGGAGAAAGTGCTAAGGGAGATATATGAATAGATCAAAGAGAGATAGATACCTGAATATCAGAAAGAGGGAGATATAAGTTAGAAGGAGAAGATATAGTAAAGGAACTTGACAAAGGAACCTCAAATTACCCTTACACAAAGGAAGGACATATACTATACAGATAAAGGGAGAAATTTCAAAGATCTATTCTCTTTTTGGTATATTTTTTGGTATTGGTTTTCCATCAATTCCAAAGAGGGAGATTATTATATAAGATTTTTTTGAAGTGAAGAACCTGTAATGGAACAATCATTATTTTTTAAATGATGTCAAACCTGCTACCTGCTAGTGAGATTATTTCTTTTTGGTCTAAAATTTATCATTTAGTTGATTGATGAAGAGGATTTGAGAAGAGGAGATAACAATACCACCTAGAGAAAGGTTGAGTTATTTGGTATGTAAAAGAAGCACTAAGACCAAGTAAGACATTGATACTATAGTGTATTAATTATCTACTTAAAGTCTAAAATGAAAGATTACTCAAGTTAAGACTAGAAGAAGATCGAGTTTGAAAAGTGTCTACTAATCCTTGCTGAGAAGTTAGTGCAAGTTGAGAAAAAAATTAGTGGAAGCAAAGTGAAAAATAAGAGGTGTTGAGAAAAGATGCAAAATAGTGCAAGCTAAGTGATTGTCAGTATATGTTGAGTAAAGTTTATTTGATGTCAAGAATCAATAAACTTTAGTCTTTGCTAAGTAAACTAGTGTTGGCTAAGTGACAATATTTTGAAGTTGAGTGCTAGTGAATATGTTAAATCAAAGATTTGATGGATCTAATCTAACTATTTTATTTTCTTGAATTGTGTGAAGCATGTGGAAGATAACTATGGTGAGATGGTGGCACAAATCAAGGTAAATTATTTTGAGGCAAATTCAAGGAGGATTGAGGAAAAGTTTCTAGAGGAACCAAATGAAAAAGTGGATAGATTTATTGTATCCTACCTAACCCTAAAATGAATGATTGTAGTTAAGTGGGAAAATATCTTAATTCTCTATTTGTAGAGATAGCTGGTCAGAAGTGAAGGTTTTTAGATGTGACAACCTAAGGAAGACAAGGAGTCTAGGGTATTGCTTTATCTAGTGGCCAAATAAAAGTGATTACAGTTGGAATGCAAAGCAAGAAGGCTTAAGAGTATGAATGCTTGAAGGGTGAACACACTATTAGAGTTGAAGTGTGTGAATGCCAAGTAGAATGGAGGATTGAAGTAGAGATTTTCAATCTACAAGTGAGTTGTAATTTGTTATCAGATCAAGCCTTACTATTACTTTCTAATCATTGTACCACTCTAGAGTAAATCCTTTTGGGTAGTATTCTAATGGAGTAGTCTAAAGTCCTATAATAAGGATCACTCCTAATAGGGTGATTGAAATCCTTTAACCATGTCACATTTAATAGTGTGTATTTAACTTTTAACAGGGTTGGTCTTTCATAGGGCATCACTTCAAAAGAGTGAGAATCAATAGCATGTTATTGGTATTTTTCCCAAATTGGGTTTTTGTGTAAAATCATTGTGTCAAATTTTTTATTGAATCTATTATGTTTCATGTTTACATTTTTGCAAAGTTATTTTGACCTAGGATAGTAACCTACAAAGTTTAAGTATTGTGTGATCTAATGGATGCATGCATAGTAAGATTTTATGGATATGGGTCTACTAAGTATTAAAAAGTTCTATTTTTACGTTTGGGCCTTGGATAGCTGATTCCCCCTCCCCTCTCTTAGTTATTCTAAAGAATTCCAACAAGAATCCCTGGGATTAGTGGAGAGAACCTACAAAGATGCATTCAACCCAATAGTAAGATCACTTTGTTCATCATCCTTCTCCACAGTCGAATATGAGTTAACAATAGGGATTGGATTTTTGTTCAATGATCCCTCTTCCATAGGAAGTCCCATTCTTAGAAATCAACTAAATTTCTGATAATGGTAACCATTGACCAAGATGTCTTCAAATTAAAGAATTTTTCCAACCAGATTTTGCTCTGCCATAAATGCAATAGGACATTCCAAATAGTGTCATACTATAGAAACCTCACTTTCTTATCACTCTTTCATTTAATACTAAGTGTAATCTTTTGATAATCTAATAAGTAGTTTCATAAAAATGATTAATTTCTAGTCATTGATTCATTTCTAGCACATTCACCAATGCATTATATATGTTTTTCTTACTAGATAGAAAAATTGCCTAATAAAATATATATTTTTTCCAATAAAAGAGAAAAATCACCTAATCAAATATATATATTTTTCCAAAAAGTGTGAAAAATCACCTAAGCAAATATACTTTATTTTCAATAATGGGACAAAATTGCCTAATCAAATATTCTTTTTCAATTAAGAGACAAAATTGCCTCAATTTTATGAAATTATGTAATGGTAAGAGAAAAATAAAATCTTAAATTAAACTTTTCCTAACATCAAAAAAAAAACACCAATAGAAATTAATTGTATTCCCATGATAATAATGTTGGATTTACCATGAATTTATATATATATATATATATATATATATATATATATATATATATATATATATATATATATATATATATATATATATATATATATATTGGGGAGGGGGTTTCTTAAAGATATCCCTAGTTTGATCAAAGGTAGGTAAAGGTTGAGATGAAGATGTAGGTTGAGAAGCAAGAGAATGAGATATAGCATTAGCTTTAGCTTGATGATCCTTGTGATCCTAAAGAAAATGTTGATTATGAATAGTCTTATGAGAAAAAATATAAGGATTAGGGTCAACTATCATAGGTTCTAAAGAAGGAACATCAATGGGTTTAGTAGATGTAGAGGGAAAAATAGGTTTAGAAGTAGGAAAAGTAGGCAAGACAAGTGTAGGTGAACAACCCCAAGGAAGGCTCAATTCCATGATCTTGGCTGCTTTATATTGTTGATAGTTTCTATAGAGATGATCAGGATGAGTAGGTAGTTTTTCAAATGGGATGGCCAATAAAAATCAATCCCATCACAATCTCTAGGACATGATGATTTATAAATAAATGATTAATAGTGATAAGGTTTCTATCACAGGGGAATTTAAGAAATTTATGAATAGGAGAAGCTACAACTTGCATGGAATATTTCCATAGAACACCAAACTTAATATGAATTGATTAGAACTAGGAATAAAAATAAAGTTAGTAAAAACAACTTTCCTTAATAAAGTAACACTTAAAGTGATAGAACCATGAGGATGATAAAGATAACCATTACAAGTTTGAATCCACATAGGAGTAGGATCATAAGTATCTCTATTTAACCCTTTGTTAAAAAGGTGTTTTTCAATGATAACATTCATAGCAGAGGAAAGATCAGCTAAAGTGTCATGATAAGGAATATGAGAAACTCCACCAGTAATGTAAAGAGAACCATTAGGTGCCTTAAACATATCAGAGTGACCAAGTCTAATAATAGGTTTCTATTCAGGATTAGGTGGAGAAGAAATTTAAGGTTGGGGTGCTAACTCAACATGATTCACTTCTTTATCTTTTCATCATGATCAATATGGTGATTGGAAGAAGAAGGTTGATTAATAACATTCATTGCGTGAGAAAGAAAAATATTAGTGTAAATCCATAGATTCTAATTAGGTGGCACAACAGAGTTATTTATTTTATTAACTTGAGCATCAAAAGATATAACCTTAGAATCAACAAGGTCCTAAATATCATTCTGCAAACCATAAGACTTTTGAGTATCATGACCTATATGATAGTGATATTGACATAAAGAATTTGAATCAAATGACTTAGGAAATGGTTGACTATTATCAATAGGATGAATAGGAGGAAGGTGAATAATATGATCATGACTCAACTTAGTCATCACCTCATAAAAAGGCTCATATAATGGAGTATATTGATGATTAGGATGAAATGTAGAGGAAAAAATAGCCTTACCTATAGATGTAGTAACCACTTAATCATCAACTATATTTGTAGACTTGATTTTTGATGAAATTGTTAGGTTTAGGAAAGAAAAAAAAATCTAATGGCATCACTCTTATCGCTAGAAATAAGATCAATCAGAGTAGAGCTCTCAAGTTGACTTAGTTGTAATTGGTAATAGTAAAGCATTGCACATAGATATGAAAAGGATGTATACTCAGAAAGGAAAATCTTATCCCTAATGTCTTTTTTGTAAATTAGAAATAATGCTACACTGAATATCATGATTAGGCACAATATAAGAAATTTGAGCAAACAAGTGTTTAAATCTACCAATAAATTCAGTAATTTTCTCTTTAAGATTCTACTTACAATGCATTAAATCAGATAAGGAAATTTTTGGACCAATATTATTCTGAAAATGTTGAATAAAATAATTGGCAAGAGTTTGAAAAGAAACAATAGAATAAGGAGGTAGAGAGAAATGTCATTACAAGGCTTTCCTTAGAAGTACATGGGAACAATTTAGCCATAAGCCTATAGTTATGAGAAAATCACTACATATAGTCTGTAAAGATTTAACATGAATTATGGGATCTCCCTTACCATTATAAGTGTAAAGATGAGGTAAATTTACATGTTGCACAATCAAAGCACTAATGATATCTAAGGAAAAATGATTAACAACATTGTGTTGGAATATTGTACTTAGATTGAGTTAATTGAGAAAGTTATTATTGTAAAGTGGTGACAGTTTGAACCAATTACTAATAATAGGATCAAAAGAAATGCTAGTCAGCATAGGAATACTAGATGGATTAGGAAAATCATAAGAATAAGAAGCAATATGTAAGAATGTCGAAAGAGGATGAGAAGGAATGAGTAAAGGGTTTGAATAAGTAAAAAGAATCACATTATAAGAAGGTAATAAAGAAAGAATGGGAGTGGGATGAACATTCACAAGAAGTGAAAGGCTAGGAAAACCAACACTTAAAGGAGAATAAATTTGTATAGAAGTAGTCAAAAGAGATGGAGCATATGTAGGTATGTTAGAAAGAGTGATAGGAATTGGGATGGAAGCTTCAATGATTGTCGAAGGATAAGGATATCCTATCCCTTGAGAACATTCCATCAAAGACTTAGTGTGAGTACCACTCAAGATAGAAATATTATCAAACTCATTAGAAAACTTATCAACTAGAAAAGGAGGAACTCTCAAAGCATAATCTTCAATGTAGGATTAAGATCACAAGTAAAGATGTTAGTGTCATCATGAGTTCTAGGAAGAAAAGAGGAATCATGATTTCTCATATATAGATTTTTCTTTTGATAAAAGAAATAATCAAAATCTTCTATGCCCAAATTTACAAGACAAATACAATTTCCCAATAGTTAAGGAATCTTAACTTCTTTAATTCCTCTTTGAATTTTGGTAAGGATCAACTCCCTTGTTAAATACTCAATGAAAACATCCTTTTAAATGATAATTAATTTTAACCAAAAATTAGTAATGCTTCCTATCTATTCTTGGATAGAGGGATAATTAGATAAACAACAACTAAATAAACGAGAAAGGATAAAATGGAGAGAACCCACAATTTCTCTATCAGTCACTTCTTAGAAGATATATAAAATAGATTACTTATCTAACATCAAAAAGAAATTTTAATGGTTTTTTATTAATTCAATACTAAATCAACAACAAATAATCTAAAGCATATAATCTTTGAATAATCAGATCTTTCCCATTCCAAAAAATAATCTTGTTCAAGTGTAATGCTAGAAAACTAAAACATTTGCATAGCTATTAAAACCTAGATAAAATTTCATAGTATGATATTCATCAAAAACTACCAATCCTTTACACTACTAAGTTTCTAGTTTTAATAAAGTGATATCTGAGAATCTCCATCAAAACCTAATTCTCAGATAGTTTTAAAGTAGTTAAAATAACCAAGTCTTTAATAGGTATGTAGACCCTTGAAGCAACTAATTTAAAACTTGAAATTAAAAAGAACATAAAGTAAAGATTACCTAAAGAGAATCATAATCATGCTTCTTTAGTGGCTCTTCTTCTTCCTCATCATCATCGTGGGTTGGAGGTCATTGCACTACTTTCCAAACTCAGTATGCATTGATGAACTCTGACATGGCATTCTTGTTCGAGATCTTTATGCTCTATAGGTAGTTCTTTCATGTGTCCTCTCCTATTTCATTCTGGTGACACCATCCAGGTATTCTGAAAGTTGTTGGCTATACATGCTAACCATAGTTTCAACTTTAGCAAGATTGGTAAGATCTTCCATGGTCAAGTTGGCTCCATTTTAAATGGCATATAGTGGTTCTTCATACTACTTAACTAATATTTCTACATGTGAACCTTCTTCTTTGAAAGGCACCATTGGAGTTGAACTAATAGTTTGTAGGTCTTTTTTCACACCATCTTGAATTGTTTTGAATTTTTTCTCAAAAGACTAAATGTAGGAAATGACTAAATCATAATTAGAGATACATCAAGCTATGTTCTTCTACAATAAATAGATCAGCCCTACATCGACCATCTACAAAAAATTTTCCTCTAAGAATTTATCAAGAGCATACTCCTCCACATTACTAGTTGCATAACCATATCAGATAATCTTTTAGTTTCTACATTCCATACTGTCATCTAAATACAAGCCTTACCTATCACTACTTTAGAAAGAGTAAATATCTTATTTAGGTCTTGTATACACTTAGTAAGCATATTTGTCACATAATCAATCCAATTATGGATGACAAAAATTATGGCATTCCCCTTCCTCAAATCATCCATTAGTTGTTAATTTTTAGGTGCGTTGGGATTAAATGTGAGCCAAGATGAACTATCAGTTGTAGCACTTTGCCCTTTTTTTGATCTTATGTACTCTACCGTCATATGGATTTCTATCTTCAATCCCTTCTTCTTGATACCATCCTTGTTTGATTTTAGAATAACTTGTTTCATGGATGATTCTACCCAATGGTCCTTTGTTTCTTGGTTAATCACCCCAAGATTGGTGTGAGTAATCTCAAAATTACTCGGGTCTAATGTACCAGTATCATCTTTCAAGTTATAAGTCACTGCCTCAATAATGTTTTTGCTCAGGTCTTGGTCAAACACTATCTTGGCTGAACTTTTAGTCCTTTTAGGTTTTGAGGCACTAGTAGTGTATTTATTCATGATGTCATCAATGGGGAAGCAAACAAGAACTAGTCTCCTTTTCTTATTAACTAAGGCCACTAGCCAATTTCGTGTGGAATTTGAAGCCTTTTGAGGTTTCTTATCTTTAACTAGAGTGTTCAAGTTTCCTATCCTCTATGGAGAAGTTCCCACTATCATCTGTACTCTCTAAAGGTCATCAATCAAGATATCACTCAAATCCCTATCAGGCTCACTATCAACCTAAATATCTTTGCTTGACTCGACAGGTGTTTCCATATTGCTTCTTCTCTTAGAACAATCCTTTTTCACCAGAGTCGGATGTAGATCTCCTATTACCTACAAATTTGAAATACACATCAGAACATGAATCAGTTGATTATTTAGCACATTTTTTCTTTTTTATTGTTAACCAAGATTTTTTTCTCTCAAACACTATCTTTGTTCTCTCAATAATATTGTCTTCCTCTTCAAACTCCCAATCAATAATTACTTCACTAGAAATTAAAGATTCTATTATTTGAGTACCTATTAAATTTACTTTATCTTCTTTTATGCCAGAGACATCAATATCCAAATTTAAGTGGAAATTTTAACCAGGGGAATGTTGAGCTTGCTACATTCTCTCCTCTAAACCTCTAGTTCATCTGCACAATCTTCTTAATAATCTTCAACATTAGGATCATGCAAAAATTCACATGAGAATCAAATAGGCTATGAGCTATCCCTTTACTATCAAAGTTTTGTTTAGCATGATAGTAGCCAAGATGGAAATTGATTAAATCTAAACTTATGCATATAGCATCCTCCATATTCTTACAAGTTAACTTACTAGCTTGAGTGGAAAAATGACATCAAAAGCTTCATTAGTTGAAAATTTATTTATGACTGAGACCAGTTGTCCAAATAATTTAGCCAATATGAAACAATCAAGGGCAAACCTAGGGAGCCTCAAAGGTTTTTCATCAAAACCACCTATCCTCATATAGGTAAACTTGGGGAGTTGGATATAAATTCTACCAAAGGGTTGGAAATTTTTTAGAGATTTAGAAGAAAACCTACTATGAGGAGAACCTTTCATTTTGACATACAAATTCCCTGAGAAAATGTCATGAGCTTTCCTAAAATTTTCCAAAACTTTATCTCTATGTAACAAAGGGTAATAGTTATATATTGTGATGTTTTTTTCCCAAGGCTCATGAGGTAGACACTACAAATCTTTTGAATTAGCTACAATATATGTCAAGTATGAAGATATATAAAAATATTTCTTCATGCTTAAAGCTCTTCTAAGATGACTTCTTAGACAACTAGCAATCAATTCAGCCCAGTCTAAAAATTTAGATCCTTTCAAAAAAATCTAAATATAAAAATACATCCATTCTTTAAAAGAAGACACATCTAGGGAACCACAAATTTGGTGCACCAAGACCATGACATCATGAACTTATGAAGTCATCTAACCTTTCTTTAGAATCTTAGGTAAGCTAGAGCCACCTTTATAAGGAGTTACAGTCCACCTCTTTACAATGAAATTTCTATAAACATCAAACATTTTTGAAAATCTAGCCCACAGTAAGGTAGGAGTCAAATCTACAAGTTCTTTTTCTTCAAGATGAAACAACTTGGACATGGTTTCCCTAGAGATATTTAGAAATATACTTTTATCTTTCTTCAAAATATTTCTACTAGGTATATCATACCTCTAAATACATTCCTAAATAAACTCTAGATATGGATTGGCTTGTGGAAAAGATTAGGCCATAAGAAAATTAGTGTTTAAGACTTTCGTAGAGAAAGGATCTATAAGATTCTCGCACAACCTCTCTGTTACCCCAAATAGATCAACCCCTAAAATATTTTTTCCAATACAATAGGTGATTTACTACACAAACTATGGGTATTCCCAAAAATGTACAGAGTGGACTTCATGGTTTAAAATTCCCTCTCATCGCTTGAAATTTAAAGAAGCAAACACAATCTCTTCTGCTAACAGGTGAAAGAAAAAGGATTAAAGGGCTCAAGAATTACCTAAATAGTAGAAATTATTTTGACTACAAAATATGATTCCCTTTCCTCAAACCCCTTCTACTGACACTTAATCAACTAAAGAGAATTATTTCTTCAAAGAAGGGAAATTTCACTCATATATACTTCCTAGAAAAATAAGGGCATTAATCATGGGAAGGACATAATTAATTACACATGCTGCAAGAAAAGGAGGATGTTACAAGGTAGTATCTATCAATAAAGATAAAGCATGAAATTTAAATGATACATTGCCTCCACATGTGCCAAATTTCTCTTTCACCTTTTAAAAATAAATCTCAGCATGATATTTGATAATTACCTTACTTTGATTTATTAACCATCCATGATTGATATCATCACACACAATCCATGTCAAACCCAATGAAGCATCTAGCTATAGCACATCTTTTGAGAATCAAACTCTATGGTGCAAAAAGATAGGGCCCACCAACCATATTTCATGAAGATTGAAAACATTTGGAAGTGATGAACCAATTAAACCTTTTGAACTTAGTTCAAATGGTACAAAGGTACAAGAGGTTCAAGACATATTAAAGAAAAACATATCACTTAAAATTGTCTTCACCAAATTTTTTACAAAGGAAACTTGGGGATTAGACTTGGTCAACAATAAGATTGGAGGAAGATGGAACTTAAAGGATGAGGTTTGCAAATGAATGATTGAAATGTTATCATACCTCAAATTACACTTTGACTCTTGGCAGAACCAATGGTTCAATATAAACATTTGAAAACAAGAATGAACCAAAAATGAAGAATAAAAATGGTGACTCTAGAAAACCATGAACTAACAATGATCAAAGGATCCTATGAGTATATGGCTTCACCTTATGGGAATTTTATAGGTTGGACTTCATGTACGTAAGCTCAAAAAAGAAGAGATCACAAAGGGAAACCCTAATGAGATGTTAGAATATATATAGTCCACTAATATAACTAAGAGGGGGTTGGGGTGAATTAGTTATCAAACTATTATCACAAACATTAACCTTAAAAAAACTTAACAACGTGAGTAATATAAAGTGAAACCACAACAAGATACTCATATACAATTAACACTAGATATGTTAACTAGGGAACCCTTGATTAGAGGGAAAACCCTAGTGGGGATGGTACCCACAAGATGATGTACTAATATAAATATTACCTTGTAGAGGATAGACCCTATTAGGAGTTTTTTACAACATTCAATATGTATGAGTCTCTATTAAGAGATTTCAACCCTGTTAGGAGTTGTGGAAGATTGTTGGACCCACTGCCCAAATAGCTTCAAGGATAAGATCAAAGAACCTATTGTCCAAATTATCTCTATATTATTACTTGTAGAATAATATCACTAAAATGTACTTCCTTCATCTGTCTCTTTCCTATCAACCAGACTTCTTCTTCTTCAAATCTTGTAACCAGATCTCATACTACACATTTGGTGATCCCTTGGATCACTCACATGCATTCAACAAGAATTTTGATCCTTCTTGCATTGTGCACTAATAATTTGCATTCCACTTGATCCTCTAAATTAAAGTCCACTCTAAAAATAACAAAAATAAATTTTTTTTATACCATATCTTCATAATAATTCCATAATTCATCCTTGAGGCTTTCTCAATTAATTAAAATAAGATAATTAATTAATTCACAATTGTAACCACACTGTTGGCTCACAACCTATATAAAGTTTCACACATGTGAAACCATGTCTTGTGCACATGCTAGCATCACCACACAATTTTCCTCTATCACTTTTATTTTTACATCACCTTCATTACATATCAGATGAAAGATAGTGATAGATAACCAAAACTCTATTTTCCAATGCTCTATCTCTATACTACTTCTTGTAAAACAAGTGTAACTTCTATACAACATTGAATCAGACTTAGTCCTTAGACCATATCATCAGGACAACCTTAGGTGTTAGTCTCAAAATGGTTTTGACATTTGAGTGCCAACACACTTAACCACTTTCTCTATTGGAGCCGAGCACAATATGTATGCTAAGCCACAACATGTGCTGAGTCAGGAAATCCAACAGGTGCCAAGTGAAGACCAAGTGCCAAGTGAAGATCAAGTGCCAAGTGACTTCAGGTGTCAAGCATGATATAGGAGCCGAGTAATATTTAAGTTCTGAGTCATAGACGATGTCGAGCAAAATAGAAATGCAACAGGAGCCAAGTAAGCCAGTTTGTTATATGTGTCGAGCATCAGGAATTAGTAAGTGCCAAGTAACACAGAATGCACATATGAGTTTTTAACTTCACTAATTCAGATGTAAATCATTTTCATGGCTGACATATGACAAATCTCAAAGGATTTAAGTGATAAGATCGAATCTTTTATATTTCCTATGCAATCAACATGCAGCCAATAAGAAAAATGGAGAATGCATGCAACCAATAACAAAAGTACAAGGTATGAGTGGGAAATAGAGATTCAATATGGATCATAGATCCACATCTAACCCTAAGTCTTTGAATGTCTTTATAAAGAAGATGAAATCTCATTGTATCTGAGATGGATGAAGGAGTGTATGGGAAATTATACTAGAGTTCAGAGTAAAGAAAAAAAAAGGGCTTAGAGGAAAAAGAGCAGCAGTTAAGCATTCAATTGATTAGAACAAAGCAAGGGATACGAGCAAATATTAGATCTCAAAGGATCAAGAATAGAGAAAGTAGATCAAGTTCCCGTATTCAGCAATCAAGGATTGTAAGCTATCAAGTTTATTATATCTAATACTCTTAAACCATTGTATTAGAAAGGAAACCCTATGGTGATAGGTTAGCATAATAGCTATTTTGTAGATTCTTTAAATAGGTGATTAAATCCTTTAATAGGGTAACACTTCATGTAAAGTGTTTGTAAATCCTTTAACCAGGTCACTATTGACACAATGTAAAGCCTTTAACAGGGTAGACCATCAAAAGTGGTCAAACATTATTGCTGCAGTGATTTTGTGGGTATCATCCCCACCCTAGTTTTACCTTCTTATTCCTGGAGGGTTTCTGGGTTACCAAAATCTCAAGTGTTATGTGGTGATGCATATTTGTTTCTCATGATTGCTTAATGTTTATATGCATGCATGTTCATTTCAATTATATGTTATTAAGGGTTCAAAAATAGGATAAAAGATAGTACTTCTGATTCACCACCCCCCCCCCCCCCCCCCCCCCCACCCCACTTAGAAGCATTCTTTCCATTAAGACATTTGAACATTAGGAACATGTCCTCTACTATGCATCATGTGAAACTTCCTTACCTTCTACACATATTAAGATTACTAACTTCTATTCTTCTAGTCTTAACAAAATTACTACTATGTTAACATCAATGACAAATACAGTCATGAATGCAACATACCAGTACTCTACAATGATTAAGATAATCCCCCAATGTAGTATCATAATCATTCATGCTAGCAATCTCCCCCTTTGGAATTGATGGAAACATAGATGAAAAACATCTAAGTTCTAAGGATACCAAACTGTACCCTATTGTTTTCATCTTCTCAAATCCTCTTCATCAATCTGAAATCTCCTAGAACACTATATTGTTCTTCTTCTTCTATTAGGATCAAAAATATTTTTTCATAGTAAACAACTTCCAATACTTTCTAGCTAAATCTACACACTTACACATCCTTTTGTGTACTTACATATCCTTCTTGGCACTCACATATTCATTTGTGCACTTACATGAATCTTTCTAAATCCCCCTAAAGAGATAACTCTCCCCCATTTCCATCTCAATAGGTGCTACTCTTCTCATTACTTATGTACATTCTCTCAATATGTTTTTCATGTACATTCTCTCCCCCATTGACATCAATGTCAAAGGTGTTAATCATAATACCAATTATTACATACCAATTACTAATCAATTGCTCAAATCATCAACTAGCTCGAGTGTCCAAAGACACTATTCAATACCAAATACCAATTACCAAGAGTCCTTCATGACTTAGTACATATAAGATACTCCCCCATATAGGAAGTACCAACATTCAGTCTAGTCTAAACATAGTGCTTTGTAGGTAGGGGCATAACCCCTAGCATATCTCTTAGGTACTCAAAATTATCTTTAGGAAAAGGCTTCATAAATATGTCTACAATCTAATCTTTAGTACTTACATACTCCAACCTTATTTCTTTCTTTGCTACCTTTTCTCTCAAAACATGATACTTTATGGATATGTGCTTTTTCTTAGAATGTAATACTAGATTCTTAGACATACTATACTTTTTTTATCATAGTAAATGATAATAGGTATTGTAAACTCAATTCCAATATCCTCTAACATTTTTTTCATCTACATAACTTGATTACAATTATTTTCTGCTACAACATACTCTACCTCAGCTATACTCTAAGATATATAGTCTTGTTTCTTTCTCAACCAAGAAACCAATCTTCCTCCAAGAAAGAATGCTCCACCACTAGTGCTCTTTCTTTCATCTATACTACCTACCTAATCTAAATCAATATATGTACACAAGGTGAAATCACTTGATCTATCATACCATACTTCATAATCAAATGTACCCTTCAAATATCTAAATATCTTCTTTACTTATGCACAATGATACTATTTTGGATCAGCTTGAAATCTTGCTACAATCCCAACTACATTTTCTATATTTGGTTTGGTGTGAGTCATATATTGCAATCCTCTAATCATAGATCTATATGTCTTCTACTTAATTGTAGGTGTTTCATCTTTATGGATAACTTTTGACTAGATTTAATGGGTGTACTAACAAGTTTACAACTTTTCAAACCAAATCTTTTCAAAAAATCTTTCAGATACTTAGCTTTTGAAATAAATATCCCATTATTGTTCTATGCAATCTAAAATCCTTGGAAAATTTTCATTTCTCCTATCATGCTCATTTCAAAAATAAAAATCATCTCTTTAGCAAACTTGTCACTTTCTTTATCATTTCCTCCAAATATTATGTCATCCATAAATACTACAATGATAAATAGACTATCATTAGTTTTCCTCAAATACAAATTACCATCTATTATACCTTTGATAAATCCAAGCTTGGACAAATACCTATCCAACCTTGCATACCAAGTTCTAGTTGCTTGCTTTAGACCATATAGAGCTTTCTTTAGTCTACATACAAAATCTTTGTCTTCTATTAGAGGGAATCCATCAGGTTGCTCAATGTAGACTTCTTCTTCAAGTTCCCCATTAAGAAAACCTAACTTAACGTCCATCTAATAAACCTTGAAATTCTTTCTTGCTACATAAGCAAGGAACATCAATACTACTTCCATTCTTTCCACGAGTGCATAGGTTTCTTCATAATCTATCACTTTTTATTGTGAGTAACTTGTTACATATTGTACCCCCCACCAAATATTTGAATTTTAAATTCTTTCTTGCCAACGGTCACTTCCCGCTTTAATGTTATTTTTTAAACATCCCAAGAATATCAAAAAAATTAAATGATTGAACATTATGATATTCTTGATTTCTTAGGTTTATTTCTGTGGGCCTACAAGTCCCCCATCGTCAAATCGAGAAATATCCATGGTTGGTGCTATCTCATTATGGGAAGCTGCTCCTTGTTTTGCCATAGCGACATAGCACCTTTTGGCCACATGGATTGGTGGGCCCTCCTTTTCTTTTTTGTTTCTTTGGTGCCGGGTTTTGATAGATCCACGGTGGGAACTATGGCACTATCATAAAATTAGTGTTCCTCACCATTAGCGACATAAAACCCAGACAGAAAGTGATACTGTGGTGACATCAATTGTCAGGTGGGTCCCAAGTATGCCCCATCAGATATCAGTGATGAATTTTGGCACACGTTGGTAGTGGTCAATTTTGTCATTGGCTGAGGTATAACTGTGTAGAATGTGGGCCCTACGAGGACTTGTCAAATAGGTTAGCACGTGACCAGTTCTCATTGGTTGGTACACTGATAGATCAGATCCATCTTGCTCGTCGCTAGATCTCAGAACATCAATGATGGGTACTATCTCGCTATGGAAAGCTATGAGGATATTATCCATAGCGAGATAGTGCCTTGATGATGTGTGGCATAGATGACATCATGCCCCCCTCCCCCTTTTTCAAAAGTAATACTATGGCTCATCCTCAGTGGAAGTTGTCAAGTGGGTCTACAATTTGCAAGGCTGAGGTTATCATGTGGGTGGAAAAGTGATGGCACTAGAGGGCACTATAGCACTCTCAAGAAATTTGTTCTTCTCACCATTACCGACATAGCGCCTGGCCAGTAAAGGAGCATAGTGGGACCTCAGGCAATGTGGAAAGTGGCTGTGATCGAAGGAGGATTTTGATTCATTGCCAGCTGTGTAGATATTTTGATGTTAGCAGTAGCTTGGACCCACACCCCTCTCAAATGCATGAAGGTTTCCACACCCTTGGATCAATCTGGATCAATGGTGGGCACTATCTCACTATGGAAAGCTGTGAGGATATTACCCATAGTGACATAGCACCTCAGGGACACGTAGCAAGGTGGACTTGTATTCTCTTGTGAATCACAAGGATGATGTTAGGTTGTGCTAGGTGGTTGCCAAGTGTGCTAATGTTGGTTCATGGGCCCAGAAGTTTTAAGGACAAAGCACAATAATTTGACGAGTCTTCCCAATCATCAAATCTATTTGGATCCATGGCGGGCACTATCTCACTATGGGAAATTGCTCAAGCATATGCATAGTGAAATAGCACCTTGATGACATGTGTCCTAGTGGCTCAAGCAACATTGATAGTTAATGACAGTGATTAGAATAATTGCCATGGTTAGGGTTTTAGCAAGACCACCACGATCAGGGTTGAGCTAGCGTGGTTAGTTAAAAGACATGGTCAAATCAGGGAGACTTTGCATGGTGGTGAAAAGATAAAAGACTGTTGGTCCACGTGGCTCATCCCGATGCCAAGATAGGTTGATTTGCTGACCTTGTTGATTCATGAGATAGAAATAGGGGAAATCAAGGGTTTTGCATGAATCTGATCTTCATGATTGATTTCAACCACCCTGGACTAAATGTGAGACAAAGAAGAACACTCTACCACCTCGATCTAATCTATCTACTTGGTCAGAGCATAGTTATGGGACCGTTTCCATCTACTCGAGGCCCTATTCCAACCAAGATCAGATATCATTGCATCTAGATCCATACCCAGATTAGATTTTCTCCATGATTGTTCCTTTCAGGACTTAATGGAAGATGGTTGGGGAGTAACTTCAGTTGGAGGACATCTCAGTTATGCCTGAGCTATAAAGGAAACTTCTTAAAATTTTGAAGGGGTCGACCTTTTCTCTATTTTCTCTGTTATTGCTTTGCAATTCTAGTGTAAAATTCCCTATGCCTCTGAACTACATGATTTTTTGCCTTATCTCTTTCAACCATTGGTATGCAAGTGCAAGAACTCTTTGCCTCTTACTGGTATTTTGTAGAGATCTATGATCTACGTGACTATATCTCCTTGGCCTATGAATGATAATATATGTGAATCTCTCTTTCCTTGTGTCATTCATCTTGGTCTTCTAATCTACATGTGATTATTAGATTAAAGCAAGTTTGAATGTGTATATCCTTAGTTTCATTCTGGTTCAATAGTGCATATATGGGCAGAGATTGGTCTGAACACTCTATTTTGGTGCATCACCTCTTTAGATTAGATTAGGTAGGTTTTCTTTCATGCTCTCCTTCTCCTTTTTCCCTTCCAAGAGTAGTTAGGTGCATCCTAATAGTAAGAGGAGGCTGGCCTTCTTTGAAGACTCAACCTCACAGTTCAAGTCCCATAGCTTGGAGGTTGTTTCCATGTTTCACTAGGTTTTCCTCATGCATAGGCTCTAGACAAGGGTGCAAACCTAAGTGACAACATAACTTTTGTAAACAAGTTTTGCCTTCTTTCTCACAACTTCTCCTTTCTCATTCATCTTATTTCAAAATACCCATTTGGTTCCCATCACATTCTTGTCTTTAGGTCTAGGAACTAATTCCCATGTCTTATTCTTCACAATTTGATCTAGTTCTTCTTTTATGCTTGCATGCAGTGATCATCCTTACATGCCTCATCTGTGCTCTCTGGTTCCACTTGATAAATTAGACACAATTCCTCATTCACTCTATTCCTTGTCATCAATGCTTTATCCTTGCTCCCAATTATCTAATCTAGAGGGTGATTCTTTGTCCTATTTCTATTGGAACTAGGAGTTGACATCTCAACTCTAATCTCTTCCCTAAGTTCATATCTTTGTTCTTCTCTATGCTCAATAGATTCATCATTCTACAAGTCATTGTTAGTCTCAAAAATAACTTTATCATTCTGTGTAACAATTCCATAATTATCCTTTTCTTTATCATCATCAATAATAGCTACCAAAGCTATCTCTTCTACTACTTTCTCTTCCCTAACCAATGTAGCCTCATTATCTTTAATATCATAGTCATTTAGGAATCTTCCCATACTAGCTTTAAATTCTTCATCTTCAATAGAAAGTGATTTTTTTCTAGTCTTTCTTACTCTCTTAATGCATGTAGATGAAAAATTACCAGACTCTTTACATATCCAACAAATAAAAAATTTCATACCTTTTGCCTCTCTTTTCATAAGCAAATCAATACCTTCCTTGATCTTCATGTCTAGATATGGATTTGAAAACTCAATGGTCTATTCTCTCCACAAATTTGATAACTCACCAAGAAGCTCTATCTTTTGTGTCAAAATTTCCTCTATTTTTCTTAGAACTATCTTTTCTCACCGTGATCTCCCAAAGGTGTTAAGCTTCTCCTTCAAGGATGTGATGCTTTGATACCAATTGTTAGAATATATAGTCCATTGATATAACCAAGGGGGGGTGAATTAGTTATCCAAATATCATAAAAATATTAACCTTAAACAAATTAACCATGTGACTAATATAAAATAAAACCACAACAAGATACTTATACACAATTAACACAAGATATGCTAACTAGGGAAACCCTTTAACAAAGGGAAAACCTCGGTGGCGATGGTATCCACAAGATAATGTACTAATATAAATATTCATAGTTAGAGGATAGACCATATTAGTAGTCTATTACAAAATTTAGTACATATGAGTCCCTATTAGGAGACTTTCAATCCCTGTTAGGAGAGTCCAACCCTACTAGGAGTTGTGGAAGATAGCTAGACCCACTACCCAAATAGCTTCAAGGTTAAAATCAAAGAAGCCAATGTCCAAATGATCTATGTATTATTTCTTTTATAATAATAGAAATGAAATTTAATTCCTTCCTTCCTCTATCTCTATACTATCAACTGGACTTCTTCTCCTTTAGATCTTGTAACCAAATCTCATATTGCACATCCAATCTTGGATTCCTTGCACACATTCAGCAAGCATTCTACTCTTTCTTATATTGTGCACTAATACTTCACATTCCACTTGATCCTCTAAATCTAAATCCACTCTACAAAAAAGGAAAATAATTTTTCTTTATACCATATCACACTAATTTCTCCAGTCAGCCTTGAGGCTTTCCCAATTAATTAAAATAAGATAATTAATTAATTCACAATTGTAACAACACTATCGACTTATAGTCTATTCAAAGCTTCACACATGTGAAACCATGCCTTGAAAACATTCTAGCATCACCACACAATCATTCTTTATCATTTTTATTTTCACATCACCTTCATTACATCTTAGAGGAAAGATAGTGATAGATCATCAAAACTTTGTTTTCCAATGCTCTGTCTTTGCATTGCTTCTAGTAAAACAAGTGTAACTTCTATACAACATCTAATCAAACTTAGTCCTTTAGACCACATCATTAGGACAACCTTAGGAACATATCCTACATTGTACATGATCTAAAACTTCCTTAGCTTATGTGCATCTTAAGATTACTGACTACTATTCTTCCACTCTTAACAAAATTACTACTATGTTGATATCAATGACAAATACAATCATGAATGCAACATATCAATACTCTAAAATTCTTAGGATACTCCCCAAATGTAATATCATCAACATTCATTCTAACATGAGATCTAAAAATGAAAATTTAATTAAGAGTGTAAAAGAGAGATCTAACCACAAACAAGATATCCAAATAAAACTCTATGAAGAATGATAAAAAAACTCAAAATAAATTATCTAACTCTGAAAAGAAAAGGAGCACAAGTCATGTTCACCAAAATCTTTAGGGGGAAATGTGAAATAATTTAATAGGACTATAGATCTCCCAATTATTAAGTCCACTAAGACATTCAAATATGTGTATGAGGGAAAGAGGAGAATTTTCAAATATGATTCCACTTATGATCCAAATTAGATTAGCTAGAACCCAAAGGAGGAAGGGTGCTAATACTAAATCTGAACTATAAAGAGGAATGCAATGTTAGGAAATTTACTCTTAGGCCCTTGATAGGATAATCTAAATGTAAAATTGAACTTTTTTTTAAATAATATAAATCTAGATGCTATTTTAACACAATTAGCCCAATTAAGATATAAATCTAGGATAAAGATATTAAAGACTCACCTTGAAATGCATAGAGCAAGATGTATTTTAGCTCCAAAACACATAGATGTGAACTAATTTTGAATATATATTTGTGGATCTCATATTAAAATGATGAAAAGAAGAAAATAAAAAAATCTCCCCAAAACTAGAGGTTGAAGGAATAGGTCAACTTGAGAAGATGTCCTATAACTTGGTTGACATAGTTTAACAACCTAAAACTAACTTCTCCAGAAAGCTTTTGAAAAGTAGGTTCTAGATCCATAAACATTTCACTAATATTCTACAAATCAACATAGAAAATAGAGATTTTTTTAGTTGGGGTTTGATAAGGACTTGCTTTGGTCAAGCCCTAAGTTAAGGAATTAACTGTAATTGAGAGATGTAAACGTAAATGAATAAAAGATAAGATAACTATTAGGATTAACCTATTGGAATGAATGTTGATGATATTCCTTTGGAGGAGTATCCTAAGAATTTCTAGAGCTCTTGGGAGATTGTTATCATGATTGACATGTTGCATTCATAATTTTGATTGTCATTGATGTCAACATAGTAGTGTTTCTATGAAGACTGGAAGAGTAGTAAATAGTGAATGAAGTCATACAGATAGAATAATAAAGATCAAATGAAGTACAAATAAGGATGTTTTATACACTATTTCCAAATGATGTGGTTAAGTGTGCATCACATAAGGAAAATACATGAAGAAGATATGTTTTATTTACTAATGCAGGAGCATCCAGAGGTATAAGGGCAATCCTGTGTCACCCAAAAAATATACTTAGACTTAGTTTCTGTTTCATGTGTTTTCATTTTTGGACACCCATTTGGGTCAAATAAAGGTTCCAACTCTCACAGTTCCACTATCAATGTGCTAGAAAATCCTAAAAAAATAGGAGCATGTAATTGGGTCATCATTTTGGTAAACTAGAAGGTGTGAATTGGCCAGATGAATGTAATTATGATTTAGAACATTCCAAAAAAAAAATCAGGTCAAAAGGCCCCATAGTTTGAAAGTTATTGCATTTTTTTCGAGTTTTGGAGACCTCCTAAGAATGCTTCAAAGTCAAGTTAGGGGCATTAAATGACCTTGAAAAGGGCCAAAAAATAGGGGATGAGTGAAGCTATCCATAGGACTATAGAGTGCTTTGAGAGCTTTCTAGAAATGTAAATGGTTCGTCAATCGAAGCTACGGTTCAAAAGTTATGCCTCCTGGAAGTTCGGTTACCGTTTCTAGATTCTTCTAGATTTGCGCCAACTTCTAACGCAGCTTCTGGAGCCTTCTATTTGGTTGGTGGATGCCTACTAGTACCTTCTAGAATGTATTCCTAGTCCTTAACCCTCTGGGGTCTATTTAAGGAGATTCCTGGCATTGTAAAAGGCAGTTCGGAGTGGAGTTTGAGAGGAGGTACTGAAAGGAGAAATTATCTCCACATTTATGCTATTGTAAGCCCTTAGGGCATGTTTTGAAGTTTATTTTCTCTGTACTGAATGTACTAGCTTATTTTTCAGTTAATACAATTTCCCTTTTCTGTTGTGTCCAGTCTGTTCTTGGGTTGTGTCCCCATCAAGTGGTATCAGAGCTGGTTTTCCTAAGAGTGTAGACAGAGTGCCGACTATGAGGCAGTTTGCACTAGGACTGTGTGGTTGTGGGTTCAAGTTAGAAGATGCCTCCACAAAGAGAGCATGGTAAAAAGGCCAGATCTATTAATCCTGAGGAGGTTAGAGCCCTCCAAAGGCAAGTACAGGCACTGCAAGAGGAGCTCCATAGAGGAGCAAATGTTTCTGCAGGTGACGACAGTGAGGATGGCAATGGAGAAGAAGAAATGGGACCAGAAGGAGAATTTGATGGGGAAGTTCTGAATCATGCAGAAGAAAGGCTTTTTAGGGCCATTACTAAGTTTGGGAAAAGACCTACAATTGAAGTGGGTGTATTTTCAGGAAATTTGAAACCAGATGAGTTGATCGGTTGGATCAATGAACTGGAAGAATACTTTGAGTATGAGGATATCAGGGACCCAGAAAGGGTTAAGTTTGCAAAGGCCAAACTAAAAGGCCATGCCAAAATCTGGTGGCAAGAGGTTCAATTGGAAAGAAATAGAAGAGGAAAGGAGAAGATCACAAGATGGGATCACATGGTGGACAAATTGAAGAAGCAGTTCATTCTTGTGGACTACGAGCTTGATTTGTTTAAGAAGATGCATGGGTTAAAGCAAGCAAGAAGATTAGTCCAAGAATATATAGAGGAATTTTACTAACTCTTGATTAGAGTGGGGCATGCAGAAGCAAATAAGGAGAAGGTTTCTCGTTATATCAGTGGGTTGCAATCTAGCATCTAGGAGGAATTAAGTCTGGTAAGAATGACCAGTGTTGAAGAGGCATACCAGTTTGCCCTATGAGTTGAAGAGAAGCTAAATAAAAGGTTTGAAGGAAGACAAAGAGGGTGCGGTAAAGGAGGAAGGGGAAGTGGTAGATCATCTGGAGGCCGCAATGAAACCCAAAAGAAAAATGAAGATGTGGGTACTAGCAGGAACCAAAGGAATGAGGGTTTCAACCACTCCCATGATCAAGACTTTGGAAACCAGAGAGGAAGAGGTAGAGGATGTGGACAAGGAAGAGGAGGCTTCGGTGGTACTTGTTTCCATTGCAATGAAGAAGGTCATCATGCCTTTGAATGCCATCAACAAGAAGGAAGGATAGATAGGAGAGCTGAGGGTCAAGCTAGGGTTGCTCATGTGGATGAGGATGCACAATCATCACATTCAGAGGATGCAAAAAGAGGAGAGACCTTGGTAAATGAAAGAGTCCTACTAAGTGGTGAGATTGAACTAGGATAACAGAGGAGTTTGTTCCATACCAGATGCAAGTGTGAGGATAAATGTTGTGACGTGATCATTTATGGTGGTAGCACTGATAACTTGGTATCAGAAGAGATGGTCTCTAAGCTGAAGCTCAAGAGGGAGAAACATCCCCAGCCCTATCGGATTGCTTGGGTAAAAGATGATCATAAGGTCTTGATAAGTGAACAATGTTTAGTGAAATTCAAAATTGGGATTTACCATGATGAAGTTCTCTACGATGTTATTTCGATGGATGTTTTCCATCTATTGTTGGGTAGACCATGTCAGTTTGATAGACATGCAGTAAATGATGGGCATGCAAACACATACTCTCTGACAAAGGATTGAGTTCACCACAAATTGAAGCCCATGAAAAAGGAAGGTGAAAAGGTATGTAGCAGTGCTAGGATTTGTCTTGTTGATGGAGGGAATTTTTTAGATGGCATGAAACATCAGCATATGTGCTATGCTTTGATTCCTAGGAAAGATAAAGAAGGTAGTAGTGAAATACCACTTGAAGCTTCAGATTTACTAGGGGAATTTGGAGATATCATCTCTGATAATGTTCCAGATGGATTGCCACTAGTAAGGAAAATTAGTCATCAGATAGATCTAATTCTAGGAGCTAGTTTTCCTAACAAGGCTGCTCACAGGATGACTCCTGCTGAAATAGAGGAGCTAAATAGATAGGTTCAGGAGCTATTGAGAAAGGGCTTGATTCAAGAGAGCCTGAGTCCATGTGCAATACTTGCAGTACTTGCACCAAAGAAGGATGGAGAGTGGAGGATGTGTACAGATTCTCGAGCTATAAATAGGATAACCATCAAGTACCAGTTTCCTTTGCCAAGGATGGATGATCTTATGGACTGCTTGAGTGGAGCTCAGTACTTCACAAAGATATATCTCAAGAGTGGCTATCATCAAATATGGATTCGAGAAGGAGATGAGTGGAAAACAACCTTCAAGACCAAGGAGGGTCTTTATGAGTAGTTAGTCATGCCCTTTGGATTGACGAACGCCCCAAGCACCTTCATGTAGCTCATGAATGAGGTACTTAAGAAGTTCTTGGGAAAAAAATTTATTGTCTATTTGGATGATATTTTAATTTTCAGCAAGACTTTGGAAGAACATTTACTGCATATTCGTAGTGTCCTTGAAAGGCTAAGGAAAGAGAAACTGTTAATTAATTTGAAGAAGTGTATCTTTGCAAAAAGGGAGTTAGTCTATTTGGGGTTTGTTATATCACCCGAAGGTCTCAAAATGGATCCAGAGAAGGTAAAAGCCATCTTGGAATGGCCTACTCCAAGGTCTGCTACTGAGGTAAGATCATTTCATGGTCTGGTTAGTTTTTACAGGAAGTTTATTAAGAATTTTAGTGGCATATGTGCACCCCTAACTGATATAATAAGAGGGGATAGAAAAGAGTTCAAATGGACTGCAGCAGCTGCGAGAAGTTTTGAATTGCTGAAGAAGAAGGTGATAGAACAGCCTGTGTTGGCACTTCCAAATTTTAGAAAAGTGTTCCAGGTGGATTTTGATGCTAGTGGTAGTGCTATTGGGGCTATATTAAGCCAAGAAGGTAAGCCTATTGCATATTTTAGTGAAAAATTGAATGATGCAAAGAAGAAGTATTATGTTTATGATCAAGAGTTCTATGCAATAGTTCAGGCCTTAAAGAAATGGAGGCATTATTTATTGCCAAAAGAATTTTTTTTGTATACTGATCATCAAGCATTACAGTACCTAAATAGCCAAGGTAAATTGAATCAAAGGCATATGAAGTGGGTAGAATTCTTGCAGAGTTATACATTTGTGTTAAAGCATAGAAGTGGAAAATCTAACAGAGTTGCAGATGCACTAAGTAGGAGATAGTTGTTGCTTACAATAATGCAGGTTGAAGTAGTTGGGTTTGATGAAATCAAGAATTTGTACCTCGAGGATCCTAATTTTGCTGAAGCATGGAAAGCTTGTAAAGAACCTGTTGTTGTAGATAGAACCAAGTGGTTAGACTATTTGATTCAACATGGCATGTTGTTCAAGGGTAGTCAATTGTGCATTCCAAAGAGTTCCATGAGGGAAAATCTGATTAAGGAGAAACATAGTGGAGGGATGGCAGGACATTTTGGTCAAGATAAGACCATTTCCATTCTTAGAGAACATTATTTTTCGCCTCAAATTTCACAGGATGTGAAAACTTTTGTACAGAGTTGCCAGGTTTTTCAAGTTGCCAAGGGGTTTAGTCACAATACTGGCCTATATCAACCACTGCCTGTTACATCAAGGCCATGGGAGGACATAAGTATAGATTTTGTTCTTGGATTGCCAAGGACACAAAGGGGTAATGACTCAGTATTCGTGGTGGTTGATAGGTTCTCCAAAATGACACATTTCATTCCATGCCACAAAACTCATGATGTTGTCCATATTGCAGATTTTTTTTTCAAAGAGGTGGTAAGACTACATGGACTTCCAAGGAGTATAGTTTCTGATAGAGATACTAAATTTGTGGGGTATTTCGCAAGGACATTGTGGAAAAAGTTGAGAACAAACTTGAAATTCAGTTCCACGCATCACCCACAAATTGACGGCCAAACAGAAGTGGTAAACAGAAGTCTGGGCAATTTGCTGAGATGTTTAGTTGGGGATAAGACCAAGGGATGGGATTTGATTCTACCACAAGCAGAGTTTGCTTACAATAACTCTATAAATAGGAGTACTGAAAAATCACCATTCCAAATTGTATATGGGAATAGCCCAAGGACTGCACCAAAATTGAGGAAGATAGAGCAAGGGGAGAGGACAAGTGCTAAAGCGAAAGAATTTGCTGAACATATCAAGCATCTACATGAGGAGGTTCAGGCACACATTACCAAGATGAATCAAGAGTATACAGCTAGGGTTGATCAAAGGAGAAGACATAAGGACCAAGTAGGGGATCTAGTCATGGTGCACTTATGAAAAGAAAGATTTCCAACTGGTACTTGCAACAAGCTAAAAATGAAGAAATTTGGCCCCTGCAAAATTTTGAAGAAACATGACTCAGGAAATACATATGAGGTGGAGCTACCAGATGGTATTCACATTTCTCCCATTTTCAACGTTGCAGATTTAACAGAGTATCATGATGATGGTGCAGATGAGGAGCTGGTGTTAGAGCCATGTCCAATTCCTACTTCTAAGAAGGAGGAGATAGAAGACATTCTAGATCATCATGTGGGTAGGAGTACCAAAAATATGTAGTATGAAGAGTATTTGGTCAAATGGAAAGGATGATCGATTGAGGACTCAACTTGGATTTCAGCAGCTGAGGTTTCCCATTTGGGATTTCCTCTACCATTCATAAAGTGATAGGGTCACTTTTCAATCTACCTTGGGTGTCTGATGTAGGAGCATCCAGAGGTATAAGGGCAATCCTGTGTCACCCAAAAAATATACTTAGACTTAGTTTCTGTTTCATGTGTTTTCATTTTTGGACACCCATTTGGGTCAAATAAAGGTTCCAACTCTCACAGTTCCACTATCAGTGTGCTAGAAAATCCCAAAAAAATAGGAGCATGTAATTGGGCCATCATTTTGGTAAACTAGAAGGTGTGAATTGGCTAGATGAATGTAATTGTGATTTAGAACATTCCAGAAAAAGAATCAAGTCAAAAGGCCCCACGGTTTGAAAGTTATTGCAGTTTTTTGGGTTTTGGAGACCTCCTAAGAATGCTTCAAAGTCAAGTTAGGGGCATTAAATGACCTCAAAAAGGGCCAAAAAATGGGGGATGAGTGAAGCTTTCCATAGGGCTATAGAGCGCTTTGAGAGCTTTCCAAAAATGTAAACGGTTCGTCAATCGGAGCTATGGTTCAAAAGTTATGCCTCTCGAAAGTTCGGTTACTATTTCTGGATTCTTCTAGATTTGCGCCAACTTCTAACGTAGCTTCTAGAGCCTTCTATTTGGTTGGTGGATGCCTACTAGTATGTTCTAGAATGTATTCCTAGTCCTTAACCCTTCGGGGTCTTTTTAAGGAGATTCCTGGCATTGTAAAAGGCAGTTCGGAGTGGAGTTTGAGAGGAGGTACTGAAAGGAGAAATTATCTCCACATTTATGCTATTGTAAGCCCTTAGGGCATGTTTTGAAGTTTATTTTCTCTAAACTGAATGTACTAGCTTATTTTTCAGTTAATACAATTTCCCTTTTCTATTGTGTCCAGTCTGTTCTTGGGTTGTGTCCCCATCATTTACAGAGAAAAGTAAGCAGATAGAGTTCCTAAGAAGTAGTTTTTGATGAATGGATTGTATCTCCTAATACATATGGAATCATAACATGTGAGGTTAGATAGTAATAGAATAAAATTTGATGATGATGTTAGTGAATGTGCAATGTCTAAGGTTGCACATGTGAGAAGTTGTAAAGACTGGGAGCTAACAATGTTATATAATTATAAAATGATTAATTATCTTAAAGAGATCATATTATAATTAACTGGGAAAGCCTCAAGGCCAAGTCAAGGAATTTTTTTGAGGACATGGTATAAAAGAAGGCTATTTTCCTTTTGGTAAAGCATGAATAATGTGGATGAAGTGTGAAGTGTGTGACAAGAGGAGAGTATTTGGTAAAAATAAGTGATCCAAGGGATTATTGGATGCAAAGTTGGTGATCTGGTATCAAGATTAGAAGAGGAAATCTAGTTGATAGGATAGATAAAGTACAATTATAGTTCATTTATATTATTGTACAAGTAATAATACAAATATTAGTTGGATAGTGAGTTCAGTGATCTTACCCCTGAAGATGTTTGGACAGTGGGTCCATCTACCTTCTACAACTCCTAATAGGGTTGGAATATCCTAACAGGGATTCAAAGTTTCCTAATAAGGACTGATATGTTCTAAATTTATATTCATCCTCTAACAAGGAAATTTATATTAATACATCATTTTGTGGGTACCATCCCCATCGATGTTTTCCCTCTAATCAAGGGTTTCCCTAGTTACCATATCTAGTGTTATTGTATGTTAGTATCTTGTTATAGTTGTTAGTTATTGTTCACATGCATAAGGATAAATAAGGCTGATAATTACTATAATACTTATATAACTGATTCACCCCCCCCCTCTCTAAGTTATACTAGTGGACTTTACTTTCTAATATAACCTTTCTTGAAACCCTTGTCTGTAAGGATTTTGTATGTAAATGTATTTTAGATCATGAAATGAGAATGTAGGGTATCTCTACTCTTTGTTGTGGATCTACCATAATACCACCATGGTGCCATGGATATAAAATTTCACCAATGGAGAAGATGATGAATGCTTTAATGTAGATCTTCTCCCTTAATGACCAACAATAAGCTAGATCTTGAAGAGGAAATCTTCACAAAGGATTCTTCAATGCTAGATAGAAATATCCTTGCTTAAATGCTTGAAAATATCAAATATTTGAACTCCTTGAATGAAAAAGGAATAAATATTCACTTGAGAGCAATAACTTGGATCACTTGAGTTCTTGAATGAATGACATATGAAAATGAAGCCTCCAAGTTTTCTTATATATGAGTTTTCAGCTGGCAAACAATCCCAACTGGCTAGAGAATAGAAAAAAGATAATTAAACCCTCGAGGCCTTTCGGGCCCTAAGACCTAAAACCTCTAAGGACTAGGTCAACTTGGGTCAACCTAGTCCTAGACTAGGTCAACCTAGGTTGACCTAGTCTAGAATAAGTCAACCTAAGTCTACCAAATCTTGGAGATCAGGTCTGGGAAGCCATAGAGAAAAGAGGAAAATACCAAAAGGAATAATGTGGAAAGAGGGAGAAGAGAAGAGAAAAGGGAATTGAGCATAGATATATCCATGGTCTGAAGAGGGAGCTAAAAGGTCTTAAATGAAAAGTGCATCCATTTTAATATGGTACAATATCAACACTTAACTTTTGAGAAATAAAACATATTTTTATTTGAGGGACAAAGGACAAGACCAACTTGAAATACCAAGGGAATAGATAAAGGTATAGCTCCTTTTAAGACCCCAACACCAATGGTAGTTCATGTATGATACTTAAATCCCAAAAAATGATTGTAGTGAAATGATAAAGATGGGAAATTTTAAAAATGTGATCAATTTTAACCCAAACTAGTTTTACCATGGGGTGGAAAATGGGGAAACAAACAATCAAATAGAAAATAAGGACATACAAAAAATATAGATCTATGATGTAAGAGATATGCAATAGAAGATATATGGGAAGTATTTATTGATATATTACTTATCTATATTCCAAATAACTATTACAATATAATAGGTACTAGAATATATTCAATGTATTGTATTTTTATCTATTTGTATTTGTTTTATTTGTTTTGTAGCTTATCACATATTTATGCATCTCTTTGTATGTCACTCTAGGGAAATCAACACAACACATAATTAAACTTAGACCATTTATTTTTATTTTATGGTTAATTTTTATTTTTTATGGGAAACCTAGTTCATACTAGATGAGGATAGAATTTTGAATAGTATAACTATTGAAATGAGTGAGACTAAAAGGTAAAATAATTAAATTTTTCTAAAATAAATTGTGGTGAGGAGTAGTGAAATATCCCAATCTTAGGGCTTAGGAGGGATTGAACTCCTAGAGGGTAATACTAAAACTAGGGAATTAAAAAAGTATTTGATTAATATAAAACATCTAGTTAGGATATGGATAGATGGATAAACAAATTAATAAATATCCAAACTAAAACACAAATGTAAAGGAGAAAGATAATTTTAAATCAAGATGGCTTATAAGGCACGGACCTTAAGGAGGTTAAAATAAACTTGAGATATAGAGAAGAATCATTCCTAGAGGATTAAGAGTCAAGGAAAGATTTGATAAGTACACCATTAGGACTACAACCAATAACCTATAATTATTTGAGTAAATCTATCATCAAGTTAAACAGTGACTTTAAAGGAATATAGAAAATCAAATAAGTGAGATTGGAAAGTGCCAGATAATGGATCCTTATTGAGGAAAGAACCATGGGGCTATAATTAATTAGATGGAAATAATAAACTCTTCCTATTATCTACATCATCTACACAATATTTGGTAAAGATAATTCACGAATAAGGTTCATGACAAAAAAAAATTCTTCCAATCAAAGTCCAAATCCAAATAAAACTCAATCTCATAATCTTAATAAATATAACAAAACAATTTAGAGTGTTAGAACTCTAAATAAGTGATAGCATATACCTTTAACTCTATCTTATAGTGTAAATTTGACAATGTCAATTTGATAATGTGACATTTCTCTAACTTACAATCATATAGACTCTATCTTAAGCATCCAATATATAAACCAAGACAAGGAAAGATACATCAAATAATATCCATTAACATGGGTCAAAAAAAGGAAATTAGCTTGGACTTCCAAATTCTAGTACTCACTCTCATGAGTACACATTCTTAGAGTACTAAAGGTCCAAACATATCCACTCTAATTTGGTTTATTGAAAAATCTTAGGATGTCCTTAAGCACAATTTCATTAAGAATCAAACTATGTTCCTTTATTACATTATGTAACCATCCACTTGCATATTATTATATGATCAATTTCATTTGTTATAGATTATTTTACTTGTCTTACAATATTATATATTATTTATTCACTTGTAATAGAAAAAATTCCAAGTGGTGTAGTGTTTTTTGAGGCAATCTAAGTAGTTTAATATTTTAGAAACTCCAAGTTTTCTTCCAAGTAGGGTGTCATATTCTATAAAGGTCCAAAATTTTTTATTAAGGAAAAACAAAATTTTGATGGGGCCCTAATGACTAGTAAAACTAGATTTGGAGGGGAGCCTATAATCCCACTAAGATAAGATGTTGCAACAAAGAAAAAATTTGTGGAACACTAGTCCAAATCCATCTCAAATATGAAAGAAAAACAACAACAATAATAATACATATGAACCAAAGCACCAATTTCTCAAAATATCCTTATAATATCTCAAATCCTTACAATTAAGATCAAACCTATTTAGCAAAGAGATCCATAGTGTTTTTATGCTCACTAGATCATAATTTTTGGGTTTTAATATGGATCTCAAAACCATAATTCTAACTTACCACAAAAGATTAATTATTGGAGAAGAAAACATCCTTCCAAAAAGGATTCACAAGACACCCCAAATAATAACTACCATCCTCAATATTTAAGACAAAGGAAATCCCACTAAAGCTTAAAAGCCTACTTAACCAAAGAAACTAAAGAAATAACAATATTTTTTTAGAAAAAAAAATGGGCTTCTTATTATATTTGCAAATGAGGAATTATAGAATTCAGAATTACAATATGCTAACTCACATGGGTGCCTTCATTACAATAATATGTAAGACAAAGCTATGAACTATCACCCAGACTTGTCCCAAACAATGTATAGCCATTTCTTAAATAGGAAATTTGGTACCACTTGAGAAGGTTTTAGACACTCAAACTTAATACTTAGAGCTGGCATACCCTAACAATACATATAGAGTTAGCCAAATACACTTTTGACATTTATTTTTGGATTTTTGGTTTACCCAACTTTGAAAGGCCATAACTTTCAAACTGTTGCTCTAATTGGCTATTATAACCACATTTTGAAATCCTCAGCTTTTGATTTACAGGCTCGAAGCAATGCAAATTCCCATCCCTTGATTTTCTAGGCCTCATCCAAGCATGTTTAGGCCTTAAATGGTGAGCCTAACGTTTTTATACCAAAATTACACACCAAAAATCTATAATAAATCCATGAATACTTACGATATGACACTAAGCCTCAACTGGTAGGCTGATATATCCAAGATGAGCATCCATTTCTGAAATTAGGACATTCTAAGCTCATATGACTCACTTACTAAATAGAAATCCTCCATAAAAAAAAAATATTCATTAAAACAACCTTTATTCAAAAAACAAAAATGAAATATTTTTGGGTGATGCAAGATTTCTCTTATACTCAAGATGCTCCTGCATCAGACACCTAGGATAATTTGAAAAATGGCCCCATCATGTCTCAAGTATTTAGAGGAAAATCACTATGGTTAAACTCCTCCATTGCTAGCCATGATGAATCTTATATTGGAACTCCCTTTTCATTTATTAAGTATTCTTCATAAGTTGTTTTCCTCGTACTTTTTCCTACACAACTGTCCAGTATCTCCTCAATCTCCTTTCTAGCTGAACTAGATGTTGGAATACCTCCACTACACTTTTGCAATTTCATCTCCATCACCTCCTTCATAATAATCTATCAAAAAGGAAATGTTAATTACTAGTGAAATATTCAATTCAATAAGAAACTCCAATTTATCGGCATTTCCAAAATCATTCATTTTCACTATCTTGCATAGTTCAAACTTCTTTGTTTTTAGCTTATTATACACACCCACTAGAAAACACTTCTTTCTCAAATGAACCATGACTTCATCTCCAATATAAAATCCCTATACCTCCTTTTCACATCTTCATTATCCTTGTACTGTGTATTCATCTTTGTAATGTGCTTTCTCATCTCCTCATGGATATTCTTCAAATGTTCAACAAATTATTTACTTCAGCACTGCTTATCTCTCCTTTATGCAACTACCTCAATTCAAAAGCATTTTTAGGGCTGCCCCCATATACAATATGGAGTTGTGGTTTATGATTACTCATGTTGATAGAATTATTATGTGCAAATTGTGCCTATGGTAAAATCATATCCCAACCCTTTGGTTTATCTCCAACCAAGCATCTCAACAAGTTTTTTGAACTCTGATTGATAACTTTTACCTATCCATCAATCTATGGATAATTTGATCAACTAAACTTCAAATATTCCTTTAGTTTCTTCCACAATGTATGCTAGAAATACCCAACAAATTTGGTATCTCAATCTGAAACTATACTCTTTGAAAAACCATGTAGTCTCACCACTTCTCTGAAAAATAGCTATATCATGTGAACATCATCTCTAGTCTTCTTGCAGGAAATGAAATATGTAATCTTTGAAAACATATCAACCACCACAAAAAAATAATCACACCCTCAATGGTTTCTTGGTAATCCAAGAATGAAATCCATGCTAACATCGTCCCATGGATTCTCTAGTATAGGTAATGGATAACACAACCTCTTATTCTACTTGAACCTTTTCCCATTTGACATACTCTACAACTCTGTACAAAATTCTTGACATCTTGTTGCAACTATGGCTAATAAGAGTTTTCAACAACCAAAGAAATTCTTGTATCTCCACCAAAGTCTCCAACCAATCCTCCACTATTCTTATCCTTGATGATATTCTCTCTCATTGAACTTCTTAGAATGCCTAATTTTCTTCCTTTGAACAACATACCATCTTGGTCCTATCAAGTATAATAGGTTGTGTGCAAGTCTTCCATGCTTCACCAAAATTAGGATCCTTTAGATACAAATTACTGAGTTCTTTGAACCTAGCCACCTCAATCTACATTGCTTTTAGCAAAACTCATCTTCTACTAAGAGCATCTACAACTCCATTAGACTTGTAATGCCCCTCCTAGAGATTCTTGGAAAAAAGGATACATATAAGCCAAGATAATAAAAAAATTCAAACAAGTATGGATACACACAACATACAACATATGAGGATCACAAAGCTCAGAATGCAAGACCAACCAAACATCCTGACAGCAACAGTTCTCTAAATGCTACTACTGACCAAAATGATTGACTACAGAAGACGCACAACTAAATTCAAATCAAAAAATTTTGAATTTAAAATGTAATTCTAAAGGATTGAAGTGCACCTAAGAGGGTAGCCAAATCACTTTCAAAAAAGTCTGGGTCAAACCAAAAAGTGCCCGTTGTCTACCCAAATAGGCTTTTGCAAATACTAGGTGATACTTTCTAGTATTGTATGACCTTTATCAAGAAGGGGGGCAACACTTTAAGGGTTTGAGCAAAACTCCTCAAAAGGGTGTGCAATACTTTACAAGTATCGCATGACACTTATTCAAAGGGGATGCAATACTGGAAAATATCATACAACATTTCCCTAAGAGATGTGTGATACAATCAAGGATCACATGATAGATCTCTTTTGGGCATGCAACACTTTATAGTATCACCCTATGCTAATACATGGTCACCCAAGAAACACATAAAATTCTCCAAGGATAAGCTAAAGAGGTAAACAAAGTTTAGAACCTCCATAATAGGGAGTACCAGATCCACAATTTAAGGCATGAATACTAAACACAATACTAAAAGATAGAAATTGCATTTAATCATCTAACCAATCAATTAAGGGAAAGTACAAAAGAAAACATCACACTAAATAGAACAACCAAACTAAGTATGTGGTTCCTCCCAACCATAATAGCATCATAAAATTATTGTGGGCCCTAGCCATCTCCCACATGTAACACCCCAAACTACCGACTAGATCGTCGGTGTTATGTTATGAGGATGTCACTACTAAAACGTGCTACAACATAAGTATAAGGAAATCTAACATGCTAGAAGTAAAGCATAAGATATTCCTACAAATTAATTCATCATCTACATATGCTAAACATCATAATAAAGGAAATGCATCAATACTAACATTATCTAAACATGATATACAAGCATTCTAATGAAAGCATAAATCACAAGAAAGCATACTCTAAAACTCAAGGTGCCCAATGAAAACATCTAACATGGTCACACTAGGGAAATAGACCATCTCTATACACCAATCCCCAGTAGTGGTATAGGTAGTTATGCCTCCCAACCACATGGAACCCATAGTCCCACTCCCACCAAGTTGATGAAGATAATAATCCAACCACAAACTTACATAAAGAAAATGTCCATAGCTAACACTCACATCAGACAATATGATGCTTGAAACCAAGAACCTATACAATGCATAAACTATAAGTCCTGGTTAGACACTTAATGGGCTACTAAGTAGGGGTTGACATCATGGAGAGTTACTTAGAATTGACAAGCCCAAGCTAGTATTGGTAGCTCTCTACTTCCCAATGGAAGGAGCACATCTCGAATCCTTTTTATTATCTTTAAGTTTTATTACCACCTAATGTTTTATTTAGTTATCACCTGTTTAAAAAAATTTTGCATGCCAACCCTCAAGAAATAGACATTTGGCTATGGAGATAGAAGCCCCCTCCATGTGCTACCCTACCCTACCCATGCTCATCCAAAAATGAGTGCCCTTAGGCATGCAAATTGCCAACCCAACCCCAATGATCATAACTTCTAGAAGTACGACAAAAGATCAAGCCTCACAAGTCACTTGATAGATGTATGTGTATGTACTCATGTGTGGTGCTCCACCATCACAAAGATCATAACATGAGGACTGGATGAGAATACGATGTAAAAATACACTCAACTAAAAATAGACGTGGGAGGAAAGATGTGACATGTATCCTAATGCAACAATAATAGTGAAACAATGGTCTGATTGACATCCAAATGAATCGTCTAGGTCTATGACTAACATTATGCCAAAAACACTTAAGAAAATAGGGTGGCATATAGAATGAGGTAAAAACCCCAAAAACTGGAAAAAAATTAAAATTAAAACCCATTTGGTCTTCGGGTACAAAAACCCCAAAAATCCAATAATATTTGAGTTCAAACACTGTATGCAAAAACAACTAGCATAACAATGTAAAACCCTAAACCCCCATCCCAAAAATAGGTAAGATGTTCATACCTAACCAACTAGGTAGAACCAACAAATAGAAATAAAGGGGAACACTAGTCCTTAGGCTCCTAACAAACTACTACCAGAAACAAAAGTAGAAACAAGAAAATGGGAAAACCCTACCTAACAACAAAAGGAGCAAAAACTAAAATCAACCTGATAAAATAAATAACTTACTAATACTTTCAAAAGTGATGACAAAGCAAGGTCTCCCTAAGATGGATCCAACAAGACTAACCTTGCAAAGATCCCATGTGTTGGAAATATAGATGGAGTAATTGAGAGGGGGGGTGAATCAGCTACCACAAAAAAAAAATCCATAGATCCCTTAGATGTCTTAAAACTTAGTTACTGTTATCACTCAGTAGCCACACAAAAAAATGTTGTAACTTAGTACATTAATTTGTTACTAATCTTTAAGACACAATTATTAACATGCATGCAAAAGAAAATAATATGAACACAAGAGACACCAGATTTAACGTGGAAACCCAATATGGGAAAAACCACCAAGTAACTAGCTACAATTTTTCACTCTTCTGAAGTGAGCCCTATTAGGAGCCAACCCTATTAAAGGTTACAAAACACATTATTAGGTGTGACCTTGTTAGACAATTTAATCACCCTTCTAGGAGTGGCCTTGCTAGAGGTCTTTAGAACAATTCAATAAAACTGTCCACCTTGTTAGAGGATTTACACAATGGCTATTAGACCAACTCTATTAAGAGATTTAGGAATTATTGCCACAATGGTGAGAAAATAATAATAAGTGACCTAAATGAGATGCAACTGAACTTTGCTATTATAGATCTTTGTTCTACTTTAGTAGATCCTCACTGATTGCATACGTCTCAACTACTCCTCAAGGATATCTGATCCTTCTTCAAAATTCGCTCACACCTTCCTCTTCACACAATCAACTCACTTGCATACTCACTCATTCATACATCCATTCATACTTCAAAATTCACAACTTGACCTTTTATTTATACACTACAAGTTGTTAAGTTGGCTCATTTATAAGTTATATTTACCAATAAACAATAAATCAGTTGGCTACAAACATTACATGAAACAATTAAACTTTATTTCTCAAAAAAATGAAATCCTTCATTGGCCAACCCAGCTTGGTAAACATTGTTTTTAGAAATGATTTCCAGTGTTAACCAAGTAAAGCTCGATAAACACTACAAACTCTACAGAAAACCTTTGGAGATCGAGTGAACTTGGTAAGAACTAATTTTCCTTCACTAACCTTGTGAGCTTGGTAGAAATTAATTTCCCTTCACTAACCTTACTAGCTTTGTAGAGACTGCTTTCAGTCACAGAAGCCTTTAGCACCTGAGAGAGCTTGGTAGAAACTATTTCCACAATGTAATATACAAGAACTCTCGGTAGACTCTGTCTTTTTCTTTGTTGACTAGCTAAGCTCAGTAGACTTTGTCTGATGACTAATATGACATTTATGTAACATCAAAGACAACACAATTGATTAATTGTATCCAACAATCTCCCTCTTTGGCATTGATGGCAACACAACATGTCATAGAAGAATGAAATTTGAAAGCATGTCTTTTTCTGATAAAATGTTTCTTCCTCTCACATTTCATTCCATAAACTTCTCAAATACAACAATCCCCCTCTATGAAGGAATTGCATAGCTTATTTTCAAACATCAAAGTCTTCATAAAAAAATTCAAATTTTAGAAAGATATGATAGTATACTCTTTCTCTTTGACAACACATGCCAAAGAGAACACAAATCAAATGAATAGCAATGTACCTTACGTACTAATTCATATACAATATTTCCATTATTATACTACATCAACTAAAAGATCTTCAACTTGATACATGTTGATGCATCACTAAAACTTCATTTTAGTGAGCTTCAGATAGGGGAATGACCCCTAATTTACCTCTTAGATAAAAGAATGCATCCTTAGGTAAAGGCTTGGTAAATATGTTAACAATTTGTTCTTTTGTATGGACATATTCCAATCTAATCTCCTTATCCTGCACCAATTCTTTGACAAAGTGATACTTTATTGCAATGTGCTTGGATTTTGAATGCATCACTGGATTTTTAGATATGTTAATTGCACTTGTATTGTCACAAAACATAACGACAAGTTCTTTGATTTCCTCCTTCATGCCTTCCAACAACTGTTTGAACCAAACAATATTAGAGCAATTTACTATTGCTACAACATACTCTACTTCTACTATGGATTGGGATGTACAATTTTTCTTTTTACTTGTCCAAGAAACCAACCTCTTTCCAAGAAAGAAACCTCCTCCACTTGTAATATTTCTATCATCAATGTTTCCTACCCAATTTGCATCAATAAACACTTTCAAATCTAAATTACCTCCAAATTTGTACCATAATCCATAATCTTCAATTCCTTTCAAATATCTCATGATCCTTTTGATTGCCACCATGTGATTTTTTCTTGATTTTGATGAAAATCTTGCTACAATACTAACTACAAGAGCAATATCTAGCCTTATATGAACTACATACTACAACTTTCCAATCATAGATCTATACAATGTCTAATCTAATTCCTTTGATTCATCATCCTTCGTGAGTTTCAATCTAGTACACATAGGAGTCCCAACTAGTTTACAATCTTCTATACCAAAAAACTTCAATATCTCTTTGATATATTTGGACTAAGTGATGTAGATACCATTCTTACTCTGTTGAATTTGAAGACCAATAGAGAATTTGATCTCTCCAAACATTGCCATCTCAAATTCCTTGTTCATTCGCTAATTCTTTGCATAGGTCATCATTTCCTATGAACAAAGTATCATCCACAAATATTTCTACCAAAACAATCTTATTATCTGGTCCTTTCTTGATATATAAGCTATTGTTATCATTAGTTCTCTAAAAACCAATCTAAATAAGATGGTTATGTAATCTTTCATACCATGCTCTAGGTGCTTGTTTTAGACCATATAATGCTTTATGTAATTTGTAGACCATGTCCTTCTTATCTGGATCAACAAAACCTTCAGGCTACTCAATGTAAACTTCTTCAACTAGTATACCATTGAGAAATGCTGACTTGACATCCATCTAATAAACCTTAAATCCTTTGTATGCAGCATATGCAAGTAGGTTCATAACACCTTCCAACCTTGCAATAGAAGCAAAAGTCTCTCCATAGTCTATTCCTTCCTCTTGAGAGTATCTTTTGCATACTAGTCTAGCTTTATTTCTTGACACCTTACCATCTTCATTCAACTTATTTCTGAATACCCACTTAGTTCCAGTCACATTTTTATCTTTAGGCCTGGGTACAAGAGTCTATGTTTTGTTTTTCTCTATCTGTGCTATCTCTTCATTCATAGCCTCAATCCAACTTTCATTTCCTAATGCATCTTTGACACTTCTAGGTTCAAAATTAGCAAGTAAACAAGTACCTTTCAACTTACTTCTTGTCATAGTACCTTCAGATTTGTCTCCAATGATCTGATCTGGTGCATGATGTCTCCTGACATACTTGGCTAATACAAGTTCCTTGTCTTTTGAATGAATTATGCTATTATTCTCTTGCACCTCAATTTTAGGTTTTGGTTGTTCTATCTATTACTTGAGTCCTTTAGACTCGATATACATTGGCTTAGTAGCATTAGAATGTGACTCAGGTTCTTATAGCTTGGTTTAAATTTTTTGCAACTTGGTTACCGAAGACTTGAGAGTAGAAGATTCCTAATTGACAGGTGTTTCTGGCACTATATTAGGTTCAATGAAAACAAATCTCCTATAGTCTTCTGGTTCCCTTTTTCTTTCTTCTTTAGTTCTTTCTGCAAACTCATCAACTTTCACATGTGCACTTTCTATGACTTTGTGAGTAGACAAATTCAAACATCTATATGCTTTACTCTTCCAAGAATATCCCAAAAATATTCCTTCATCACACTTCACATCAAATTCAACTTTTCTAGATTCTTTCAAAATGTAACATTTGCTTCCAAATACTTTTAGGTAGCTTATATTGGGTTTATAGCCATACCACAACTCATAGGTGGTTTTGAATGAGTCCTTTAGCTATACTCAATTCAAGGTATGAATTGAAGTATTTATAGCTTCCTTCCAGTATTTGATAGCAATATTCTTTTCAATGATTAAAGTTCTTGCATAGTCCATGATAGATCTATTCCCCCTTTCAACTATTCCATTTTTCTCGAGAGTTCTAGGGGTTGATACCTATCTTTTGATCCCTCTTTCAATGCAAAGTTTATTGAACTCATGGGAGATGAATTCGCCACCTCTGTTTGACCTCAAACATTTTAGTCTTTTCCTTGTTTCCTTCTCAACTCTGGCCAAATACCATTTGAACTTCTCAAATGCTTCTAATTTTTATCTCAAGTACATGACAACCATCATTCTAGAGTAATCATCAACAAAAAGAATGAATAACTTTTCTCCAGTATAGCTTTCAATTCCAATAGGTCCGCATAAATCAATATGCACAATTTCTAAAACTTCTTCAAACTGATAGTTCTTACTTTTAAAGCTAGTCTTTCCCATCTTACCAATCTAACAATTCTTGCATGGACCAACCTCTAGTTTCTTTATACTGGGAATGCCTCTTACTTTCCTAAATTTTCTTATTTTTACCAAGTTATCAAAGTTCACATGACACAACCTTCTATGCCATAACCAACTTTCTTCAACTTGAGCAATAAAGCATGATCTATTATTGAGTAGTTGTGCCACACTCAACAAATTGTGTTTTAGTCCTTCTACTAAATATGCATTATCACATACAAGCTCTTTGGTTAGTGAGATTCTTCCTCTTCCTTTTATACAACAAGGTTCATTATTACCAAACCTCACACTACCACCATCATAGTCTTCAAAATGTTCAAACATAGTTTTATCACCAATCATATGATGAGAGAAAACACTATCTATAATCCATGTTTCATTTTTGCTGACATGAGAGATAAGTTTCATTTCCTCATCATTATCAAATTCATCTTTCATAGCAATGTAAACAATTTCATCTTTTTCTTCATCAAAATCATTAGAATCCTTAGCCAGGAACCATGTTTTCTTACCTTTGTCCTTGAATTATTTGAAGTCTTTCTTACCATTGCACTTGTGACCTTTCTTCTCATCTTTTTTCTGCTTATTTGGGCACCTAGAAGCAATATGACCAATTTCCTCACAAGAAAAATAGATTAGAGGAACCTTACCTTTGTATTTTCCTCTACCTCTAGAATATTTCCTAGCTAGCAGAGCTTCAACCACCTCAAGATCACTATCAGAACTTTGTTCTGATTCTTCTTCACTTTCTGACTGAGAATCCTTTATCTTTTTTCCTTTCTCCTTGAGTGAAAGCTTGGCTTCAAATGCTTATTCAATGTTCTTGGTAGCTACAACATAGTTATCATAGTTATCTAGCTCAAATGTAGTCAATCTTCCTACTATGGCCTCTAAATTTATCTTATGATTTGCTTCACATCTTATTTCTTGAATTGTAGAAACTCTAATTGCATAAATGGGAAGTAATGTTCTAAGAACTTTACTTACAACTATTTCCTCCTCAATGTCTCCTCTAGAAGCCTTGATTGCACTGATAAGTGCGTTGACTCTTTCAACATATTTGGCAATGTTTTCATCCTCTCTCATTCTCATTTGATCAAATTGTCCTCTTAGACTTTTTACTTTGGCTCTTCTCACATTGCCATCACCTCTATAGATATCTTTCATCTTGTTCCACATTTCAAAGGTATTTTTGCATTCCTTGACATCATCAAATTCTTCATAGCTTAGGGTAGATGCAATGTCTATCATCATGGTGTTATGAGTCTTCTTCTCAGCAATGTCATTAGTGGATAATGTTCCAAAAGGAGTTACATATGCTTCATCAAGATATTTCAATCCTATGTCTCCAATGGAAGCCAGATGGAGTCTCATGAGACCTTTCCATGTTGAAAAGTTATCCTTGTTAAGCCTTAAAATTTCCCTCTTGTAAGACATCTTGATCTTTAGCTTAGATCCTTGAAATCTTTCATGCAAGAACCAAAAGCTTTGATACCAATTGTTAAAAATATAGATGGAGTGATTGAGAGGGGGGGTGAATCAATTACCACAAAAATAAATCCACAGATCCCTTAGATGTCTTAAAACTTAGTTACTACTATCACTCGGTAGCCACATAGAAAAATGCTATACCTCGGTAGATTAATTTGTTACTGATCTTTAAGCATTCACAATTATTAACATTCATGCAAAAGAAAATAATATGAACACAAGAGACACCAAATTGAACGTGGAAACCCAATATGGGAAAAACCACCGAGTAACTAGCTACCAATTTTTCACTCTTCTAAAGTGAGCCCTATTAGGAGCCAACCCTATTAAAGGTTACAAAACACACTGTTAGGTGTGACCTTGTTAGATAATTTAATCACCCTACTAGGAGTGGCCTTGCTAGAGGTCTTTATAAAAATTCAATAGAACTATCCTCCTTGTTATAGGATTTACAAAATGGCTGTTAGACCAATTTTGTTAAGAGATTTAGGAATTACTACTACAATGGTGAGAAAGTAACAATAAGTGACTTGGATGAGATGCAACTAAATTTTACTATTACAGATCTCTATTCCACTTTAATAGGTCCTCACTCATCGAATATAACTCTACTACTCCTCAAGGATATCTAATCCTTCTTCAAAACTTTCTCACACCTTCCTCTTCACACAATCAACTCACTTGCATACTCGCTCATTCATACATCCATTCATACTTTAGAATTCACAACTTGACCTTTTATTTATACATTACAAATTGTCAAGTTAGCTCATTTACAAGTTACATTTACCAATAAACAATACATCAGTCGGCTACAAACATTACATGAAAAAATTAAACTTTATTTCCCAAAATAATGAAATCCTTCATTGGCTGACCTAGCTCGGTAAAGACTGCTTCAAAAATGATTTCTAGTGTTAACCAAGTGAAGCTTGGTAGACACTATGAACTCTGCAAAAAACCTTTGGAGATCGAGTGAACTCAGTAAGAACTAATTTTCCTTCACTGACCTTATGAGCTCAGTAGAAACTAATTTCCCTTTGCTAACCTTGCTAGCTCGGTAGAGACTAATTTTAGTCACAAAAGCCTTCAACGCCTGAGAGAGCTTGATAGAAATTGTTTCCACAATATAATATATAGGAACGTTTGGTAGACTCTATCTTTTTCTTTTCTAACCAGCTGAGCTTGGTAGACTCTATCTGATGACTGATATGACATTTGTGGAACATCAAAGACAACACATAATTGATCAATTGTATCCAACACCAGGGTCATAGTTCTCATAAAAAAAGAGAACCAATCCTTTAGAAAGATGATTTTAGAAAAGCTCTCAAATTTCTAAATTGAAAAATTGAAAATTCAAAAAAAAAAAATCCCTCTTTCAATACTTATTCACTTTTCAAGTGAATAGTCGATTAGGGAAAATAGCTAGTTAGACTAGCTAGACTTTGAATGACCCAAACGAAAACAAATTATTCCTCGTAATGAGAATTCACCTAAGGAAAAGCTATCAAAAATAAAATTCAATAAGATTTAAAGCCCAAAAAACCAAAATCATAGACAATCCCTTAAGAACTTCAACAATAATGCAGACCTCTAAATGCATAGACATACTCACTGGTCTAATTACATAATGCAGATGAGTTCAGATTTAATAATCACCAAAAGATTTAATTAGCAATTAAAATAAGGATATGTCAACCATACATGGATGACATTGGTAAAATATGAATAGTTGAATCACTAACTCCATGTGCCATTATTAGGGATATAAATCATGTACACTAAAACATGTGATCAAGTGCAATTGCATATAATATCATAGTGAAAGAAATAATGCATTAAATACCAAATTAATCCATTTACATCACTCATGTTTGCATAAAGAATAAAGAGACAATAATGAAGTAAATAACTATAGCATAAAATCCATCACATGATAGAATCAAAGATATGTCCAAATACCAAATAATCAGATATCATCATAGACCTATTGTCATCTCAAAATGGCAACAACATGAAAATGTGATAAACTAAATAGCATAGTAGTAAAGTATCTAAGGTACTGAAATCAAATTATAACATTGGATCCTCATGTCATCTCAAGGTACATATAATAAGAGTATCAAGTATCCCTCAAATCAAAATAGACAAGGTAAAGACTTTTTTGGCCTAGTTTTTCACTATGTATTTTTGTTACACTCTATAGTGAAAGAACCATTAGCCCCATGTGTTAAAATTGTGAGATGTGTCAAAACCTTAGGTGAAATTATTAAAATTTTGTAAAATCCTTGTTTTGTGCCCTTGTTCATTTTAAATTTCAGAAAATAGGGTTTTAATTTTTGGCACGGGATAGCTCGTTACCCTATGGTCTTATCTTTTACATTTTCTCGTCTTTATTTTTAAGTTACTTTTTTGAAATTCTTTTATCCTTTTTTGTAAACCTTTTTTTTAAACTATGGTTTTACCTTTGTTATCTCCTTAATAGTTTCCCAAGGTTTTTTAACCACTACAAGTTTTTTGTCTAACAATCATTGATCTTTTAAAGATCTACAGACAGTGCTTACTTACAATATGGAGTTGTTCAACCTTTATGAAATTTGGGCAAGTTCCTACTTGCCACATAGCTTTAGTGACAATAGCCTTTTTACTATGATATAAAGAAGTGGAGGTCTTAGAACATCCTTAGGGTTGTCAGAGCATGTTGAGGTTTTCAAGCAATTTCATTGGCTGGGCTGAGCAATGGGTATCCTTTGGTAATTTAACATTGCACCATTTATCTTGGGAAAATCTAAAATAGGCATATTACCACTTCATGGAAATTTGTGAACTTTAACTAATGTGGTAAAGCACCCTATTGACACATGTATTTAGTAATGTCATGTGAGATGTTGAAGTAGTTCCAAAGGCACAAGATATATGTATTATTGATAATTAGAAGATCAAGGACAACACATTCCCATATGATAGACATGCTCAAGGTTTAGCTGAAGTAGGGAAGTGCCTACTTTCCACATGTCCTAGGATGAGGTCATGCACCCCAATTTGAAAAAAGGTGATGGTATGATTAGTAGTTAGTGAGTATCATAATATATTAGAAAAGAGTAATGCAATTTATTGGTTGACCTTGCTAACTAGATTGAAAAAGGCATGATGTGTGTGCATTGTTGATCTTGAGAAAATCAATGGAAGGTGCATCCCTGTAACATGAAATGAATGAACTTTAACTAATGTGGGAAAGCACCTTCCTGCCATGTGGATAAGTGGGGTCAGTTACTTAGAAGGTTTCCTAGTAACACTAGGGTGGAGTAGTATGGTGATATGAAACATGATGATTGGTGGGATGGTTCATGTGTTTTTTGAGCTGGAAAGTGATTGTACCAATGAGCCCATAATTTTGAAGCTGAAATTATAAACATAGAAGGATTTTTCATTATCATCAATCTTTGGAAGATCGATGACCAATGCTTCACTGCTTCATGAAAGTGCTCAAACTTTATGAAATGTAGGAATGCACCCTGATAACATGCAAAAAATTTCAAAAAGGGTTATTGCAACCATTTTGATTTCAAATTAGGTCATCTGATTCTTCATAATTGATGGTGGGAATTTAAAATTCATAGCATGACATAAAATTTGATCATTGAATCATTAAATCTTATCATTTTTGTCCCATGTAAAGCTTAATGTTGTAATAAAATTCCCAATTCTCCATTATTAAGTAAAGAAACTACACAATTCCTAAAGTGCAAAGGTTTCTAGAGCTAAAGGCAAGATTTTTCAAGGGTTTCAACACATTGTAGAGTGATTTACAAAGAGAAAAAGGCAAGAAATAATGGGTAAGTCATATGAACTCCTAAAATTTGAGAAATTATAATTACACTAGGGTAAATTGCAAGAATACCTCCATGCAAGGATTTTTTTAGAAAAGTAGATTACCTAAAGAGCACAGTTCACAATGATTTACTAGAACAAATATCACTATCAATGAATCAATTAGCTAGAGGAAGAGAGTTGATTCTAAAATGCCCTAGGTTACTAGTTGATGAGGGTTTTTATGACAAAGAAAATTGTTTAAGGGATGCAAAAGCATCTATGGAAGGATTAGAGCTTTTTAGGAAATTGTTTGTAGAAAGGAAATTGGATACTTCAATAAGCAATGTCTAAGAATTTGACATAGGTAAATTGATTGTCCCCAAAATCTTCTTCGATGATGATCTACTGACAGACATGGTGAAAGATTATGATCCAATTACTAGAATGGTAAAGAACCATGTGGGTGAAAATCTCTTTAGGATTTCACCTAAATTGATCAAAGAAGTTTTTAAGATGAACCCTAATCATGTTGTTCATGAAAAAATTGACATAAAAGACATCCAAGCCAGATATAATGCACAAAGGATGTATCTAAGGGGAAGACCATTACAATAGTATTTTGTTAAAATTAGATCATTTTCCTTGGTCACACAAAATACCCCCAAGCCCTTACTAAAATATATTTTAACCCTAGGGCACAGGCCTTGTACTTTTCTCTTTGCAAGATTTTTGGTATGGATGAACAAGATCAGATTCTAGGCTCTATTATTCTTATTATTGATCAAACTCTTCAATATGGAATGAGTTCAATTCTTGATTTTGCTACTTACTTGGCTAAAGAAATTCATAATGGTTTGATTGGAATAACAAAGGCTAAAGTTGACAAGCCCTTTTGCTAGCATTCTATATTTTTGTATATATATTTATACAAAGGAGTTACATTTTTCTCTAAGGAGATGAAATTGGAATTAGAAAGAGATGGAGAGAAACTCGCTATTCAATTATGGAGTGCAGACATGACATGGAAGGTAATTAATTCTATCTTTGTCAAATTTGATAGATACTTTGCCTCTAGGCTCAAAATGTTGTTAGTAGGGGATAGCCCTACAATACCACAGTCTCTATTAGAGTTGATAAGACCTAAGACCTATGCTAAAGGATTGTTGGTGAGCCATAATTGGGGTTATATTATTCCATATCATGTGTCTATTATTTTCAAAATTTATGGTTTCTTGGAAAACTACATGTGTTACCATACCAAGTACCTTTGAAAGTGGGAATTGTTGAATTGTTATGGAAAATTGAATCAGTTGAGGAGAAGGATTTGCTAGGAAAATCTAAAGGTACTTTCTTTCTAATGATTATTGTTGTAAAAAGGGATGGAGGAACTTGGGGAAATTCTTAGATAAATATCAAATAGCTTAGTCCCATGCCTGCTTTATAGATTCAGAAGGATTTTATGACCTCCTTAAAGAAAGGAGTAAAGCCAAAGCTCAAAAGAAATCACTATACTTTCCTGAGGATATAATTAGAAATAGGTTGTCATTGTAAGAACAAGAACTTAGGAAAGAAAAATGGATAGTATACAGTAAAGTCCTAGACTTTATAAAAAATCTTTTAAGTCAAATTATGATCCCCTATTAGATAGAAAGTATTGGGGAATAAAAATAGTTATGCTAATGGACAATTTTGTTGGGATTATGAAAACACTCAATGAGAAGAAATAAATCATAAAAAAAGTGTACATAGACAATGTTATTGAGGTGGAGAGAAGGATTTCCAGTAGAATGATTATGACCCTAGGGCAGTATACATTATAGAAATGAGACAGGTATGTGGTGGCCAAGAATATACAATATGTTCCCCCATACAAGAGGTCAAGATTTGAAAGTCCACTTGACACACATGCTCCTAGAACAAGGATCATCTTCTCATGTGGAATAATATTCACCTACCCAAACTCCACTTAGAATAGATGATGAAGCATCTTTGAGAGAACAATTGAGACAAATTGGAGGGGAAAAGGACATTGTCGTGACAACTACTGACATTGAAAGAGGGGCACATAAAGAGCCTCCTATGCCATATTTTGATCTTACTATTGTTGATTATAGATGTAAGGAAATAGACCCTATGATATCACAAGCTACCCAAAATTTATTGATGATGAAAATTTTGTAAAGACTAGAGCTATTACCCAATTTTAATGGAGAAGAAATATTAGTAATTTTAAAAGTAAGTGTAAATTAATAAAAATAGAGAAACTAATAAGTTGGACTCTAAAATTGAAGAGGAAATTAAAGCTAACTTCATGGAGGAATTTGCACAATTAACCCCTGAAGGGGGAAGGCAACTATTGAAAGAGTTAGGAGTTTAAATCTTACTTGAATGGGACGTAGCCAATGCTATGATTTTTTATTCTATTAGGAAGGCAAAAGATACTTAGTTTAAAAATGAGGAAGAGATCTTGTAGGCACATAGAGAATTGAAATATAGAAATTATCACTAGGCATTGGTGATATGGTCTATTGAAAAGAGGGATAAATCTAGGCTATAGGAAATTTCAAGTTTTGAGCATATAGGTAGTCTCATGGTGTATAGAGTAGAGGAGGTAGGTAGTAAAAGTATCTAAAATGACTAAGGAAATGATGGACTTTAGGGTATTAGTTATTGAAAAGGATAGAAAGAAATTCCTGGAGCTCAATACCAAGTTTGAAGAAATACTGAAGGCATATGAGGAGAGAGGGAATAGGATACATTAGTTGGAAACTCAAGTAGCCTAGATGGACAAGCAACTAAGAAAGAGAAAAGTGAGAGAGTCAAGCTGGCCCCGAATTGCTTATCCTCACCCCCCAGTTGAACCATTCAAGTCAACTCCCTTGGTAGAATTACCTAATACCCCACAAATGCCAAAATTCTATACTAATAAGGAATTTGAGGAAGAAAAGAATAAACTATGGGTCTTACATGTTGAGTTGAATGATTTGTATGAAGATAAAATTAGGAAAACAATCTTATATCTAGTAGATAAGATTGATTGGCCAACATTTCATGAATAATTGGTGAAAATAATGAAAATGTGGGAAGAAATAAATAGTGCTAAAAGTTCTTTAAAACCCATCATGAGTAAATGGGGTAGTAGGGATAAGGATATCACCCTTTTGATGATTTCAAATATTAGTTTATCTTGTCTACATATAGAAAAAACTTTTGATGTGGCAAATGATTTGTCTAATTTTGATGAAAAAAGAGTTGCAGTACAGAAGAAGATAATAACTTGTATTTCAAAATATCTTGCTAAGAATTTTGAGCTCTTTCCCCATGCACTTAAAAAGATGGATAAACTAAAAGAAAAGGAGGAATGGGAAAAATAATTAGATGATTTATTGTGCCATAGAATAAACGGAGTAATAAGTGAAAAAGGGCATTTTTAATAGCTAATGAACACTGAGGAAATTGTTAAAGTACAACTATTTTAGGTTTAAATTAATAAGCTAGGAGACTTAGTAATCAAGATGAAATGAGAGGTTCTAAGTTTTGATTGTTTGGATGATATAGTTTTCAATAAATAGATGGAAGATTTTGTACATTCAAACCAATTAGTGACTAAATAAATTGATGATGAGGAAATAGGGTAAGATGGAATGCAAGCAACCGACACATCAGTTCAAGAAGAAGGCAAAGAAGAACAACTAGCTATAGTAACAAGCACAGTGGTCCAAACTGATGACATGGTAGTAGAAAAATCAGATGTAACTATTGTTTTAATTGTGCATGATGATATGGATGGAGACTCATGAGTTGAAATCACTTTATAAACACATGAATTAGGTCCATCACATGCAACTAGATTGGCTACACCATTTGAGGAATGCCAACAACTTTGAAACTAATCATGAACCTCTTAGCACAAATAGTGTAGTAGAAAGTGGCCCTGTAAGAGAATATTTTGTAAAGTTTTTCTATTACACTACTTTTTGTATTTTATGGCAATAACATTGTAAATCTTTTTCTATCTTAAGGACAACTATCAGTTTCTCTGTGCTTGAAGCTTGTTGCATCTCACACTATATAAGTGTGTAAGTAAACATGCAACAAAGAATATAACTATTTCCACTTAACCCATAAAAGATCTAAAATAAATATAGAATTAAAATCTACATGTAAGAGACTAGACAACATACCCACAAAATTTGTGATACAAGATATACCTTGGAAAACCCTCATTGAGGAAAAAACTTAGCCTCCAAAAGCATCCATCACCATGTATTATTTAGCAAAAACACCATTGTAATACAACCATGGAAGCCTTCAAAGACATAGCCACAACCAATCAATCCATGTGAATAAGTATGAATCCACACATCCCATATCATGCTTTCAACCTTCACAAATGCTCCTTTGGCTAACTTGTCAAGCCTTGTCCCACTTGACTCTTTCCCTTTTCTCTTCTATCTTCTCCACCAACAACTACCTTTGTGGCTACTTATATAGTAGCAAGTCCCACAAAACCACCAAGTGGTATTATATAAACCATGTGCTAAAACCATGTACTACCTAAACCATTGACCCCACATTTAATATTGGAAATTTAATTATTTTCCCCAATATTAAATAATTACATGAAATATTATTACAATGTTACAATATGATTCATGAAGTATATCTTATGGGAATCTTTACATGTTACACATCCATCTAGGTTCTCCTAGATACAACATTACATAATAAAATAAAGTAATCAAATATAACAATATTATGCAATGTGTGCAACACCCATTATCTCAAAAATCTCCCACTTCTTGTATGCATTGCATAAGGTCAATCTGTAGCCACATAAATGAACAAAGGAGAAATCCCTCCTAGCACATTCACCATCATGGATCAATGTACACCATGTGCTCCATCCAAGTCCCTGCAACAAAATCAAAATATCCAGCATCTCAAATAGGAATGATCTCACCTCCTATTATGCCACTACCACTAAACATACATAGAAGCCATATAAAGAGAAAGCCACCCAACCTGTGACATTAGAAGATCATAAAATTCTATACCAACTAAAATTCCAAGCACACAAAACTTGATCCAAAGGTAATTGCATGTATCTATAGTTTTCAAAATATCCATAGCTGAAATAGCACCCACAACAAGTGCCAAACCCATCCAACGATCCATACCTTCAAAGGTATACCAATTGAATCTCACATCATTAACATATCCATTCTATAACATACAATCACAAGCCTCACGAGAAATACCTACCACACATATACCAAGAAGACCCCACTATAAAAGATAATGTCAAATCTATAACCAATCCACTCACAACATCTCAATGAAGTGAATCCATGTATTATCAAGGACATCCACAATACATAAACCGATAAATTGAAAAAACAACTCTCATAACAAGTCTCCAATGCTCTCCCAAGTTCCCCACAACTAACAAAGGAAAGAGATAAAGGAATAACCATGTCATCTCTCACATGACATATGTGAGCACAAAGTAGTGATCACAATCTCTAACCAATCTCTAACCAATCTCAAATTAAATGTAAGTAAAACCAAACATCCAAGAAGATAACCAAGACCAAATAAAAGCCATGCAAATCATAACCTGTATCATGTCCTTCCACACAGACCTCCAGATGTAAACTATGCAAGTATGATCTCCTTCATAAAACCCTAGCCAAGAAGCCTCAATCGTACCCAAACTATACCATATAACTAATCACGGACGTAAGCCTCTCATAAGAAGATCGAACTCATAAACCATTCCTAATCCAAGGAATATGTCCAATATAAAAAACTATCTCCTAAACTTAACCACCATAATAAGATATGAAAATGGAGATAAACAATGCTAAATCATCTCTCAAATGAACCCTCTAGAACTAACTCATGTACATAGCTCAAGATCCATATATATGAAAGACAAGCATAAACATAATGCACTTGAGAGAAAAAATGGGCTATACCTCTCAAGTAGAAAACTATTGAGTAGACCAAGAGTGGGGAATGGGATTGCTCATCAAGATATCCAAGTCTCTAACCAAGACTCAACTAAGAACAATCTCCTCTCAAATCCATATTAGGTGAATGCTTCTCAGACTTTCTACTAAAAATAACAACCATCCCAAAAATTTCTTCTCTAATCCAAGAGAAATCAGCATCACCACCATCTCTAAGTATCCATGAGCACCTATAGCCAATCAATCCACGCCAACTCCAAATGCAACGTAACAATATCATGAAGTATTCAACCTATGATAAATGTACTCAATACCAAGAAACTTAACCAAGATCATTGTCAAACTTCCAATCATGGCCTCAAAAACATAAACATGAAAACATGATCTAAACCATCTCAACCAAAGAGATAACATTCTCCATTTGAACACACCATAATCTGTCACAACTCTAAACATGCATCAAGAGTTTATCATGACATAAAAAGTGAAACCATCCTAGCACTAGGATAACATGTCAAATAAAATCATAAACCACACCTTTACTAAGAACCACATTAGTCCTCAAGATGCAACCATCTCCACACACCATGAAGGAAACTATCTCCACATACCATAAAGAACCATCTTTATACACCATGAAGATAACCAAGAACCCCATGAGTCCTCAAGATCTAACTAACTTCACACACTATAAAGATAACAAGTGCACCATGCAAATGCAAAAGATGCTTCTACAGCAATAAGATCTAAGACAAACCTCCAAGATCTATAAACACTCAATAAATATATCAATGCCAACAACTCCCACTCAACTGTGATACCAAGTCACCTATGGCATCATAAAATCCATCTCCTACATGAAAATCCTCTAGGTTTACACTCACACAACCAAGGTGTCAGTACCAAGTGAAACCAAGATCTCCAATCCCAAAAAGATACAAACCAAATTAGGAACTAATCCTGTACTATCACCTCATCATTGTCACAAGCTCCCACTAAACCATGTATCCAATCTATCTATGACATCATGATTAAAAAATACCATCCTCTAGCCATGAGAATCAACCAAGACATCAAACCATCAAAGAACTCAAAGTGCACATCATGAGCTTCTTAAAAGAAACCATATAACCATGATCCTCAACCAAGAAGATATACCACCATAACAAAATTAGAAATCCAAACCAATGAAAACTAAGGATGTACCTATATATCCAGTCATGTCATGCAAAAATCTATGGCACCATGATCACATCCATGAACCAAGAAAATAACTCTCAATATTTCCAACCTGTCAACATAAAATAGTCAGCCACAATCCTCTATGATGATTGTTCTTGGTAAAAATGTTTCATCCCTTCTACATGAAGAAAAAAATAAAAAATCATGTGACTTAGGGCACAAAAAACCTAAATTCAAGTGACCAATCTTAATATGCATCAATAATGAAAGATCAATGGGTAGAGACAACCCATAACCAAGCCATAAATACAACTTGTAAGTATAAATTGGTTACAACACTACACAACTTGTAGACCCAACAAGTTATCATACATATTCAAATGAAATACTGATAACCATATCATCATGAGATCAATTTGAAATATAAACTAAGTATACAATGACATCAAATCTTAAATCTCCAAACATACAATGTCATAACTTCACAATGCTACCATAGTCAATATCTACCATAAACTATTCAAATCAATATATCACTAAATAAATCATGTTAAATCTACACCAAATTTAAACCAATGTGTAGAGCTCTCTAAGAGCTTTCTATTGAATATTCAAAGTCCAAAATCCGAGTCTATGTGCCCAAGTTATGCCTTAATTTATGCTCAAAAATAAATAACATTTGAATTTTGGGCTCTTAAAACCTTTAAAAATATCAAAATCATAAAACCAAACCTATACCAAATTGTAGTGCTCTGAATTATCTTTCCAATGCCTATAAGAAGTCTAAAATCTAATATCCTAAGAGAAAGTTATGCTCATTTTACTAAGATAGTCTTTTTACCATTTTCACAATGATTTTCTATTTATTTTTTGTAATGAAAATTTTGATGGGATTCAATTTGACGGCCATCATGGGCTAAAACTAAAAAATTCTTTCATTTCCTTTGAATATGGCCAAGCTAGGGCATATTATATATCAAAATTTATGGAAACATCGACCTAGATCCAATGGTGAGGTTTGTTTTTACTCAGGAGATCATTTCTACAAGCTCCCCCTAAAACTCTCATTTAAATGAAACATCCAAAAAATCTTTTTTTCCAACGATTTCACATGCCCAAAATCTACCAACAACCCATCATAATAGCAAAACCAACCCTTAGATCTACAATAAACAACTTATATATCTTTCCCTTTCATTTATCCTCTCATGCATTCACATGGATTCAATTTAGGGTTACAATAATAAACCATAGTCTAATACCACTTGTAAGGAAACTTGCAACAAAGAATATAACCATTTCTACATAACCCATAAAAGATCTGAAATAAATATGGAATTAACATCCACATGCAAGAGAATAGGCAATATACTCACAAAAATTGTGACACAAGATATACCTTGGAAAACCCTCATTAAGATAAAAAACCCCAGCCTCCAAAAGCATCCATCACCATGTATTATTTAAAAAAAATACCATTGCAATACAAACATGGAAGTCTTCAAAGCCATAGCCACAACCAAAAAATCCATGTGAATAAGAATGAATCCACACATCTCATGCTATGCTTTCAACCTTCACAAATGCTCCCTTGGCTAACCTATCAAACCTTGTCTCGCTCAACTCCTTCTCTTTTACCTTTTATCTTCTCCACCAACAACTACCTTTGTGGTTTCTTATATAGTAGCAAGTCCCACAAAACCACCAAGTAGTATTACATAAACCATGTACTACCTAACCCATTGACCCCACTTTTAATATTGTAAATATAATTGTTTTCCCCAATATTAAATAATTACATGAAATATTATCACAATGTTACAATACAACTCGTCAAGTATATCCCATGGAAATCTTTACATGTTGCACGTCCATCTAGGTTCTCCTAGATACAACATTACATAATAAAACATAATAATAAAATATAACCATATTATGGATTGTGTGCAACACCCATTATCTCAACAAAGTGGGATTCCAAAGCTAGAGAAAGGGTCTAATTTATTATAACTTTTAGTTATGTTAGTTTATTTTGGTCTAGTCTTTCTTGATTTCAACTCTTTGATGTATTTCTCTACAAATTCTAAGAATACATTAATTGTCCATGGTCATGGTGTCTTCTTTTGAGTTCTTCTAAGTATTACCCAATGTTATATAATTTTCAAAGAAGATTAATGCAAATATGAACTGTCCCCATTATCTTTTCTCTCTAAATCTTGTCTCCATTTTTAGTGGTTGGTTATTTTGAGATTGTATGAGCAAAGCTTGTTCAATTTAATGCAACTAGGATAAGTTGTATGTCAATTTGTTATTGCTTTTTATTCAATGAATTGAGTAAATTCTCAATGAATGTTACAAGATCTCCAAGAAGTAGGAAGGATTTATGTAAAAATGAGTTTTAGAGAGAATTGTTGGTTATATTGATTGTAATGCAGTCAATTAGGTCAAGAAATTGGATAGACTTTGAATCCCAATGGATGAGGCACTGATCAACTATTTCAATTAGCACATGAAAAGATCTTAGATAGATGTCAAGAAAACATCTAAAAATCAATATCAATTTTGTTTTAAATGTATGAAGAATGTCATAGCTAGTCAGTACTTGTTTATATTTAACCTTTGAGCCTTAGTTAGCTGCTACTGCCCAAAATTATTTGTAGATCTGAGAAGAATTGTGACCAATCTATTGTAATGGATGAATATTATTATAAAATATCATGAAATGTGAATGTAGTATCAACTTGTGAATCTTTTTATCCCTCAAGTGTACCCACCTTAGTTTTGCAGAGCCAAAAGAGTAGAAAATCTCTCATGATTTTGTTGAAGTTGAGTCTAGATCTAAATAACATATAGTTGTTTATAGGAAGTGGCTAATCCTTAGGTTATTGTGATCTTCACGATCTTAGTATTAAGTATTTTTTTTCTTAGTAGTGTTAAAATACCAACAGATTGTAAACATGGGAGGCACTACATCCTCCCCTACTAGCATATGCTTACTCCTGAAAGCTAACAAATAGATAGGGGTACAATCCCCTCAGTCATGTAGCATCTTCCCAAGTCATGAAAGTCTCATTGTTCAAGTTCCATTGAACCTTTACTTTCTTAATGTCTTGACCTTGCAAGGTCAGCCTCTAGTGTTGTAGATATGAATGGGCTCCAAAGTAAGCTTCATGTCTACTACCTATAAAGCATCCCAATGAAGAATACCATGGATAAATGATAGGCTAGGTGGCAATTCTAGTCAATAAGAAATAGGACCAATCCTCTTGAGTATCTCAAATGGTCTAACAAAATGTGGCACCAACTTAGAGCATTTTGTAATGGATGAGGCTCTTCCTCAACCACACTCACAAAAACACCTTGTCACCAATAGAAAAGTGACAATCTAACCTATGGGAATCTACATACTTTGTATGCCTTCCTGAGCAGTAACCAAATGCTCTCTAATGTCAACAACATGTTACTCCATATTCTAAAGAATCTCTTGATGCAAAAGAACTCAGTCCTCTAAACAATTTCAACTCAAAGGGGTATGGCACAGTCCACCCTACAAGGCCTAAAAAGTGACATAACAAGAGAACTATGATACCTATTATTGTATGCAAACTCAACAAGGTACAAATAGTCCTCCCACTTCACCTATCTATCCATAACATACATGTGAAGCATATCCTGTAGAACTTGATTCACTCTCTAAGTCTAACCATCGATCAATAGGTGATAAGATGAACTAAAATTGAGTTACAATCCCAAAACATGCTAGAGAGACATCCACAGTATAGAAGTAAACATTGGATCTCTATCCAAAATATTCTAATGAGGGATCCCATGTAAACAAACAATATCCTCCAAGAAAACATGTGCTACAAAAGAAGTTGTGTAGGATGCTCTTATGGGTGAAAAATGTGCTACCTTAGAAAACTTTTCCACTATCACCATAGTACAATAACGTCTCTATGATGATATACATTACCTTGTGATAAAATTAATAGATATTGTATACCACTTTCACTATGGAATGGTATGTGGCTACAAAAGACCAGTCAAATGTTTATGCTCTACCTTCACTCTCTAGCACTCAAGACACCTAGAAATAAAATATGAAACATTGTGTCTCATTCCTTCCTAAAAGTATAGCTGCTTGAGATCAGCATGCATCTTCTTACAATTGGGATGTGCAAAATATGGTGCATGATGAGATTCTGATAAAACCAAGTTATGAAGATCACTCAACATATTGGGTACATAGATACACCCCAAGTGTTTTAGTAGCCCATTAGACTCAAGCATATAACCTGGCATCTCCCCTCAAGGGTACATCCAGACTTGATCTCCACCTTCACCACTTGATACCAAGTGTCACTAGGTAAAGCCTCCAAGATATGGCCTCACAAATCCACTCCCAATGACATCACTGATACCTCATGTCACATCCTGCTCAAGGCATTCATAATGACATTCTCCTTCCCTTTAATGTAGTGAATGTCAAAGTCATACTCACACAAGAACTCCATCCAACAATACTATCATGCATTCAGATTTGGTTGAGTAAAGATATACAGCAAGCTCCTATGATCACTATGCAACTCAATCATGTGTTCCAAAAGAAAATATCTCCAATGGAAAAGGGCATGCACTATAGTTGAAAGTTTAAAATTATGAGTGGGGTACTTACTAATGAAGGGTGCTCCCCTTAATGCCATAAATGCATAACAAAAACAAAGAAACAAAAAAAAATTCGAGAACAAAATATGAACTTCTTATTTGCACCACAAATGCAAAATTACCATATTCACAAGAAAAGTATACTAACTCACATGGGTGCCTTCATTACAAAAATCTACAAGATAAATTGTGAACTATGACCCAAAGTTGTCTTAGACAATATTCAGGTATTTCTTAAATATGCAATTTTATGCCACCCGGGAAGGTTTTAGATGCTCAAACTTAATACCTAGGGCTGACAGACTCTAAAAATACATATAGAGTTGTCCAAATACATCTTTGACATTTATTTTAGGAATTTTGGGAAGCTCAAATATGGAAGGCCATAACTCTCAAACCACTACTCTGATTGGCTATTATAACCACTTTTTAGAAATGCCAGCTCCTGACCTATAGCCTTGAAACTGTGCTAGTGCCCTTCCATCAAATTTTTAGACCTCATTCGGGAACTTTAAGGCCTCCAATGGTGAGCCTAAAGATTTTTCTACAATTTTTTCTACCGAAAATCCACAATAACTTCTCTAATACTTGAGCTGGAACAATAAGATTTTTATGGTAGTCTTATAATTCCAAAATGAACCTTCTTGTAGAAAATGAGAACATTTCAAGATCTTATAAAAAAAACTTACTAAAAATAGCAAGTTTCCATAAATAGTAATCACCCTATCTACTAGTCCTTATTAAAATAGAAAACATTGAAAAGAAAACATTTTTGGGTGATGCAAGATTGCTCTAACATCTAGGATGCTCCTGCATCAGACACCTAGGGTAATTTGAGAAGTGACTCTGTCATGTCTCAAGTGTTCAAAGAAAAATCAAGATGGTTAACCTCCTCCCTTGCTAGCCATGATGAATCATCTACTAGCATCTCTTTCCATTTGACTAGGTATTCCTCATAAATTTTGTTCCTTGTACTTTTGCCAATATGACTATCTAGTATATCCTCAATCTCCTTTTTAGCTGAACTAGCTATTGGAATACTCCACTATTCTTCTACAACTTCTTCATCACCTCCTTCATAATACTCTATCAAATCTAAAATGTTAAATACTAGTCAAATATTCAGTTCAAAAGGCAACTCCACTTCATACGCATTTCCAAAATCACACCTTTTTCACTATCTTGCATAGTCCAAACTTCTTCATTTTCAACTTATTATATGTACCCACTGGAAAATGGTCCTTATCAAATGAACCATGACTTGAACTCCAATTTTGAATTCTGTATACCTCCCTTTCACATCTACCTTAGCCTTGTACTATGTATTCATCTTTATGATGTGCTTCCTCACCTCCTTATGGATTTACTTCAAATGTTCAGCAAAATCTTCTACTTTAGTACTACTTATCTCACCTTTATCCAACTCTCATAATTTAGAAACATCTTTGGGACTACTCCCATATAAAATTTGGAATGGTCATTTATCAATACTCTGATTGACAGAATTATTATATGCAAATTCCACCTATGGTAAATCATATCTCATCCTTTTGGTTTATCTCCAACCAAGCATCTTAGCAAGTTTCCCAAATTGTGATTCACAGCTTGTGGCTATCCATTAGTCTATGGATGATGTGATGACTTGCACTTTAAATTTGTCTTCAAATTCTTACATAATGTACACCAAAAATACCCAACAAATTTTGTATCTCAATTTGAAACTATACTCTTTGGTAGACCATGTAGTCTCACCACTTCTCTAAAAAAGAAATCTACCACATGAATAGCATCACTAGTCTTCTTGCAAGGAATAAAATGTGTCGTCTGTAAAAATCTATCAACCACCACAAAAATGGAAACATGACCACACTCTGTCCTCAATAATCTAAGAACAAAATCCATGCTAACATCCTCCCATAGATTTTCTAGTACAAGTAATGGTTGATACAATCCTATATTTTTCTTCACTCCTTTTACCATCTGACATACTCTACAACTCTGTACAAAATTCTTCACATCTTGCTACAATTGTGGCCATTAATAATTCTTAGCAACCAAAACAATGGTCTTATAAATGCCAAAATGTCCAACCAATCCTCCACTATGCTTCTCCTTGATGATATTCTCTCTCATTGAACTTTTGAAATGGGCAACTATCTTCCTTTGAACAACATACTATCCTAGATCATAAAATCCAATCACTTTTTCATATCAAGTGTAACAGATTTTGTACAAGCATTCCATGCTTCACCAAAATCAGTATCATCTAGATACAAAGTATTGAGTTCCTTGAACCCAACCACCTCTATTTGCATTTCTATTAGCAAAAGTTATCTTCTACTAAGAGCATCTACAACTTTGTTAGACTTCCCACTACTATGTTTCAAAATAAATATATAACTTTGTAAAAACTCAACCCACTTTAAAATGCCTTTGGTTTAATTTTTCTTGATTATTCAAATATTACAAAGCTTGATGATCAGTATAAAAAACAAACTCCTTAGGAAGAAGATAGTGTCTCCACTTCTTCAATGCTTGAACTATAGCATAAAATTCATGATCATAAACAAAATATTTTCTTTTTACATCATTCAACTTTTTGCTGAAATAAGTAACAAGTTTACCTTCTTGGCTCAAAACAACTCCTATTGAAGTACCACTAGCATCACATTCTACTTGAAACACCTTGTTAAAATCAAAAAGTGCTAAAATAGGTTGCTCAGTAAATTTTTGTTTTCATAGGTGAAGACTTTTATCTACTCCTACAATCTACATAAATTATTTCCTCTCCCCTCTTATTATTTTAGTCAAGGATCCACAAATACTAGTACACCTCATATGAACTTTCTATAAAAACTAGCCAGTCCATGAAAAGATCTTACCTCTGTTGTACTCCTTGGAGTAGTCCATTCAAGGGTAACCTTCACTTTCTTTGGGTCCATTTTCAAACCTTCTACTGAGACTAAAAATCCAAGGTACACCAACTCCTTCACAAAATTGCACTTCTTCAAGTTTGTCAGCAACTTCTCTTCTCTCAACTTATCAAACACCTTTTCAATATGGATCAAATGCTCCTCCAATGTCTTACTAAAGATCAAAATATCATCTAGGTAAACAATGAAAAACTTACTAAAAACTCCTTCAGTACCTCATTCATGAGCCACATGAAAGTGCTCAGTGTATTGGTTAGCCCAAAAGGCATGACTAACTACTCATATAGTCTTTCTTTGGTCTTGAAAGTAGTCTTCCACTCATCACCTTCTCTAATATGAATCTAATGGCACCCACTCTTCAAATCTATCTTTTTGAAATACTTAGGTCCACTCAAACTGTTCATAATATCATCCATCCTTGGAAATGAAAATTTATACTTGATTTTATCCTATTGATAGTGTCAGAATTGTGCACATCCTCCATTCTCCATTCTTCTTTGGTGCTAATATTGTGGGTTCAGAAGATGGACTCAAACTCTCTTGAATCAACCCCTTATATAATAACTCGTGAACTTATCTATTCAATTCTTCACTTTCTGCTAGTATCATTTTTTCTGCTACCTTGTTTCAAAAATTGGCTCTTGAAACCAAATCCATCTGGTCACTGATCTTCCTCATTGGGGGAAATCTATCAAGCACATTATCTAATGCAATATCAAAAAACTCTCACAACATATTTGTAACTTCTTTAGGCACCTCTTCTACTTCTTCTTTACTATCTTTTGGAATTATAGCAAAACACATATGCTCACACTTCATACCTTTGAAAAACTCTTTTCCATCAACAAAACATATCCTGACAACATTACATACGTTTTCTTTTTTCTCCTTCAATGGCTTCAACTTATGTTTCACTCCATCCTTGGTTAGAGTGTAGATATTTACTCACCCGTCATGTATAGCATGCCTATCAAACTACCATGGCCTACCCAACAACATATGACATATGTCCATAGGTATGATATCACAAAGGACCTCATCTTGGTAACTTCCAATCTTGAACTTCATTGAACACTACTCATTGACATTGACCTTGTGGTCATCTTGCACCCAAGCAATATGGTATGGATGCGGGTGCTTCTACCTCTTTAGCTTCAACTTTGTGACCATCATTTTTTATACCAAATTATCAGTACTTCCACCATCAATGATCACATCACAACACTTATCTTCACATTTGTACCTTGTGCAAAACAAGCTCCTTCTTTGATCGGGTTCATTTTCACCAATCAATAGGATTCTTCTATTAAATAGAATTTCTCCCCTTTTAGCATCTTTATAATGTGATAATCTAGCATCTTCATCAACATGTGCAACTCTAGCTTGGCATTCTATTCTTCAATCTTTCCTCCCTTGGCACTAGGTATATTCAAATTCTCTATGCCCTTCTTCTCCTTAGTGAAAACATTTCCCAAGGAAGACTCCTCTTCTAGATCCTTGTCCTCTGCCTCTTCTTCTTTGATCTCTACTATTTTGATCATGGAAACAATTTGAATTATTTCCCCTCTAATTCTAATTGCTACTTCTAGCCTCATCTTTATTTTTTGATCATCATTATGGCCACCAGCAAATTGTCTACCAGATCTTCCATTGCAACCTCTTTCACTATTCTTATTGTCAAACTCCATGCTTAGTTTCTCCTTAACTCTTAGGGAAAATTAGTATGCCTCCTTAATACTATTCATTCAAAATAGACTTAGCTTGTCCTAAATTCTTGGCCTTTATCCATTAAGATAATAGGTTACTTTCTTCTTATCAGCTTCTACATGCTCAGTTCTAATGAGAACTCGGTAGAACTCTTTAGTATACTCTTCAATAGATTTTCATACTTTCTTCAACCCTTGCACTTTCTTTACTAGATCAAGCTCATAATCTACAAGAATGAATTGTTGCTTTAGTTTAGCTACCATCCATTCCCATCTAGTGATTATTTCATTTCCCTTTCTATTTTTCTCCAACTAAACCTCCTGCAACCAGATCTTCACATGTTCCTTTAGTTTTGACTTTGCAAACTTGACCCTATCAGGATCATCTAAATCTTCATACTCAAATTACTCCTCTATTTCATTGATCCAATCAATCAGCTCTTCTAGGTTAAGATTTCCCAAAAATGTGAGAACTGCAAACTTAGGTCTTTTTCCAATCTTGTAGATGGCCCTAAAAAGCCTTTCTTCCTCTAGGTTTAGAACTACCTCTACTTTGGCATTTTCTTCTACTTTATCCTCATCCTCACTTTCATCTATTATGGGAAGATTCATTCCTCTATGTTTTTGTTCTTCCAATGTTTGTATTTTCCTTTGGAGGGCTTAGAAAGCCTCATGTGTAAAACTTGTAGCTCTTCTACCATGCTCTCTTCGTGGAGGCATTTTTATGCTTTTGCTGAAATCCTAGTGCAAACTACCTTACAATTGGTGATCTATCTACACCCTTAGTCCAAACCACAATCCTAGTGAAAAGTACCTTACAGTCGATGATCTATCCACATACTCAAGAACTCTAGCTCTAATACCACTTGATGAAGGGTGCTCCCCTTAATGCCAGAAACACATAATAGAAACAAAGAAACAATAGCAAATGTGAGAACAAAATATGAACTTATTTTCATCACAATTGTAGAATTACATAATTCACAAGTATAATATGTTAACCCACATAGGCACCTCCATTACAATAATCTACAAGATGAGCTATGAACTATCACCTAGAGCTATCCTAAACAATATTTGAGCCTTTCTTAAATAGGCAATTTTATGTCACCTAGGAAGGTTCTAGATGCTCAAACTTGATACCTAGGGTCGACATACCCTAAGAATACATATATAATGGCCATGTACATCTTTGACAGTTATTTTAGGAATTTTGGGAAGCCCAACTTCAAAAGGTCATAACTATCAAACCGTTGCTCTGATTGGCTATTATAATGACTTATCAAAAATATCAACTCATGATCTACAAGCTTGGAACTATGCTAGCATCTGTCTATCAAGTTTTTGGACCTCATCCAAGCGCTCTAAGGCCTCCAATGGTGAGCTAAAAAAATTTCTACAAATTTTTCCACCAAAAATCTACAATAACTTCTTTGATACTTATGTTGGACCAATGAGATTTTTACGGTAGGCTTATAATTCTAAAATGAACCTTTTCTATAGAAAATGAGAACATTTCAATTTTGTATGAAAAACATACTAAAATAAAAAATTTCCATGAATAGTAACCACCCTATCTACTAGTCCTTATAAAAATAGAAAAGCTTGAAAAGAAAATATTTTTGGGTAATGCAAGATTGCTCTTACACTCAAGATGCTCCTACACTAGTTATGCTCATGGTCCTTGAGTTTTCTAGACTCGTATGCAATCACTCAACCATCTTTCATCAACACCACACCATTGCATTCCAACAAAGCATCTGTGTAAACCATAAAATCACCTACAGGATTAGGCACTACAAGGACTAGTGCACTGGTCAGATACTCCTTAAGAGCATGAAATGCTACCTCATACTGTTCTGACCAAACAAACTTCTTCCTTTTCCACTAAAGAGAAGTGATGAGATGAGTTACTCATGAGAAATCCTTCACAAGTGATGGTAGTAACCCACCAATCCCATGAAACTACAAACTTTTGAGACATTAGTGGGTACTAGCCAATCCATGATAGCACAAATCTTCTCTAGATTCACTACAATTCCATCACTAGTGATAATGTGTCCCACATACTTCACCTCTAACTAGAAGAACCCACATTTACTCAAGTTTTTCATACAACTGATGGTCTCACAAGTACTAAAATATCTGATGTAAATGGACTTTATGCTCTTCCATAGCCTTCAAATAAATTAATATGTCATCCAAGAATACAATGACATATTGATCAAGATAAGTGCAAAATAAAACATTCATCAAACTCATAAACATTGATGGCGCATTGGTTAACCCAAAGGGTAAAACCATGAACTCTTAATGCCCATACCGTGTATGAAGAGTTATTTGATGAATGTCAACCTCTTGAATATGAAGCTGATGGTATCCTTTCTTAAGATCAATCTTTGAGAACACTCATGCTCCCTTCATCTGATTGGACAAGTCATCTATCCTCAGAAAAGGATATTGATTATTTATCGTCACCTTATTCAACTGTCAGTAGTCAATGCACAAATGCAAGGAACCACCATTCTTCTCCATGAAGATGACTAGTGTGCCCCACGAGGATACACTAGGATGAATATGGACCTTGGCCAACAATTCCTCCAACTACAATCTAATATCACTCAACTCTTAAGTAGTTATGCAGTAAGGAGCTTGTGAAATAGGCTCTACTCCTAGTACAAGATCAATCCAAAAATCAATGTCACACTATGATGACATACCTAGAATCACATTAGGAAATACATTGATATACTCATGAAGGAGTGGATGATCATCAAGTGTCACCATACAACTCTTGGCTTCCTTAAGATCACTAAATAAAACAAGAAACAACTGACAACCTTTTCACACACTCCACTTTAGCTGATTAGCTGAGATCATTCAAAGTAAGAGTAGTCTCTGGACTCCCAAAAGTTCCACCTACCCACCTATGTCATCAACACACTATACTATTTTATGATGGAAATCAACATTTTCTTAATGGTTGGCTAACCAATCCATGCCCAACATAATGTCATATGATCCTAGAGCTAGAATATATAGATCCACTATTGTGATGGAGGTACTCAAATTCAAAATATAGCCTCTGACCAACAAGTCTACAACCACTTTAGAACCTATGGCTAACTCAACCTGCCACTTATTAACATGATGCACTATCACTAGCCCACATCATTGAACAAGAGATGGTGATAAGAAATAATCAAAAGCACCTGAGTCAAACAAAACTAAAGATGAAATACCATGCAATGTACCTATAGCCTCAACTACTATAACTTGATGATCATCTTGAAAATTGTCAACCTTTGCAAAGACTCTATGATTCCTACTAGCATCTCCTACAGTAGGCTTAGATCTCATTGCACCCTTACCAAGTCTTGAAGATGGTTTAATGGAGCACTCAAAAGATTTATGGCTAGGTTGGTCACAAGAATAATAGTTTCCCCCAAAGTTGGAACTTGTTCTGTGACTACCTTGGGTAGTACTAGGATAAGTGTTGAGATAATGGGTGTTGCACACATTGCATAATATTTCTATATTGTATTATTTTATTTTATTATGTAATGTTGCACCTAGATGGACATGAAACATGTAACTTCCCATGAGATATACTTGATGAGTTGTATTGTAACATTGTCATAATATTTGATGTAATTATTTAATATTGGAAAAAGAATTAAATTTTAAATAATAAATGTGGGTCAATGGGTTAGGTAGCACATGGTTTTAGCACATGATTTATGTAATACCACTTGGTGGTTTTGTGAGACTTGCTACTATATAAATAGTCATAAGGGTAGTTGTTGTATGAGAAAGATAGAAGCCAAAAACTAAAAAGAGTCAAGCAGGATAAGGCTTGACAAGTTAGCCAAGGAAGCATTTGTGAAGGGTTGGAAGCATGACATGGGATGTGTGGATTCATGCTTGTTCACATGGATTTCTTACTTGTGGCTATGGCTTCGAAGGCTTCCATGGTTGTATTGCAATGGTATTTTTGTTAAATAATACATGGTGATGGATACTTTTGGAGGTTAGGTTTTTCCCTTAGTGAGGGTGTCCCAGGGTATATCTTGTGTCACATTTTTTGTGGGTATGTTTTCTATTCTCTTACACATGGAATTTAATTGCATATTTATTTTAGATCTATTATGGATTATGTGGAAATAGTTATATTCTTTTTTGCAAGTTTCCTTACAAGTGATATACGAGCTATGATTTTATTATTGTAACCCTAGATTGAATCCATTGGAATGCATGAGAGGATAAAAGAAATGACAAGATATATGAATTGTTTATTGCAGATATGAGGGTTTTGGGTTTACTATTATGATGGGATTTTGGTAGATTTTGGGCATGTGAAATTATTAGACAAAAGGATTTTTACGGGAAGCTTGCAAAAATGACCTCCTAGGTAAAAACAAACCTCACCATTAGACTCAAGTCAATGTTTCCATAAAATTTGATATATAATATGCCCTAGATTGGCCATGTTCAAAGGAAATGAAAGAGTTTCTTAATTTTAGCCTACGATGACTGGTAAATTTAATCTCATTGGAATTTTTTGTCATAAAAAAAAAATCACAATGAAAATGGTAAAAAGACTACCTTAGTAAAATGGCCATAACTTTCTCTCAGGATATCAAATTTCAAACTTCTTACAAGCATTGAAAAGATAATTTAAAGCATTACAACTTGGTGTAGGTTTGGTTTTGTGATTTTAAAATTTTGTGAGGTTTTAAAATCCTAAAAGTTAGATGTTTTTTATTTTGAGCACAAATTAGGGCATAACTTTGGCATATGGAGTCAGATTTTGGACATCAAGTAATCAATAGAAATCTCTTGGAAAGTTCTACACATTGGTTTAGATTTAGTGTAGGTTTGGCATGGTTTATTTGGTGATATATTAATCTAAACAATTTATGGAATATATTGACTATGGTAACACTGTGAGTTGATGACATTGTATATTTTAGAGATTTGGAGTTAATGTTATTGTATGCTTAGTTCATCTTTCAAATTGGTCTCAAGATTATATGGTTATCAGTATTTGATTTGGATATGTATGATGACTTATTGGGTCTACAAGTTGTGTAGTATTGTAAGTGGTCTATACTTATAGGTTGCATTTATAGCTTGGTTATGGCTTGTCTTTACCCATTGATCTTTCATTATTGATGCATATTTAGATTAGTGGCTTGGATTTGGGTTGTCTATGCCCTAAGTCACATAACTTGTGGATTTTTCTTCATGTAGAAGGGATGAGATGATGTTACTAGGTATAATCATGGTGGAGGATTGGGGTTGACTATTTTATGCTATCAGGTTGGACATATTGAGAGTCAGATGCTCAGTTCATGGATGTGATCATAGTGCCCTAGATTTTGGCATGATATGATTAGATATACATGTACATCCTTGATGTTCATTGGTTTGTATTCCTAATTTGATTGTGGTGGTATATATCTTCTTGGTTGAGGATTGTGGTTATTTGGTTTCTTTTGAGTAGTTCATGATGTGCCCTTTGAGTTCTTTGATGATTTGATGCCTTGGTTGATTATCATGGTTAGAGGATGATTTTTTCATCATGATGTCATGGATAGCTTGGATTCATGATTTAGTAGGAGCTTATGATAGTGATGAGGTGATAGTGTAGGATTAGTTCCTAGTTTGGTTTGTATCTTCTTGAGTATGGAGATCTTGATTTCACTTGGTATTGTCACTTTGGTTGTGTGAGTGTAGACCTATAGGATCTTCAAGTAAAATATGGATTTTATGATGGCATGGGTGACTTGGTACCATAGTTGAGTGAGATTTATTGGCATTGATATATTTATTGAGTGTTTTTAGATGTTGAAGTTTTTTCTTAGATCTTGTTGCTACAGAAGCATCTTTGACATTTGCATGGTACACTTGTTATCTTTATGATGTGAGAAGATGGTTAGATCTTGAGGACACATGTGGTTCTTTGTTTTCTTCATGGTGTGTGGAGATGGTTGCATCTTGAGGACTAATGGGGTTCTTGGTAAAGGTGTGGTTTATGCTTTCATTTGGCATGTTATCCTTGGTGTGAGGATGGTTTCATTTTTATGTCATGGTATACTCTTGATATGTATTTAGAGTTGTGACATGTTATAGTATGTTCATATGGGTCATGTTATCTCTTTAGTTGAGACTATTAGATCATGTTGTCATGTTTATATTCATAAGGCCATGGTTAGAACTTTGACATTGATCTTGGTTTAGTTTCTTGGCATTGAGTACATTGATCATAAGTTGGATACTTCATGATATTTCTATGTTTCATTTGGAGTTGGCATGGATTAATTTTTTATAGGTACTCATGGATACTTAGAGATAGTGGTGATGCTAATTTCTCTTTGATTAGAGAAGTATTTGTTGGGACAGTTGTTTGGTTTCAACAGGAAGTCTGAGTGAGTCATGGTTGGAGACTTGGATATCTTAATGAGAATTCTCATTCCCCACTCTTGGTCTACTTGATAATTTTCTACTTGAGAGGTATAGCCCATTCTTTCTCTCATGTGTATTAATTTTATGCTTGTCTTTAATGGATATAGATTTTAAGCTATAGTACATGACTTAGTTGTGGAGGGTTCATTTGAGAGATTGTTTAGCATTGGTTATTGTTATCACAAATGCTTGCACCCTTGTGAAATTTTTTCACCTAAGGACAACCTTGTGAAACATGGAACCAACCTCTAAGATATGGGACTTGAACTATGAGGCTGAGTCTTCAGAGAAGGCTAGCTTCTGTTACTATTAGGATGCACCTAACTACTCTTGGAGAGGAAAAGGGAGAGGGAATGCATGAAAGAAAATCTACCTATTCTAACTTAAGGGGTGATGCACCAAAATAGAATCTAACAATCACATGGAGATTAGAAAACACAAATAAATGGCATGAGGAAGAAGAGAAATTACTTATATATCATCCATAGGTAAAAGAGATACAGTCATAAAAAAATTGTAGATATTCACAATAAACCAATGAGAGGCAAATAGGTCTTGCACAGTACATCAATTTCTAGAGGAGATAAGGTAGAATGTCATATAGGTTTCGAGGCAAAGGGAATTTATAGTGAATTTGCAGAGCAATATCAAAGAAAATAGAGAAGAGACGACCATTACAAAGATTACAAAAACTACCTTCATAGCTCAAGCATAACTAAGATATTTTCTAACTAAAGTTACTCCACAACCACTTCCCTTAACTAAACTCAACCACTACCATTTAAGATTGCAAAGGACAATCATACAGATCTGGAGAAAATTTGATCTTGGCACAAATTTAAATACAATAAAATCCAATCTTTAACTAAAATAGAGCCTTGAGAAGATAGAATGACACCATTTAAGTCACTCTAACCAAGTAGATGGATAAAATAGAGGTGGTGGAGTTTTTTCCCTCATTCACTAAGTGTAGCTTTCATTGGAAAGTGGTTAAAATCAATCATGAAGATCAGATCATGTAGAAAATCATTCCTTTCCTCTATTTCTACCTTATGAATCAGCAAAATTAGTAGATCAACCCAGTCATGTAACTAGAATATGCCATGTGGACCAATATTCTTTTATTTTCCTACCACATCACAAATTCTGCATGTGTTTGACCACCAAGCCTACTAACTATGTCAACTTTCAACTTAACTATGATGGTTTATAATATTGTCAGTTCTAACTACAATGTCAACTAGATGCCTATTAAGACACATGGAAAGACCTCACAATGTTACTATAGCTAAAGGTTGATCATTTTTCCATAGCAAAAAAGTGAGAGGCATTGATCTTCCTCCATCTGACAACCTCAAAGGTACATCAATCCTACCAGTGCACCAACCAATAGAAATAGGGTCCTTTGCCAACCTATCTAACACTAACCCACCACACTACAGCCCACAAAAGGAATAGACCCACCTGTCATGTGTTAACTCGTCACTTTTTTGCTATAACTAAAGATCAAGCAACTCCCTAAAGTGACAAAGTGACCACCCTCAATCTATTTGCATTGAAAAAAAAAACATAAATTGGCCCACCTCCTTGTAGAGTTAGCATCTAAGCCAATGAAATTCACACCATATGCTAGCTCAGTTTGACTCATCACCTTGTCACCCTATGACCCACACAACACAACATTGACATGTCAACACAATTAGAAGATGACCCACTAGAGAAACTTAGACCCACATGCACACATGGTACAATGTCGTTATGTCACATGAAAGAACTCCCTTGCATATCTGCATAATGACATAATGATGATCGTCAGTGATGAAAGATCTAACACCAAGTGAGGTGCAACAAAAGATTCAATCTTTGAGATTTTGTGAGTGGATTGGTTATAGATTTGACATTTATCTTTTGTAGTTGGAGGTTCTTGGTATATATGTGGTAGGTATTATTCTAGAGGCTGTTAATTGTAGGTTATAGATTGGATATGTTGAAGATGTAATATTTACTTGATATACCTTTAGAGGTATGGATAGTTGGATGGGTTGGTACTTGTTGTGGGTGTTATTTTAGCTATGGATATTTTGACAACTATAGATACATGTGATTACCTTTGGATCAGGTGTTTTTTCTCGGAATTTTAGTTGGTATAGGATTTTATGATCTTCTAATGCAGTAGTTTGGGTGGCTTTTTCTTTGGATGGCTTCTATGTATTTTTGGTGGTAGTATCATAATAGGAGGTGAGATCATTCATGTTTGAGATACTGGATACTTTGATTTTTTTGTGGGTACCAGGATGGAGCACTTTGTGTACTTTGATCCATAATGGTGGATTTGTTGGGAGGGATTGTTCCCTTGTTCATTTATGTGGCTATCGATTAACCCTATGCATTGTATACAACAAGTGGGAGTTTATTGAGACAATGGGTGTTGCACGCATTGCATAATATTGTTATATTGTATTATTTTATTTTATTATGTAATGTTGCACCTAGATGGATGTGCAACATGCAAAGATTCCCATGGGATATAATTGATGAGTTATATTTTAACATTGTGATAATATTTGATGTAATTATTTAATATTGGGGAAAAAAATTAAATTTTCAATAATAAATGTGGGCTCAATGGGTCAGGTAGCACATAGTTTTAGCACATGGTTTATGTAATACCACTTTGTGGTTTTGTCAAACTTGCTACTATATAAGCAGCCACAAGGGTAGTTGTTGTATGAGAAAGGAAAAATGAAAAAAAGGGAAAGAGTCGAGTGGGACAAGGCTTGGTAGGTTAGCCAAGGGAGCATTTGTGAAGTTTGGAAGCATGGCATGGGATCTGTGCATTCATGCTTGTTCACATGGATTTCTCAATTTTGGCTATGGCTTTGAAGGCTTTTGACTAGTTAGAATAATATTCCAGTAACACAAGGATTGGACACCCTTAAACAATGATTCATTGTTGAAATTCATCAAGTTTCTACTTAGAACATCATGCTAGACTCATTTAATGTATCAATCTTGGAAATGAACTTGAGATAGTGACTGCAAATTTTATGTTGTAGTTCTTCTCAATAGTCATCACTACTAAGGTAAAAGTAGTTGCTACATGAAACTTATACTAGAAACTAAACTTATAGATTAATTCTCATCTTGAAAGAAAAACATAGCAGTAAATAAATAATGCTTTGGAAGTAAACCTATGTTGCAAGATATAATCAACAGTTCTACTACCACTAGTTGTAGGAACAACAATATTTAATAACTCAAAGGACACTTAACTAAATTCTACTTAAGTATGAAAAAGGAATTCACCTCCAATGTGGACCCTAATGGAAGTGTGAATGAATTATAACTCAAAGATTGGAGTGAAGAATTGTCATGTATTTGTTCAATAAAAAATGCACAAAATATAGAATATCAAAATGCTTTACTCTATGGCTTGATTACAACATGAATTTCTCAAAACATTTAACTAGCCTAGAAACATAAGTTCCAGCTTATTTGAAAGAAACTAGGAAAAATAGAATGCCTACAAATAAGGTCTTCTATTACATAGCATAACAACTTTTAGTTTCAGGAGTGACAACATCATTTAATCAAGAAGATAAGCCACATTCAATGCTTCATAAATATAGTAACACTTGGAAACTAGATTTTCTTGGACTAAATTAGCAACCACAAAGTGATGGAAGGAGTGGAGCTATAATGAACTCTGAAATAGTCACCCACCTTGAAAGACCCACTCATCCTTTAGTATGCACTCCTTGCTTAACCTCTTCTTTCTACAAAAGGTTAACACAACAAAATCCAAAACATGAATCCAAGGCATAGATCATAATAAGTTTTTCCTATTTTAATACAGCCTTGTCACACAACTATAGGAGGTCTACATATTAAAGCTAGAGAAGAAATATACTAGATTTACGATGACATTCATTGATCTAGATATATATGTTTAGTATTAAGTTTCATAAGCATCTAATATACATATAGTTATAACTCATAAATATAAAAGATCATATCTGTTGGTCTCAGATTAGTTTTGACAATAGAGTGTCAACACACTTAACCAATTTTCACATAGAAGTCGAGTACACTATATATGCCAAGTTACAGTACATGCTAAGTTATAATTCCAATAGATGTTGAGTGATCTTCAGGTGTCGAGTAATTTTTAGGTGCCAAGTGAAAATCAAGTGTCAAGTGACGTCAGGTGTCAAGTGAACCATATGAGCCGAGTGATATGTACGTGCTGAGTTACAGTTGATGTCAAGCAAGCTAGAATGCAATAGGTGCCAAGAAAATTGGAATCATATATGTGTTGAGCACCAATAATCCAATATGTGTTGAGTAACACAGAATCAACATATGAGTTTGTGCCTTCACAAACTCAAATGTAAACCATTTTTTAAGCTGACATAGAAGGATCTTGAAGGATATTAAAGATAAGAATGAATCTTTTATATTTTCTATGCAATCTACATGTAGCCAATAAGAAAAATGGAGAAGGCATGCAACCAATAAGAAAAGTGAAAGGAATGAGTAGGAAATAAAGATTCAATATGGATCATAGATCCATACCTGACCCTATGTCTTTGAAATCTTTAAAAGGAAGATGAAACCCCATTGTATGTATGGAAGAGAGCAGTACAAGGGTAAACTATATAAAAATTTAGTGGGAGGAGTGAAAGACTTAGAGGAATAGAGCAAGGGCATTGAATAGATATCAGATCTCAGAGGATCAAGATCAAAGAGAGTAGATCAATTGTCTGAATTTAGCAATCAAGGACTATAAGATATCAAGTTTATTAGCCTAATACTCTCTAACAATTGTATTAGAAGGAAAATCCTATGTTGATAGGTTAGCTTAATAGCTAGGTTGTAGATCCTTTGAAGAGGTGATAAAATCCTTTAACAGGGTGACACTTCATGTAAAGTGTTTGTAAATCCTTTAAATAGGTCACTATTTACACAGTGTAAAGCCTTTAATAGGGTAGTCCTTTAATAGGGCAGATCATTAGAAGTGGTCAAACATTATTGTTGTAGTGATTTTGTGGGTATCATCCCCACCCCAGTTTTACCTTCTCATTTTGGAGGGTTTTTGTGTTACCAAATCTGGTTTTATGTGTTGTGATGCATGTGTTTACTTTATAATTGTTTGATATGTTTACATGCATAAAGTGTATTTTTAGTTAAAAGCTTTTAAGGTTAAAAGTGTGATATTTCTTATTCACCCCCCCTCTTCCCATTTGACTATTCCAACAATTGGAATCAGAGCTCAAGTTCTCAAGGAGAACCCTAATAGCTTAGAGAAAAGATCTGAAGATGGAAGTCTTCAAACTTGGGAAGATTATAAAGAATCAGGTGATTGATGTGCACCTTTCCCTATACAACTTGGAGGAAGCTAGAGAAGAATTAAGAAAATTCTTGAGAAGAAGGAAAGATACAGCCATAGCTAAAAATGACACACACTACAAGGAGATTGATACCACAAAAGTATTTTCCAATGGAGATTTCAAAGAATTTGATGCAACAATAGCAGAATTGATGGAGAAGAATAGAGCACAAGCAGAAGAAATCAAAATTCTCAAGCTTGAACAAGAATCACAAGCCATAATGCTTTGTGAAGTAACTAAATAGAAGAAAAGAGCCATTGAAGAAAATGCCATGCTAGAAGATGACAAGAAAAATCTTACCAATAGATTGGAAGAGAAGACAATTGAGTTTGAAAGAATCTCAAACATGTAGCTAGACATCTTAAGTCCAATGATGAATGGACATCATGAGCTGAATATGAAAGACATTGAGATCTCTACACTAAAGATATAGAATGAAAAATTGCAAAATGATTTGAAAAGAGAGAAGGAAGTTGCAAAAACTTTCAACAAACCCAATGAGGTTATCAAGTACTTTAAGTAGCTACTGAAATCACCAAGGGCCAGTAATGATACTTTAGGACTTGGTTACACTAGCACTAAACAAGGAGAACCATCCAAGACTATAGAAGAAAGGAGTAAAAAAGGTAAGAACACTAAACTCGCTTGTCATTTCTATTGTAAAAAGGGACATACTTCTAATGTATGTAGGAGCAAGCATGCCTGTCAGCATGATAAGCCTAAGAATGCAACCTATTGTCATAAGTGCAAGAAGCAAGGATATTAAGCTCATGAATGCAAGACTAGGACTATCAAGACACCAAAATTTCAAGTTCGTTGCTACAATTGCAAGAAGTACGGACATAGAGCTTTTGAGTGTAGGTCAAAGCCTATGTGGACATCAAATTAGGCAACAAGAGAAGGTAAACTTGGTCATCACTACAATTGGGACTATAACACTAGGTATAACTATCATTACTATTAGGAATATGGACACATTCTTGAAAACTACATAAGAACACATTTTAGAGGGAACTATAGTAGGTGGCTAAGTCAAACTACATGTTTTAGTTACTTGAAGACTAGTCATATCAATAGGAATTGCCCAACAAAGTGAAAGGCACCCAAGTTAGCAGTTAACAAAGGAAAAGAGAAGGTAGATGTTGAACACATCAGAGGAAAAATGAACAAGACATGGAACAAGAAAGATGAGTGTACCTCATCAAATGGAGGGATCACTTCACCCAAGAGGTCAATTGGTCACACCTCATCCAACTAAGCAAGAATAGGTGTATGGGACTGGTATACAAAGCTACGTCATACATCAGTCCCAAGACAAACAAGCACTGAAAAGAAGAAATCAACATGATTGGAGATGCAAAAGTTAAAATTCAAGGTTTTCACCAGTGTTGCCAAGCTAAAGCTCTAGTGCATGCAAAGTAGTTAGTTGTAACCAAATTAATAGTTGATGCTGAGTTGGGAAATTTCAATGGAAGTCAAGTGAAGAATAAATCTAATTGGAGCCAAGTGATGGAAAACCAACAGAAGCTGAGTTATGTTGAAATCTTCAAGAGCCATGTACTAAGCATTTAATGCTATTTTTTGACAGTATTAGGTCAAATTTTGATCATTTCTCATCATTCGAATGTAGAGCAAAGAGAAAAAAGAGTGTAGAACTAATTGAAAAGCATCATTGAAGCCTATTGCATAGATTTTGACAAGATTCAACATCATTTTCATTGATTTAAGGTATTCTTCAAGTGCCAAGTTGTGCAGTCATCAAATTCTATATCTTTTGAAACCCTAGATTTAGAAAATGGCATCCAATTCCAAAAACCCCAAGGAAAAAGAAGGTAACAAGGTTCAATTGGTTAGGAATGAGGTTAAACAACTAGATTTTAGACCAATTCTAGAGTTAGCCTATAAGAATGACCCTATCAACACATTATCCATGATTCCACCCAAAGTCATGATGGTGCAGGATGTGAGGAAGTGTTACAACTATAAGATAAGAGAAATAGGAGACTTGGAAATTTTTCAAGCATATGATAAACTGTGAAAAAATTGAGTGCTTAAGGAAGAATTTCAAATAGTTGAGAAAAAGGGTTTAACCCATGCCCTAGTTTAACCCACAAGTTTCAAAACAGAATGGATAAGAATTATTCTCAGTAGAATACATAATGGTTGTTTGTGGTTAGAAGGAGGACCCATGAAGATAATAAAGAGAATAGTGCATAGAGTTACAGGTTTTCCAACCCTAGATCAGCACAAGACCCTACATAGTGATTCAAAAGAAGCCATTAAAAAGAACACCAGGGCTAAATGGAATAAAAGGGGCATGACCATTAACACAATTCTAGATCCCTTTTTGGACTTTTCTATGAGAATCGTATCTCACAATTTTTATCAATCTAGTAGATTGAATAGTGTACCATGTATTGCTGTGGATGTGGCATATAAACTTTTCAAGAAAGATCATACATATGATCTAGTAGAATTGTTGTTGCAAAAAATCATAGAGAATTTGGGAGCAATCAAAAGATCTAAAGGTGCTCAATGTAAGTTTGGATCAGTCCTTGTCTACATATTTTTCTATGTTTTGGAATAGTTTCCTTCTTTTGGAAAAGTCAACTAGAAATTAGATAAGTCACCCATTACTCAAATTAATGAGTATATTGAGTAAATAGGAGACAAATTTGACTCTCTTTTGACTAGTTATTTTGAGGATTTTAAAAAATCCATGAAGCAAAGACTTAGGATACCAGTTTCCCTAGTGGAACAACACATCAATGATATTTTCTTCTTAGTTGATATTGATTACACTTATATCCAAGTAGTAGTTCCAAGGGTGAGATGGATAAGACCTCTAGGTTATGAGGTAGATGTTGATGAAGTGTCAGCAACAATCATAGCATTGCTTGCAAAAGAGATTGATAAGGAGGAAACTCACTTTGGGACATATGATGTTGTGCACTCCAAGGTAGATATGGAGCTAAAAACTACTTCTACCTTAAAGAAGAAAGATAAACTGGTGAAGAAGATAAAAAGAAGAAATTTGGAGAAGGAATTAAAGGGGTAGCAAGTGCAGAGGATGTGGATGAGGAAGAAGATGATTAAGAAGAAGATGAATAGGGGCAAGGCCCATTGGAAATAACTCAAGGCTTAGGTGAGGATAAAGAATAGGAAGAAGGTGTTGAGGAAGAAAAAGCCAAAGAAGCACTAGTTCAAACTGAGCCCAAAAAGAGAAAAGCCAAAGCTTAGCCTACAACCTAGCCTAAAGAAAATAAGGCTATAGAGCCAACTCAATCTAAGCCAACACCAATAAAAAGAGCCACTACAAGGGCCCCAACTCAAAAAGCCAAGGAACAAGTGAAAAAGAAGAAGAAGGCTACTGAGTAGACTAGTCAAGTGCAAAAGAAACCAAGAAGAAAATATGTTGCACAACCAAAGTCTAATGATGAAGAAAGGATAGAATCATAGGACATCAGCCAATTTACAATGGTAATTCATCCTCATGAGTCACATATTGATAAAATTTGTGAAAATATTAAGAATGCAGACTTCTCTGATTTGAAAAGCATTAATTTCAATAAATTAATTAGAGAAGATCATAATAAGGGAGAAGAAGTAGTATATGCCATGATGGCCAAATTCAAGAATACTCCTCTTGAATTAGACAATACTATGCCCAAGAAACTATATGAAATTATTGAAAATAAGTGGCATTATTGTTTGAAAATGGAAAAGGAGATAAGAGAATCCACTTTTGCACAAGTGATGCCAGAATTGACTAGAGGTCAAATTGCTAAGGCTAATAAGAAACATGGGGGAAAGTTTGCACCAAAGTATAGAGCCTTTAGCATTTTACAAAATAAAATTGAAGAAGTTGTTAATAAGCCCACAAGATTGTGGAAGTTAGCATACAACGTGATAGATGACAAGGAAGAAGAGAAGGATGCAAAAGCAAGGCTGAAGCTAGTGAGAAGGAGAAGGAAGAAAATCAAAATGAGGAAAAAGAAATAGAAAAAGGAGAAAAGAAATGAGAAGAAGAAAAAGGAGAAAAGAAAGGAGAAGAAGAAAAAGGAGAAGAGAAGACAAAAGAAGAAAAAGGAGAAGAAGAGAAGAAAGATGAAGAGGAAAAAGAAAAAGGAGAAGAGGAGGAGACACAAAAGGGAGATAAAATGGCAACAATTGATCAACAGTAGCAACAAGAAGACCATAGTGTGCAAGACACACAATTTCCACCCCTATCCCTCCTCATGTCATCACCACATCTACAGACGCTATAACTATGAAGGATGTTCCTAACAAATCTTGTTAGAACATCAATCCACTAACTACAAAGGATCTCAAGAAAATCCTTCACCAATCAAGACTGCATGCACAATTATACACAAATTCTATATTGGTGAGTGAGGATGAGTTGAAAAAGGTTGTAGTAGAACCAATTAGAGACAAGGTGAAACCACAAAAACCACCTTCTAAGATCTCTATAGCTACTATTGGTCAACTCCTAATGTTACCACCACCATTTCCAATAGTTGACACATCAGGAATAGGTGATACTATGCAGTAGAAGCCGATTGCAAAAGTGGAGAAAGATACAACTATAGGGAAAATAGGACAGATTGCTACATCTGATCCTATAATTCAAACACAAGGGACACCCCAACTAGTTGTAATTGATCAAGGGAGATCAGATGAGGAAAAGGATGCATCAAAGGAAGTGGAGCAATTTTCCATACAAACATTAGTTAATCTACCAACTACTAGCACTCCTACACAAGTCCTTTAGAAGCTAAGCACTGATGCAATGCCATTACAAATATCTACATTAGGCTCAAGCTCAACAAAGGTGACAAGGGTACTGCACTATGGAGACCCTGAGTTAGATGAAGAAATAGTCATACCTAGTTAAGACTTAAAGACAATAAGCATTGAGAAAATAACTAAAATGCAAAATGCATTAAACAAAAGAAAGAGGAAAGAAATACTCAGGAAGGAGTATAAACATAAGCAAGCATTACATGAAATTGAGGACATCTTTTTGGATGCCTTTAGCTTGTAAACACCTGATGAGACCAAGCCAATAATTGAACAACTATTAGAAATTGTAGACCAAGTGACAAATGAAGACCAAGAAACCAATGTAAAACTTATGGAATGGTCTAAGAAGAAATTTAAAGGGAAAGTAAATGAGAAAATAGCTAGTGAAATAGCACTGTCACATGTAGAATTGGCTAAAAAGATTGAAAAGGTAAAAATTGTACTTCAGAATGTATTCTCATTGTATAAAAAGTTGTGTGATTTTTCCTATTTCACACAAGAGACAAGCCAAAGAATACTGATCCTAGAGAAAATCTAAAGATTTCTAGCATGCAACTACTAAAAGACCCAACTCAAAGTGAGAAACATTTTGTCCAAATAATTTACATACAAAAGGAATTAGCTGCACTAACAATTGAAGAGGCCAATATCAAGGCCAAATTGATGTAGATACAATATTTCATTACCCCACACTTGGAAGTACTCCATAAAGAACAAGCCTATGCTGAGAATGTGCTAAAGAAAGATCCTAATCTTTCTACTTTAGATGGACTTGTACATCTTGCTGCAAAGACTACCATCCAGCATAAATCATTGGAAATTGCTTTGGAAAATTGGGATGCATCTCTTAAGATGATTATGGAGGTAAATAGTACATTTTTGATGAAGTATGGTCTTAACCCTTAGCACCCTTCAACATTAGTGTCAAAAAGGGGGAGATATAGAATAAAAGTGGAGATTAATAACTAAGGGGGAGAATACTAAGCTATTACATTCTTTCATTCTTTTGGAGAATAAAAGAAAAAAATGGTATGTATCCTATGAAATAAAGGGGAGACATATAAAAGGGTGAGATATGAATAAAAATTTGCAAGTGTAGAACAAGTGAAAATAGAATAGACAAAATAGGTCAGCAAGCAAGCACAGGAAATAGAAATAGGGCAAAGGCAAAGAGTATCAAATATATCAGCATGAGATAAATTCAACACAAGAATTTTGGTTATAGGAATAGAAATGGCACATCAGCTTAGGGGGAGTTATAAGAATTTTGAGGTATATTGTTCTTTACAAAATTTTGAACAATTTTTTTAAATTTTGTACATATGCTGAACAGATTGGATAATGTACTCATAAGACCAAGTACAATGCTTAGTTAAGAGTTTTTGACACTCATGTCAAAGGGGGAGATTGTTGGTCTCAGATTGGTTTAGACAATAGAGATTCAACACTCGTAACCAATTTTGATATAGAAGCTGAGTACACTAGATATGCCAAGCTATAGTATGTGTCGAGTTAGAATTTCAATAGGTGCCAAGTAATCTTCAGGTGCTCAAAAATCTTTAGGTGCCAAGTGAAGATCAAGTGTTGAGTGACTTCAAGTGCCAAGTGAATCATATGAGCTGAGTGATATGTAGGTGTCAAGTCATAGTTGATGTCAAGCAAGCTAGAATGCAATAGGTGCCAAGAAAACCAGAATCATATATGTGTTGAGCACTAGTAATCCAATATGTATTGAGTAACACAGAATCAACATATGAGTTTGTGCCTTCACAAACTTAGATGTAAACCATTTTTTGAGCCAACATAGAAGGATCTTGAAGGATATTGAAGATAAGAATGAATCTTTTATATTTCCTATGTAATCTGTATGCAGCCAATAAGAAAAATGGAGAAGGCATGCAACCAATAAGAAAAGTGCAAGGAATGAGTAGGGAATAAAGATTCAATATAGATCGTAGATTCATACCTAACCCTAAGTCTTTGAAATCTTTAAAAGGAGGATAAAACCCCATTATATGTATGGAAGAGAGCAATGCAAGGGTCAACTATAGAAAAACTCAGTGGGAAGAGAGAAAGACTTAGAGGAACAGAGCAACATTGTAGTATGCAGTTGATCAAAATAGAGCAAGGGCATTGAATAGATATTAGATCTCAGAGGATCAAGATTAGAGAGAGAAGATCAAGTGCCTAAATTTAGCAATCAAGGATTGTAAGCCATCAGGTTTATTATCCTAATACTCTCTAGCAATTGTATTAGAAGGAAAATCCTATGTTGATAGGTTAGCTTAATAGCTAGGTTGTAGATCCTTTGAAGAGGTGATAAAATACTTTAATAGGGTGACACTTCATGTAAAGTGTTTGTAAATCCTTTAAATAGGTCACTATTGATGTAGTGTAAAGCCTTTAATAGGGTAGACCATTAGAAGTGATCAAACATTATTGCTACAATGATTTTGTGGGTATCATCCCCACCCTAGTTTTACCTTCTCATTTTGGAGGGTTTATGGGTTACCAAATTTGGTGTTATGTATTGTAATGCATGTGTTTATTTTATGATTTTTTGATATGTTTACATGCATGAATTTTTTTTTTAGTTAAAAGTGTGATGCTTCTAATTCACCCCCCCCCCCCCCCCCCCCTCGCTTAGAAGTATTCTTCCCATTTTCCAACACATACCATGTTTATGAAAAACTATAAGATATTCAAGTCTGTACTTAGAAAATAAAAATAAAAACACCTTAAAAACTTGACTCATTATTTCTTCTAGCTTAACCATTTGTTGGTCCCACAGCAAATAAATTCTTTAACCTAGTTGTCATCCTATAGTCAGCAGCTATCTTCTGTCTAGATCCTCCCTCTGCAAAACTCAAGTAGAACCCTTTTATTTTCCTATGTTTCTTCCACATGTTCTTTTCCTCTTACATGTTAAAATTTTCCAGACTTTATAAATTTGTAAGTAATGGAGACATTAACAATGGAGGTTGAAAGGTTAATAGAATCCAAAAAAATTCTCTCTCTTCCCACAGAGATGTACCAAGGAGCACACTGGGTTGCCATAGAAAAATTGAGAGGTAAATGTGGTTCTCTCTTTCTCATCTCCCTAGAAAAACTGTTCCAATGCCAATGTATGGAATTTCTAGCCTCGAGTAGTTTAGTATTCCACATCTATTCATATGCATTAAATTCTTCCTTCCTCATTGGATAGATGATCTTGCTACCTGATTTAGAGGAGGCTATTCTTAACCAATTATAATAGAGAGTTCAAGGATCCTTGGCTTTAGGCCTTAAAAATAGGGGAATGTCTAACTCCAAATCTCTATACACTTTAGCTTGAGTGTTCCAACTAATTTCATTCTATATCCAAGACATGAAGGCTCTAAGTTGAATATGCCCAACATAAAGTAAGGGATTCTAAACTCAATCATCTAGAACTACAAGATTGTGAAGATAAAGTTCACATAACAAATTTTTTATGGTTGTAGGAGAGTTATGGAAAGCTTAGGAAAATTGGGTAGGCTCTTGTAATAATGGAGTCCTATCCTACATAATTCAGGTCATTTGATAGTTCAACAATTGCTCTTTAAGAAATAGAGCATAGATAGGTGATGGGGATCTACAACCCATTAAGTCAGGAATTAAGGATGTAATTTTATCAAGCTTTACACTTAATTGTTCTACCTTTTCCTCTTGAACAAGTGTTTCCTAATAGTGATTGTCTATGATTTTATTCAATTCTTTCCTTTGTTTTTCCCAATTTTCCCTCTTAGAATTTAATTGTTTAGCCAACAAGAAAATAACATCTAACAAAGATGTTGGACTAGATTGAGTTGATATTGAACTATGGTGAGAATTATCTACTACTTGAGGAACATATGACTTACCATTGTTAGCACTTGTCCTTTTTAGAGGATCCATCCAAATAATCATAGCTCTCTTAGTATTAGAGCATTGTTGAGCCACTAAAGCTAATGTTTCTAACCCTTTATTCAAAATTTGCTCAACCACCTTATTAACAAGGTCTATATCAATAGCTGGATTTTCTTCATACGGATCCTTCTCTTACATAGGAGATTTTGTTTGAGGAGAAGATGTTGGTTCATTTGATTCCATGATATAACTATCAGAATCATCACTTCCTAAATCTCCCTAAAAATTCCTAGTGGTTGGTCCCCTCCTTTTAAATACATAGGCCTTCTCCTCTGAGATGGAGTCATCTCTGATTGTAATGACTTTTGCATTCTTAGGCTTATTAGGAACCCTCTCTATTTTTACATCATGAAATTCCTCAAATGTGCCATATTCCATAACTTTAGTCCATTGCTCATCTTGCTGAGAAATTTTAGTCCATAAATCAACCTCTTGTTGGATATTTTCATTTTCTTCTTCCTTCGACTCAGAATCTTGGGTTACCTAAGGTCCATTAGTTGGTTTTGTTCTTTGCCTAGCACTTCTCCTTAATGGAGTTTGCTCTTTTTCTAGGGCTTTTCTTTTTCTAGAAGTGCTCTTGGTAGTAGGAGATGCCTTAGCCTACTGGCTAGTACTAGGGTTAATTTTTTATTTCTTACACTCTGGGGAAACTATTTCTACTGCAGGGGCAACTTCAGCCTTCTCTGTGGGAGTCTCCAATTCCTCTTCATGAACTATTCTTGAAGTAGAGAAATTAGTAGAATCAAGGGAATCAAAGGAATTAGAGCTTCTAACCTTAGCTTTCTTTTTCTTTTTGGATGAAGAACATTGTCCAATTTTGATAAAGATTTTTCTAGTTCCTTTAGCAGTTTTAACCCTCTAACCTACTCTACGTCCAACTAGTTCTAAGATAGGCTCCTTAAACCCTCATAGTAGAAATTCCTCCTAGGAAATATCTAACTTCTCCCTTAAAACTTTTTCTACTATCAACTTAATTAAGCAATCTAGGAGATAGAGTTTCATCTACCCTCTTGTACTAGTATGGCTTGTTTTGACAAAATGCCAAATACAAAACTAGGGACATTGATAAGTCTATTATCATGACTTAGACAACTCAAGAATTTGAAATGAACATCATGCAAAAATGAGTGTCACCCTTCACAAGTGAAATACCTAATGATATAAACTGCACATTGCAAAAATAGCTCAGGAAGAGATAGTCTAATAGTACCTTGTTTCTTATTAATATCAAATTGTGGATCTCCATGTAGAGTGAACTAAGATCTGGTGGAAGTTGGGTCAAGATTCTCTATAAATTATTCACCTTCCAATGGTAGTCTCATAACTTCTGCCAAAACTATCTGAGAAAATGGCACCTTCAATCCTTTAACTATTGCCACTCTATTCTTTAAGGAGTTGAGAAATTGAAATGCAACCTCATAATCCCAGCTAGTTAGCTTCTAAACATAATATGTCCATCACCTTGCTTGAAAATGTGGCCTACAATTATGGTCATTGAGCAACACATTATGCATAGTAGACTTTCTTCAAATTAGGTCTCCTCCCATCATCGAATTTGTATTGTACCCAAAACAATGTTGTAGGAGAGAATAAAAAACAACTCCAAATTTGGAAAAGAAAACTTGAAATAGCAGGTTACAAAATGAGTTCAAATTTTGAAATTTCTAGAGTAATGAAGATCAAAAAATGAGAGCTTATGAGTAGAATAAATGCAAATCTCCATATTATCATTTCATAATTACTCATAAATACATCCCATAAAACTCATACATAACATATCTTGCCACCTTAGTTTAATATGTGCAAAAAATAACACGTATCAAAAGGATTTTTAAAAATATCTAATCATTGGCAGAAAAAGCAAGTATGACAAGGGTAATGAATAAATAAAAAGATTGCATAAACATAATAATATAACTAATATAACTCCCCCCTAGCTAAAATATTGTAAGTGGTCCCACACTAGTAGTAGTGACAAGGCATACAAAAAAACATTGGAAAAACAAATTAATATCACATACCTTTGAATGTGTGCTAACTAAAAGTGCTGGTGAGGTGGCAGTTGCCATCCATGATTGAAATAAATGATGAGATGGATGGGTGGTAGACTAGAAATGAAGCAAAAATTTATTATGGAGAATCAACTTTCACAATGAAAGTGTTTATTATGATAGTAATAAGAATAGCTAGAGTGAGGAAGGAAAATGAGAAAAAATCTCATTAGGAGATTTTGTAGGAACTACAACACCAATAACAGAAGAGAATTACTACAAGAATTCCTCCTTACTCTCTGGTTTGTGATATAATTTTAACCTGTGACCATTGACCAATAATTTGAACCATACTTGATCCACAGTAGAGAGTTGGACCACTCCATTTGGAAAGATTGCAATAATTTCATATGGCCCTAACCATCTGGTTTGGAATTTTCCATGATTATGCTTATATCTAGAGTCATAAAGGAGTGCCCAGTCACCAACAGAAAAAACTTTTTCCTAAACATACTTATCATGCAATTGCATGTGTTGGTGTTCTATCAATTTTGTGTTATGAAAGACAAATTTTTATCATTCATCAAGACCATTTAAACTCACTAGCATTTCTTGTTGCACAATAGTGATATCCATCCCAAGATCAAGGGCTTTCCTAAGTGTCTTATGTTTGAACTTTGTTGGCATGATTGCAAAATGACCATCAACAAGCTCAAATGGTGTAAAACCTATTGTAGACTTCCATGTGTTGTGGTAAGCCCAAAGTAATCAAGGAACTTGGATAGCCCAATCTTTCTTATGGATGGCTACTATTTTAGTGAGAATAGATTCCAAATCCTAATTTGTAACTTCAACCTTCCCATTAGCTTCAGGGTGATAAGGTGAATATATACCATGTCTAAGGTTGTATTCCTCCATTAGAGTAGCAATAAAATTAGAAATAAATTGAGGACCTTGGTCAAATTGAATCTCCCTTGGTACACCAAATCTAGTGAAGATGAATTCATCAAGGAACTTCACAACATTGTTATCTCTTTGATGCTTCATAGGTTTTGCCTTAGCCCACTTTGTTACATAATCAGTGCAGGATATAGGATTTACCTTGTGAGGATGGCTCAATAGGACCAACAAAATCAATTCCCCATTTATCAAATGGTGCAACAATGACTTGTAGCTATAGGGTCATTTCATCTATCTTGGTGAGACATCCCATACACTAGCATTTGTCACACTTTTTAGTGTACTAAGCAATATCCTTATGTAAACTGAGCCAATAGCAACCTTTAGTTAAGATCTTCAATGATGCCCTTTTGGCAGTAAAATGTTTACGACAAGGTTCATCATGACATGCCTTGAGGATATCATAAGCTTCATCCTCTCTAATGCATCTTCTAGTTACTTTGTCAAGACTAGTGTAAAACATGAATCCAAAAATCCATGAATAATTAAGGCTCTTTTTAGTTAGCAATCTTCTTTGTTTAATAGAGAAATGAGTTAGGGTCTTACCAGTTGTGAGATAATTGGCAATATCAACATACGAAGGATTGTGGGTTGTTAGCAAGAAAAGATGCTCATCAGGAATGCTATCATCAATGGCTATAGGATCATTAGGCACATGCAATCAAGAAAGAAAATCTACTACCTCATTAGTCTTACCAAGTTTATCTATAATGGTAACGTCAAACTCCTGCATAAGCAACAACCATTGAGCCAATCAGCCAAAAATTAAAGGCTTGTTCATGAGATATTTAATGGTAGAATGGTTCATATGCACATAGATCTCATACCCAGTGATGTATTATCTAAACTTGTTTAGGGCATAGATTACTACAAGCAATTCTTTTTCAATGATAGTGTAATTAAACTCAGCTCCTTGCAAGTTCTTACTAATAAATTAAATGGCATGCTCAACTAAGTCTACCTTTTGACCAAGGACAACACCTATAGCATAGTCTAAAGCATCAGTGTGAATGTGAAAAGGTAAGCCCCAATTAGTTCCTCTCAAAATTGGTGTTCTCATGAGTACTTCTTTCAGTTGCAAGAAAGACTTCTCACACTTAGAATCCCAAGAAAATTTAGCATCCTTTTTGAGCAAGTTATACAGTGGTGTTGTAAGCTGATTGAAATCTTTTATAAACCTTCTGTAATATCTGGCATGTCTAAGGAAACTACACACATCTTTTTGTTTGGCTAGAGTAGATAATGTAAAAATCACCACAATCTTAGTAGGGTCCACTTGTATACCTTTGGAAGATATGAAATGTCCTAAGACAACCCCTTCTTCCATCATCATGAAGCACTTTTCACTATTGAGAGTGACGTTGTATTTACAACACCTTATAAGAACTTTTTCCAAGTTTTCTTTAGCCTCTTCAAAGGTATTCCCAATGTTGTAAAATCATCCATGTAAATCTCCATGCAATTAGTAGAGATATCTGAGAATATACTAATCATAGTTTATTGGAAGGTAGCAAGGGAATTAAACAACCCAAAGGGCAATAATGAATAGGAAAATGTACCCCTTGGGTAGGTGAATGTTATTTTCTCCTAGTCTTCAAGGGTTGTTTGAATCTTATTATAACCACTAAATTCATCTAGAAAGGATAAGCATTTCTTTCTAGCAAGGTTATCAAGGACTTGATCTATGAATGGTAAGGGAAAGTGATCCTTTTTAGTGGTAGTGTTAAGCTCCCTATACTCAACACAAACTATCCACTTCCCTCCTTTCTTAGGTACTATACCAAGAGGGGAGACTCACTGACTATCTAAAATATGATAGGTGAAGCTGGCATTTAATAACTTTTTCAACTCATTCTTGACTATATCCCTGAGAGTTGGATTTTCTTGGGGATGCCACTCAAATTTGCTTTCCCAATTTGAGTGTCCATTCCAAATTTTGAGTCACTTTGAGCCCCCTATGAACACTTTCCATGCTTGTGTACCCGGTTGTTTTCTTAATGCCTAAATGGAATTTTATGTTTCTAACACCCTTCATTTATCCTATCCATGTGTTCTATGAAGATAAACTGACTTTCTGAACCATTCTGCAAAGTCCCATTTTAAGTTGTTTCAATTCTACATTTTTTGCCAAAGTGTCAAATAGTGATAGGAGGGCATGTTTTTATTTAAATATCTTTCACCTGGTTAAGATTCATGACCTTCCACTTTTATTATTTTTAATATTCCTATCAAAGAACCTATGTTCCAAATTTCAAGTCATTTTGAATCCGTTTGACTAGGTTTTGAACCCCTCAAAGTTGGCAATTTACTGTTTTCATACATCTGCATATTGTTCATATTTTTGGGTAGCCTTGTTTCACAAGCTATAAATTTTGACCAGTTGACCCAAATGAGAAATTTCATTTTGCATCATATTCTAGGGGTCAAATATTTTATATGCTCCATTTTTTAGCTTATGAAAAATCCATTTGATCATTTTTCAAATGCGATTTCGTTTACAATTTTCAAGATTTCACTAGAAATCAGAAGTGCAGATTGATCAGGAGCCCTATTTGGGATGTCATATCTTTGAATTCATGATTTCCTAGATTGAATGGTTTGTTCCCCTAAATTCTACCCCAAAAATACTACAAGTGTGCTAGTTTTCAACTCTTGAAGAATCTGTCTACACACTTTACCAGGGTCATTCCATTTGTAAAATACCACTATTTTTCTAATGATCACTAACCTACAAATCCACGTAGCCACCTTCAGAACTTCACCAAATGCACCCCATGATTCATCATGAGCCCAAATCATAGAATTACATTCTCCTTATGAAAAAGAACAAATTTCCCAGTTTTCATCACCTCAAGTGCCTGTTTGCCTAATTTTCAAAGCCAAAACCAAATGCAATTTTCCTTTCTGACATGTTTATCTACATGTGATTTTAAGTAGGCATGTTCAGAGGTCGATATCTTTTGATCCCAATATCATCATGTGATGAGATTTGGAAGACTTTTTGAATGTGTTAGAGAGAATAGAAATCCAAAGTTTCAAAGCCTAGCCAAGTGTTTGTGATAGTTTTTAAAGCCGATAGTAGGCCTTATATCAAAAAATCATAGTTTAAAGAATAGTGACAAAATGAATTTTAAATTATCATTTTGTGATCAAGATTGGTTTCCAGTCAGTTTGAGGATGTCTATGAATCAGTTTGCATATCAATTGTTTAGAAACAAAAAAAAAATAGCCGAACCCACTTTGGGGTCCAACTAATTCCATTAGATTAATGAAGAGTCTGAGGAAATTGAAGTCTTTGAAGAGAAAATGGTAATGATTATAATTCTTACAATGTTCACCAGATGGATGCACCATGCCTTTCAAAGCCACCTAAACATTCACTTTTCAATGATTTAATATCATAATCTTTTGTCAAATGGTAGTTTCTAGAGGTTTGATAATGTTATGGTTGTTTTAAGATATTGTCATGTCAGGCAACCTAGTATCTATATAGATTTTGAGAGCTTCAGATCTACCACCATGATATTATTATAGAGAGACTCCAATTGAATGGTTCATTTATTAGAGGGTTGTGCAACGGTGGTCTTGGAATGAGATTTTATTTCATTCTTATGTTTTGCTTATGCATTCCATGTCCACATTGCTGAGGCCAGCTCTACATCAAAGTGCCATAGCAAGAAGAGGTCGTAAAAAACTTGTAGGCCACTACATGAGGTGGAGGACCAATTTTTTTAATATTCAAAGCAATACATGCTTTTAAAAAGGAGACAAAGCTGCAATTTGTGGATAAAGATGCCTAAAAGTGCTGGAATAGCCCACGCGTATGCTAGAGGGTAACTTTCTTTTCAAACTCAAATGCTAGTAATAACAGAGATTCACTTTGAAACCACCCATATATAAGGGGCATAGCTTGTAAGGAGGCAAGACCATCATAGGGAAAAATTGGGAGGATGTGGTGTTGAAAGGGGGCTTGAATGCCTATAATAAATAACATCCCACCTCTGATAAATCGCAAGCTAAAATAATGGGGTAGTCCATGCATTATGAATAGGCTTCCCATGTTTTCAGGAGGTCTACATCCAATAAGGGGGACTATTCATAGTGTCAAGAAGTTAAGTTCACATCCAAGGTAGAGCCCACGTGCACAGCAGGTTGAAGGGAGTCAAGCATCTACTAGAATAGTCCACGCAATGAAATAAGGGGACACCATAATCTATGGTGGGTTGCAGGAGTCTTTTAAGGAAGAAAATGATATAATTTCCCTCCATTTTTAAAGACACTAGCAAAGGGGCATGGAGCAGCTCACATATAAAGGGCATGGCATAAATCAAGGTGTCCACAGCTCCACGTAGCACAGGTAGTCCATGGCATCATAGTTGGGGTTCCACATTCAAATAGGGGTATCACATTGCAGGGGAAGTTGTGAAGAGTGTGTGTGGTCTTTTATCCCACATGAACCATATGAGGTGTTTTGTATTATTTTCTATGCCCATGTACTCACACAACAAAATGTCTTAAGCACACGTCTCTTTTGAGACTGACCTCGCGTAGAGGGCCCCCTATCAAGCTAGCAAGTACATTAGTCAACAAAGTTTTGACCACGCTGTGTGATCAAGAAATGAAGTTTGAACTTGTGCGATATTATGAAAAAAAAAAGGTCCTCAATCCTATGATTATCATATGATCAGGGCATGATTTTTGAGATCTTGCGATGCTACGACTTTGTTGTGAGATCGGAGGCACGATGCTACGAGTTTGGCCTTGTCGTATGGTCAAAGGGGTCAATTTTGAGCTCGAGATGCTACGATGGGGATAAAAAGGGGAGTTAAAATAATTAATGTATTAATCATATATTAATGTGAGATGATTTCAAATATTTCAAATATATGAATTTGCAATGGTGAAAATTAAAACATTGATGTGTGATCGAGAATTCCAACTATATGGGCTACGATGTTACGATTTCATTATAATATCATAGACCCCATAGTGTTTAAAATTTCATATGTTTCAAATGAAAACATAAAGTGGGCCCCGCTTGAGCATATTAACAAATAAAAGATTAACACATGGCAAAGGGGAGAAAGGGAAATGATTATAAAAATCATCAAATTCCAAGATATGTTCAAATGCATGAATTTTAAATTTTTCTAAGATTTGAAATATTTTTAAAGTTTTATATAGTTCACCTATATGAACTTTTTAAATTTTTCAGTCTTAAACATGCTCTGTTCAGTCCAAGAGGCAAATTTTTAGAATGGTCTTAGAGGGGCATTTTTAATCCAAAATGTATAATGTAATATACTATCAGAACCGGGAAAGAACAAACTATCCATTTTTGCAGTCATATTTTGAGCAAGTATCAACCAAAAGTAGCTTGTGAAGGTGGTTGAAGCAATAATGTTTTCAACAAGCACAAGTGAATTTCACGGAAAATGGTAGAAGTGACATGTTTAGATCAGATTTGAAGCTTTAGTACAACTTGTGATGAAATCCTGATATTTTATATATGAGATATTTTTTAGATTATTAAAAGGGAGATATATCAGATATTTGTGCATCATTTATGATCTTAGTTGTAGGCAGATGGAGGAAGTTCAATTTCAGCAACTTCAGATTGAAGATCATTTCTAGGGGATAGATGTGAAGTTTAGATTGCAATTTCAAAAATATCTTCTCTCCCATATATCTTCCTTTTCTTATTATTGTAAGGGTTTCAGTTTTTGGATTTTTTCATTATAGTCTAACTACTTTGTGGTTCCAGTCTAGTTGAAATCCTTTCCCATTACTGTGATACCATTTTCTCAATGTTTTTATGTTATGAAAAGTAGTAGTGTATTTCTTGTGAGGCATTTCATATTATATAGTCATTCATTGTGTATTTTTTGAGTGTTAACATGCAGATGATGTATTGGTTTCAACAAAATTAATGCAAGAGTTTCATTTTCCTTAGTTTCATTTAGATTCTTGTCTCCTGCTTCTATTATTTGCAATCTTTTGTTTTGAAAATGTAGAGTTTGAACTCAATTACAATCCTTTTAGGTTGTATGTCAGAATAAACTTGTTGTAGGAACAAAGATCCAAGTAAATGCTTTCTTATATTGATAGGATTTTGGGTTACACTAGGAGGATTTCATTATAAGTATGAGAGTTGTTATGAAGATTGATGTCTATTTGCAAGTCAAATAGATAGATCATATGTCTGAATATATGAGTATACTTTAGGTATCCATCTGTGTGTTAAGGTTCAATTGATGTCCAATGGATAAGGGACTGGTCAGCTTGAAGGATACATGTCCTCTATTGTTGCATACCTGGGTTATGCTGAGATATCAAAATTTTAAATGAATATCAATTTCCCTTTTTATGTATTGAAGAACTATAATTGTCAGTCATGGCTTATTTGTTGTTACTTTCCTTGGTTGTAAATAGCTACTACAATCAAGAATTTTTTTAGAAAATCATAGAAGATATTGACCATTTCTGTTATAGGGGATAGTCTTGCATAGAGAAATATCAAGTTAATCAGACAAATCCCTTAGGTTTTCCCACCTTGGCTTAGCAGAGCCTAAAGTGAAGTGAGTCCTGATGACTTTGTTAATTGGTCCAAAACTGAGATTTAGCCTTGCTAAATATAGGATTTAGCTCATCCTTAGGTTTGTCCCTAATCTTTGTTTCTTGGTATCAGGTCTAAATCCACCTGATATGTTCTTTACCAAAAAGAACTCCAAAAAAATGGTGACTTTGCTGGGGATATTGCAATCTGAAGGTGATTCAATATAATTACAAGAAAAGGCATGTATAAAGTTTGTTATCAGCAGCAAGGTCATGCTGAAATTTCATGCCTCCCAGTGATGTTTTATCTAGGACAGTAGTAGCTTTGAAGGTTGAACAAAGATTGCATTATTACTAGTGTTTTATATCATCAGTTAGTTCAGGTGAAAGTTTTTTCACAAGGTGTTGTTGTGCATTTAAGGGTCAAGAATTTATGTTTTCTTTCACTTTGTTAATAGTGTGAAATTCCAAGGTTGTGTGTGAGTTTTCAAATAACTGTTATAAATTATGAACCAGCTTGTTGTTTTGTACAAGTCAAGAAAATATTTTCTCACTTAGTGAGTGGCGACTCAAAAGTATATCTCTACACCAGTGCAATTGTGAAGTAGAGGGTATTGTGAAGGTTGCAACAGTTGGAATGCAAATTTGAAGAAGTTATCTTAGGCCCTTGGCAATAGTTGTAAAGAAAGTGGGTGATGCTTTACAAGAGTTACTGAATCAAGACAATGTTCAAATCTGTTGTTGTTCATAGAATTGAAGTGGTTTGCAAGGATCACAGTTAAGGTACTTTCCTCTTTCTTGAATTTATTTTCAGGAAAGTAAGTTATACAAAAGTTTTCTCCATCCAGTGATATTTCAGCATGAAGTAGGAGAATTGTTTAATGCAACTCAACATATTATATGAAAGATAGTTTCAGAAAATGTATTTAAATCTGGGAATATGTTAGAGATTTAAGTTGGTAGATGGGTTTTTAGATCTACTGCAAATTATAAATTTTGACAGTGATTTTGGTGAGTTGTAAGTTTACAAGAGATGGCAGATTTCTTTTTACCTAGTATGTAGTCCATTGACCAAAATCATAGATCTTTTTCTACCAAGAGATACAAGCCATTATGGTTTGATGGTATCTATGGTTTCCCAAATGTCATTCCTAATGACCTTAGAAATTTTTTGCCTAAATTCAGTGGGAACCATACTATTTCAGCTAGTCATCATATTCAGATGTTCAGTGATTTGATGGGTGACTATGAGATTGCTCATGAAGATGTGCACATTAAACTATTTGTTCAAACTTTGGAAGGTGATGCTAGAGACTAGTTTTCATTTCTACCAACATGTTCTATTTCATCTTGGAGTGAGTTGCATTCAACTTTCATGGAGTAATTTGCAGAGAGGGTTAGCATATCTGATTCATATAGTAAATTTTTAAGGATTCATATTGAGGATTGTGAACTTGTTCCTCAATTTAATATTAGATTTGTAAGAACCTTGAATGAGATCCCTAAGAAATGTAGATTGGAGGATCAAGTATGCCTAATAGTTTACCTTGGTGCATTTGACAAGAAAATAAGTTATCGGTTAAGGGATAAAGAACCCAAAACATTATATCAGGCTTTTCTGACTGCTACGAACATTGAGAATAATTTGAAGTATGGATTTACTAAGAGTCATTTCTCTAAGGCTTCTTGCTTGCATAATGAAGATAAAAATAAGGAGCAGTATCATGTTAAGTGTTCAAATACAGATCAGAACATCAACACCCCTGTTGTAATGTATAATCAGATTGAATTTTCAAATTAGAATGTGTGTGTAGAAAAAAATGAGCCTATTGCAAATAAAGACACATATATTTGTGATTTTACAATAGTAAGATATATTTCAAACTATGGTAGAAATGAGAAATGTGATAATATTATAGATCAAGGTCTAACTATAGTAGTGAATTCTTATAGTGTTGATTATGTACATGATGATATTGCTACTATTTCTAGACATGAAGTTTCTATATCTGAATCTTAGTCTTGTGCAAGTGAGGAGGCTAAGAGTTATGTCTCTAATAAAGAGTTTGACATTGTCAATCTGACATTCCATGAAAAGGTAGCACAAGATGAAGAAGGTAATTTACATTTAGCGCAGTCACAATCAGAAGAACAAAATGCTGAAAATGATTATATAAGAAATGAAAGTGATGAAGAAAGTGATGATGTGATGTCTTCATATGGTTCAAATGCAATAGGAGAAAAAGAAAGAAATGATGGAAGTGAAGTGTCATATGAAAGTGAAGATATGATTTATTTTTCTGAATCTAAAAGTGAAAATGAATCTCAATTTTTGCATTATACAAATCAATTAGTTGATGAAGGATTTGAGAGTGATTTTTCCTCTAGATATGAAGATAAAGAAATGGTGAATCCAGTTGATACTAATGAATTTGATATGAAGATCTCAAGGAAGGTTTGTCAAGTGTTTTTACATCAGACAATAGAGTTTCAGCATGTAGTGAAGGGTTTAGAAATGAATCATGGTCTATTCATAATGATTATACTCAACCTGATAATGAAGAGAATTTCATTATGGATACTATATGCATGGTAGAAGAAATAGAAAGTGAGTCTTCATATGCTAAGATTCTCCATGAAGATGAAACGGGTAGTGAATTTACGGTTTATACTAATGCTTTATACAATGGAGATTTGGATGATGATCAACCCATCTTTTGTCAAAATGTTCAAAGAGGATCCTTGCATGGAGTTATTAATCCATTGTTAGAAGAGGACATGGAGGTTTTAGATCTAGTTGAGAATGAGTTTAATGGTGACACACTATCATACTACTATAACAAATTAGATTGTTCCTCTTCCATTTGTGATAGTGAATATTCTAATGATGCTACATTTTGTGAGATCAAAGATGAGGTGCTTGATGGGGTTGATTTTGAAAATAGGCCAGCACTTCATAGTAAGTTTCATAATGATTCATATGAGGTAAGAGCTAATCAACATTTCAGTTGTGATGATGATGGCGAGCTGTTAGATGAAATGGTTATTGAAAATCTACCTACACCTTCCGAGGAGTTTCATGATGAATGCTTTAATGTGACTAATCCATTTTTTTATTATGAAGAGTTAAGGGAGATCCATGGATTGATTTCAGTCATGGACAAAGACATTGGTGAGTATAAAGCTATATACTTATTTGAATGCCAACCGGCTATACATAGAGATACACAATTTCAAGGTGTGTCTAGTCTTTTTCCCAAGTTTGATAGCATAAGAAATTCATCTGTTGAAGATAGTTATTAGTTTTATCTTGGTATATTTGAGCATTTTGAACCCTATTTTCATAGTAAGTATTTTTTTAAGGATGTCCCTAGTATGCACTATGAAAGTCAAGAAAGTTATTTTGTTTTGCCTGCTAAGCTAATTGAGCATTTTTATGTGTTTGGTGAAACTGATGGAAAAAAAATTTCTAGCATACCTTAGAGAGACATAAATGATATTTAAGTGTTTGATAGAGGTAAGAAGTTTGGAGAAGTTTCGGTGGCTCAGGGTCACCATCTTGTATAGTTAGAATAGTTTCCTTATTTTTGAAATTTTGCTCGGAGAAAGTTTTTGAGTGGTCTTCTTCATCCAGAGATTTTATTTCTTGCCATGTCCACAAGGGGCATGCATCCCTAGATAGAACCACTGATGGCACTCAAATTTTTTTTCTCGATTTGAGTGTCCATTCCAAATTTTGAGTCACTTTGAGCCCCCTATTAATGCTTTTAATGCCTGTGTACCCGACTGTTTTCTTAATTCTTAAATGGTGTTTTATTTTTCTATCACCCTTTTTTCAGCCTATCCATGTGTTCTATGAAGATAAAATGACTTTTTGAACCATTCTGCGAAGTCCCATTTTGAGTTGTTTCAATTCTGCATTTTCTGCCAAAGTGTCAAACAGTGATAGGAGAGCATGTTTGCATTTGAATATCTTTCACCTAGTTAAGATTTATGACGTACCACTTTGATAATTTTTAATATCTTTATCAAAGAACCTGTGTTCCAAGTTTCAAGTCATTTTGAATCTGTTTGACTAGATTTTGAACCCCTCAAAGTTGGTGATTTACTATTTTCATACATCTGCATATTGTTCATATTTCTGGGTAGCCTTGTTTCACAAGCTATAACTTTTGACCAATTGAACCAAATGAGAAATTTCCTATTGCATCATATTCTAGGGGTCAAAGAATTTATATGTTCCAATTTTTAGCTTATGATGAATCTGTTTGGTCAATTTTCAAACGCAATTTTGTTTGCAATTTTTAAGATTTCACTAGAAATTAGAAGTGTAGATTGATCGGGAGCCCTGTTTTGGATATCATGTCCTTTAATTCATGATTTCATAGATTAAATGGTTTATTCTGCTACATTCTACCCCAAAAATACTACAAGTGTGCCAGTTTTCAATTCTTGATGAATCCGTCTACACACTTTACCAGGGTCATTCCATTTGTAAAAAACCATTATTTTTCTGATGATCACTGACCTACAAATCCAAGTAGCCACCTTTAGACCTTTTCCAAATGTGCCCCATGATTTTTCATGAGCCAAAATCATAGAATTACATTCTTCTCATGGAAAAGAACAAATTCCCTAGTTTTTGTCACCTCAAGTGCCTGTTTGCCTAGTTTTCAAACCCAAAACCAAATGCAATTTTTGGCTTTCTGACATGTTTATCTACATGTGATTTTAACTAGGCATGTTTGAAGGTTGATATCTTCTGACCCCAATGTTTTCATGTAATGAGATTTGGCAGACTTGTTGAATGTGTCAGAGAGAACATAAATCCATAGTTTTAGAGCTTGGCCACATGTTTATGACAATTTTTTAAAGCCAGCAATAGGCCTTATATCATAAAATCATAGTTTAAAGAATAGTGATAAAATGAATATTAAATGATCAATTTGTGATCAAGATTAGTTTCCAGTCACTTTGAGGATGTCAATGAATCATTTTGCATATCAGTTGTTCAGAAACAAAAAAAAAAAATTAGCCACACTCACTTTCGGGTCTGACTAATTCCATTAGATCAATGTCTGAGCAAGTTGAAGTCTTTGAAGAGGAAATGGTAATGATTATAATTCTTACAATGTTCACCATATGGATGCGCCATGCCTTTCAAAGCAACCTAAACATCCACTTTTCAATGATTTAATATCATAATCTTTTGTAAAATGGCAATTTCTAGAAGTTTGATAATGTTATGGTTGTTTTAAGATATTGCCATGTTAGGAAACCTAATATCTATATAGATTTTGAGAGCTTCAAATCTTCGACTGTGATATTATTATAGAGAGGCTCCAATTGAATGGTTCATTTATTAGAGGGTTGTGCAACAATGGCCACAGAATGAGATTTTATTTCATTCTTATGTTTTGCTTCTGCATTCCATGTCCATATTGCTGAGGGTAGCTCCACATCAAAGTGTCATAGCAAGAAGAGGTCATAGAAAACTTGTAGGCTATTACATGAGGTGGAGGGCCAATGCTTGTAATATTCAAAGCAACACATGCTTTTAAAAAGGAGACAAAGTCGCAGTTTGTGGATAAAGATGCCAGAAAGAGTTGTAACAGCTCATGCATGTGCTAGAGGGTAACTTTCTTTTCAAATTAAAATGCCAATAATAATAGAGTTTCACTTTGAAACTGCCCATATATAAGGGTCACAACTTGTAAGGAGGGAAGACCATCACAGGGTAGAATTAGGAGTATGTGGTGTTGAAAGGGGGCTCTCACACCCATATTAAATTACATCCCACCTCTAATAAATCACAGGCTAAAATCATGGGGCAGTCCACACATTATGAACAAGCTTCCCACATTTTTAGGAGGTCCACATTCAATAAGGGGGGTTGTTCATAGCGTCAAGAAGCTAAGTTCACATCCAAGGTAGAGCCCACCTATATAGCAAGTTGAAGAGAGCCGAGCATCTACTAGAATATTCCATGCAATGAAATAAGGGGACACCATAATCCATGGCGGGTTGCAGGAGTCTTTTAAGGTAGAAAATGATATAATTTCCCTCCATTTTTAAAGACACTAGCAAAGGGGCATGGAGCAGCTCATGTATAAAGGGCACGGCATAAATCAAGGCATGCACAGCTCCACACAACACAAGTAGTCCATGGCATCATAGTTGAGGCTCCACATTCAAACAAGGGTATCACGTTGCAGGGGAAGTTGTGAAGAGTGCATGTGGTCTTTTATCCCACATGAACTATGTGAGGTGTTTTATATTAGTTTTTATGCCCATGTACTCACACAACAAAATGTCTTAAGCACACGTCTCTTTTGAGATTGACCTTATGTAGAGGGCCCCCCATCCAACTAGCAAGTACATTGGTCAACAAAGCTTTGACTATATCGTGTGATCGAGAAATGAAGTTTAAACTTGTGCGATATTATGATAATATCAGGGTATCATAGGTGAAAAAACAAATTTTTGACTATGCTATGTGATTGAGAAATGAAGTTTAAACTTGTGCAATATTATGATAATATCAGGGTATCATAGGTGAAAAAACAAAGGTCCCCGATCCTACGATTATCATAAGATCAGGGCATGATTTTTTAAATCTAATGATGCTACGACTTCATCATGAGATCAAAGTCTCAAGAATGAAGAGGCACAATGCTATGAGTTTGGCCTTGTCATATGGTCAGAGGGGGTTGATTTTGTGCTCGAGATGCTATGATGGGGATAAAAGGGGATTTAAAATAATTAATATATTAATCATATATTAATGTGAGATGATTTCAAATATTTCAAATATATGAATTTGCAATGCAATGGCAAAAATTAAAACATTGACATGTGATCAGGAATTTCAACTATTTGGGCTACAATGTTACGATTTCATCATAATATCATAGACCCCATATTATTTAAAATTTCATATGTTTCAAATGGAAATATAAAGTGGGCCCTGCTTGAGCATATAAAAAAATAAAAGATTAACACGTGGCAAAGGGGAGAAAGGGAAATGATTATAAAAATTATCAAATTCCAAGATATGTTCAAATGCATGAATTTAAAAATTTTCTAACATTTGAAATATTTTTAAAGTTTTATATAGTTCAACTATATGAACTTTTTAAATTTTTCAATTTTAAACATGCTTTGTTTAGTCCAAGAGGCAGATTTTCAGAATGGTCTCAGAGGGGCATTTTTCATCCAAAATGTATAGTGTAATATACCATCATAATCGAGAAAGAATGAACTATCCATTTTTGTAGTCAAAATTTGAGCAGGTATTAGCCAAAAGTAGCTACAGAAGGTTTTTTGATTTCAGGGGCTTCTTAGTGAAATGTGAAAATTTAATGTTGTAGATGAAATTGCAATTAGATATAGACATAATTTCATCAGATTTGACTTCTCCAGCAAATTAAGGGATGAATTGAATGTTTTTGAAGGTGGTTGAAGGAATAATGTTTTCAACAAGCATAAGTGAATTTCACGGCAAAGGGCAGAAGTGACATGTTTAGATTAGATTTGAAGCTTCAGTACAACTTTTGATGAATTCCTGATATTTTCTATATGAGATATTTTGTAGATTATTAAAAGGGAGATATATCAGATATTTGTGCATCATTTATGATCTTAGTTGTAGGTAGATGGAGGAAGTTTAGTTTCAGCAACTTCAGATTGAAGATCATTTCTATGGGATAGATGTCAAGTTCAGATTACAATTCCAAAAATATCTTCTCTCCCATATATCTTCCTTTTCTACTTATTGTAAGGGTTCCAGTTTTTGGATATTTTTCATTACAATGTAACTACTTTGTGGTTCCAGTTTGGTTGAAATCCTTTCCCATTACTGTGATACCATTTTCTTAGTGTTCTTCAGTTATGAACAACAATAGTGTATTTCTTGTGAGGCATTTCATATTATATAGTCATTCATTGTGTATTTTCTAAGTGTTAACATGCAGATGATGTATTGGTTTCAATGAAATTAATGCAAGAGTTTCATTTTCCTTAGTTTCATTCTTATTCTCATCTCCTGCTTCTATTATTTGCAATCTTTTGTGTTTCAAAATGAAGAGTTTGAACTCAATTGTAATCCTTTTAGGTTGCATGTCAAAAAAAACTTGTTGTTGGAACAAAGATCCGAGTAAATGCTTGCTTATATTGACAGGATTATGGGTTACACCAGGAGGATTTCATCATAAGTATGAGAGTTTTTATGAAGATTTGATGTTTGTTTGCAAGTCAAATAGATAGATCATATGTCTAAATAAATGATTATACTTCAGGTATCCATCTATGTGTTAAGGTTTAGTTGATGTCCAATGGATAAGGGACTTGTTAGATTGAAGGATACATGTCCTCTATTGATGCATACCGAGGTTATGCTAAGATATCAAAATTTTAAATGAATATCAATTTCCCTTTTTATGTATTGAAGAACTATAATTATCGGTCATGGCTTATTTGTTGTAACTTTCCTTGGTTATAATTAGCTACTTCAATTAGGCAGTTTGTCAACAAATCATAGAAGATATTAACCATTTCTGCTATAGGGGATAGTCTTGCATAGATAAATATCAAGTTAATCAGACAGATCTTGTAAGTTTGCCCACCTTGGCTTAGCAGAGCCTAAAGTGAAGTGAGTCCTAATGACTCTATTAATTGGTCTAGAACTAAGATTTAGCCTTGCTAAATATAGGATTTAGCTCATCCTTAGGCTTGTCCCTGATCTTTGTTTCCTGGTATTAAGTCTAAACTACTTGATATGTTCTTTGCTAGAAATAACTCCAACACCTAGTGTTGAGGTTGGTGAACACACCTGAATTCATAGCTGATATAAATTTTGTGAGCGTAGAGCTTAGGGTCTAGGCCTTTCATGTCAATATAATCTCAAGTAAAGGATGATTGATGTTTTTTAAGAAGCTACAAGACTTCTAACCACTGAGAGGAGTCAAAGCACTACTTACATTTAATTCCCTTCCTAAGCTAACATCTATCTTGGTGACCTTTTTAGCCATGGATAGTTATGCTATTGGAAAAGACTTCATTTCATGAGGCAGCAATGTGTGAAGAAATTTTGAAGTTTTTGAATAATGTAGAGCATCAATAGGTGGTAACAAAGTGTTAAGAACATAGTTCCCTTAGGAACACACTTGAGCTTCCACTCCATATTCATTTAGAATAATGGAGGAAATGATCTCATCTTCTCCCCTAGAAGCTATAAAAGGTTCCCTGGATATCATCATTAACTAATGGATGGAATTAACCTCAGGTTTAGTATCATCCAAATCTAGCTAGATGATTTGATCATCTTGTAACAGAGGTTGAGTTGGGGAATACAGAGTCAGATGTTTAGTGTTGACTCCATCAGATATAGTCATTTTTCTAGAGTAAAAAGCTATATAGGCATTAGTAGTAGCCAACCAAGTTCTACCTAGGACTATTGGGTATCCTCCCATGTTAGCCTTTAGGGAAAGGACAACAAATTCAACTAGATATTCCCAAGAATTCAAGGTGACTATAACATTTTCTACCATCCCATCAGGTGTAATGATGGAACTGTCAACAAGCTAAAGGATGGTGGGTGTTTCCCTAAGATAGATGATATGTAACTGAGACGTTACTTTCTTGATTATGACATTAATGGAAGCACCTAAGTAAACTAGGGCATTGTGGACTTGAACTCCTTGAATAATTATTGTTACCATAGGACTAACAAGGTCAAAATACTTTGGAAAATTCAATTTCTCAAACATGAGATTAGATAACTTACCTAGGACATGAATGGCTTTAGGATCTTTTCTCTTTCTTCCAGACTACTTTATGAAATATTTCTTGATAGCTTTGGTATATGTAGGTACTTCTTTTATGGCATCTAACAAAGGAATCTTTACTATCATTTGCTTTAGTTGGGTAAGAAAATCCAATACTACCTAATTTTCCACTAGCTTAACATGTTCCTCCAACATTTGAGGAAATGGAGGTTCTTGTGATGTAGGAGCAGTAGGAGTAGTAGGTTAGATTGGTATCTCACTTGGCTCTATTGAAGTATCCTCAACTTTGGTAATAATAGTTTTTTGTGGAGGAGGAAGAGTTGTTCTTGATCTTAAATGGATGTTATTAAGGGAAATTGCATAGCTCTACTATTGTGTTGTTGGCTTAGCATTGTTGGGATAAGGAGTAGGCTGAGTAGGAAATTGAGTCAGTTTAGGGGAAGTAGTATTGGCTGTAGGAGGAGGCATCAAAGCTTGCTATTAAGATCATGGCATCAAATCTTGCTAGCTTGATTGGTTAGACCAATTGTGAGGTCATTGCCACCCTTGCTCGAGTTGTTGCCATGATTGCTAAGGTTGTTACCAACCTTGTTGGGGTTGATGCCAACTATTATATCCACTAAATCCACTATGTTGTTAATTTTTCCATGCATTATTACTATTAAAATTTTGAAGAGGATCTTTTGGAATACCTAGTCTGAAAGCCCATGGCCTTCACTACAAAACATAGAGGACCTCTCCATTCTCATTAATGGATTTGAACTTGGTAGGCATAGGTTGAGACTCTAGGATTGCAACAAAATTGCACCAGCAATTATTTTTCTTCTCCCTTCAATGTGGATAATATTCTACCAACATTGCATCAAGTTCATCTTTCTTTCTCCTTGCTTGCATTGTATTCAAATAAGTAGCAACATCGTTAATGATATCTTGCTTGATGTCTAACAGCAGATTGAATAACTCCATTTTGGACACACCTCTTCCATTAGACTTGTGACGCAAGGCTCTCAAGCCTCTTCCTTTCTTGACAGTAGCTATAGAATAGTTAAGACATATTTTTTTAAATTCTAGTGACCTTGCTGAGTAGGAATAGGAAAAGGGAAGGTAGGGTGAGCCATTACATTTTTCAGATATTCTGGGTCAGCCAAAAGAGCATTTAGATGGAGTTATTCTTCAGAAAAAAATGCTGAAAGAAATTGGTCATAGGCATCAACAAACATGTTCACAAATGGTTCTTCTTGTGGGATTTCTAACTAGGTTTCCTCAAGCACTAGATTGAGAACCTCAAATGGTTTTTCCTTATTAAGATTAGGTAAGAATTGCCCAAGATGGTCCCTATGCCTATGCATGAAAAATTAAGCAAAATGCAAACTAACTTAATGACTTCTAGGTTAAACTAAATTGACACCAGCTCTGGCAACGATGCCAAAAATAACTAATTAGAATAATATACTAGTAACACAAGGATTGGACACCCTTAAAAAATGATTCATTTCTGAAATTCATCATGTTTCTGCTTAGAACATCATGCTAGACTCATTTAATGTATCAATCTAGGAATGTGAACTTGAGATAGTGACTAAAAAGTTTATACTTTAGTTCTTCTAAGTAGTCATCACTACTAAGGTAAAAGTAGTTGTTATAGGAAACTTATACTTGAAACTAAACTTACAAATTAATTCTCATCTTGAAGGAAAAACATAGCAGTAAATAAATAATGCTTTGGAAGTAATCCTATGTTGTAGGATACAATCAATGGTTCTACTACTAGTGGCTATAGGAACAATAGTACTTAACAACTCAAAGGAAACTTAACTGAATTCTACTTAAGTATGAACAAGGAATTCACCTCTTGTGTGGGTCCCCACAAAAGTGTGAATTAACTATAACTCAGAGATTAAAGTGAAGAACTATCATGTATTCATTCAATAAAACATGGACACAATATAGAATATCAGAATGCTTTACTCTACGACTTGATTACAACATAAATTTCTTAGAACATCTAACTAGCCTGGAAATATATGTTCCAACTTATATAAAGGAAACTAGGAAAAATAGAACACCTATAAATTAGGTCTTTGATTACATAGCATAACAAATTTTAGTTTTAGAAGTGACATCATTTATGCAAGCAAACAAGCCACATTCAATGCTTCAAAAATATAGGAACGACCGGCAATTAGATTTTCCTAAACTAAATTAGCAACTACAAAGTGATGGAAGGAGTGGAGCTATAATGAATTTTAAAATAGTCACCCACCTTGAAAGACCCACTCATCATTTAGTCTGTGCTCCTTTCTTGACTTATTCTTCCTACAAAAGGTTAATACAACAAAATCCAAAGCACAAATCCAAGGCATAGATCATAATAAGTTTTCCCTATTTTAATGTAGCCTTGTCACGCAACTATAGGAAGTCTACCCATTAAAGCTAGAGAAGAAATATACCAGATTTACCAAGTCATTCATTAATCTAGATGTATTATTCGATATTGTCTTTAAGTTTCATATGAATCAAATATACGTATAGTTAAAATTAATAAACATAAAAGACTCTATCATGTTTGTGAAAAACTATAAGATATTCAAGTCTAAACTTAGAAAATCATAAACAAAACACCCTATAAAATTGACTCGTCAGCTTCCATGGTTGTATTGGAATGGTATTTTTGCTAAATAATACATGGTGATGGATGCTTTTGCAGGCTGGGTTTTTCCCTCAGTGAGGGTTTCCCAAGTTATATCTTGGGTCATATTTTTTTTGGGTATGTTGTCTATTCTCTTGCATGTGGATTTTAATTGCATATTTATTTCAGATCTATTATGGGTTATGTGGAAATAGTTATATTCTTTATTGTAAGTTTCCTTACAATAAGATGCACTATCCCAGCTAAAATTCTACTAAACAATCTAAGGAGGATGATCTTGCTAAGATTTTTATTCTTAGTTCTCGTTATCCCCTTTCTTTCCTGAGGTACTAGAAGACTATCCACCCTTGATCCAAAACCCCTTTTGAAACTTATGATTCTGTCCACCTTGAGAGGGTACCGACTAAGTCTGGCTCTTTCTAGAGGGTTGGGTACTCTATGCATCCTATCCTAAAGGTCATGCACTCTAGATCTGAGAACTAGATTTACCACTAAACTGCCTAGCCACATTTCTCTCTATGATATTTGCTTAAGCTCATGAAATTTATCAATGCGAGCCTCATGGTACTATGGTGATAGGAATTTCTCTCTGAACCTCTTCTCAAACATCTCACAGGTGAGATCTATGATACTAATTTGGAGCATATTGCACTCTAAATCCCACCAAATAGAACCATGTTCCCTTAGCTATTTGATCACGCAATAGGCCTTCATGTCTCTTCCATAAGGTGATAAGGAGAAAAAATGCCCCATATCAAGCAACCAAGTCTCAACATTGATTCCTATCCCCTAGCCATAAAATATTGGTGGTTTGGACTTGTGAAGTTCCCACATCATTTCAACCTGAGTGAAATCATCATCATCCTAACCACGGCCTCTCCATCAATGCCTTCTTTTTCTAGGTGGTGTATGAGAATGTTCTTGTTTAGGCTCCTCTCTATGCTCTGATTGATGGGATTCTCCATGATTGGACCTCTCTTCCTAATTATGGTCCTATTAGTGCTCTTTAATAAGAGGGACCAATCAAGCAAGAATCTCCTAGAGAACTAGCATCAATGCCCCCATTACAGTATGATTATTGTTACCCTATTCTCCCCCACTATCCTTTCATTCCTCTTCCTAATGTTTTTCTTGAACAACTCATGGGCTACTACCCCAACTAACACGTCTTCATGTAGGAGGAATCACTATGGGACAACTAAATTACATTAGATATAAGAATCATAAGCATATGAGTTAAGACATGAACCAATGAGATATCAAATAATCAAACATAATATAACAATACACTACAAAAAATAAAACCATAGTAGAAGCATAACACAGAGATCCCAATGTTTCAACATGGACTTTGATACCAAATGTAATGCCCTGCTCAGAGATCCTTGGAAACAAGGATAAATATAAGCCAAGATCCAAAAAAATAAAAATAAGTATGGATGCACATGACATAAAACATATGAGGATCACAAAGATTACAATAGAAAACTAACCAAACATCTCGAATACTTCCCAAAAATTTTAAGTCAAACTAAAAAGTGTCTGCTGTCCACATAAAGAGGTTTTTTCAAATATCAAGTGACACTTTAAATCAGCCCTAAGTGATACTTTCCAATATTGTACAACCTTTCTCAAGAAGGGGGTGACAATTTCAGGGTTTGGGTGACACTCCTCAAAAGGGTGTGTGATACTTTTCAAGTTTCATAAGACACTTCTTCAAAGTGGGTGTGATACTAGAAAGTATCACATGACATTTCTCTAAGAGATGTGCAATACAATCAAGGTTCACATGATAGATCTCTTTTGGGTATGTGATACTTTATAGTATCTCCCCATGCTGACACATGGTCACCAAGGAAACACGTAAAATGATCCTAGGACAAAAAAAAGAGTAAAATAGAGTTTAGAACCTCCACACTGGGGAGTGTCGGATCCAAAATTTGAGGCATGAACACTTGAACACAATATTGAAAGAAAAAAACTACATGTAACCATCTAACCAATCAGTGAAGGAAAAGTATAGAAGGAAACATCATAGTAAATAGAACAACCAAACTAAGTATGCAGTTCCTCCCAACCATAATAGAATCATAAGGCCATTGTGGACCCTAGCCATCCCCTATGTGTAACACCCCAAACTAAAGACCAAATTGTTGGTGTTATGTTATGAGGACGTCACTATTAAAACATGCTACAACATAAGCATAAGGAAATTTAACATTCTAGAAGTAAAGCATAAGATATTCCTACAAATCAAAACATCATCTACATATGCTAAACATCATAATAAGGAAATGCATAAATACTAATATCAACTAAACATGATATACAAGCATTCTAATCAAAGCATAAATCACAAGAAAGCGTACTCCAAAACTTGAAGTACCCAATGAAAATATCTAGCAATGGTTGTACTAGGACAATAGATTATCTCTGTACACTTATCCCCAATAGTGGTGTAGGTAGCTACACCTCCCAACCATGTGGAACTCATAGGCCCACTCCCACTATACTAATTGAGATAATGATCCAACCACAAACACACACAAAGAAAATGTCCATGGCTAACACTCATGATAGATAGTATGATGACAGAAACCAAGAACCTAGACAATACATAAACTATAGGTCTTGTTTAGACACACAATGGGCACCTATGTAGGGGTTGACATCATGGAGAGTCACTTAGTATCGACAAGCCCAAGCTAGTACTAGTAGCTCTCCACTTCCCAATAGAAGGTGTACATCCTGAATCCTTTTTATTAACTTTAAATTTTATTACCACCTAGTGTTTTATTTAGTTATCACTTGTTTTCAAAGCTTCTATATGCCAACCTTGAGAAATAGACACCGGGATAAAGAGATAGAAGCCCCCTCCATATGCTACCCTACCCTACCCATGCTCATTCAACAATGAATGCCCATAGACATACAAATTCCAAACCCAATCCAAATGATCATAACTTCTGGAAGTACCATAGAAGATCAAGCCTCACAAGTCACCTGACAGATGTACACATACATAATCGTGCATGGCACACCACCATCATGAAGATCATAACATGAGGACTGGATGAGAACACAATGCAAAAATACATTCAACCAAAAATAAACTTGGAAGGAAAGATGTGATATGCATTCCAATGCAATAATAATAGTATAATAGTTATTTGTGTAACATTCCAATGGATCATCTAGGTCCATGACCAGCGTCATGCTAGAAAAACCTGAGGAAATAGGGTGGCACAGAAAATGAGGTAAAAAACCAAAAAACTAGAAAAATTTTGAAATTAAAACCCATTTGGTCTTTGGATACAAAACCCCTAAAAATCCAATAATATTTGAGTTTGGACATCATATGCAAAAATGGCCAGCATAACATTATAAAGCCCCAAACCCCCACCCCAAAAATAGGGAAAATGTTCATACCTGACCAACTGGGTAGAACCAACAAATGAAAACATAGTGGAATACTAGTTCTTAGCCTCCTAAAAAACTACTACTAAAAATAGAAGTTGAAATGAAGAAGAAAAAGAAAACAAGAAATCCCTAACTAACAACAAAAGGGGCAAAAACTAAAATTAGCCTAATAAAATGAATAACCCACTGATACTACCAAAAGTGATGGCAAAGCAAGGTCTCTCCGAGCTGGATCCAATGAGACTAACCTCATAAAGATCCCATGCTCACAGCTTTCACAACAAATAGAAAACCAATCCTTCATAAAGACGATTTCAGAAAAGCTCTCCAATTTCTAAATTGAAAAATTAAACTGTGAGAAAATAAATCCCTTTTTCAATACTTATTCACTTTACAAGTGAATAGTCGATTAGGGAAAATAACCAGTTAGACTAGCTAGACCCCAAATTGACCCAAATGAAAATAGAGTATTCCTCATAACAGGAATTTGCTTAAGGCAAAGATGCCAAAAATTAAATTCAATAATATTTAAAGCCTAAAAACCCAAAATTATAGACAATCCCTTAATAGATTCCATGAAAATGCGGACCTCTAAATGCACTAACACGCTCATTGGTCTAATCACATAATGTAGATGAGTTCAGATTTAATAATCACCAAAAGGTTTAATTAACAATTAAAATAAAGATATGCCAACCATATAGGAATGAATAGTTGAATCACTAACTCCATGTGCCACTACCAGGGATATAAATCCTGCACACTAAAACATATGATCAAGTGCAATTGCATATAATATCATAGCCAAAGTAATAATGCATTAAATACCTAATTAATCCATTTACATCACTCATGTTCATATAAAGCATAAAGAGACCATAATAAAGTAAATAACCATAGCATAAAATCCATCACATGACATAATCAAAGATATTTCCAAATACCATTTAATTAGATATCATCATAGATCTATTGTCATCTCAAAATGGCATCAACATGAAAATATGATAAACTGAACAGCATAGCAGTAAAGCATCTATGGTACTAGAATCAAAGTATAACATTCAATTGTTAGATCATCTCAAGGTACATATAATAAGAGTATCAAGTATCCCTCAAATCAAAAAAGACAATGTACAAACTACTAACATGAGAGGCACTACAAGTCTTCCCACTCCTATGTTTCAAAACATATATGTCACTTTGTAAAAACTCAACCCACTTCAAATGCCTCTAGTTTAATTTACTTTGACTATTCAAATACTGCAAAGATTGATGATCAGTATATAAAACAAATGCATTAGGAAGGAGATAGTGTCTCCTCTTCTTCACTACTTGAACTACAGCATAAGTTTCCTAGTCATAAATTTAAAAAAAAAATTGGCATCATTCAAAGTTTCACTAAAATAAGTAACATGTCTACCTTCTTGGCTCAAAATAGCTCCTATTGTAGTACCACTAGCATCACAATCTATTTGAAACACCTTGCTAAAATTAGGAAGTGCTAAAATAGACAACTCTGTAACTTTTTGTTTCAACATACTGAAACTCTTATCTATTCCTATAGTTCACTTAAATCCTTTCCTATCCCCTCTCATTATTTCACTCAAGGGTCCACAAATACTACTAAAACCTCTTATGAACTTTATGTAAAAACTAGCCAATGTATGAAAAGATCTTACCTCTATAGAACTCTTTGGAGTAGATCATTCAAGGATAGCCTTCACTTTCTCTAGGTCTATTTTTAGACTTTTTGTTGATAATAAAAATTGAAATTACACTAATTCCTTCTTCAAAAAACTGCACTTCTTCAAGATTATTAACAATTTTTCCTCCCTTAACTTACCAATCACCTTTTTGAATATGCATCAAATGATCCTGTAATGTATAGATCAATAAATCATATAGGTAAAAATGACAAAATTACATAGAAACTCCTTCAGTACCTCATTTATGATCCACAAGAGAGTTCTCAATGGATTGGTTAGCCTGAAAGACATGACTAGCCACTCTTATAGTTCTTCAATTATCTTGAAAGTAGTCTTCCACTCATCACCTTCTCTAATGTGAATATGATGGCATCCATTCTTCAAATCTCTCTTTGTGAAATATATAGCTCCACTCAAATAATACATAATATCATCCATCCTTGGCAATGGAAATCTATACTTGATTGTGATATTTTTTATATCACAAAAATATGTGCTTATCCTCCATTCTCCATTCTTCTCAAGTACTAATATTGTTGGTATAGCACATAGACTCAGACTCTCTTGAATCAACCCCTTCTACAACAACTCATGAACTTTTTTATTCAACTCCTACAATTTTTTGTTGTCATTCTATGTGATGCCTTATTTGACAATCTAGATCTTGGAATCAACTCCATCTAATGTTTGATCTTCCTCACTAGGAGTAATCCATCTATTACATTATCTGACACAATATATGGAAACTCTCCTTATAAATGTTCAATTTCTATAGGTACCTCCTCTACTTATTCTTTACCATCATTTTGGATTACAAAAAAATACATATGTTCATGCTTAATACCTTGGAAAAACTATTTTCCATCAACAAAACATATTCTTGCAGCACTACATACCTTTTCTTCTTTCTCCATCAATGGATTCAACTTATGTTTCACTCCATCCTTTGTTAGAGTTAGGTAATTTCTCACCCATCATGTATAGTATGCCTATCAAACTACCATGACCTACCTAGAAACATATGACATATGTCCATAGGTATGATAGCACACAACCCCTCATCTTGATAGTTTCCAATCTTGAACTTCACTTAGCATTGCTCACTAATCATGACCTTGTGGTCATCTTGCACCCAAGAAATATGGTATCGATGCAAGTATTTTTTTTGTCTTTAGATTTAGCTATGTGACCATGTTTTCTGGCACCATATTCTCAATACTTCCACCATCAATGATCACATGACAACACTTATCTTCACATTTTGTACCTTGTGCAAAACAATCTCCTTCTTTAATCATGTTTATTCTCACCACTCAGTAGGACTCTTCTATTATCTAGGACTTCTCCTCTTTCAACATCTTCAGAATGTGATGATCTAACATCTTCATCAACATGTACAATTTTGGCTTGGCATTTAGTTCTCTAATCTTTCCTTCCTTGGTGCTAGGAACATTCAAGTGCTCTATGCCCTTCTTCTCCATAGTGAAAGCATTTTCTACAGAAACCTCCACTTCTAGATCCTTGTCCTCTACCTCTTCCTCTTTGATCTCTATTATTTGATCGTGGAAATGATTATAATTATTTTCCTTTTGCTTATGATTGCTACTATCATCCTCATTCTTGTTCTTCTAATCATCATTTTGGCCTCCATAAGATCATTTTCGAGAGCTTCCACCATGACCTCTTCCATTATTCTTTTTATCAAAATTTTTTCTTAACTTCTCCTCAACTCTTAGGGAAAAATGATATGCCTATTCAATAGTGTTCATTTGAACTAGAATTAGCTCCTTCTAAAAGATTGACCTTAACTGATTAAGATAATGGGAAAATTTCTCCTTATCATATTTTGCGTGGTTGGTTCTAATGAGAACTTAATAGAATTCTTTAGTATACTCTTGGACAAATCTTCTGCTTGCTTCAACCCATTGTGTTTTTTCAATAGATCAAGCTCATAATCCATGAGAATGAACTGTCACTTCATTTTAGCTATCATTTGATCCCATCTATTTTTTTTTCCTTTCCTCTCCTATTTTGCTCGAACTAGATCTCCTGCTTCTGGATCTTTGTGTGACCCTCCAATTTGGCCTTCACAAACTTGACCCTATCTGGATCTTCAATATCTTCATATTCAAAGTACTCTTCCAATTCATTGATCTAATTGATCAATTCCTCTACATTAAGATTTCCCAAAAATGTGGTAACATCAAACTTAGGTCTTTTTGCAATCTTACAAATAGCCTTAAAAATATTTTCCTCCTCTGGGTTAAGAACTTCATCTACTATTGTTGGATCAACATTTTGTTCTTCTTCCCTTTCATCCTTACTTTCATCATCTCCTCTGCAAAGATTCATTCCTCTATGTATTTTTTCTTGCAATGCTTGCATTTTCCTCTAGAGGGCTCTAAAACCCTTAGGTGTAACACCTACAACTCTCCCATCATGTTCTCTTTGTGGAGGCATCTGTGTACTTCCATTGAAACCCTAGTGAAAACTACCTCAATATCAGTGATCAGTCTAAACACTCATCCCAAACCCAAGTCCTAGTGCAAATTGCCTCATAGTCAGTAATCTATCCATACACTAAGGAACTCTAGCTCTGATACCACTTGATGAAGGCTACTCCCCTTAATACCATAAATAGATAACAGAAACCAAACAAATAACAAAAATTTGTGAGAACAAAATATGGACTTCTTATTATCACTGTGAATGCAAAATTATAGAATTTAGAATTACAATATGCTAACCTACATGGGAACCTTTATTATAGTAATCTACAAGACAAATTTGTGGACTATCACCCAGAGTTGTCCTAAACAATTTTTGGGCATTTCTTAAATACATAATTTTATGTCACTCAAGAAGGATCTAGACACTCAAACTTAATACCTAAGATTGACAACCCTAACAATACATATAGAGTTAGCCAAATACACTTTTGATATTTATTTTGGGAGTTTTGGTTGGCCCAAATTTGGAAGGCCATAACTTTCAAACCATTTCTTTGATTGGCTATTATAACCACTTTTTGGAATCCTTGACTTCTGATCTATAGCCTCAAATTGGTGCAAGTGTTCATCCCTCGAGTTTTTGGGCCTCATTTGGGCACATTTAGGCCTTCAATGGTGAGACTAAAAATTTTATAACAAAATTGCACACAAAAAATCTGCAATAACACTAAGCCTCAACTGGTAGGCTGATATATCCAAGATGAACATCCACCTTTAAAATTAGGACATTCTAAGCTTGTATGAATGACTTACTAAGTAGCAAGCCTCCACAAGAAACAACTCAGCATTGAAGCAACCCTTATTCAAACAATTGAAATGAAATATTTTTGGGTGATGCAAGATTTGTCTTACACCCATTATTCTCCTACATCAAATTGTGCCAACTATATCTAGAATCATATGCCCAACAAGGCATTGCAACATTTGACTCTTGAGGAGACTTGGACTCTTTTCAAGCTCAATGTTTCTATATTTTACATTCATTCTAGATTCTCAAAGAAAATCCATTGAGAGGAAGAGTTGAAAACTCATCTTTGTTAGCTACTGTGAGGATGTGAAGGTGTACAAGTTGTTTGATCCTAATTCTAGAGAGATATTGTTTCAGTGAGATGTCCACTTTGATGAGAGTTATCCTCAGATGGAGCCTCCATCACCATCTTCTCCCTCACTACCTAATACTTCCTATTCTCCTCTACAAGATTATGTATCCTCTTAGGAATATCTTGATGTTCATCCCCCTTCACCACCTCCACCATATTTTTAATGAGTGCCCAAGTGGGCTCATGATATTGTTGATTCAACTGGACCTATGGCAGGAGATCCTTTAGATTCTTGTCACAATCATGCTCAAATGTCTAGTATTGGACTATCGAGTCATGCCATTTTAGATGATCCACTAATTTTTTCACAAGTGACAAGACACTTAGAGTTGGATAGGGCTATGGATGAAGATTACTCTTCTTTGATGAAGAACCACATTTGAGATCTTTTTCCTCTTTTGAAAGAAATAAAGTTGGTACCAAGTATGTTGTAGATGGTTCTATTGATAGGTACAAGGTACATCTTTTTGTGAAGGTATTTTCACAGGTTAAGGATATTGATTACTCTGAGACCTTTTCTCCTATTTCCAAGATGAATTCTATTTAATTTGTACTCTCTTGCAATTTCTCAAGGATGGAGAGTATTTCATATGGATGTAAAAAGTGTCTTTTTGCATCTACATGAGGATATCTATATGGGGCACCCCCATGGTTTTGTGGACTCTACTATGGTATGCAGACTTTGAAGGTCTTTATATTATCTCAAACAAGCCCCTAAATCTTGGTACGAGAAGATGCATTCCTTTTTGCTTTCTTCACAGTTCACTCATTGTCATTCCTATCCAACACTATACATTCATCATCGTTGGGATGATTTATTGATATTTGTGATATATTTTGATGATCTCATTATTATGGGTAGCTCATCCTCTATGTTTCGAAGTGTTCAATGAGCTTTGAGAGAGCAATTTGAGATGACTGAACTTGGACTTCTGCACTATTTGTTGGCCTACAAGTTGTTCAATCTTTGGATGGGATATCCATACTCCAGTAGAAGTATGCTCTTGATATGCTCCATAGATTCAACATGCTTGATTACAAGCCTACTCTCACACCTTTTCAATCAACTGTTGTTTTATCTACCACTTGCACTACTCCTACAATAGATTCCACTTTATACAGACAACTTGTGGGTAGTTTATTATACCTAACACACATGTTCTAATATATCATTTGTGGTTGGACTTGTCTCTATATTTTTACATGATCCACATGAGGAGAGTCATTGCAAAGCTTCCAAACATATCTTGAGGTACATCTAGTGTCCTACATGTTATGACATTCACCACATATTAGAGGATCTTCACATTTTTGGTTATACAAACTCATATTGGGCTAGTGATATTGATTATTGAAAGTCTACTTCTGGATTTTTTTTCTATCTTGGTTCCAATCCTATCACATGCTCTTGAAAGAAGCATCATGCTCACCCATTATCATCTATAGAGGAAAAATATAGGTTAGTTATGCCAGCTAGTCAAGAGATTTTATGGCTTTGGCAGTGGATGAAAGATTTTGGATTTCCTACTAATAATTCCACCTTTCTTTGGTGTGACAATCATATTTCTATACACATTTCTTGCAACCTAGTTGAGCATTAGAGGACTACACACATTGAGCTTCATGTACACTTCATCTGGCATCTAATTCAAGATGGCTATCTTAGAATGGACTACATTCCCACTATTGAGAAGGTTGATGACATCTTTACTAAACCTTTTACATCCCCATAGTATCTTCAGTTGTGTTCTATGCTTAGGGTGAAGGAAGTTGTCCTTGGGGGGTCTCAATGGTTTGTTTTTCCTTCTTTTTTAGTTTTTAGCATCTTCTATCTATTTTTAGAGTAGGGTTTTTCTCTGCATGGTTTTCTCTATTTCTCCTTTTTTAAGAGATTTGTTTGTGTTGGTTACCTCATTAGGCCATGTTTTTAGGACCCATTTATGTTGTCAACATTGTAGTTTCCTTTTTTTCTACATTGTTTATCATCTTAGTGGGGTATTAGAGTAAAGGATTAATTTCATTTCATTTATTAAATTACATCTACTCCCTACTAAATATTTCACTTTATGCACATGTATTTGTATTTAATAATTAAATATTAATTAACTATTTAATATTATTTACCTTTTAGGGTTTCCCTATTAGAATTTTATGATCTCCTTTATTAGGATTGATCCATTGTATTTTCCTACATTCTTCCATGTTTTTAGAGGTGAACTCTTGCCTTCTCTTATCTTTTTCTTCTTTCTAACAGGTCCTTGTGTGCATGTGTTCTACTGGATCTGTGGATTTCTTCTCATCAAATCCTTCAGTTTAAACTATAGAATCTCCAGTAATTAGGCCACATTTAGGTTTCATGAATTTATAAGAGAATTATATTTTTTTTCCAATTTAGAAGTTAATATAGAAGCCCTACAATAGTGCAATCAAAGTATCAAACAAAATCTATATATTAAAGACATTAAAAAAACTTGTACATTATAAAAGACTTACTCATGACATTTTATTAATACAAAATGATATCAATGACCAAATTACCCTCTAGGAGGAAGCACATTAAAACCATTTTCTAAGCACTGTGGGAGAAAAGGAAATAGAATAGATATTCCAGGATTTATGTGTAGAAAAAGAGAATCTTAGTCGCTTAGATCATAATACTACTAGTACTAATCATCAAACTAAGGAAGAGGAATTGTTAGTGAGAGAGAAACAACAAAACTAGAGTATCTACATTTCAACTCTAAGAAACGAAGGATATTTAGTAACTAATATGGAATGGAATACAAAGCAACTCACCCAAATAGGGAACATAACATATAGGAAAAGAGAAAAAGAGAGAAAGAAGAAATTTCATAAGTTTTGACAAATCCCTGAAATGGGAACAATTCTTTTGAACCAAGTAACTTGAAAGATAACCCAAGAGAAGAAGATCAGGAATGGACACATATCCTGATAGAAGTAGAAGCATATATATTTGATAATAGGGAAGAATCTAACTTTTAAAAAAAAATCTAGAAATAGAGACAGAAATAAAGGAAAAATGAAAAAATATTGAGAGGAATTTGGAGTAGAAGAAAATTTGAACCTCAAAAAAAATTTATAAGAATATTGAGAGTAATTTGGAGTAGAAGAAAATTTGAACCTCAAAAAAAATTTATTTCCCCAACATAGTAATCAATCTCTAGAATCATATAAGGAAATGGCTCAGCAAGAAAATAATAATCTTAGTAACAAGATATTTAGAGAATTAATAGAAAAGGAAGAAGAAAAAGGGGAGGAACAAATTGAGAATAGTATAAATAACACCAAAGATGACATGGACACTCCTTGACTAGCTTGCAATATGGAAGAAATTTTTTTTAAAAATTAAGGTAAGTTAAATAAAAATAGAGGTAGGAAGACTCTTGCAGAATTAAGAACAGAAATTGGGAAAGTTGAAAATTAGAAAAAGATCCATGAAATTTTGAAAGTTGGGAAGGGGAAGGTCCTTCCCTTAGGGGAATGAAGTTAACAGCTTGGAATCTTAGGGGCTTAAATTTCCCTAACAAAAAATTATTTCTAAAGCATAATCTAACCTTATTTGAGTCAAGATTAATACTAATCTAGAAAATAAAATTAAGTAAACCAAAAAGAGATTTTCTAAGTAGGAAACAAGGGATATGGAAAACTAACTTAATTCAATTAGAAGGAACCTCAGGAGTCATAGGCATTAAATGAGATTGAAGAAAATTTGAATATAACAAAGGAACAATCAAAAATGATTGGATGAGTGGAATAATTAAACGTTATACAAAAAGCTTACATTTTAGCATGATCAATGTATATGGTCCTACTCAAACAATGAGTATGAGAGCCCTGTGGCAGGATATAACTATCTTTATAAATAGTTATCCTTTAGAAATTTTTTGGATATGAGGGGACTTCAATGAAATTTTAAGTTTAGAAGAAAATTAGGGAGGACCTGATCAATTTATCTCCCAAACTATGAAAGATTTTAAGAATTAGATTAATGACGATAAATTTTTGGATTGTGCTCCCTCAAATGGTATATATACTTGGCATAATAGAAGGAAAGAGTTTTGTCAAATAGTAGAAATGCTTGATAGATTTTTTTTATAGGATAACTTAGAAACTTAGATCATGATGTACAAGCCTTGATTCTTCCTTATGTAGGTTTAGACCATTTCCCAATTAGATTAGAAATTTTTGAACATCATAACCATCCATAAGTCCCTTCAAATGTGAAAAAATGTGGTTCCAAGATGAGAATTTCATGATGAAAATAAAATAATGGTGGTTAGAAGGACACTATGAAGGCTCCAAAATGTTCTTCTTCATATTTAAACTTAAAATCTTAAAAGAAAATATTCTAAGATGGAACAAAACACACTTCAACAACATATTCAAAGAAAAACTAAAACCAAAAGAAGAATTGGAAAAATTAAATTAAAAAATCATAAAAGGACTAGCTAACATGAAATATACAAAAGACAAGGATATTTTTGTTGGAAATATAAGAGGTGTAACTAAGAGGGGAGGGGTGAATCAGTTACCACAAAAATAAATCCTAGATCCCTTTTGATGTTAGTACAAAATGCAAAAAAAAATATTGAATACTGTTGAAGCTCAATAACACACAGAATGTTGTAACTTGGTAGTAACTAGATTAGCTCGGTAAAAGATTAGCATATAAACCATTAGATGTTATATGTGATTATCATTACTTTAACTTAGTTACAAACACATAAAGAAAATAGTATGAACACATTTGACACTAGGATTTAATGTGGAAACCCAATTTGGGAAAAACCACCAATAGCAACTAGTTACTGATTTTCACTCTTTTGGAGTTAGCCCTATTAGAAGCCAACCCTATCAAAAGTTACAAAACATGCTATTAGGTGTGACCCTATTAAAGTATTTAATCACCCTTTTAGGATTTTCTTGGTTAGACGTCTTGAAAAAAATTCAATGGAATTGCCACCATGTTAGAGGATTTGCAAATAGCTATTAAGCCAACTCTATTAAGACATTTAGATCACTAGTACAATGGTTAGAGAGTAACAATAAAATGACCTAATTTTAATGCAACTTAATTCCTAATTTCAAATCTCTTTTATGGCTTGTACTTGATCCTTCCTGATCAAATCTAACTTTGTTGCACCACAAGGATACTTTGCTTATCCTTCCAATTTGCTTCTTCTACTTACCAATACATCTTCAATCACATCACCATAATTTGCACATTCCTTTGCATTTACTTGTACACTTGCTTGCACACTTTGAAATCACAACTTGACCTTATACTTATACCTTCCATTTTGTCAAGTCAACTCAAATACAACTTTCAATAATCAATGTTTATCACCTTAGTCAGTTGGAATCAATAGATAGATCAATTAAACTCAATACAACAAAATAGAAAAATCATTTGCTAGTTGACCCTGCTAAGTAGAAACTAATTTTGAAGCAATTTCCTTTGTTAACCAAAAAATCTCAATTAACACTACAAAATTACAAAAATCCTTTGGCAACTGAGTGAGCTTAGTTAGCACTAGTTCCATCCAACTTTCCTTTGTTACCTGAGTGAGCTCAATTAATACTCACTTTCTGCAACTTTTCCTTTGATGCCTGAGTGAACTTGGTAGACACTGCCTTCTGAACTAGGAAAACACAAGAATGCTTAGTAGACATTGAGAACTATCTTCACTACCTAATTGAGCTTGACATATATTGACTAATAATGATTATGACATTTATGTAACATCAAAGACAACACACAATTAATCAATTGTATCCAACAATCTTCCTCTTTGGCATTGATGGCAACACAACATGTCATAGCACAATAAAAATTTGGCTTTGAGAACTCCCTCTATCAGTATGAGCTCTTCCTTTTTACTAAATTATATCTACAACAGCTATTACTATGTTCATTTAGAACATTCTCCCTCTTTCAACATAGTTCACCTTTTAGAGGACTTCTCCCTCTCTAGTTTTTGATTTTATTTTGGTTCAAAAATTTCTCAAAGATATGATAGTAAATTTCTCCCTCTTTGACAACACATGCCAAAGATAATAACTTTTTAAATTCCAATGTACTGTCATGTCCCATTTTCAAATAATTAAAAAATAATAATCTTTGCTAAGGCAGGCAGGCCCAAGAAAGTGAAGTTTCGGAAAAAGGGGGTTAATCTTTGGAAACCGTTGGATTAATAAATGAAAATTATTATTAAAATATGTTTCATTAACCTCTCTTGGACGTGAGTTACAGTTATGCCCTCTTTTAAAGGGTTTTGGAGGCATTTTTGGGCACATTCCAGAACTTGATTTTTGCTGATTCTTTGTTATTCTTCAGAGGCTGCCAAACCTGTGGAGAAGGAGACCCAAGAACGGGAGTTTGCAGGTTTCCAGGGAGACCCAAGAATGGGAGTTTGCAGGTTTCCAGGAAGGCTAAGAACGGGAGTTTGAAGCCATTCCATGTGCATACTCATACAGAGTTTGCCTTTGTGCTGAACAGTGCAGATTTGTGAGTTTCCGGGTGTATTTTTGTAAGAGTTTGGTGTTTCCGGTTGAGTATTTCATATCAGTTTTGGTTGCTGCTGTATTTTATACTTTAAGCTGTTAAAATAGAGCTGAATATATATATTGGGACGTGATTAAACTTCTGAGATAGATTATTAGTGTTCTTGTGGTGTTTCCGGGCATATTTTGTGCTATTTCGGGAGCCCGATGAGCATAGTTTTGGTCCTACATTTTCGAGCTCTTGTGTAAAGGCTATACGGATCTGGAAATGTCAATTTGTAGGCTGTTATGCTGCTGAAAGTTCTGTAAAAATTTCCATTTTCAGATTCATTAATAATTTGTGAAGTTGTAAAGCTTTTAGCACTATTTTCAACATACCCGATTTGGGGTTTCTTGAGGAATTTGGTGGATCTTTGGGATATTAGCTGTTTGATTTTAAAGATCTGATTAGAGGTTGGAAATATCATGAAAAATCAGAAAAGGGACATTTCATGTACCTTGAGTACTAATTCATCTACAATATGTCCTTATCAATTTTGCACCACTAATTGATCTTCAATAGGTTCTGGTTGATGCATTCACTAAACTTCATTTAGTGAATTTTAGATAGGGGAATGACCCCTAGCTTACCTCTTAGATACAGAAATGCATCCTTAGGTAATGGCTTGGTGAATATGTCTACAATCTATTCCTTTTTATTTACATATTCCAATCTAACTTCATTATCTTGCACCAATTCTCTTAAGAAGTGATAATTTATAGCAATATGTTTTGTGTTGGAATGCATTACTGGATTCTTTGATATGTTGATTGCACTGGTCTTATCACAATATATAACAATTGGATCTTTGATTTCTACCTTTATTCCTTCCAACAGTTGTTTGAACCAAATAGTGTTAGAGCAATTGACTAATACTACTACATATTCTGCCTCTGTTGTGGATTGGGAAGTACAATATTGCTTCTTTCTTGTCCAACATACTAGTCTTTTACCAAGAAAGATTGTTCCACCACTAGTGCTTTTTATGTCATCAAGACTTTGTGCCCAATTAGCATCACTAAATACTTTTAAGTTCAAATTGCCTCCAAGTTTGTACCATAGACCATAGTCTTTAGTACTTTTCAGATACCTCACAATTCTCTTGATTGTCATCATGTGATTTTCTTTAGGATTTGTTGAGAATCTTGCCACTATTCCAACTACTAGAGCAATATCAGGCCTTGTGTGAACTACATATTGCAATTTTTTAATCATTGATCTGTAGGTAGTCTTATCTACTTCTTTGGAATCATCATTTTTGGAAAGCTTATGTCCAATAGACATGGGTGTTCCAACTGATCTTGAATCTTCCATTGTAAATTTTTTCAGTATCTCCTTGATATACTTATATTGAGTGATGTAGGTACCATTCTTGTTTTTCTATATTTGGAATCCAATAAAGAATTTTATTTTGCTAAACATGGACATCTTGAATTCTTTGCTTATTTCTTCTAAGAATGCTTTGCATAAATCATCATTTTCTGTAAATAAAGTTTCATCAACAAATATTTCTACTAACACAATCTTCTTATCTAGTCCTTCCTTGATATATAGACTACTTTTATCATTAGTCCTTTGAAAACCAATTTGTACCAAGTAATTATGGAGTCTTTCATACCAAGCTCTGGGAGCTTGCTTGAGACCATATAAATCTTTGTGTAGTTTGCAAACCATGTCTCCTTTGATAGGATCTGCAAAACCTTCTAGTTGCTCAATGTAAACTTCCTCATCAAGGGTTCCATTCAAGAATGCAGATTTAACATCCATTTGATATACTTTAAATCCTCCATGTGTTTCATATTCTAATAAAGTTCTAACACCTTCAAGTCTTGTTGTAGGAGCAAAAGTTTCACCATAGTCAATACCTTCTTCTTGAGAGTAACCTTTGCATACCAATCTTATTTTTTTCTCGATACCTTTCCATCTTCATTTAACTTATCTCTAAATACTCATTTTGCACCAATTACATTTTTATCCTTGGGTCCAAGAATAAGAGTCCAAGTTTTGTTCTTCTCTATCTATTCTATCTCTTCATTCATTCCTTCAATCCAACTTTTTTTTTCTAGATCATTTTTAACACTTCTAAGTTCAAATTCAACAAATAAACATGTACCTTTTAATTTGCTTCTTGTCATTGTTCCATTTGATTTATCTCCAATGATCTAATCAAGTGTATGATGTCTTATAACATATCCTACTAATATAGGCTCTTTGGTCTTTGAATGAGTTCCATCATCTTCTTCTTGAATTTTAGTTTCAAGCTTGGGTCCTTCTATCTATGACTTGGGTCCATTAGGCTCAGTTTGAACTAGCTTGATAGCCTCTATTTATGACTCAAATCCTTGCAACTTAGGTTGCACTATCTGCAACTTGGTAGTTATTAGAGTTTCTAGGGACTTGAGAGTTGAAGCATCTTTTCTTTAAAATAGATTAGGAAGGGTAACAGGTTCATAGTACACATTTTAGTTTTTAGCTTCTTTGTTGCTTTCTTCTTCACTCTTTTCTACATATTCATCAATTTTGACATGTGCACTTTCTATAATTTTGTAAGTAGATAAATTCAAACATCTATATGCTTTGCTTCTGCAAAATTATCCTAGAAATATGTCTTCATCACCTTTTACATCAAATTTTCCTTTTCTAGATTCTTTCAATATGTAACATTTGCTACCAAATACCTTCAAGTAGCTTACATTAGGTTTGTAGCCATACCATAGCTGATAAGGTGTATTGTTTGAATCTTTCTTCAATTAAACTCTATTCAAGGTATGAACTACAATGCTAATAGATTCCTTCTAGTATTTGAGAGAAACATTCTTTTCAATCATCAGAGTTCTTGCACAATCCACGATAGATATATTTCTTCTTTCTACTATGATGTACCAAGAGTAGATACTTGTCTTTTGATTCCTCTTTCAATCTATAAATTTTTGAATTCATGGGAAATGAATTCACTACCTCTATTTGATCTTAGGAATTTCAAATTCTTTCTAGTTTCTTTTTCTACTCTTGCTAGATACCACTTGAATTTTTGAAAGGATTTTGATTTTTCTTTTAGGTACATTATTGTCATCATTCTAGAGTAGTCATAGCAAAGAGAATGAAAAACTTTTCTCTACTATACCTCTCTATTCCAATAGGTCGACATAAGTTTGTATTAACAATTTTCAAGACTTCTTCTAACTAATAGTATTTTCTTTTGAAGCTTGTCTTTCCCATCTTACCAATTTGGCAATTCTTGCATTAACCCATGTCAGGCTTCTTCAAACTAGGAATACCTCTTACACTTTTATGTTTGCTTATCTTAACCAGATTATCAAATTTTACATGACATAGTCTTTTGTACCATAACCAACTTTCTTCTACTTGAGCAATATAACATGAACAATCACTAAGATCAAGATAAAATAGATTACCTTTTATTTTCTTGCCATAACCAGCCAAATTTCCTTTCCCATCTAGTAGTTTGGCCTATCCACTCCTGAATGCTAACTTGAATCCAATATTATTTAGTTGTGCCACACTTAGTAGATTATGCTTTAGTCCTTCAACTGAATAAGCATTATCACACACAACTTATTTAGTTAACAAGATACATCCTCTTCCTTTTATATTACAAGGTTCATTGTTTCCAAATCTTACACTACCTCCATCATAATATTCCATATGCTCAAATTTTGTTTTGTCACTAGTCATATGATGTGAGCAACCACTATCAATAATCCATATATCATTTTTTCTAACATGAGAGATAAGTGTCATCTTATCTCCTTCATCATTAGATTCATCTTTCATAGCAATATAAACTATTTCATCTTCACTTTTATCAAATTTTTTAGCTATGAAACAAGATTTCTTACCTTTGTCTTTGAAGTTCTTGTAGTTCTTGGAGTCCTTGCCTTTATGCTTGTTGTTTTTCTTTTCATCCTTCATTTCCTTGTTTGGACAGCTAGCAAAAATGTGACCAATTTCTTCACAAGAAAAACAAATCAGAGGAACTTTACCTTTGTACTTCCCTCTTCCTTTAGAACACTTCCTTGCAAGTAGGCCTTCAACAACTTCAAGATCACTATCTAAATTTTCTGATGATGATCCATCTTCTTCACTTCTTGATTGGCTAGATTTTAACTTTTTACCCTTTTCTTTGAGTGAGAGTTTAGCTTTAAATTCATATTCAATATTCTTTGAAGTAGGAACATAGTTATCATAATTGTCTAACTCAAAAGTTGTTAATCTTCCAACTAGAGCATCCAACCCTATCTTATTAGTTGGATCACATCTCATTTCTTGAATAGAAGATACTCCAATTGCATAAACAAGAAGAAGAGCTTTGAGCACTTTACTTACAATAGTTTCCTCCTTGATGTCTCATCCAGATGCTTTGATTGCACTTATACTGGCCTTGATTCTTTCCACATATTTTTTAATTTTTCATCTTCTCTCATTCTCATTTGATCAAATTGTCCTCTAAGGCTTTCTACTATGGCTCTTCTTACATTTTCATCTCCTCCATAGATATCTTTTAGTTATTTCCACATTACAAAAGTAGTGTTGCAATCTTTTACCTCATTTAATTTAGCATAACTAAGAGCAGATGTAATATCAATCATCATGATATTATGACTCTTCTTTTTGGCAATATCTTTAACTGATAATATTCTAGTGGGAGTCTTATATTCAGCATCAAGATACTTGCAACCTAAATCACTAATGGCAGCTAGATGCAATCTAATAAGTCCTTGCCAAGCTACAAAATCATCTTTGTTTAGTTTGGGAATCTCTCTTTTGTAAGACATCCTGATCTTTAGCTTAGGTCCTTGAAACCTTCTCTACAAGCACAAAAAGATCTAATACCAATTTTTGGAAATATAAGAGGAGTAACTAAGAGGGGAGGGGTGAATTAGTTACTACAAAAATAAATCCTAGATCCCTTTTGATGTCATTAAAAAATGCAAACAAATAACTAAATACTGTTGAAGCTTGGTAAACACACAAAATGTTGTAACTTAGTAGTAATTGGATTAGCTTAGTAAAAGATTAGCTTATAAACCATTAGATTTTATCTATCATTATCATTATTTTAACTTAGTTGCAAACACATAAAGAAAATAGCATGAACATATTTGACACTAGGATTTAAAGTGAAGACCTAATTTGAAAAAAACCACCAATAGCAACTAGTTATTGATTTTTACTCTTCTGAAGTAAGCCTTGTTAGGAGCCAACCCTATTAAAGGTTACAAAACACATCGTTAGGTGCGACCCTATTAAAGGATTTAATCACCCTATTAGGAGTGGCCTGGTTAGAGGTCTTGAGAAAAAATCAATGGAATTTCCACCTTGTTAGAGGATTTGTAAATAGTTGTTAAGAAAACCCTGTTAAGAGATTTAGATCACTGCCACAATGGTTAGAGAGTAACAATTAAATGACCTCATCTGAATGTAACTTAATTGTTAATTTTAGATCTCTATTTTGTCTTGTACTTGATCCTTCCTGACCAAATATGACTTTCCTGCACCACAAGGGTATTCTACTTATCCTTCAAATTTTCTTCTTCTACTTACCAATAGATCTTTAATCACATCACCATAATTTGCACATTCTCTTGTACTTACTTGTACACTTTCTTGCACACTTTGAAATCTCAATTTGACCTTATACTTATACCTTCCATTTTGTCAAGTCAACTCAAATACAACTTTCAATAATCAATATTTATCACCTTAGTCAGCTAGAATCAATAGATAGATCATTTAAACTCAATACAAAAAAATAGAAAAATCCTTTGCTAGTTGACCCTGCTCATAGAAACTAATTCTAAAGTGATTTCCTTTGTTAACCAATAGAAGCTCAATTAACACTACAAACTTATGAAAATCCTTTGGTAACTGAGTGAGCTTGATTAGCCTTGGTTCCATCCAACTTTCCTTCATTACCTGAGTGAGCTCGGTTAACACTCGCTTTCTGCAACTTTTCCTTCAATGCTCAAGTGTACTCAATAGACACTATCTTTTGAACTAGGAAAACACAAGAATGCTCAATAGAACCTGAGAACTATCTTTACTGCTAAGTGAGCTTGAAATATACTAACTGATAATGATTATGAGATTTGTGTAACATCAAAGACAACACAAAATTAATCAATTGTATCGAACAATTTTATCAAGAAAAGAATCAATATTAGCAAAAGAATAAATCTTTTGGAAACAAAAATCCAAGTAAAATTGGCTAACAAATAGGGATTGAAACACTAAGTTTTTTCATAACAATACTATCAATAATAGAAATTTGAATAGAATATCAAAAACTAAAGATGAACAAAGAACTGACATAGAAGACCCAAACTAGATAGCAAAAATATTTGTCAATTATTATAGTAATATCATAAATAGTAATGAATATTTGAATTTGGAGGCTTAAAAAAGCATGTTGGATTCTATCCCAGAACTAATCTTGAGAGAAGATAATAAAAACTAAAATAAGGATTTCTCCAAAGAGAAAATTAAATCAAAACTTTATAATCTTAATCCAAATAAATCTCCACAACTAGATAGATTTCAAGCATTCTTTTGTCAAAAATGTTGGGGCATATTAGGTGAAGATCTTTGGAAATAAATAGAAGTAACAAGAAATTTAGGTTTGTTATTAATTGAAATTAACAATACTTTCTTAGCTCTTATACCCAAAAAAGTTAATCATGTTGAAACTAGTGACTATAAGCCCATTGTGCTCTATAATACAATATACAAAATTATCGCTAAGACATTAGCCAATAGACTCAAATTTATTTTATCCAAACTTAATTCTAAAAAAAAAAAACTATTTTTATGCCCAATAGGTCAATTTTAGATGGCATTGTCATCATCCAACAAGTGATTCACTCATCATAGATAAATCAAAAAACTTGTATGCTTATGAAGTTAGATATCTAAAAAGCATATGAAAAAGTAGATTGGAGATTTCTATGTAAATCCCTTGAACCTTTTGGCTTCTTGAAATAACAGATTAATCTAATTTTTAATTGTATTTTTACACCTAAAATCTCTCTACCTGACAATGGCTCTCTAGAAGGCTTTTTTAGTATATCAAGAGGAATAAGACAAGGGGATCAAATATGTCCTTTCTTGTTTATTATAATGATAGAAGCCTTTGGTAGAGTTATGGAAAAAAAATGGAGAGGAACAGAGTGTGGAGAAGAAGAAGAAACTTCTCCAATGAAGATTTTAACTAGAGGATTGCAAGGAGGATGTGGCCTAGGAAGGAATTCAAACCAAATTGGACAAGTAAGGATTCAAGGTCTTGTGCCAAGAATGTAACTATTGATCTTCTAGAAGAAATAGAAGAGGATGTAGTATTGTGGTGTTGGCCTCAGATTGGTTTTGACATTTGATTGTCAACACACTTAACCAAATTCTCAAGTTAATGTCGAGCTACAATGTATGTCGAGCTAGAGAATTCAATATGTGCCAAGTGAACTTCAAGTGTCGAGTAATCTTTAGGTGCCAAGTAAAGTTCAAGTGCCAAGCAAAGTATAGGTGCTGAGTCACTATAAATGCCGAGTGAAACATAATTGCTATAGGAGCCGAGTGACCCAATTTTTCTATATATGCTAAGTATCAATAAATAGTATGTGCCAAGTAACACAAAATAGCATATGAGTTTGTGCCTTCACAAAATCAGATGTAAACCATTGTTCGAGCCGACATGGGATGAATCTCAAAGGATCTTGAAGATAAGAATGAATCTTTCACATTACCTATGCAATCAGCATGCAGCCAATAAGAAAAGTGCAGAAGGCATGCAACCAATAGGAAAAGTGCAAGGAATGAGTAGGAAATGAAGATTTAATATTGATCATATATTCATACCTAATCCTAAGTCTTAAAAATCTTTAAAGGGAGGATGAAACCCCATTGAATGTATAGATGAGAGAAGTGTATGGGTAAACTATAGAAAAATTCAAAGGGGAGTTTAAAATACTTAGTGAAGAACAGAGCAGCATTACAGAATCCATTTATTGAAGAATGGAATATCAAAACCTCACAGAGTGACATATCAAATCAAGCAAGGATCGGAGTGATAGAGTAGGACAAGGATCTAGAATTAGCAATTGAAGATTGCAAAGCTATTAGATAAAAGCTTTTCTAATACTCTCTAGAAATTGTATTAGATATGGAAATCCTATTGACTTAGGTTAGCCTAGCAGCCATTTGTAAATCCTTTAATAGGGTGGCATTCCAAGTGAATGTACAAAAGTCCTTTAACCAGGCCTACTTTTAGCAAGGTAGTGAAATCCTTTAACCAGGTCACTTTTGATAGTGTAAAGTCTTTAACAAGATAGGCCTTTCATAGGGTAGACCATTGGAAGGGATCAAACATTATAACCTTGAACAGTTACACATTGTTATAGTGATATTTTGTGGGTGTCATAACCACCCCAGTTTTACCTTCTCATTTTGGAGGGTTTTTGGGTTACCAAATTTCGTGTGTTGTCTATTTTCATGCATGTCTTTAATTTCAAGTTCATTAGATAAATTAAATGCATGTGAATGGTTTCGGTTAAAGAAATTTGAGAATTTAAAGTTAGTTACTTCTAATTCACACCACCCACCCCCCCCCCCCCCCCCCCCCCCGCCACCCTCTCAGAAATAAATCATCCCATTTGTTAATTCCAACATGTGGGAGAAAATGGAAATAACTAGAAAATTTGTTGGTGATCTTCTAAAGAGGGAAATGATTAAAGATTGGGTTTTTGAGCACTAAAGTAGGGAAGTAGTAATCAAGTATATTCTGAAAGGATTTTTCATTGTTATCTTTAAAAATGTAGAGAAGCAGAATATGCTTTTAAAAAAGAATTGGACTTTTTGATTACTCCATCTGTATTTACAACCTTGGTAGTGAAATTTTGATCCTACTCCATTAACAATGTATCAGAATCCCATGTGGATTCGGTTATATAATTTATCATTAGAATATTGGGGAGATTCAAGTCTAGAATGCATTGGGAAAACATTAGGCACATTGTTGGAAGTTGATGCAGCAATCATAGAAAATGATTCCTATATTTATGCTTGTATGAGAATTGTAATGGTTCAATCTATTCCATCTTTAATTTTCTTGAATAGAGGTAATAGATCATGGAAATAATTGTTCGAAGTAAAAACTTCAACCATTGTATGTGGTAGATGTGGTCTTAAATCACACATGATGGTGAACTTTTGGGTTTTTGTCAAGCCTACCAAATAATGGATTTCGAAGAAAAAATTATAGAAAATGGTTTAGAAAATCATCACAAAGGAAACATAGACTCCATTGTTATCTACTTTGGTTGTTATCTCTTTGGAGGAAGGGGAATGTTCCAGCCATTTTTAGGGGAAGGATTAGAAATTGAATAATACCTTAGAACTACAATGTGTTCAGGCCCAGTCAGATATTGAGATAGAATATGACATGGAATCTATGGAAAAAATTTTGTTAGAGGATGCTTTGGACAATATAGAACCAAGATTCATTAATCAATCTACCAATGTTATCTTAGCTAAAGCCAAAGGAGGAAGGGGGCATAGATCTTACAAGTAGTTAAGAGAGGAGAGGGCAAAGGAAAAATGGATTATAAGTGTGGTTGATTTCTTGAAGAAGACCAAGGGAGGGGTGCTCTCCCTTGGAGAGAAATGAAGATTGTTACATGTAATTTCAAAGGCCTTTTGGCTCTTGACAGAAGATGCTTGATCAAATAAGTGTTATATAAGTTAGAAAGTGACATTATTTTTCTTGGACAAAGCCCTTAGCTTTCTTCGTTCATGCAACATTTACGAAGGTTACTTTCAAGATGTTAATGGCTTGGTAGGGGGTTTGGGTCGTTTGAGGAAGACATGATCTATGCAAATGCAAGATATAGAGAAATATGAAAATTGGTTATATGGTAGAGTAGTTAGCATTAAGGACAATATAATTTTTCAACTTTTTAATGTTTATGGTCCAATCAAAAAAGAGGTGAGGTCTCAGTTATGGATAGTAATAACAACTAAGATTACCACTCTTAGGGATGATAATTATATTGTAATAGGAGATTCCAATGCCATTTTGGACTTGGATGAGAAGTTGGGTAGTTTGAGAATGCCAAATCAAGTCATGGAAGATTTTAAGGATTTTGTGTTTTGGAATCAATTATTTGATGTGGTTTCATCCAATGGTAGATTTACCTAGACAAATAGACAGGCCAATTTTGTTAGGATATTTGAGAGATTGGATAGATTTTTGGTTGGGCCCTTTTGGATCAACACTTCTTCTAGTGTGGATGCAAGTATTCTCCCTATATTCCTATCTGACCATTTTCCTATTTAGTTTAGAATTTTGAATGATTTCATCTAGCCAAAAGGTAGTTTTCATTTCTAAAATATGTGGTGGAGGGATAAGGATTTTCTTGCTAAAGTGGAAGGTTGGTGGAAAGAAAGAAACATTTTTAAGGGCACACCAAGTTATACTTTTATACAAAGACTAAAGTAAAACAAAGATAAGATCAAATTTTGGAATAATCATTCATTCAAAAACATATTTATAGAAAAGCTTAGGGTGGAGGCTGAATTGGAGGATCTCAATTAGAAAGTAATTAATGTGGGTATGTCTAATGCAGATTTTGGAAAAGAGAAGTCACTTAAAAATGAATTGGAGTTATTGCATAGAGAACAAATTTGCTAAAGGGATAAGTCTGGGGAATTGTGGATCTAGGAGGAGGATCTGAACACAATAAAAATTCATATTTCTATTAAATTGAAGAGAGTTATAAATAGCATTAATTGTATATTAGATGAGCAAGGAAGGTGTTTTTATAAATTGATTGATATTGAACATATTGTGGTTTTCCACTTTCAATCACTGTTAGGAGCTTCATTTGATTTAGAGGATCAAGATTCAACAATTTGGATTACAAAGATTGACATGATTGTAACAAATGAGGATAATTCATGGCTTATGTGGCCTTTCACTCTTTAGGAAATCAAAATCAATTACCTTTGATAATCCCTCATTCAAAGTAGCAAGGCCAGATGGTTTTCCTTTAGAATTTTTTCAGAAATTTTGGGATTTCATGGGCTTGTATCTATTAAAAATGACATAATCTTTTAGGAAGAAGGCACAAATTGTAAAGGAATTGAATAACACAGTCATAGCTCTTATTCCTAATAAGTAAGAGTGCCTTTCTATGGATAACTATCGCCCTATCTCTTTATATAATACCTTATACAAAATTTTATCTAAAGCCATGGCAAATAGACTAAAGCAGATTCTCAACAACATTTTTTTAGTGGAGCAACACAGATTTGTACCAGGTAGAGAAATTGTGGCAAGCATTCTTCTAGTGAGTGAGTTAATTCATAGTTTATATTCCTTGAAGAAACTAGGTATGATTGTTAAGCTTGATGTCAGTAAAGCATATGATAGAGTTTGATGATCATTTCTATGGCAAGTCCTTAATAGATTTGGATTTTCTCAAGAATGCATAAATTGTATATCATCATGCATGTCATCTATTCACTTTTCCATATTTGTTAATGGATTAGTATGTGGCTTTTTTCAAGTGTCTAAGAAGTTGCATCAAGGAGATCCCTTGTCCCCCTTTCTTTTTGTATTAATGGCAGAGGTTCTCGGTAGACTCATAAAGAAACAAACTTCTCTAGGGATGGAGAAGGATCTCTATCCATAATGAGTTGGAGCCATTCCCTCACTCAGAATTTGTAGATGATGTCATTTTGTTTGGAGAGGCTACCATTCAAGAGGTAGTGATTATGAAAGAGGTACTAGATATATATGCAAGAGAATCGGGTCAATTTATGAATATTTACAAATTGAAGATTTATTTCCTCAATACTTCTAGTTGTATAAGGAATCTCATTTCAGCAACATTGGGTTTTAAATTGGGAACATTCCTGACTATCTACTTAGGGGTGCCCTTATTTGTGGGTCAGGTGGAGAAATTTTTTTGGGAGGACACAACCAACAAGTGTCATGGGAAAGTCTCATCTTGGAAGAATAGGTAGCTTTCTTAGGCTGAAAGAATCTTAATGATCAAATCTATTTTATTAGCTTTATCGGTTTTGTCTGTTTCTAAATTCTCAAATAGAGTGGTAAGCAGTTTGGAAAGCATAGTTAAGAAGTTTATATTAGAGGGCTCTAAGGATGAGAAGAAGATTCCTCTTATTAGTTGGGATGCAATTTTCTTAGTGAATTAGATGGTGGAGTAGGGCTTCGTAAGCTATCTCTACAAAATTAGGCATTGGGAGCCAAGCTAATTTGGAAGATTTACAAGACTCTAGAGAAATTGTGGTGTCACATTTTGGCTGCTAAGTATCTAGATTCTTGGGAAGCAGATAGGATTTTGATCGTATCAAATGCTTTTGGTGGTTCCCACTTTTGGAAACATATATGGGACAGTCATGAGTTAATCATAGGATACTCAATGTAGTAGATTGGAAATGGGAGGAGAGAAATATTTTGGAGGGACTCTTGGAATGAGGATCCTCCTATTGATTCCTTTTTTGTGGATCAGGACTGGGTCAATTTCGTGGAAGTTTTGGAAGGCATTTTGATTGTAGACTATATGCATTTTGAGAATCTGACTTTAGCAAAGGCTAGTTGGAGGATAATTGGAGAGGCCACTTCCCAAAATTCCTCTTTCTTACAATTGATACTAATGAATAGAATGGTGATTAGATATTTTTTAGCTGACACTTTAATATCATCCACTTATAAATCGGTTAAGAACTTCTTAGACAAAGTCAAGTTAATAAATATTGGCCTTCTAAACTCTGTTGGGGCAAAGGGCCTTTACCTAAGGTAGGGGTATTTCTCTAGAATGCATCACATGGAAGAATTTTGATAGGGAATAGAATGAAGATGATAGGCATATCAAGTCCCTAGTGGTGCATTTTTTGTAAGAAGTAGAAGAGTTACATGATCATTTACTTTTTTAGTGCCCTCTCGCCAATGAATGTCGGGATTGGTTGTTAGGAACATTACAATGGTATGCAGTCAGGAAATAAATATTTGTTAGAATTTTGTACAACATGGCCTATGGATAAAGGTAAATAAAAATGGGGCTTTCTTTGGTTCATCTACCTATCTATGTTGGTTTTTCACGTGTGGAAAGAAAGAAATCCCAAAATTTTCAAAGAGGAGTGTTTATCTTGTTATAAGCTAGAGTTGTTGTTGCACCAAAAGACCAACCTATTCATGCTCAATACAACTACTAAACTTATAGAACATGAGAGTTGGTTAAGCCATGTCTTAAATCTCAAAGGGGAAGGCTGGTGATTAGTTCAAAAATTCCCCCCTCAATGTTACCCAAGGGGATTCGAACCTATGACCAAGCTCTAATACCACTTGTTATAAGCTAGAGTTGTTGTTGCACCAAAAGATCAACCTGTTAATGCCTAATACAACCACTAGACTTATAGAACATAGGAGTTGGTTAAGCCATGTCACAAATCTTGAAGGGGAAGGTTGGCGAGTAGTCCAACAATTCTTTTTAGCGTGAGGTTGCCATTGCATCAAAAGACCAATATGTCAATGCCCAATACAACCACTCAACTTATAGTACATAGGAGGTAGTTAAGCCCTTGTCACAAATCCTAAAGGGAGCACTAAACAAATTTCCAACAATCTCCCCATCAACGTTACCTGAGGGTCTAAGGATTCAAACCTATGACCTATTGAGTTGTCATTATGCACGATGCTAAATAGCAGGAATTCTTGCGAACTCCTCTCTTGAAAAGCTGATTTTGTTAATCAACTCTAAGGTTTCAAGTTGATCTCACTACCTACTAGAATCCATTCAATTAAATATAAATTTGATTACTCACAAGGAGGCCTTTGCTGGTTCATTTTGATTTTGGATAAGATAAAGAATCTACACACTGATTCAAAATAAAACACGCAAGAAAACTATGTTTTTGTATTTTTCATGTTTTTTATGAATGCAATCTAACAATGCAACTAAAATGAATTCCTATTCTAATAGGGGGGTTAGCAAAGAAAATAACAAAACTTTAAAGAAAATAGCATGAAATTGAAATTCCTAATGGACATAAGCTATGGAAAATGACACGTTTGCGAATTAAGTTCTCAAAGAAATCGATAGGTAACTAATGAAAGAAGGAGTAGCACTTCCCTAATTCCACTAATGCAATCATTAGTGAGAAACTTAGTGATCATATGATGTTTCACCCTTCATCAAATTGCAAGGGCATAGAAAGTGCACTCATGCAACATGAAAAGTTATGCAGGCACAACTTAATGATTTCTTCTCAAGCTAGTTACGTTAGCAAAATTTGTCAAAACCATAACAAACACCAAAACTAATGAATCACACAACCAGAAACAAAGCAATAAACTTTTGGCTCAATCACAATTCCATGAACATACATTCACAAAAATATGACACATTTAGGCAAGAACTACTGCACTCCAAATGCAAGCACCAAAAGCATATTTTTTATTGCAAAATAATGGCGGCCCTAATTACATATTACAATGGAGAATTTATAAGAAATTGTCTCCTCAATTTGTGTTGAGAGTGAGAGATATCTTTATGCAATAAAATTCTTTTAATTAATAAAACAAACTAATTTTATACAAACTAACAATCTAACTAGTGCTAAGCAGGACTCCATCCATTTTTTATTCATTAATTAGATGCATGAGCCTTTACATGTCAGAAAAAAAGAATTTATGAGAGAAGAAAGAATGAGAAAGCTTTGAGTCAAAGTGGAAGTGTCTAGAAGTGCCAAAAATGCAAGTTGATCCTTCACTGGGCATTTTTCAGAGTTAAACTACTATCAGAATGTGTTTTTGATGCATAGAAAGCTCTATTTTTAGAACTAGCAGTTAACTATCAGTGCACCTATAGAAATGTGAACCTATGGACCTGTGCACCTATGAATCTATGAACCTACAAATTTGTGGACTTCTGGAGCTGTGCACCTCAAAATGGTCCAAAATCTCAAAATTTTACTAAGTGTCGAAATTGAAATTTTGGCATCTGGATTTTGTCCTCCTTCATCCCAAGACTATGTCTGGATGTTTGCCCTTAAATTTCTCTATAATCTCAATAATTTGGTCACATCCAATAAATCTAAAGCCTCATATTTTTCCGTGACCTTCTATATATAATTGTCTACCTCAATTTGAGTGTCATCAAAATTCTTGAGTTTGGTATCCAATTCTAACAAGGCTTCTTCCATTCAAAAAGCCTATCAAATATCATCATCATTAGTGTCTTCCCCAAAAATCTTCTTAAAACTCTCTACTACTACCTCTATAGGCAAAAAATTCTCCCATTCCCCATCTTCAGAAATCCTTAAGCATGCATCACTATAATGCTTCTCCACTTCCAAAATTTGCTCTCGAGCTTGGTGCTTGAGTCTATGGATCTCTACATGTAATGTTTCCATTACTTTATTACTATCAGAAATCTTTTCTATCCAATCATCAATCAAATCTAATTCCTTCACTATATATACATCTACCAAAATCTAGTACCTTTGCCCCTTTATTGCTTGCAAAATTTGTAAGTCCTTACTCTAGGCCCTTACCTCATCCATAATGCTAAAGTTCTACTTCAAAATGGCTACCATTTTATTTACATTCTCTTACATAGCATGATGTAACTTTAGGTTACCCTAGATAGTCAAAACACCCTTATCTTCAAACTTTCCCACCACTATTAATAGGCTTTCAAAATGGATCTGAATGTACAATTCCTCCTTCTCTAAGTATGGTGTTCAATGTATCCTCAAGGTGTTCAGGATCTAGAGGACCAACTACTTCAACTAAATATCCCCTTAAGATCTTGTTTTGCTATTGAAGTGTTTGAAGTTTGACCTCTTCCTATTCCATGCTCTTGAAGACTTCCTTGATCCCCATGGTTACCATTAACCTGGATGTATCTTTTGTGGGCCTCCCAAGCATGACCTATTTGATTTGATAGTCTTGAGGACCAAGGCTTTCTACATCTATATCTTCAGGAAGAATAGACACTTGTGCAAACAAATCCTGGTCCTGGGTATTTTTGAAAAATGCTAATGATCTTGCTTCATGTAATGGGGATTCAAGTTTGTTTAAGATCTCATCCAACTCAAAAATGTCGTCCTCATCAGCATAGAATTGAGGTTTAGTGCTCTTCATTATTTCTTTCTGGAGCCATCTTGGAATATGCTCAGGCAAAGGCCTACCTCTCAAGGATGAAGGAGTATGTTTATCTACCACCTTTCCCTTATCACTCCTCAAAGTACATTCCCTTTTTGAGGGCTCTTCTTCTATAGCTTCTATTTTGGTAGACCCTATAGTTTTCACCTCAGTGTCTTGTGAGGGTGGTTGAGAATATTGTACCATTTTTCCTTCCCTTGACACTTCATCAATCATCATTTGTTGATGTTCCTCCTCTTGTGAAGGTTCCTTCTAAACCTATTCTTCTTCTAAATTTTGAGGTAGAGGAGTGATCAAGCCTTTATCTACCACTGTGACTTGTGGTGGAGATGGGGGAGTAAGATTGAGACAATGTGAATCTAGTGACATCTGCATCCAGTCTTCTTATTAGGGTTCACCTGTAGGGGTATCCCTGATCTTATCCCCAACCAATTCTATCCCTAGGGGCATAAAATCAAAATTTGACATTTTAAAAATGTCATTTCCCTCTTCACTCTGCTCATCCACCTATTGTTGTACTTCATCTTCCAAAGAAAAGACTTCTAAGGGTTCCTCTGGGGTGGATGGAAGTGTTATTATGGAACTTCTTCTTCTTTGTTGTTCCATGACTCTAGCTAGTCAAGTTCTTTGTTACAAAGGTGCCTATTCATCTTCATCTTCTTCCTCTTCTCCCTCTAGAATAGTTTTAGAGATAGATGGGCAAGGCACCATTCTTTTACTCACCCTTTGCCTCTTCTTCATTTGGATCTTAATCCTTTTCTATTTCATGGAGGTAGAAGGGGATGTTGGCTCTACTTGTGGAGGAGGGATAGAAACCTATTGAATTTCTTCCTCTTTGATCTAGCTGGGTGCAAAGGGAGGAAATTGAGGGTCATCCTAGACTTGAGTAGCTCTAGTATCCTCAAACCCGTGAACATCTATTTCCGTGAACATATATTTCCTACTCCTGAGGAGGTGCTTCCACTTCACCTTCTTTTGTTTCAATCCTTTTGAGGAGAGGTCCTCTTCCTTTTCCCCTTTCCTTTTCTCTTTGGAGGTGATAGTATCCAACTGAGTGATCAAGTTGGTATACTATTTTTGGCCTAATGGGAGACTGGGCTACAAAGGTAGGAATTGTAACTTTCTTCCCTCTACCTTTCTTTGGGTAGGCTTGTGCATGAAATATCATGGTATCAGGTATTGGATCAAGTTGAAAAGGTTTCTTGATCCAATCCTTTGTCATTTTGATTACATGCCTCACCTGATGATTAATATCATCACCCTCCTCCCTATCAGCATCGGCATTCATGATGGGTGTCTCTCTAATTTTGTCTGAGTTGAACAGGGGGTCCAACAACTCCCTAGAATCTTGCTGCCTTATTTCCTCTAGAATGCTTATATTGAGAGTCTTGTCTACCAAATACAAAGTCATCCTACAATAGTCCCTAATATGAACATCATAGTCATTTGGCGCATTCATCTAGTGGTCTTCAATGGCCTCCTCATGGTGGAATTCTCTATCGGCCAGACAATCAACTTTCCCAATATTATCAAAATAGGGTTGGAGAGAGTTGTATTCCTCAAGGGGATAATGTTCCCACTCCCACTCAAAAGATAGAATATCTTGCTTCTACTTCACCTAGTATGGTCCTATGACTAGAGGCCATGTCCAACATGGTCTCCAATGTTTCCTCACCCTATCAGATGTAGACTCAATCTATCATGCAATCTCCAATAACACCAGTTTATCACTTAGATATCTAGGGAGCTTCTTAGAGTTAATAGAGGCACTAGCTACCCATAGATATGTGAATGTTTTAAACCCAATGTAGCAGGCCCTAAGAGCTATTATCTACATAATTGCCTCATCAGATAATCTCATCAGATATCTCCCTCTATGAATCAAATGATAGCAAAGATAAATGCATCATTCACGATCTTGTATTCCTTTCTCTATGTTGAGAGCTTCTTCCTCACCAATTAAGGGTAAACAATAAAAGGCAAAGCATTAGGATCCTACATGTTGCCTCTCTTGTATAGTCCAAGATCATTTTTGGCCATAGCCACTAGCAAATATACCATGTAGGAAGTCATATAGAACTTTTTCTTATCCTTGACTGCCCCCAATTGTTCACACAAGTTCTCACTTAATGTGGTGGCCTAGTCAAGTGGCATCTTTTCTATCTTGGTCATCTCAATAAAGTTAATCATTAAAATATTCAAATGTCTGGCTACTAGTAGACCCATGACCCTACATAGAAGAATGATGGAAGAGCCAATATCTTCCTTCATATACCCCCTTTTCATATCCACTTTTCCTATCACCCTACCTAGAGGAGTCTTCTCAATGAGGTAAGATGATTGAATGATATTTGTTGCCTCTTTTAGGTGCTCTATATACCACCTTTTTGTTGTCTCATAAGAGAGTCTTATGAATTGATCTACCCTTAGGAGATGAAAGACCCTTTCAGTATTGTCAGGTCATAGGTCTAGTACAACTTTCTCTATCACACTCTTCACTACTCTTTCTTTAGGAACAAAGTGTTGTGCCAATGTCATGATTAACTCTACTAATTGTACTGAGGTTGGGTGTGATTGTTACCAACCTTGATTGGATCAAAGTGAATACAAGAGCTGACCTCTCTATGGGTTTGTTACAGATTCTAAGGAACTCTCCCAAGTCAGTGTGTCCCAAATCAATATCCTTAATTTTTGCATAGTCATCTTGGAATCTTGACTTTGATGGGACTCCTTGGAATTTGAAAACCATGAGCTTGGGTGTCATCTTCTCACTAGATGAGGATTCCATTATATCTGTATGACACAAGAAAGACATTTATTAGTTTAGAATAATGGAAACCTAAAAATTAAAAAAAATACAAAAACCACTCATTTCCCCTTTGATTATTCATCAATAAAAATAAAAAATAAGGTGTGCACCACACACTAAACCAAGTGTTCTTTGCACACCTCATTTTTTCTAGTGCTTTGGCAATGTGTATAGGGGTTTTGACATATAGGGGTGCACTTTGATTGTTTGGCAAGGTGCGCAAGTATGCACCAAGTTGGGTGCACAACTTGCACACCCAAATTTTCTTGTTTCTATCTTAGCGCAATTTGGTGTGCAAATGTGCACCAAATTGATGGTGAGGTTTTTGTTTTTAAGCTTTTTAACTCTTTTTTTCTCTTGCTACTATAAGGGTTTGGAGTGAGTGCATGAAAATGTGCAGCACAAGGTGCATACAGTAGCATGGGGCACATGGCATGGAGCATGGCATAGGGTGAATGATATGGGGTGGTGCATGGCAAGGGTGGAGTGCAGCACAGGGTGGTGCATGGTGCAATGAGGTGGTGCAGTGTGAAGTGTGCAAGGTGTGCAGACCGCAGCAAGGTGTGCATGGTGGAAAAGTGTGTGAGGTGCATAGTGCATAGAAAAAATTTTCATGTTCATGTTTTATCTATTTTTTATTTTAAAAAATTGCAAAGTGAGGTGCACAATAGTGGGTTCAAAGGAAGAAGAATCATGCACCTTGCGAGATGCGGAGGTGCAAACATCTGGGAGGTACACACAAGAGGGCAAGTTCAGAGAGTTTTGGAGTCACAAAGTTCATTGAGGAAACAAGTAAGAAATGGTGAGGAGTTAGAGGAGGGTGGGGGTTTATATAACCCCACCCTCTTTAGTGGTGCATACCTTTCGGTGATGTGCTCTTGCACAACAGGAAAGCTATGCAGGTGTGCAATTTTTAATTTAATTTTTTTAGATTTTTTTACTTCTTTTTTTTTCTCTTCGACATCGAGCTGCAAACTCAAATTTGTCCTAAACTCAAAAAAAATTATGGGGTCCCCATTTCCTAGTCGAAATGGGGAATTCATTGTGGAACAACAACATGACAAAGCTCTAATACCACTTGTTATAGTGGGGTTTCTATTGCACCAAAATATTGATCTATCAATGCCTAATACAACCACTCAACTTATAGTACATAGGAGATGGTTAAGCCCTTGTCACGAATCCTGAGGGGAGCACAAAAAAAATTTCTAACAATCTCCCCCTTAGCATTACTCAAGGGTCTAAGGATTTGAACCTATGACCAAGCTCTAATACCACTCATTAGAGTGGGGTTGTTGTTGCACCAAAAGACCAATCTATCAGTGCTCGATACAACCACTCAACTTATAGTACATAGGAGGAAATTAAGCCCTTGTCACAAATCTCAAGGGGAGCACTGAACAAATTTCCAACATATCTATGAATGAATTAAAACATAGGATATATACAACAATTGAGGAATTCTTCATCTCTAAAGTACAAGGAGTGTGATATTATTATCAATCAAGTTGAGACAATGATATGGAGAGGACATGGCAGTTTGATATGTGTAATATTCAAATGAGTTTGAAACAAAAGTGATTGAGGAATATAGTATAGCAGGAACCTCTACTAGGTTGGTTGAAGCTAAATTTTGACAGAGTGAGTAGAGGGAATTTAGGTAGAAGAAGATTGGTAACAAGTATTAAAGACACATTTGGAAATATGATGTGTAGCATCACACATAGTGCTATAATTACATCAAACAATTAGGTAGAGATTTTAGCATTGGAAATAGGGCTGAGCTGGTCTGTTAACAATGGTATTATTAAGGTTGTCATTGAAGGGGATTCACAAATAATCATCAATGGAGTAATTAAAGCTGAATTTTTCAATTGGTAACTTGCTAGTTAGTTGCCTATGATTGAAGCAGTCATCAAATCTTTCCATGACTTTTGTATTGAACATGTTTTCTAAGAGGAGAATAGGATTGTACATTTTTTGAAAATTTGGGAGTAGATTTTCTGATAGATTTGGAGTTTGTTCAAGATATGGAAATCCCTCTGGGTCTATAAGAAGGCATTTTTATAGATGTAGCTACTCTTCCAAGGGATGGGATCAGTTGAAGTAGTCAATAATAGTCATTTCAGCAACACTGAGGTGATGGTTGGAGCACTTTTTTTGTTCCATAAATCCTTGTAGAGGTCCTTAGTATTTGTGGATTAGATCTACTAAGATTTGGAGTAGGCAAATTCTATGTATATATTTCATCATCTTTCATCAGTTCACACAAAAAAGTGGTAGATATATTGGGCATTCATTGCAAGTGCTTGTAGGTGGAGGAATAGGAGGAATCTCTAGAGGTGCAGATTAGCAAAATTTTCAAGTGGGCTAACAATTGAGAGAAGGAAACTATCATCTCATTTTTGGAAGTGGTCATATTCATGATAGAAATTTGGTCCACAATTTATTTCAACTGATTATATAGGTCTTAGGCCACCCATTGACAACTTGGAATGATTCATAGGATTATTAATGAGGAAATGTATTTGGAGGTGATGAATGCAATGGACTTAATAGATTCTAGTATTTTTGATGGGGATTTATTGGGACTATTTTGTTTGGAGACTAAAGGAAAGAAGAAGGTTATGAAGAGAGCATGTACAATTTTCAAGTCATGTGTGATGAAAGAGAATAACATGAGTAAATTTATGTCATTCCTCCAAGAAAATGGAAATATTTTCCTAGCAGAGGTTGAAAAAGGTTGGTAGATATTGGCAAAGGTATTGGATATTTGGTTCATTAATATAAAGAATTGGAAGCTTTGGTTCTATATGTAATTGGAGAAGAGATCTTCAGCCCCATATGTAAGTTTTATTTTGATAATAAAAAGGGTATTTCCCCCAGGCAGAGCTTGCTTAAATAAAATAAAAATAAAAATAAATAAAAAATAAAAAAGAATTATGAAAAAAACACAAATAGAATCTTGTATCAAAGGAGTCACTATTGTGGAAGGTATTCCCCATATAACCCATCAATACTTTATAGATTATGCTATTCTCCCAGGAAAACTTCAATGAAAGAGGCTCATAACTTCAAACAAATCATTATTACATTTATGGAAGCATCTAAATAGAAATTTAATGAAGATAAATTGAAATTTAATTTCCTAAATACAAATCTGATTTTAGAAGATAACACATGTCAATCCAGGAGTTTCAAGAATAGTTCCTTCCCCTACAAGTATCTAGGAATACAATTAGAAATAAGTTACAAGGATTCCAAGTCTCGAAATCGTATAAAAGAAAAAATAGATTAAAAAATTTGGAAAATTTGAAAGGCAAATGGTTAACCAAGGTAGATAAAGAAACTAAAATAAATCTATGCTCTTTGTTATTCCTACATACCAAATGTCTTGTCTACCATTACCAAAAGGGATTAAAAGGAACTTAGGCAAGAAAATGAGAGAATTCTTTTGAAATGGGCTAGAAGAAAAGAAAAAGAAAGCTCTCATTTTATGGGATACCATCTATAGACCCAAAAATGATGGTGGTCTAGATATTAAAAATTTAAGCTTGAAAAATGAGGCTTTGGGAGCCAAGTTAGTTTGGAGGCTACTCCAAGAAAAGGATAGAAAATGGGCAAGAATTCTTTTTCATAAATATCTTTCTGCAACCAATCTATTATCTATCTTTTGAACCTCTAACCCCCCTAGGGGTTGTATACATGGACTTTTATAATGCAATGTTTTCCCCTCATTTGCAAGAATCTAACTTGGGACATAAGAGATGGGAGAAATGCTTTATTTTGGGAAGATTCTTGGGATGGGCTCCTAGCTCTAGATAAGATGAATCTTCCCCCAAATATCAAAACCATATATATAAATCTTGGGGCTCTTCAGTTAGCAACTATCAAAATAATCTAATTTTCAAAAATCCGGTGAAAATGTGATTGGAAATCAATTGTACAAACAAACTTATTAGAATTCAAAATATCACAATATAACAAATTCATAATATCTTTGCATAGTTAATCATAAGGATGGAAATGAAAATTTAGTTTGAGGAGAATCAAAAGATGGGAAATACAAAGTAAAGTTAGGATATGAACTTATTACTAAATCTTATAGATGGGAATTGATAGAAATTCCATTAGATTTATGTTGGGATTTAGCATGCCTACCTAAAGTTGGCATTTTTTTATGGGCCACAATTCAAAATAGAATTCTAACATCACATAGATTTAATAAGATAGGATATGAAGGCCTTTCAATATGCAAACTTTTGTAAAAATAACTCTAAAAAAATCAAACATATATTATTCATATGCCCTTTCTCTAGAACTTGTTGGTCATGGTTATGTAACAAATTAAATTGGCACTCAACCTTTCAAAATAATCTTTTATATCATCTCACAAGCTAGACCAAGAAAGGATCCTCAAAAATATATAATAATTTATGGAGGATTTCTCCATCTATTCTTTTATGGGAAATCTAGAAAGAAAGAAAGAAAGAAAGAAAGAAATCATAGAATATTCTTGAACAAGGAGTTGTCTATTTCATCCCTACAAAACAAAATTGAAGCAAGTATCATATAAAACATCAATAAAAACCTTATAAAATTGATTAAAGAGGAAGGAACATTTTTGGAATGGGACACAAAAATGAAGGATATTTGGCAAAATCTCATCAATCCTCCAATGGTGTACTCTAAAGTTGATAAACTAGCTAATACTAATTGTAAATAGTTTTCACCACCAAAAGGATGGGCCAAATTAAACTTTGATGGAGCATTCTAAGGTAACTCTAGAAATGTAGGCCTAGGATGTATCATTCATAGTGACAATCAAGAATGGTTAATCAAGTGATCCAAATACTTAGGTAATCTTACTAATAATATTGTAGAGATTGAAGCATTAATAGAAGGGTTAAGCCTGAGCTTGGAATTCAGTATCAAGAAATTGGTTATTGAAGGAGATTCTCTAGTTATTTTGAAAGCAATTAGGAAAAAAGGAACTCCAAATTGGAAACTTAATTACAAATTAGAACAAGCTTTGGATTTAATGGACAAATTAGAACCAATCTAGATTTTGCAAATATATAGGGAAGGCAACAAAAAAGCATATGTTTTAGCAAATGCAAGAGTTGACAGTAGCAATATACTCATAAAAAATATTAATCAAATAGAATAAAATGAATACACTAACTAAATCATAAATAAAATAACTTAAGCTCTTAATAGATTCTCTAAGTGTTATATGAAAATATAAATTACAATTTCAAACTAAATATAGGAAAAGCATTAGATATCTTCAAAAACTTGAAAGGAAAAAGGATCAATTATAAGATAGTGATCTAAAAGTTATATTCATTGATATATGTCAATATTTTCTATAATCTAACAATGATCTTGGCCAAGCATTTTAATTTTTGCAGGACATAGCGAACAGAATATTATAAAAAGCACAACTCGAAAGCACAAAATTCATAGTAAAGATGGAAGTTGGAAATCAATTGATCAGGATGGTTCTCATAATGCAAAAATAAATGTAACTTCTAAGAAGGAAATGAATCCTTCAAAAATAAAGATGTTCCCTTATTAAGGACATATTGTAAATCTTGTTATTTATTGAATTATTAGGACCTTGGCCTTTTACTGATCAAAAATAAAAATAAAAAGAGAACTTTTTGGTAGAATTTTACATTTAAATATATTTATCGATAGATCAAAGAAATAATCATTGAATAATAAAATAAAAATTTGTTATCAAACCTTTATATACAAAATTTCTCAATTACTAATTGTAAAATTGCTCATTAATTTATTTAATGAGAGAGTTTATACTTTGAAAAAGTATTAAAGCTCTAGACATTTAGTGTGATTGAGAATTAAATTATTATTATTATATTGTTAAATTTAAATAATATTTGTATACAAAATTCTATAAATATTATAAATACTTGATAAATTAAAATCAAATGTTAGAATGTTTAACAATATGAATATAAAAAGGATCACAATATAGAAACTTATTTCAAATATTAGTACACCCACTAATATTGTATTTTAGTATTACAAGATATTATTTTGCAACATGAATATAAAAAAGTATCAAAATTAAAATACTCAAGTGTTAATTAATATGGTAGCAGTATCCTTCATATCTAATAAATGAAGTGTTCATCAATATGTCCTCCATATTTAAGAAACTATTTCAAGCATTAGTATACCAATTATATAAAATGAAATATTAAAATATAATATTTTAAAACTACTAGAACTCAAGGGTGAGCCTCTCATGTGGGAGATATTAGGTCTACTTGAACTTAACACAAAAATAATTAATTACAAAAAATAATAATAACTAAAACTAAATATTAAAATAATAATTCTAATCTCTTTTTAGTCTAATCATCTTATCAAAAGCATTGACTCTTTGAATCCCCTATGAGTGTTTGCATATAAATGTGCCTCTTTGCATAAAGCTTTAATTTGAAAAGCAATAAAGTACAGTGTTGGGCATTATAGAGTATTTGAAAAAAAAAATGAAAAAAAATCATAAGGCTCATCCATTTGAGCATTAAAGAATATTATAACAACTCCTCTTTGGTTGTTACCTCTTTTAAAACAAGTGTCATGTAGTGGTGTGTACTTTCGTAGTAATTTAGAATTAATTAATATAATTTTAGTTCTAAAATTAATTAGAAATTAATTTCATTTCTAAAATTAATTATAAATTGATTTCAGTTCTGAAATTAATTATAAATTAATTTAACAGGCACTTACGCCAGAATTTGCAATGTGTACACCAATAGTACCATATGTTGTATAGTTTCTTCAATGTGATAGAAGGATAGTCTTTATTTGTTGTTATTGTTTGCTTTGATAATTGTACAGATGATGTCTCATTTTTCTGCAACAAAATTGAACAATTTGTAACAAATGCACGTCATCAATTAATAATAATACATTGAATTTTCTTCCTATGAAATCACATCATATAATGTACAATAGATATAAATTTCATTTCAAAGAGTGGGGCAACTTAAGTTTTGATTCTATGGTACCATAAATTTTCATATCAAGATGTCCCTACTTAAAGGTTTCCAATAAACGGTTTGTACTTAAAGCTTGTGTTGGCCATTTTTTGCCCCCCATTTAGCCCATCATCAATAACCAATCTGAAAGATCTTCAATGGGTTGGATACTTTGATGTGGGTTAACATACTTTTTGGTCAGGTTAACATCTCATGTTAACATAGTTTCTTCATATGTCGAGTTCGCTTGGTTTCTTCATGTGACAAGCTAGTTTGTTTTTTCATGTGTCGAGTTGGCTCATTTTTCCTTCATGTGTCAAGTTACAAGGTAACACACATTTTCTCTTAGGGTTAACATTCTACATCAACCATTTTTTTGATTTCGAAGAATGACTTTACTACTCTTTCCAAAATCGCAAAATTGTTGTTGTCTCTTCAACTGAACATTTAAGAAATGTGTCGACCAATAGTTGCATGCCATGTGGCAGATCCTTCTTATGATGGGTTGCTTTGAATCAGATGGTGGTTGTATTTTTTCATTGCTTCCTTTTTCTCTTATGACGATATGATGGCCATTAGATCTTAGAGCATCTTTGGTATATTATGAGTGCATCTTAGTTGTCCATAGTTATGAAGAAAGATCTTGATCTATGGTTGTGTTTTATTCATCAGTTGGGGATATTTTTGCAGCATCTGAGCTATCCATATTCAAAAGAAGATCTATATTGATGGTTCACATTATTTTTGGGAAAATTAAATTTATTACACACGGTCAATTTTGTGATTTTTGTAGCAAGTTAACTTGTGTGTTATCCCATCTCGCATTTTCTTTGATAGTGGTGTAGATTTAATTGTGGCAGTCATGGCACATTGCAAGGATTGTTTAACCAATGCTAACCAACATTTTGGGCCTTGTTCCATGGTGTTAATGCATCTCCATGCCTCTTTAATACATGTAGTGATCAAATCTTTTGGATTTGATTTTCTTACAACTAGATACGTTGATTTTGTTTTCTCCATGTCACTATTACATCTAGAGTTGTTCCATGATCAGATTTCTTCTAGATTTGCAAGATTGTCCTCCACAATCTTAAATGGTAGTTGTTGAGCTTGGTTTAGGGTAGAAAATATCTTAGTTATGCCTGATCTATAAAGGTAGATTTTGTAATCTTTTTTAGTGATCGAACCCTCTCTATTGCTTTGGCATTGCTCTGGCTTGCCACTTTAAATCCCCTTTGCCTCTGAACTATATGACATTCTACCTTATCTCCTTCATACATTGATGTATTCTGTAAGAACTATTTTCCTTTAATAGGTGTATCATGGATATCTGCAATCTTGCATGACTACATCTCTTTTTGGCTAACAAATGATATATAAGTGAATTCTCTTCTTCCTTGTGTCATTTATTTGGGTTTTCTGATCTGCATGTGATTATTAGATTAAAACAAGTCTAGATGTGTATATCTTTTGGTGTCATGATGGTTCAATAGTACATATATGGGAAAAGATTGGTTTGAACATTCTATTTTGGTGCCTCACCTCCTTAGAATTGATTAGGTAGATTTTTTTCTTACATCTCCTTCTCCCTTTTCCTCTCCAAGAGTAGTTAGGTGCATCCTGATAGCAAAGGAAGTTGACCTTCTCTAGAGATTTGACCTCATAGTGCAAGTCCCACTCTTGGAGGTCATTTCCATGTTACACAAGGTCACTTGAGGGTCATACCTCAAGAAAGGGTGCAAACTTTTGTGACAACAACTTTTGGCACGCCCAATGGGACATAGATTTCAGCCTCATAAGTCTATCGATTAGCTAGTTGCAATCTTATTCACTAAGAATTAGGGTGTTTTTCTTAGTAACATCAGCCTTTGGAAGCATTTAGCTAACACCATGGCAACTCTAGTGCAAATTTAATGGTTTCAAATAAACCCAGTGCTAGTATGTAAAAATCATTCTTGATCTTTTTGTGATTTTCAATTTTTTGTATAAAATTGTAGTTTTTATGAAACTCTAACCATGGACCCATTTCATAGAAATAGCTACTATTTTCCCCCATATCATGAAAATACTATTCCTTATCCCTCATATCACTAATCCCAATCCCAACCCCAAACTTTTTATAGTCCTTCTACTCAAAATTATTACTCCCCTCCCACCCCTATTCCCCCAGTCCCAACATCCCCACATGAAGAGCTTAAAGAGATGATGTTGGAATTCCAATGATAGATGGACTACCTACAATCAGGATTCTAGGAGAGGAGTGAGATTATGGATGCACAGATTAGGAAAATGGATGAAAGCCATGAGCAAGTGCTAGACCTTGATAGGTAGCTTGATAAGCTTGCAAGGCAACTAGAGATTGAAAGACAATAAGAGGAGATGGCATAATAGGCCTATCTCCAACAAGAAGAAGAAGAGAGGAAGAGACAGAGACATTTTGAGGAGAATATTGCAAGGCAAGTTGCTACAACATGAGAAGAGGAAATGAGGCTCCAATTAGCTCATTTTCAAACCAAAGAATCAAAGGTAGCCCCTTCTCCAAAATATGTCATTCTAAGATTTAAGAAGCCCCCTCCATTACAAGAGCTTGTTGTTGTAACTTCTCCACTCCATGTGCAAGAAAACTAGTTGGGTTATGAGCTTTCCACACCTATCACCATTTCACTCTTTAAGGGTGGATTGTTTGTATGGACTCTTGATGCCCAAACATGGAATTTTGGGAGAGTGAAATGAAGCAAGCAGAACCCAAAAAGATACCATGGGAGGAGTTACAACCTACTAAAGAATACAAAGAGGTAGCTATTGAGAAGAAGGAAGAGGATCCAATCCTCTTATTTGAAGAGCTTCCCTCCTTTTTTGAGGAAGAAGAGAACAATGAGGTTGTTCCCTTTCTTGAGGAACAAAATTTGGCTTTTGAGCATAGAATGGAACCTAAGGGCTTGCTGCAAAAAGAAGAAAAGCCAGACCATGCGTTGCAGTAGGAGGTCTCCCATGATATGAAAGAGGAAGTGTTTCCTTTATTGCCCCAAGTTCAAGAGGTATCAGTTGCTGCTCACGAACCACCACACACTCCAAAGGAAGAAACCTTGTTGCAACAGCTACAATCACAACAAAGGCAATTTGAGGTAGAGCTTTTAAGGAGACTTGAGGTAGAATTTTCAAAGAGGCTAGAAGCCCAAGAACAAGATAATTAAGAAATTATTGTGAGGGAGTTGGTTGCACAAAAGGAACGGTGTGAGAAGGAGCTACAAGAGAGGCTAATGAGCATGATGAATGCTATATCAAAGGTAGAAGAAATACAACCACCCTTCTCTCCCAAATCACAAGAGCATATATGATGTAGGAGGTGCAGCCCCTTGTTTGCAAGGATTTAGATGGGCTTGAAGAGGAATACATGTTGCAATTGCAACATGAAGAACACACACTACTAGCCATACCATCAGAGCCAACCCTTGTTGGCCAAGAGGATACAACTATTGTAGAGCACAATTGTGAGGTCAAGACTAATTTCTTAGACCTGAAGCCATCAAGAGGATGCCCCATGAGGGATCTAGCTCTACAACAATGTAAATTGCCACTGGTCATGCCCATTCCAAAGTATGAGAAATATTTTCACAAGGAGGAGTAAATCTATTTTGCTCAGTATCCAGGTTTCCCAGTGTTGGAGAGTAGCTTCTTTTTTTTCAACATTGGGAAGGTGGTATTCCATGCAGCAGTATTTTTGTCATCCTTTCTGGTCTTTTCAACTACCTTCATGCATGGAAAAAAAAATTAGCTTGTGAGAAAGGGCAGCTACTTCAACAAGCCAATCACTGGCTTTGTTTGATTTTTTTCATTGTAAATAGCTTGTACATAATAGAGTAGTTTTTTTTTTTTAGTTCTTTCCTATTTTCCAAGAAGTGTACAAGCACATTTGCTCCTTTCTCTAGAGTTGTTCTAAGCTTTCTGGAGCTCCACATAGATTTTTATTTTTGCTAGTTGCAAATTTTTTGCTAGTCGCGGGTGGGTAACACGTCAATTCTTGGTAGTGACTCTATGCCCAATGGATTTCTTAAGGTCATTGGTCTATGCTTAGTAGTTAAGCATCCCCTCTGAGTCACTTGGCCATTTTTTTCCCCTCATTCAACCCATCATCAATAACCAATCTCAGAGATCTTCAATGGGTTGGATCCTTTAATGTGGGTTAACATGCTTTTTAGTTGGGTTAACATCTCATGTTAACACAGTTTCTTCATATGTTGAGTTGGCTTGGTTTCTTCATGTGTCGAGCTAGTTCAGCTTGTTTATGTGCTAAGTTAGCTCATTTTTCCTTCATGTGTCAAGTTGCAAGTTAATGTGCATTTTTTGCCAAGGTTAACACGTGTGTTAACCATTTTTGACATTTCAAAGAATGACTTTGCTACTCTTTCCAAAATCATGAAATTACTACTGTCTCTTCAACCAAAAATTTAAGAGATGTGGCAACCAATAGTTGCATGCCACATGGCAAATCCTTCTTATGATGGGTTTCTTTTAATTAGATGGTGGTTGTATTTTCACATTGCTGCCTTTTGCTCTTGCAAAGATACAATGGTGGTTAGATCTTGGGGCATCTTTGGTATATTATGAGTGTATCTTAGCTGTATGTGGTTATGAAGGAAGATCTTGATATACGATTGTGTTTTATTCATTGGTTGAGGATATTTTTGTAGTATTTAACCTATCCATATTGAAAAGAGATATATATCAATGGTTCACATCTTTTATGGGAAAATCAAATTTATTCCATGTAGTTAATTCTGTAATTTTCACAACGAGTTAACTTGTGTGTTATCCCATCCCACATTTTCTTTGACAGCAATGCAAATTTAATTGTGGCAATTATGGCACATTGCAAGGATTATTTCTCCAGTGCTGACCAACATTTTAGGCCTTGTTTTATGGTGTTAATGTATCTCCATGCCTCTTTAATACATGTGATCAGATCTTTTGGATTTGATTTTCTTACAGCTAGATGCATTGACTTTGTTTTCTCCATGTCACTATTGCATCTAAAGTTGTTCCATGATCAAATTTCTTCTAGATTTATAGAATTGTCCTCCACAATCCTAAATGGTAGTTGTTGAGTTTGGTTTAGGGTAGAAAATATCTTATTTATGCCTAATCTATAAAGGTAGATTTTGTAAAAAAATTTAGTGGTCAGACCCTCTCTATTTCTCTAGAGTTTCTCTAGCTTACCACTATAAATCCCCTTTGCCTCTGAACTCTATGACATTCTACCTTATCTCCTTTAGCCATTGATGTACTATGCAAGAACTATTTTCCTCTCATTGGTGTGTTGTGGATTTGCAATCTTGCATGAATGTATCTCTTTTTGGCCTATGAATGATATATAAGTGAATTCTCTTCTTCCTTGTGTCATTTATTTGGGTTTTCTTATTTGCATGTGATTGTTAGATTAAAACAAGTTTGGATGTGTATATCTTTTGGTGTCATGATGGTTCAATAGTGCATATATGGGCAAAGATTGGTTTGAACATTCTATTTTGGTGCATCACCTCCTTAGAATTGATTAGATAGATTTTGTTTCTTGCATCTCCTTCTCCCTCTTCCTCTCCAAGAGTAGTTACATGCATCTTGATAGCAAAGGAAGCTAGCTTTCTCTGAAGATTTGACATTAGAGTGCAAGTCCCACACTTGGAGGTCATTTCCATGTTACACAAGGTTGCTTGAGGGTCATACCTCAAGCAAGGGTGCAAACTTTTGTGACAATGGCTTATTCTACTGCTATTTGTTAGCATCATTGAACTCCTAAAAAGAATACTTATTCATTAAGTTTACATTATGTTGATGACATACATATATGTATAAGATAATAAATAACTAATATTCTTGCATACCTTGGTTGTTGATAGAGAAAGCTCTTGTAAACATGTTTATTTTGTTGTTCTTATGGTTGTCTATGGATTGTTTTTTTATTTTTGAGTATCTTTCAAATGAGAAATGTGGTTGAATGTGCAAGCCCTTTAATGATTTAACTCTAGCTATTACTTTGAATGTCAAACCTTGCCTTTTTCTTTTACCAATGTCAATTGTTTCTTTCTATAGTGTAAGACCCTAGGATATGTGGATAGTAAAAGCCCATTCTATTGTTACTAGGATTTGCCTTTGTGTTCCCAGTGGCAAAGGAACTATTGGTATGAGTTTTGGATCATCTATGTTCCAAGGTGGACCATTGTAATTATCAACCCTTGTTGCAACATATAATGAAAGGTCTAGGGGTTTTGAATCTAGGATATAAATAATATTAGTTATTTCACCTAGTGCTCCATTTACAAGGTCTGCTTCTGCCCATATATTTGTTGTCAACATGGTGTGTTTCCCTTTACATATGATAATTTAATTTTTCATTCATTCATATATAGCTACATATTCTTTTTTATTTGTAGTGCTTGCTTCTATATTTATTGCAATCAGAACATTTAAGAGTTTCAACATTTTTTTATTGTGTAGTTTGACAATATTATTTGTAGAAAATAGATGTATTGACTTATCAAATGAGTCATTTTAATTAGGTAGAATGTTCTTATTTGTGTGTTATAGGATCTTCCAATCTTCTTTTATCTCTTTTTGATAAAGGTTGCTCCCCTTAATACCATAAACTCATAATAGAAATAAAGAAACAATAGCAAATGTGAGAACAAAATATGGACTTGTTATTTGTGCCACAATGTGGAATTACAAAATGCATAAGTACAACAAGCTAACCCACATGGGTACCTTCATTACAGTAATCTCCAAGACTAAGTTGTGAACTACCACCAAGAGCTATCATAGACAATGTTTGGGTCTTTCTTAAATGGGCAATTTTATGCTGTCCAAGAAGGCTCTAGACATTGAAACTTAATACCTAGGGCTAACAAACCCTAACAATACATATAGAGTTGGCCAAATACATCTTTAACAATTATTTTAGATATTTCAAGTAGCCCAACATCGAAAGGCCATAACTCTCAAACCATTTCTCTAATTGGCTATTATAACTACTTTTTAGAAATGTTAGCTCCTAATCTACAGGCTCAAATTGTGATAGCGCCCTTCCATCAAGTTTTTAGATGTCATCTAGGCACTCTAAGGCTTCCAACAGTGAGCTTGAAGATTTTTCTGCAAATATTTCCACCAAAAATCCATAATAAATTCTTTGATACTTATGCTTGAGCAATGAGATTTTTATGGTAAGATTACAACTCTAAAATTAACCTTCCTATAGAAAATGAGAACATTTCAAGCTCATGTGAAAAACTTACTAAAAATAGCAAGTTCCCATAAATAGTAACCACCCTATCTAATAGTCCTTATTAAAATAGAAAAGACTAAAAATGAAATATTTTTGGGCGATGCAAGATTGCTCTTACACCTAGGATGCTCCTACATTAGACACCTTGCGTAACTAGAAAAGTGACTTCGTCATGTCAGATGTTGAGAGGAAAACCAAGATGGTGAACCTCCTCACTTGCTAGGCATGATGAATCCTCTACTAGCCTCCCTTTCCATTTGACCAGATATTCCTCATAAGTTTTGTTCCTTATATTTTTATCAATGTGACTATCCAATATCTACCCAATCTCCTTTGTAGTCAAACTAGCTACTGGAATAATCTATTGTGCTTCTACAACTTCTTCTCTATCACCTCCTTCATAATACTCTATCAAGTCTAAAATGTTAAATACTAGTGAAATATTCAATTCAGCAGGCAACTCCACTTCGTAAGCATTTTCATAATCATGCATTTTCACTATTTTTACCCACTGGAAAATGCTCCTTCCTAAAATGAACCATGACTTTATATCCAATTTAAAATTATTTATACCTCCTTTTCACATCAGCCTTAGCCTTATATTGTGTATTCATATTTATAATGTGCTTCATCACCTCCTCATGGATGTTCTTCAAATGTTCAGCAAAATCTTCTACTTCAGCACTACTTATCTCTCCTTTATCTACCTCAATTTGGAAGCATTTTTGGGACTACTCTCATATATAGTATGGAATGGTCATTTACTAGTACTCCTATTGACAAAATTATTATATGAAAATTTTGCCTATGGTAAGATCAAATCCCATCCTTTTGGCTTGTCTCCAACTAAACATCTTAGCAAGTTTCCCAAACTGTAATTCACAACTTCTATCTATCCATCAGCTTGTGGATGATGTGATGAGCTAAAATTTAAATCTATTTCAACTTCTTCTATAATGTATGCTAGAAATACCCAAAAAAATTGGTATCTAATTCTGAAACTATACTCTTTGGCAGACAATGTAGTCTCACTACTTCTCTAAAAAATAACTCTGCCACATGAACAACATTGCTACTCTTCTTACAAGTAATAAAATGTGTCATCTTTGAAAACCTATCAACCACCACAAAAAATATAATCATGCCGATGTTGTGTTCTCGATAATCAAAGAACAAAATCCATGCTAACATCCACCCATGGATTCTCTAGTATAGGTAATGGTTGATACAACCCTGTATTGTACTTTACTCCTTTTGCCATCTAACATACTCTGCAACTCTGAACAAACTTCTTTACATCTTGCTACAATTGTACCCAGTAATAATTCTCAGCAACCAAAGCTATGGTTTTATCTTGGCCAAAATGTCTAACCAATCCTCCACTATGCTTCTCCTTGATGAGATTTTCTCTCATTGAACTTTTGCAAATGCACAAATGGCTTCCTTTGAACAACATACTATCCTAGATAATGAAATCTGCCCACTTTTTCATGTCAAGTGTAATAGCATCTGTAAAAGCCTTCCACACTTAAACAAGATTAGGATCATTTGGATACAAAGTACTTAGTTCCTTGAACCCAACAACCTCTATCTACATTTCTATCAACAAAAGTTGTCTTCTACTAAGAGCATCTACAACTCTATTAGACTTTCCACTCCTATGTCTCAAAAAAAATGTATAACTCTACAAAACTCAACCCACTTCAAATGACTTTGGTTTAATTTCTATTGAATATTTAAATATTACAAGGTTTGATGATCAGTATACAAAACAAACTCCTTAGGAAGAAGATAGTGTCTCCACTTCTTCAATGCTTGAACTATAGCATAAAACTCCTAATCATAAATAAAATATTTTCTTTTTGTGTCAATCAACTTCTTACTAAAATAAGCAATAGGTCTACCTCCTTAGTTCATAATAGCTCCTATTGTAGTACTACTAAGATCACAGTCCAATTGAAACACCTTGTTAAAATTTGAGAGTGCTAAAATAGGTTGTTCATTAACTTTCTATTTCAATAGATTAAAACTCTCATCTACTCCTACAGTCCACTTAAATTCTTTCCTACCCCTCTCATTGTTTCAATCAAAGGTCCACAAATACTACTAAAACCTCTTATGAACTTTATGTAAAAACTAGCCAATCCATGAAAAGATCTTACCTCTATTGTGCATCTAGGAGTAGGACATTCAAGGATAGCCTTCACTTTCTTTGGGTCTATTTTCAAACCTTCTACTAATACTATAAATCCTAGGTAAACTAACTCTTTCTTTACAAAACTAGACTTCTTTAGGTTTATCAACAAAATTTCTTCCCTTAACTTATCAAACACCTTGTGAATATGAATCAAATGCTCCTCCAATGTCTTACTAAAGGTCAATATATCATCTAGGTAAACAATTACAAACTTACCCAAAAACTCTTTTAGTACCTCATTCATGAGCCGCATGAAAGTGCTCAATGCATTGGTTAGCCAAAAGGCATGACTAACCACTCATATAATTCTTCTTTTGTCTTGAAAGTAGTCTTCCACTCATCACTTTCTCTAATATGAATCTGATGGTAACCTCTCTTCTAATGTATCTTTGTGAAATACTGAGCTCCACTCAAACAATCCATAATATCATCCATCCTCGGTAATAGAAATCTGTATTTGATCATGATCTTGTTGATAACACAAAAATCTATGCACATCCTCCACTTTCCATTCTTCTTTGGTGCTAATATGGCTAGTATAGCATATGGACTTACACTCTCTTGAATCAAACCCTTTTGGAACAACTCATGAACTTGCACGTTCAACTCTTCACTTTCTATTAGTGTCATTCTATACACTACCTTGTTTGGAAAACTAGCTTCTAGAACGAAATCCATTTGGTGATTGATCTTCCTTATTGAGAGTAATCCATCAAGTACATTATCTAATACAATATTAGAAAATTCTCCCAACATATCTACAACTTCTACAGGTACCTTCTCTACTTCTTCTTTACTATCTTTTGGAATTATAGAAAAGCAAATATGCTCACACTTCATGCCTTTGAAAAACTATTTTCCATAAACAAAACATATTTTGGCAGCACTACATACATTTTCTTTTTTCTCCTTCAATGGCTTCAACTTATGTTTCACTTCATCCTTTCTCAGAGTGTAGGTATTTTCTCACCCATCATGTACAACATTCATGTCAAACTACCATAGCCTACACAACAACATATGACATATGCCCATAAGTATGATATCACAAAGCACCTCATCCTAGTAGCTTCCAATCTTGAATTTCATTGAGCACTACTCATTGACCATGACCTTGTGGTCATCTTGCACCCAAGCAATACAGTATGGATGCGGGTGTTTTTATCTATTCAGCTTCAACTTTGTGACCATCATTTTAGACACCAAATTTTTAGTATGTCCACCATCAATGATCACATCACAATACTTCACTTCACATCTGCATCTTGTATGAAACAAGTTCCTTCTTTGATCAGGTTCATTCTCACCACTCAGCAAGACTCTTCTATTAACTAGGACTTATCCTCTTTCAGCATCTTTAGAATGTGAGGATCTGGAATCTTCTTCAATATGTGCAACTCTAGCCTAGCCTTCTATTCTTTGATCTATCCTTCCTTGGCAGTGGGAACATTCAAATGTTATATGCCCTTCTTCTTCACAGTGAAAACATTTTTCATAGAAGCCTCCTCTTCCATATCCTTGTCTTCTTCCTCTTCCTCTCTGATCTCTACTATTTTAGATTATGGAAATGATTGAAATTGTTTCCTCTTTGATTCTAATTGCTATTTCTATCCTCATCCTTGTTCTTCTGATCATCATTACGGCCACCATAAGATCATTTGCCAGATCTTCCACCATGACCTCGTCCACTATTCTTTTTGTCAAACTCCTTTATCAGTTTCTTTTCAACTCTTAGGGAAAATTGGTATGCCTCCTCAATATTTTTTGTTCAAACTAGACTTATCTTATCCTAAATACTTGGCCTTAACCCATTAAGATAATGGGTGGCTTTCTCCTTATCAGCTTTTGCATAGCTAGTTCTATGAGAACTCAATAGAACTCCTCAGTATACTCTTGAAAAGATTTTCTCGCTTGCTTCAACCCTTGCATTTTCTTCAACAGATCAAGCTCATAATCCATGGAAATGAATTATCACTTCAGTTTAGCTATCATCCATTCCAATCTAGTGATTTTTTCCTTTCCCTTTCTATTTCTCTCCAACTAAACCTCCTGCCAGTAGATCTTCACATGTCCCTTTAGTTTTTCCTTTACAAACTTGACCCTATCAGAATCATCAATATCTTCATACTTAAATAACTCCTCCAGTTCATTGATCCAATCGATTAGCTCCTCTAGGTTAAGATTTCCCAAAAATGTGGGAACTTCAAACCTAGGTCTTTTTCCAATCTTGGAGATGGCCCTAAAAAGCCTCTCTTCCTTTAGATTTACAACTTCCTCTACTTTGGCATTTTCTCCTACTTCATCCTCATCCTCACTTTCATCACTTAAAAGAAGATTTATTTCCTTATTCATATGTTGTTCCAATGGTTTCATTTTCTTTGGAGGGCTCTAAAATCCTTAGTTGTAACACCTAAAACTCTTATGTCATGCTCTCTTTGTGGAGGAATTTTCATGCTTCCACTAAAACCCTAGTGCAAACTACCTCACAATCGATGATCTGTCTATAGGCTTAGCCCAAACCATGGTCTTGGTGTGAACTACCTCACAATCAATGGTCTATCTACACACTCAAGAAACATTCTGATACCACTTGATAAAGGGTGCTCCCATTAATACCATAAACTCATAATAGAAATAAAGAAACAACAACAAATATAAGAACAAAATATGGAATTCTTATTTACGCCACAAATGTAGAATTACAAAATTCATAAGTACAATAGGCTAACCCACATGAGCACCTTTACTATTATAATCTACAAGACATTATGCAACCTATCACCTAGAGCTATCCTAGACAATGTTCAGGCCTTTCTTAAATAGGCAATTTTATGCCACTCGGGAAGGTTCTAGATATTGAAACTTAATACCTAGGGCCAATAGACCCTAAGAACATATATAGAGTTAGCCAAATACATCTTTGAAAATTATTTTAGATATTTTAGGTAGCCCAACTTAAAAAGGCCATAACTCTCAGACTGTTGCTCTGATTGGCTATTATAACCACTTTTCAAAAATGCCAACTTCTAATCTACAAGCTTAAAACTATGCTAGCACCCATCCGTCAAATTTTTGGACCTCATTTAGGGACTCTAAGGCCTCCAATGGTGAGCCTAAAGATTTTCTAATAAATATTTTCATCAAAAATCTAGAATAACTTCTCTAATACTTATTCTTGAGCAATGAGATTTTTATTGTAGGCTTACAACTCTAAAATGAACCTTCCTGTAGAAAAAATAAGAACATTCTGAGATCATATGAAAAACTTACTAAAAATAGCAAGTTCCCATAAATAGTAACCACCATGTCTACTAGTCCTTATTAAAATAGAAAATATGGAAAATGAAATATTTTTGGGTGATGCAAGATTACTCTTACACCCAAGATGTTCCTAAATCACTTTTGCATTTCCTATTAGGAGTTGCCAAAATTATGCTTGTTGTTTATCACCACCTTGCTAGAAAAATTCATCCAATGTGATGTAGGAGCATCCTAGGTGTAAGAGCAATCTTGCATCACCCAAAAATATTTTATTTTTAGTCTTTTCTATTTTAATAAGTACTAGTAGACAGGGTATTTACAATTTATGAAAACATGCTATTTTTAGTAACTTTCTCATACAACCTTGGAATGCTCTCATTTTTACAAGGTTATTTTTGGAATTATAAGCCTACCATAAAAATCTCATTGCCCCAGTTTAAGTATTAAAGAAGTTATTGTAGATTTTTGGTGGAAAAAATTGCAGAAAAATCTTCAGGCTCATAGTTGGAGGTCTTAGATTGCCCAGATGAGGTCCAAAAACTTGACAGATGGGCACTTGAATAGTTTGGAGCCTATAGATCAAGATCTGGCATTTCCAAAAAGTGATTATAATAGCCAATCAGAGCACCAGTTGGAGAGTTATGGTCTTCGAAAGTTGGGCTACCAAAATTTCTAAACTAATTTGTCAAAGAAGTATTTAGCTGACTCTATATGTATATTTAGGGTTTTCCAGCCCTAGGTACTAAGTTTGAGCATCTAGAACCTTCTTGGGTGACATAAAATTCCTATTTAAGAAAGGCCTGAACATTATCTAGGACAGCTCTGGGTGGTAGTTCGTAGCTTAGTCTTGCAAATTACTAAAATGAAGGCACCCATGTAGGTTAGCATATTGTACTTGTGAATATTGTAATTTTGCATTTGTGGCATAAATAAGAAGTCCATATTTTTTTCTTCCTATTCTTGTTGTTTCTTTATTTCTATTATGGTTCATGGTATTAAGTGGAGTACCCTTCATCAAGTGGTATCAAAGCTAGAGTTCTTGAGTGTGTGGATAGATCACTAACTGCGAGGCAGTTCACACTAGGATCGTGGTTTGGTTTCAACATGCAGTTTGTACTAGGGTTTCAGCAAAAGCATGAAAATGCCTCCACAAAGAAGACATGGAAGAAGAGTTGTACCTACTACACCTGAGGGTTTTAGAGCCCTCCAAAGACAAATGCAAGCATTGGAAGAACAAATGCATAGAGGAATAAATCTTCCTATAAGAGATAAAAGTGAGGATGAGGATGAAAAAGAAGAAATTGCAGAAGGAGACATTGTTCTAAACCCAAAGGAAGAGAGGTTTTTTAGGGCCATCTCCAAGACTAGATAAAAACCTAGGGTTGAAGTTCCCACATTTTTGGGAAATATTAACCTAGAGGAGTTGATCTATTGGATCAATGAATTAGAAGAGTGCTTTGAGTATGAAGATATTGATGATCCTAATAGTGTCAAGTTTTCTAAGGCAAAACTAAAGGGACATGTGAAGATCTGGTGGTAGGAGGTTCAGTTGGAGAGAAATAGAAAGGAAAAGGACAAAATCACCAAATGGAAATGGATGATAGCTAAATTGAAGAGATAGTTCATTCCTATGGATTATGAGCTTAAATTTTTGAATAAAATGAAAGGGTTGAAGCAAGTAGAAAAATCTATTCCAGAGTGTACCAAAGAGTTCTAGTGAGTTCTCATTAGAACTTTCCATCTAGAGGAGGCATACTAGTTATCCCTAAGAGTTGAATAAAAACTAAGTAAGAAGTTTGACAGCAAGAATAGTGGAGGAGGTCAAAGTGGAAGATTTTGTAGATGATTTTATGGAGGCTATAATGATGATCAAAAGAACAAGGATGAGGTTGGAAGTAGTAGTCAAAACCAGAGGCAAAAAAATTCCAATCATTTCCATGATTAGAGTAATAGAGATCAGAGAAGAAGAGGTAGAGGACAAGGATCTAAAAGAGGTAGGTTCCATGGAAAAAAATTTCAGTGGGGAGAAGAAGGGCATATAGCATTTGAATGTTCCCAGTGCTAAGGAAGGATAGATCAAAGAGCAAAAGGTCAGTCCAGAGTTACACATGTTGATGAAGATGCTAGGTTCTCACATTCTAAAGATGTTGAAAGAGGAGAATTCCTAGTTAATAGGAGAGTCCTACTGAATGCTGAGAATGAACTTGATCAAAAAAGGAGCTTATTCCACACAAGGTGCAGATGTGAAGATAAGTGTTGTGATGTGATCATTGATGGTATAAGTACTAACAATCTAGTGTTAGAAACAAGTCACAAAGTTGAATCTGAAGAGAAAAAAACAACTACATCCATATTGTATTTCTTGGTTGCAACATGACCACAAGATCAAGGTCAATGAGTAGTGCTCAATTAAGTTCAAGATTAGAAGCTACCAAGATGAGGTACTATGTGATATTATACCTATGGACATATGTCATATGTTGGTAGGTAGGTTGTGGTAGTTTGATAGACATGTTTAACATGATGGGCGAGCAAATACATACACTAACCAAGGACGGAGTTGTTAGTTTGTGGTGATTAATCAAGAAAGTATTGTACATACTTCATAAATTCTTAGAGGCTCAAGGCATCACCCAACAAAAAAAAATTGGGCTACTATTTTCCAATGGCATAAAATTTTGGCCTACTATTTGTCATTTGCCAATGGCACAAAATTTTGGGCTACTATTCACCAATTGGTTATTGTTTATATTCGCCAATGTATGGTCAACATGTTGTAACTAATTTTAACCCTAAAGTGGGGGAAATACTTGTATAAAAGTGCTTAGGGTTAGGGATTATTTTATTTATGTGATGCAAAAATTGGTTCTTGCGGCAATATTGAGTTGTAAGTGATTACAGATTGTACTCAAGTTGTAATCACTGAATCATTATAATATTAGACATATTGTTTGGTGGATGTAGCCTAGAGATTGGGTGAATCACATTAAATCTTGGTGTCTTGTGTTCTTCTTTTTTTGATCTATTATTTTCTGGTATTGGTTATATTTACATGTAATTGCTATTTTTGTCTATGGTTGAACCCTAACAAGTGGTATCAGAGCCTAGTTATTTTTTAGTTATCCTCTATAGTAAAGTCTCATAGTTGAGTGGGAGTGATGGTAGACAAGGGTAAGCTAAGGGTTTATATGTTTAATGAGTAGAACTTTTAGTTATGGAAGATGCAAATGGAAGACTATCTTTATCAGAAGGATTTATGGAATTCTTTGGAAGGAAAAACCAAGAATTAGGGATCTATGTCAAATGATGACTAGGATCTTTTGGACAGAAAGGCACTTGGAAGTATTCAATTATGCCTAGCACCATTTGTGGTGTTTATTATTACAAAATTGAAGACAATAGAAGAGTTGATGCAAACCCTAGTGAAATTGTATGAAAAGCCCTCTGCTTCAAACAAGGTATTTCTCATGAAGCATTTATTTAATATAAATGACAGAAGGTAGATCTATTGCAGATCATTTAAATAAGTTTAATACTATTACTAGTTAGTTATTTTTTGTGGGTATCAATTTTGATGAAGAAATTAGGGCTCTCTTAATTTTGTGTTCTTTGCTTAAAAGTTAGAATGGCTTGGTAATGGTTGTGAGTAATTCTATTCCTAGATCTAGTACCCTAAAATATGATAATGTGATCAGTGTTATTTTGAGTGAAGAAACTCATAAGAAAACCTTAGGTGGATCTACATCAAGAAGTTCTTTCAATACACAAAGTTTAGGCAAAACAATTAATAGAGGAAGTAATTCCAGAAATCATGGGAAATCAATAGGAAAGTCAAAGGGGAGGAGGTCTCAATCGAGAGGACCAAATGACTACCGATCCTATGAGAAACCACGGCACAAAAAAAAAGATTGTTGGACTCAAAAGAAAAATGAAGGAGATAAACCAGATGGAGACAAGGAGGCAATTATGGTACGTAAAAAATCTAAAGAGGATGCTTTGCATTTGTCTTTAGAAAGTGTTGATGATTCATGGTTTTTAGATTTTGGTGCCTCATTTCATGCTACACCTCATAGAGGTTATTTCATCAATTATGTCCAAAGGGATTTTGGACTTGTTTATTTGGGGGATAATGAACCCTATTAGATTGTTAGAAAGGGAAAAGTTGACATTAAGTTGTAGAATGGGAATCATTGGCTACTACATGAGGTAAGACATGTTCCAAGGCTAAGTAGGACTTTAATTTTAGCAAGGCATTTTGGTGATGAGGGTTTTGTAGTTATTGTTACTGATAAAAATTGGAAGGTTTCAAAAGGTTCCCTTGTAGTAGCAAAAGGTGTGAAAGTAGGCACCTTATATCTTTGTATAGGTCATATTGCTCCTTCTACTTTAATTGTTTCAGAGAAAAATGAATGTTTCAAAATAGTTGTTGCAATTGAGCAAGGAGAACAAATAGTTGTTGTAAATTCTAATACAATACTATGGCACAACAGACTTGGGCACATGAGTGAGAAAAGTATGAAAGTACTTCATTTAAAGAAATTTTTACTAGGTCTGAAATGTGTTAATATGGATTTCTGTGAAAGTTGTGTGTATGGAAAACAAAAGAGACTGAGTTTTCTGAAGAGTGGGAAGGAAAATAAAAAGGAGAAATGAGAGCTTGTACATACTAATGTATGGGGACTAGCTTAGGTATCTTCCCTTGGTGACTCTCATTATTATGTTACCTTTATTGATAATGCAACTAGAAAAGTATGGATTTATTTCCTTAGATAGAAATCTAATATATTTCAAACTTTCAAGAAATGGAAATTCTTAGTTGAAAATGAGACTGGTAAGAAACTAAAATGTTTCAAATCTGATAATGGTGGTGATTATTGTAGTCATGAATTTAAAGATTATTGATTCACTAATGGTATTTGTAGATAGAAAACTGTTCCAAGGACTCCACAAAAAAATGGAGTGGCAGAATGCATGAATAGGACTATTATGGAGAATGTAAGGAGCATGAGGTTGCATGTTGGGTTGCCCTTACACATGTGGGTGGAGGCTATCAATACTATTATATATTTTATTAATATAAGTCCCTCTACTCCTTAGGGTTGTGGTAGTTTAGAGGAAGCACGGATTGGTAAGAAGGTGAGTTATTCTTTTCTCAAAATCTTTGGTTGTGAAGCATTTGCTCATATAGATTCTAAAAATAGAACCAAACTGGAAGCTATGTCAAAGAAAAATTTGTATTTTTTGGATATGGCATTAATGAATTTGGTTATAGGCTTTGAGATTTTGAAAATTATAAAATTGTAAGAAGAAGGGATGTCATATTCAATGAGAAAGTATTGCACAAAGATCTGTTGTAGCAGCATGAGAAGAAAGAAGATGATTATGTAATTTTGGATGATACTCCAAAAGATGATGTTCCATCCATTCCTCATGATGTGCAACAACTGCAACAACAAATACCACACACATTAGTGAATGTTAGATAGTCAACAAGGAAAATTAGACCTCTAGAAAGATTTTCTCTCTCTTTGTATTATATTTTGCTTGTTGATGCTAGTGAACTTGAATGTTATGATGAAGTTTTGTAGGTGGATACTAAGATTTAGTGGGAGTCTGCAATGAAAGAAGAAATGGACTCTTTGCTAAAAAGTAAGATATGGGATTTATGCAAATTGCCTATAAATAAATGAGCTTTATAGAATAAATGGGTTTACAAGTTAAAAGAAGAGGATGGAGGTAAGAAAAGATTTAAAGCTAGGTTAGTTGTAAAAGGATTTGCACAGAAAAAGGGCATTGATTTTGATGAGATATTTTCTCCTATTGTTAAGATGACTTCTATCCATATGGTTTTGAGTATTGTGGCCACTGAAGATTTACATTTAGAGCAGCTTGATGTTAAAATAGCCTTCCTTCATGGTGATTTGGATGAAGAGATATATATGGCTTAGCCATAGAGATTTGAGGTCAATGGTAAGGAGAACCTAGTGTGCAAATTCAAGAAAAGTTTATATGGCTTGAAGCAAGCACCTCTGCAATGGGATCTTAAATTTGATAGCTTTATACATGAGCATGGATATAGTAAGTGTCATACAAATTATTGTGCTTACTTTAAGAGTTTGGAATATGATAGCTATATTATTTTATGTCTATATGTTGATGATATACTTGTAGCTAAGTCTAACATGGATCAGAGTAAGGGTTTGAAATACCAATTAGCACATGCATTTGCTATGAAGGATTTAGGGGAAGAAAAAAAAATCCTTGATATGAAGATTTGCAAAGATAGGAAGAACAAGAAATTGATGCTATCTCAGGTTGATTACATTGAGAAGGTGTTGCAACATTTCTCTATGAAAAATGTTAAAGCTATTAACACACCTTTACCTGGTCATTTGAAGTTGACTAAGGACATGTATCCCAAGACACAAGAAGAGGAGGATAAGATGTCCAAGGTACCCTATGCTTCCACAATAGGAAGCTTGATATATGTTGTGGTATGTACAAGGCTAGATATTGCACATGTAGTGGGAGTCATTAGCAGGTATATGAGTCATCCCAAAATTGAGCATTGGAATGCAGTCAAATGGATTCTCAGATATTTGAGAGGAACATCTAATAAGCGTTTACACTTTGATGGCTCTACTATTGATTTATAGGGCTATGTTGACTCAGATTTTGTAGTGGATATTGATACTAGGCAAAGTACTAGAGGTTATGTCTTTACTATTGGTGGAGCAGCTGTGAGCTAGGTTTCTAGGTTATAGAAGGTTTATGCTTTATCCACTACAAAGGCAGAGTATGTTGCTACTATAGAGGTAGTTAAGGAGATGATATGGCTTCAGTTCTTCTTGGAAGAATTGGGACACTCTCAAAAGGATAATTATTTATTTACAGATAGTTAGAGTGTCATTCATCTTGTAAAGAATTCAAGTCTATATTAAAAGACAAAACACATATAGTTGCGGTACCATTTCATTCGATCAGTTTTGGAGGATGGACAATTAAAGTTGGACAAGATACATACAGATGACAATCTAGCAAATATGTTTATAGAGGTAGTAACAAGGGAGAACTTGAAATCCTCTTCAGCTTTAGTTGGTCTTCTAGATTAAATATAAATAAAAGAATAGCAACATCTAGGGCGGTTTGATCCAATGGGAGCCCCATGTGGTAGTAGTATTGCTACATGATTAATCTCCAAGTGGTAGATTGTTGTCTATTGTGGAGTCTAATTAGTCCCCAAGTGGGAGATTGTTAGCTTGTGGTGATTGATCAGGAAATTACTATACATACTTTATAAATTCCTTAGAAAAAAAATTTTGCTACTATTCACCATTTTCCAATGGCACAAAATTTTGGGCTACTATTTTCCAATTGGTTATTGTTTATATTTGCCAATGTATGATCGACATGTTGTAACTAGTTTTAACCCTAAAGTGGGAAAAATACTTGTATAAAAGGGCTTAGGGTTAGGGATTATTTTATTGATGTGATGCAAAAATTGGTTCTTGGGGCAGTATTGAGCTATAAGGTATTATGGATTGTAATCAAGTTTTAATCACTGGATCATAATAATATCGAACTTGTTGTTTGGTGGACATAGCCCAAGGATTAGGTGAACCACATTAAATCTCAATGACTTTGTGTTCTTTTCTATGTGATCTATTATTTTATGATATTGGATATATTTGCATGTATTTTTTATTTTTGTCTATAGTTTAATCCTAATAGAAGTGAAACATAAGTTAAAGCCATTGAAAGAAGAAAAGGTATGCAGTGCTACCAGAATATGTTTTGTTGATAGAAAAGAGTTTCTCAAAGGTATGAAGCATAAGCATGGGTGTTTTTCTATAATTCTAAAAGATGGTAAAGAAGAAATAAAGGAGGTACCTATAGAAGTTGCAGATATGTTGGGAGAGTTTTTAGATATTGTATCAGATAAAATACCTGATGGATTGTCCCCAATGAGGAAGATTAGTCACCATATGGATTTAGTTCCAAGAGCTAGTTTGCCAAACAAGATAGCACATAGAATGACACTAGAAAAAAGTGAAGAGTTGAATAGGCAAGTTCATGAGTTATTGCAGAAGAGGTTGATTCAAGAGAGTCTAACTCCATGTGTTGTACCAGTCGTATTAGCATCAAATAAGAATATAGAATGGAGGTTGTGCACAGATTCTCATGCTATAAACAAGATCACAATCAAGTATAGATTTCCATTGCTAAGGATGGATGATATTATAGACTATTTGAGTGGAGCTGAGTATTTCACAAGGATAGATCTGAAGAGTGGGTACCATTAGATTCATATCTAAGAAGGTGATGAGTGGAAGACTACTTTCAAGAAAAAAGAAGGAATCTATGAGTTGTTATTCATGCCTTTTGGGTTAACTGATCCACCAAACACTTTCATGAGACTCATGAATAAGGTACCAAGGGAATTTGTGGGTAAGTTTGTCATTGTTTACCTAAATGATATTTTTATCTTTAGTAAGACATTAGAGGAGCATTTGATTCATATTTGTAAGGTGTTTGATAAGTTGAGAGAAGAAAAGTTGTTGATAAACCTAAAGAAGTGCAGTTTTGTAAAGAAGGATGAAGAAGTGCAGTTTTGTAAAGAAGGAGTTAGTGTACCTAGGATTTGTAGTTTTAGTGGAAGTTTTGAAAATGGACCTAGAGAAAGTGAAGGCTATCCTAGAATGGCCTACTCTAAGGAATGTGACAAAGGTAAGATCTTTTCGTAGATTGGCTAGTTTTTACAAAAATTCTATAAAAGGTTTTAGCAGTATCTATGGACCCTTGATTGAAACAATGAGAGAGGATAGGAAAGATTTTAAGTGGATTGTAGGAGAAGATAAGAGTTTTAATCTATTGAAATAGAAAGTTACTGAGCAACCTATTTTAGCACTTCCAAATTTTAACAAGGTGTTCAAAGTAGACTACGATGCTAATGGTACTACAATAGGAGCAATTATGAGCCAAGAAAGTATACTTGTTGCTTATTTTAGTGAGAAGTTGATTTATGCAAAAAGAAAATATTTTGTTTATGATCAAGAACTTCATGTGATATTTCAAGCATTGAAGCAGTGGAGACACTATCTTCTTTCTAAGGAGTTTGTTATGTATATTGATCATCAAGATTTGCAATATTTGAATAGTTAAGGAAAATTAAACCAAAGGTATTTGAAGTGGGTTGAGTTTTTGTAGAGTTATACATTGGTTTTGAAATAAATAATTTGGAAGTCTAACAAAGTTGTAGATGCTCTTAGTAGAAGAAAACTTTTGCTAACAAAAATGTAGATAGAGATGGTTGGGTTCAAGGAACTGAGTACTTTGTATCTAGATGATCCTAATTTTGGTGAAGCACGGAAAGCTTGTACAAAACTTATTACACTTAACGGGACAAAGTGGTTGGATTTCATGATCTAGGAGAGTATGTTGTTCAAAGGAAGCCATTTGTGCATTCCAAGAAGTTCAATGAGAGAGAATCTCATCAAGGAGAAGCATAGTGGAGGATTGGTTGGACATTTTGGTAGAGATAAGACCATTAATTTAGTTTTTGAGAGTTATTACTAACCATAGTTGTGGCAAGATGTGAAGAAGTTTGTACAAGGTTGCAAAGTATGTCAGATGGTGAAAGGATTGAAGAAGAATACAGGGTTGTATTAGCCATTACCTATACCAGAGAAGCCATGGGAGGATGTCAGCATGGATTTTGTTCTTGGATTATCGAGGACTTAGTAAGGGCATGATTCTATTTTTTTGGTGGTTGACAAGTTTACAAAGATGGCACATTTTATTCCTTGCAAAAAGACTAGTGATGTTGTTTAACTAGGAGAATTGTTTTCTAAAGAAGTGGTGAGGCTACATGGTCTACCAAAGAGTATAGTTTCAGATTGAGATACCAAATTTGTTGGGTATTTTTAGCATACATTATGGAAGAAGTTGAAGATAGATTTGAAGTTCAGCTCATCACATCATCCATAAACTAATGGACCAACAGAAGTTGTGAATCGCAGTTTGGGAAACTTGCTGAGATGTTTGGTTGGAGACAAGCCAAAAGGATGGGATATGATTTTACCATAGGTACAATTTTCATATAATGATTTTTTCAATAGGAGTACTAGAAAATCACTATTCTAGATTGTATATGGTAGTAATTGTATAAATGCTTCTAAATTCAGGTAGTTGGATAAAGGAGAGATAAGTAGTGTTGAAGTGGGAGAATTTGTTGAACATTTGAAGAACATCCATGAGGAGGTGAGGAAACACATTATAAGGATGAATACACAATATAAGGCTAAGGTAGATGTGAAAAGGAGGTGCAAGGAATTTCAAATTGGATATCAAGTCATGGTTCGTTTGAGAAAGGAGCATTTTCTAGTGGGTACATATAATAAGCTAAAGATGAAGAAGTTTGGATTGTGCAAGATAATGAAAAGGCATGATTCTAAAAATGCTTATGAAGTGGAGTTGCCTACTGAATTGAATATTTCACCAATCTTTAACATTTTAGATTTGATAGAATATTATGAAGGAGGTGATGGAGATGAAGTTTCAAAAGTGCAATGGAGTATACCAACAGCTAGTTCAGCTACAAATGAGATTGAGGACATACTAGACATTCATGTTGAGAAAAGTACAAGGAACATAACTTATGAGGAATATCTAGTCAAATGGAAAGGGAGGCCAATGGAGGATTCATCATGGCTAGCAAGGGAGGAGGTTAATTGTCTTAATTTTCCTTTGAACACCTGAGATGTGACGAATTCACTTCTCAAATTACCCTGGGTATCTAATGTAGGAGCATCCTAGGTGTAATAGCAATTTTACATCACCCCAAAATATTTAATTTTCAATCTTCTATATTTTAATAAGGACTAGTAGACAAGGTGGTATCTATCTATGGGAACTTGCTATTTTTAGTAAGTTTCTCATATGAGATCAGAATGCTCTCATTTTCTATATGAGGGTTCATTTTGGAATTATAAACCTACCATAAAAATGTCATTTCTCTAGCTTAAATATCAAAGAAGTTATTGTGGATTTTCAATAGAAAAAATTGTAGAAAAATCTTCAAGCTCACTATTGGAGGCCTTAGAGTGCCCAGATAAGGTCTGAAAATTGGACGAATGGGCGCTTGCACAATTCTAAGCATGTAGATTAGGATCTAGCATTTTCAAAAAGTGGTTATAATAGCCAATCAAAGTAATAGTTAAAGAGTTATGGCCTTTAGAAGTTGGGCTACCAAAATTTCTAAAATGATTTATCAAAGATGTATTTAGCTAACTATATATGTATTGTTAGGGTCTACTCTAGGTATTAATTTTGAGCACCTAGAACCTTCCTAGGCTGTATAAAATTTCCTATTTAAGAAAGGCCCAAACATTGTCTAGGATAGCTTTGGGTGGTAGTTTGTAGCTTAGTCTTTCAGATTAGTGTAATGAAGATGCCCATGTGGGTTAGAATATTGTACTTGTAATTTCTATAGTTTTGTATTGGTGATGCAAATAAGATGTCCATATTTTGTTCTTGTAATTCGTATTGTTTCTTTGTTTAAGTTATGGTTTATGGTATTAAGGGGAGCAGCCTTTATCATAATGTGATAATTGTTTTGAATTGTTGTCATAATGTTCTAGAACTAGTAAATTTGAACTCAATTTTTGACCAATTTTGGTCAAAATTTCCACCCGAGTTGGTCAAAATTTTGACCAAGATGTTCATCAAAGTTTTTCTCATCAAAATTTTGACCAATACATTTGTCAAAAAAATTTAATTTTTGATGGTCCTGATTTGTCAATGTTGGTCAAAATTTCAACTAATCCATTCATCAAAAAACAATTGATTGGTTAAAATTTCGACCAATCCATTCATCAAAAAAAAAATTGATTGGTGGAAATTTTGACCAATTCTTGGTAGAAAACTAGCAGCCATTGGTCAAAATTTCCACCAATATTGGTCAAAAAAATTTAGCATTAGTGGAAATTTCCACCAATGGTTGGTTGAAAAAAAATTTAGTTGGTGGAAATTTTGCCCATGCTTGGTAGAAAACTAACAAGCATTGGTCAAAATTTCCACCAATGTTTGGTCGAAAAGAATTTTTATGTTGTATCAAGCAGTTGCTTCTTATCCAAGCCATTTAATTTGCAACCTTTTAAATCTCTACAAAGATAAATTTGGAGCAGAAAAAAATTTCTTTTCAAAGGTGTCCTCTGATTATAAAGCATCCATTCCATTATTTGTTCAACGAACAAGACATAACTAGTTCAAAAAATAATGGAATGGACACTTTACAATCAGAAGACACCTTTGAGAAGAAAAACTCTCCTACTCCAACTTTATCTTTGTAGAGATTTAAAAGGTTACAAATTAAATGGCTTGGATAAGAAACAATTTCTTGATACAGCATGGTACAAAGAAGAAAAGTGTGTCTTTAATATTGGAACCATCTCATGGAGAATTTGACATTTGTAAGGATATGTATGTATTTTTGAAAAATGAATACTAAGACACTTCAAGATTCCACAATCCATAATGTTACAGAGAAATCACAATAACTAATGATAAGAGAATCAAAATACAAAAACCACATTTTCTAGTCCATTAGCAAGACCTAACTTTGAGATAACCATGGTCTATTATCTCTGTATTTAGATTTCATTCACACTCATTTGAAGTTTTTATTAGCAGTTTTCCTAAGATAGATGGTTTAGTCCTTTTAAGAATTGATTAAGAGGTAATAAAAGGGTATTTCAACCACTATAGATTGCTCCTTGGCTGCAGTTTTATTAGCAAAATATTTACTTTCAAATGTACAATGATAAAAGTGCAGCAATAAAGCAAAGTCATGGTAGACATCAAATCTATTATATATGTTTAAGTTGTGATTGTCCTGGTAGACATGCATGCAAAATTAACAATATCATATTTCCACAATCCATTTGTAATGCAAGTTCATTTTGGATTTGATTGTGTGTGTTTTTTAGCATTATTATTTCAGATCACTCTCTGTAATCCATCATCAACCAAATGTCAAATTGTAGGTAAGGCATGTGAACTATTTTATAGAATGACTCAAAGAAGCTAAGAATATTGAAATACTTACAAGGGTGTGAGGCACTTCATATTTGTTGATTGCACAATAAGGTATGGAACTCCATATTTTTCCAAGTATGAAACTTGTATCTATACAATATAAATTGGAACCACAAATAAGGTCAATTCAACATGACTAAATAATTTTTAAATAATGTACAGGTTGTACAACACAAACTCTCAAAGTTATCTTCCCATGTAAAAACTCAGACTCTGAAAGTCATCTTCCCATGTAAAAACTTAGATACTCAAGGACTGCAAAATATATGATCATTTGATATCAAATTGGCTTTTTAACAAAGAAAGAAAGAAGAAATTGTAAAAATAGTAGTAATGACCAAATCTCAATTTGTATTCATAATTTAGCCCACATTTCTTTATATAGGGTAAGGCCTGCACAATTATGTAGTGCCATGATAGCAGTCATATATCATCCTTCAACACCAAAAGCAATGTCATAGTTCCCACCAAATAAATATGCTCACAAGCGACAACCCAAACCCCAGATTCTGATCCAGTAGTAGTACATTCCCTTGTGCAATAGTCATGGTTAGCAAATAATCAATGCTTTGAACATAATTTGATAGATACCATCCCTGGCATGTATGCTTTTGACATAATGATGTAATTGTAGACACCTAAAAACCTTTAGAAAATAAAGTATTTTTATTTTCTAAAAAATTCCTGATGACATCATCATTTATTAATTAATTAATTATTTAATTAGTTAATTTATTTTTATGCCATTAAATCCCTTTATCTTAATTTAAAATATTTAATTAAAAAATCCCTCCCAAAAATGTTTAAATCTTATTTAAACATTATTTCCTTATTTATTAATTATTTAATTAATAAATTGACCAAAAATCCCAAAATAGATAAAAAATTTTTTTTTTTCCCAAAACTTGGCCAATTTCCTTAAGACCACTAACCTCTTCCAAAATCTTCTAATCCTTCTTTAATTTTGATTAAAGGCTAATCCCATCATTTGCTACCCCTAATCCCAACTCAAAATATTTAATTAAGATTAAATATTAATCCTCATGTTTATTAAAAAAGTTTTAATAAATATCTCCTCAACCCAAACCCTTGAAATAAATAAAACTTTATTTATTTTCTAAAAATCTAATTTATCCTCATCCTAAGAAGTTCTAGACTCTTCTAGAAAGTCTTCATCCTCATCCTAGGAAATTCTAGACTATTCTAGAAAGTCTTTATCCTCATCCAAAGCTTATACTCTTCTAGAAGATGTCTTTAAACCTAATCCTAATCCCCTCCTAACCTTGTCACATTCCCTAAACATGGGTTAAGAATTACTAACCCAAGCCAAAGTTAACAAATATCTCCTCCTTCACCCACCCTCATTAAATGCCATCCACTTGCCTATCCCTAAGCTAATCCTAAACCATCCTAATCCATCCTATAATCATTTGCACAAGCCTAAGCAAGCTTAAAACCCTCCTAATCAAGCCCAAGTCGAAATTGCTCTCATCTCCCTCAAAATATCTCAACCATAAAACTTTATGAAGCCCACTAGGCCATAAATGACTCTTCTAAGCCCTTTTATTGTTGTTACAAACCATTATGAGGGTCTTTATGAAGATTTTATCCCTTGAGCCTCCTTTGTTGACTCATCCTTCCCCTTTCCTCCATCCTCTCACCATGTGACATGTGTCACTCCTTGATTGGTTGTAAAGAAGCACAATCCATGTGCTCTCCTCTCATGCAATCTAAGCCCTCCATGAGCTTTTTCCCATCCTTGCATCTTAGCCCTCAATCCCTCAAGCCTCTTGCCTATAAATTGGATCCTTCCCTTTTGCAAAATAACACAATCCATGAAGTAAAGTCATAATGCCATTTTAAGAAGCCATTTTACATCAAAACCATACATTCACACCCAAATTCCAACTCCATTTGAAGCCCTTTTTGAAGCATAAAGCTTGAGCATACATCCTATCTATTTAGACAAAGCTACTCAACAAGAGAGCTTCTCATTGAGAGAGCCCATTAATGGCTCATATTCTCAATTGAGAGCTCATCTTAGTCTATCTTGAATTTTATGAATTTTGTTTAGTTTGTAGAAGCTTTATTTAAATTTGGTTTCTATTAGCATACTAACATTGCTCATATACATTTTGGCACGCTCGGTGGGACCCCGCATGGGTCATCTTCATTAGCTTTTTTAGTCAAGTTTTGTATGTCATTTCCTAATTTTGGCTAATTTTGCTTATTTTTGTGATTGGTAGGATTGTATAAATTGGCTTTGTAGGTCCACATGAGCATGAAGAAAACAAAGGAACTCATAGTTTATCTCATAGTGTTTGCATATTTTTCAAGCTTATAGGTGGACAAAGCACTTGAAATTCTTCTTCCTCTTCTTGTCTATATTCTTCTTATTCCATCTACTTCTTCTTCTTCTTCTTGTGGGAGATCTTGGCCATTTTTTTTTTAAGGAAGCAAAATCATACACACTTCTTTTTAGTGCTTAAAATGAACCCCTAAATCATACTTAAATCCATAAAAAACTAAAAATTTGCAAAAAAAAAAAATAGCCTTTTAACAAGTGAAACTAAACCAATCCAATCATTTGCATCCTTGCAACATCAAGGTTTTAGATGCATTCATGCAAAGTTAGGAACACTTCATTTTTGGGAATTTAAAAAGAACTTCAAGTTTCCATTTCAAAAGGTTCAAAATCAACACTAAGTGCACACTAAAATCTAAATCAAACTCAAAGCATCAATCAAGGATAAAATGAACCTCATTTGCAAATATTTTAAAGTTCTTTTAAAAATCTCATGAAAACTAAGAGTCCTAAATGGTTGCCAAAAATTGTCCTAAAAGCTTTGTTATTTGTTCCAAACAAATGTCTTGTTGCAAAATCTTGAATGTTTCTTAGGTTTTTCAAGCATCAAAACAATCTAGGAATATCATTTTTGGGCTTAAAATATGCAAACTAGAACACAAAATCTTGAATGAAGACCAAAGTCCAAAGAGTCATTTTCACTTTTGAGTCCAAAACAATCTTGAATGATCTAAGGTTAAAACAAAGCACTTCAAAGTTCTTAAAACAACACAAAAAATCTCAATCTTGAATGCTCAAAGGAAAAAACTTGAATGTTTAATCACTTTTCTTTGAATGCATGTTGCTAAAATCACTCTTGAGTGCCATGGATTAAAATCAAGTTTTTTTTTTTTTATGAATGCATGATTAAAACAACAAATCCAATCTTGAATGCCATAGATCAAATAATCATCTTTTGGGGCATAAAAAGAATCCACATTTTTGAAATCTTCTAAGTTATAAAAACTAATAAAGACGCTTTTAGTAAGTTTGTAGTTGGACTCACCCTCTTTAATCACCCATAAATTTAACCATTGGTTGCAATCTCAGCACCATATGGGGATGGGTCTACCTAAGAGGGTGTTAAGTGCTCCACAAAGATCAAACTCCACTCACTTGGGTCTTTAGTGGTTTTTCTAAGTTAGAAAATTCCTTGAATGGACATTAATCTTGCTCACAATTCATTTGGGCATAAAAATTGGACAAATCTTGATGTGGAGGGCCTCCAGGCACGCACTTGACAAATCAAGTTTCACATATCTTTGTTTTGGGCTTAAAACAAACTCACACTCAATCTTGAATTCCTAACAATCAATGAACATTGCATGGTTTGGACGCATTTTCAATGATGCTCGCATTTCTTATGTTGACGATCTCTCGACTTTCATTATGCTGACGATGCTGTCAAATTGGAATAAACATTGTATGCCATAATCACAAGTGTCTTCAATCATAGCTTACAAAATCTAAATCATCAATTGGAATAAACGTGTGTCGTTTAAAGCCCAAGATCATGTATGTGATCTTGTTTTACACTTTTTAGGAGGCCTGCTTGGGGATTTCATCACCCCTTGGGATGACCTCAACTCCAGCATTCCGACGGAGTATAAAAATTGGGAGGTGAATCCAAAGACACTTCTCTTGGGATCAAAATTTTGTCACTCGGGCTAAGCCTCAAGGAACTTTATACCCTTGAGAAGTGAAAGAGGAGAAGTGGGTTACCACTCCTCTCGGTTGTGTGACATCTTTTTGGTTTCATCTACGGACTTGGGCCTCACGTACTTTATGTATATCGAGGAATCCCTAGCTAAACCAAATTTCATCCTTGTAGAGAGTTTCCTAGGATGTTGGTGTGTTTGATGTGCTTGCTTCAAACTTTTGTCTACTTGTTTGTTCATAGCTTTTGAATGAATGTTTTCCAACTTTGGTCAAAATCCCAAAAAAGAAAAAATCTCCCAGCTCAAGGCATACTTAGTGTAGTCACTGCCTCATCAGAAAATCATCCAAGCTCTCCCGCTGTAACCGAATCTATCTAGTTCCTTGCTTTAGAACAATCCCAAATCCAAAGTCTCTCCAAATCATCCCCCCAGCCAACTAGCAACCCAATCCAAAATCACCCAAACCTTTAAGGAATCGTTGTCACTCTGCCAGACTTTGATATCCAATCAATCCTACCAATCAGCCCAGCCTCACCAAGGTTATCCCTTTGATAGAACTTTGTCTAGGGTAATCTAACTTTGTCACTTGTTATCCCTCATCACCTTGAGTTAAAGGTTGGGATCCAGAAGTGGTCAATCTTGTGTCATGCCCATAGGATCATTAGTCTATCCTTAAGTTGACACAATCTCCACCAATCCAATGCATAGGAAAGCAAAACTCTCACTTTTTGACAGCATGCCCTTGAAGTCTTCCATCCACATGAAAGCCAAAAATCTCCAGCCAATCCTCCTTAGGTCTGTCATACAGCTTTGACTCTCCCTAGGAAATCTTTCATCAGCCAGTCCAAAATCTGAGCTTAATCCAAATCCAACCATGAGCTTCTATGTTCATCCATATGCAAGACCCCATCCCCATCAAAATCATCGTCAAAGCATGAAGTACCAATCCTATCATGATGTGTTCAGTCATATTGTCCTTGCTCCTTCCACCTCCTATTCCAATGATGATGAAAATCTTGTTGACTATGAAGGGTATCTTGAGAGCCTCAGAAACATTCCACCAACCATCCCCCAAAATCCAAGAGTTATTCCAAACTATCTAGTCATGCCATCTGATATCCTAGCTTCTCCTCCATCACCCAATCAACAAAGCTTCCAATCTTCCACCCCCATCACACTAGCTATTCTTGTCAATCCACCTCCACCTCCAACACACGAGTCTCCAAGGAATCTCCTAGAGGAAATACAAGAAAAGCCACCTCCAACAATCAATAAGCCATGTCATCTAATCCAACCATGTGAAGTAGTCAGTGATGAAGCTTCCCCATCTATAATATCACCCCCATCTCCCATAGCTATCATCCCCATACCATCCATCAAATTGCTTAAAATCCATCCACTTTCTGCAAGCATCAAATTCCCACCACCCATCGAATCACTCCAAATCCCATCCACATCTCCTCCTCCAAGCATTATCCAAATCCCATATAATGAACCTCATGCATCCACTCCCATCCATTCCTATCAAGATCTTGTCCAAAACCATGTTGAAATATCCTCTGACAGAATAGTAGATCTTGCCATCCCATTTATTCCCCTACATGATCCACTTTTACCATCCCCTCCATATCTAAATCCTACCATCTTACTTACTCCATCTCAAGATCCCTTTCCCTCAGCCCACCCAACTCAAGATCCTATCCTCCCATCTCCTCTACTTCATGATCATACATCCCCCATAATCCATGATGATAGATCCATCGAAAAAGAACTAATTATCATATCCGAAGCTCCAACTCCTTCAGCTAGTAATGGACTCACATCTTGTGTTCCAAATAATGAACATCATAGTGAAAAAAGAAATGAAAATGTATTTCTAGATGTTGGTATCCCTGCTATTCCTGCATGGTCCCAAGTCCTTCCATCTCCACCCCAAAGTTCCCATCCATCTTATTCCACATCTATTTTGGGCTCTCATCCTACTCCTTATCTCCAACCCTCCATTTTGGGTCCATATATCCCTTATCTAAATCCCACACCCTTTCCATCCATTTTGGGTCCTTACATACCTAATATGAATCCTTTATCCCCTCCATCTATTTTGGGACCTACACCTTCCCTATTTCCATCTATTTTGGGCCCATATCCTTCCTTCCCTCCATCCATTTTGGGCAATTATATCCATCCATATCCTATGTTCCAATCTATCCTTCCATCCCCTTAAATCCACCAGCTAGATCATCAAAGGCACTCACCCTTGAATCCCTTCCAACCTTTAAACCCTATCACTCCATCAATTATCCCTCCATCTCCTCCATGCTCTTGTTCCCATCCCATGGCTAATAGAATCATATTGGATGCCAAAATACAAAAGCATAAATCCAAAAATCTCTCATCATCATTGGATGCATCCTGCCAAATCCATATATTTCGCTATCACCCCACCCTTAGCTTTTGCATCTTGCACAACATCGAACCATCTTGATATCCTATCATCCTGAGCTTTTGCCTGCTTGTAACTATCTTGGTCTGTTAGCTTGTACCATATCTTGATTGGCTCACTTGTAAATATCTTGGTATGTCAGCTTGTTTAACAAAGGGTCACTTTTAGAGAAGAGATCTGGTTTGTGCAACTAAAGAGATGCATTAGTATTCAAAAGGATATGACCCTGGAAAAGACATGCCTCTTCTTCTACAAGGGAGAGGCATTTAACATTCTAGGAAGGCCATTGAACCAATCAAATCTGACTTACAACAATTTTGCTTAGTCATATTGAATATGAATATTATATCTATAAATTTGTATAAGTATCAGTTCTAATAGTAGGCAACATAGTGGGTCCTACATATAATTTCTTGCTTATGAATATGGTATTATTATGTGATCTTTTTTGAATAATATGTAAATCTTTATATGTTAACAATTTTTTTACAATCAATCATGGTAGGGATAATAGGGGAATATGAGGAGGGAGAAACTATTATGACTCATGAGGTCCTCTTCTAAGCACATATTGAATCTAAAAATTATATCTATAAATTGGTATTAGTATCAATTCTAATAATAGGTAGCATAGTGGGTCCTACATATAATTTCTTGCTTATGAATATGGTATTATTATGTTATCTTTTTTGAATAATATGTAACTATTTACAATTTTTTTGTAATCAATCATGGTAGGGATAATAGGTGAATACATGGAGGGAGAAACTGTTATGACTTATGAGGTCCTCTCCTAAGTACACCACCTCATGGTGGTGATGGATAGTCCCATGAGGCCAAGGGGGTGCAAACAGTATCCCACCATTGGACTTAGAAAGGAAGGAGACTTTGGACACCTTATTGTAGTTTCCTAGAAACTTTTCCTTGGTTGACCATTATGTTAAGGAACTCTAATCATGAGGAGGATAAGGGTAACAATGGCAGAGAGGAATAGCCATTGGATTCCTTACTAGGTACACCCTCTCATATGGATGACAAAGGGTCACATCTGCTCTTTGGCCTAGGGTCACCCTGATATGTTAAGGAACTCTAATCATGAGGAGGATAAGGATAACAATGGAAAAGGAGAACAGCCATTTGATTCCCCACTAGGTACACCCTCTAATATGGATTGCAAACTATCGCATCTACTCTTGGGCCTAGGGTCAAGGATTTTTTAAGGCACCCTAATATGCCCCTTGTTGTAGCTCTCCTATGGTTGAATTCCATCAATAAATTAAATATAATTTTATGATTAAATTATTGTCCCTACCCTTAGTATGAAAGATTCATGCTTTAAATGTCTCTAATAAGGAAAGTCTAGTTTGCAGATTATGTTTCACACTTTCAATAATTTCCTAATAGTTGTGGGATCTCAACCAAGTACATAAAATGTTACTACTATTATATTTCTTGTTCTATTTGGAACTTGTGATATGGGCCAATAATAGGGCACTTACAAAAGGGGACGTTACAAGTGGTATCAGAGCCCTTGTTGAAGCTCATAAGTTTTAGAGCTCTACATGATGCCTAATCTACTTGAGAAATTGTGTTAGCGTATGACTACAATACAAAAAAAAAAAGATTTATTGATCTAATTTTATGATAGTTGGAATGATCATTTCACCATTACAATCATAGATGTGAATCATCCTTCTAATCCTCGTCTTTATATATGTTCTTGCTTTAATGTTAAAAGATATATATAATATCCTGAAAAATGTTACCATCAGGATCTAAAGACTACAAATTTGCAAGGATTAGTTTAGAGATTCTCACATTGACAAGGATTTGGTTCAAATGGTCATTACTTGAGGACAAGCAATCTCTAGAAAGCCAGACTGTTGTGTCCCTGACATGAGTAGTACCTATATAGAAATAATTTATCAAAAAATTGTCTTATTTGCAAGACATCAGAATTTTTTGAAAATTCCAATCCAAGATATTAATGTTCAAGGTAAAATTTTCTACATCTGCATGAGTTCTTGTGTTGCAATGATAGATAGGAGCATGTTTCTCAAAGAGCATTATATTTTTTATATTATGCAAATTTCAGATAAGCTAATATACAGTGATTTATTTTCAAAAGAAGTACAATTCAGAAATATGATGACCAAATCATGAAAAACATATACTAATAAAGAGTAGTTTGTTTAGTAATTGTTTTCCAAAAGATGGCAAATTCTTAATGTTTGATTTAATCAATATTAAAAAAGACATGACTTACAGAAGAGGTATGATTTGTGTATGTGAAGAAGTGTAATAGTATTTGAAGGGATATGACCATGGAAAAGATGTGACTCTTCTACTACAAGGGAAAAGTATATGTAACAAAAGTTAGCATTCAAGGAAGATCACCAACCAATTAGATCTAAATTACAGCAATCATGCTCAGGAATATGAAATCTGAATATTATATCTATAAATTGGTATGAAGTATCAATTTTGATAACAGGTAGCATAGTGGGTCCTAATTTTATTTTCTTGCTTATGAATAAGGTATATGAATATGATATTATTACACGATTCTTTATTTGAAGAATGTGTAACTCTTTAAATGTTTTCAATAATCAATCATGGTAAGGAAAATGCGAGAATATAAGGAGGGAGAAATTGGTATGAGGTCCTCTTCTGAACATGCTGCCTCATGGTGATGGCAGGCAATCCCATGAAACCAAGGGGGTGTAAAGAGTGCCCTGCCCTTGGGCTTAGATGGGGAGGGTGCTCCAGACACCCTATTCTAGTTTCCTCAAGCCCTTGCTTTGGCTGACCACTATGTTGAGGAACTCTTATCATGAGGAGGATAAGGATGGCAATGAAAGAGGGAAGTGCCCAAGGCATTCATCTCCCGGTACACCCCCCCCCATGCATGGCAAAGAGCCACATAATGGCCAAAAGGGATAATATATGCTCTTAAGCCTAGGATAGAGGATTGTTTAAGGTACCCTAATATGCCTCTTATCCTAGCTTGCCTATAATTGAATTCCATCAATAAATAAAATATATTTTTTTGATTCAATTATGTCCCTGCCCCTAGTAGGAAAGATATATACTTTTAATGTCTCTAATAAGGAAGATCAAATTTTTGGATTATGTTCCAATGATTTCCTAACATGTTGCAAGATCTCTAGCAGGTAGACAAATGTTACTAATTCTATTATATTTCTCATTTTATTTGGAATTTGTGATTTTGGGCAAAAACTAGGACATTTACAAAAGGGGACATTACATATGACTAATCCTCATCTTGACTCATTTAAAGTTAAAAATCAACCTGTACAATGAGCACTTACTATGAAAACCAACAAATACTCAATACAATTGAATGACATGCACATCAGATAGTGTCAAAAAATTGAATATCTCCAGACCAGAGAATAATAAAATGGTATACATCTAGGCTCTACCAAAAAATGGGTTCAAGAACAATCACTAATAAAATTGGATCTTCCTTTGCATATGCAAAGGGTTGTAAAACTTTATTAGATGCCCCAAGCCAATGTTTTCATATTCATACATAATCAAACACTAATTTCTAAGATTTTAATTGACAATTCATAATCAAGATCACTAACTAATGAATCCTTCATCCTTGGCAAATGGAAATATTGCAGGCTGCAAAAAATTGCATTTAAATAAATAAATAAAAAGCATAAAGTCTCACCTTTCTAGATACCAACATCTTTGTCTCCTTGTTTTGATAGACAAGAGCAGCAGACAACACAAAATACCCTCCAGGTCTCAGTAATTGATTTAGATCTAAAAGCAACCTACCACCTGCATTAGAGAACAGCCATTAGCAAAATTGAAATAAAAATGAGAAGAAATCAGCCAGTTGTCAAAAGTGAACAAACATTAGAGACACACCATTAGCATGCCATGGAACTCTGCAATGGGTAGAATGCACAATATCAAAAGCAGCACTAGGAAAGGGAAGCCTTTTGGTTCCCATCATAGCTGATATTGCAAGAATACCTTGTTCAACAGCAAATTGAACTTGTGCTTCATGTTCATCCTTAGGTGTATGGGACATTTTTAGGACATATTTCTCAAAAAGGAAGCCTCCAAAACTGGCAACTCCATAGCCAACATCGAATATCACACAATTGTACTTACCCCAAGCAACATCTAGAATAGTTTGTATTTACCATAAATAAATGTTAGCCAATATACAAATGAACTACTTTAGTCAACAAATGAGGAGGTACAACTCTAGCTCAATAATTGATAAGATAGATGTATTAAATCTGTGTGATTATTGTATAGTTAATAAAGTAACAAAGTTGAAGATTGAGAATGTCTATTTATTGCATGGCACTAAGCTACATCCATTGTCAATACAAAATATAATTGGATTACCATGACAAAAATATTGTAACAAGTGGATCAAGAATAAGAACTATCATAATTCATAACAATAACTCCAAATTTTCATATTTCTACATCTGCAATTTATTACCTAACAAACCATTTGTGACAAACAATTTTTAAATTAACTTTTATAATAGAAAAGGACAATATATTTATAAAAGTCCTTGCCAATTCCTAGGAAAACAAATTGAGACCAACCACAAGGTTAATATTAACCATTTATGACTTCCAAACATGTTCTGAAGGAGAATGATTTTCATTTTTAAAGACATTACTGCAAAGTACATGTGGTCATACTAGTTGGCATGTTATGTCATTTTCAAGAGTGACAATGTAACTCCTAGAATCAATTACCATATTACATTAATTCTTCCTATAATAGCAATAATATATAGTTAGTTGGATAATACGTTATTCCCATTCCTACTAATGATAATCAATCACTTGAGATGATACACCTTTTCTCATCATGCCAGTTATTAGATTGATAAAAATAAGCCCACACCTCTCTTGCTTGATTCAAATGGTTAAAGATAAACATGTCTTTTAAAAACTCCTAAAGTAGATTGAATTAACCCTGATAAACAACAAGTTGATACATAGACAAAAAACTAAAACATAAATCAAAATTCTTAACCAAGGTCCTAAGCTATGATGCTCTCCACGGAGTACCCAGTACTTGGGTATATGGGTATGCATCATAGGGGTGTGGGTATCTGTACCCATGCAACCTTGGTTCAAGATATCTGAGGACTAGCAAGACCATTTTCTATTGAGTTAATAAAATTATGGAATCTTTATTTTTATTTTCTTTTCTTTATAAATTTTCTACAGGGTTTAAGTAAATATTAATATTTTTGAATACCTCATGTTTCTTAGTGTTGTCTTACGTTTATTTTATTATTACAGTACTAGAAAGTGTTTTGTTCCTTGACATTTCATCCTACTTGATGATGTTGATCCATTCCATGCATAATTTTCAAGATCAAAGGAACATCTTAAGGGAGGTTTCTCTTGGATATACCATTGATGAATATTAGGTTGGCTATGCACTAGTTAAAGCAAATCATCTTTTCTCAATCTTGTATTTGGATCAATCCAAATCTTTGCTTTTTACTACTATTTTTCCTTTCTTGTCCTTCACTTTCTAATCCTTCAACTTGCTACACCTACATCTATGATTGCATTTCTTAGTTGGGATGGCTATACTCATTATTTCAAGAACTTGTAAACTAGATTATACTCTATAACAAAATTTCTTAGATGTTTTCTTGTAATTTGGCAAACATTGTAACTGGAAGAAATTAATGTGGTTGCTCAAAATGAATAAAAAATTAATTTTAGGCTATTTGAGGAGTTTTAGTAATAATATTTACCAGTTGGTTGTAATGTTCTTTTTATGTACAAATATTTTCCATTGAAAATAAAGTGGCTCAAATTTTCACAAACAATATTTCTTTCCTTTAGGAATTTGCAATTTTTTGTATTCCATCATATTAAACTTGGAACTAGAAACATAATTCTACATTATGACCAAATACTGTAATGTAAAAATTTGATATTGAAAAGAATCACCGAGATTTCTGAACTTCCTATAAATTTTTGAAAATTATCCCTAACACTAGTGATTGAGTTTTTTAACAAGCATTAAAACTTGAGTTTTTCATAGTTTAACATAATATAATGTATCTGGATATATTTTTGTAATTGTTTAGGCCTCCAATGTTTATATGAATCTAACTATAGAATACAACTACCATATTGACTTCCATGCTACTCCAAATTTGATAGATATTGAAGGGTTTCAAAAGTAAGTGTGTCATGCAATGTACTTAACAGGCTCCCACATTTGCTGATGCTACTTGTCTCTAAGGATTAATTTAGATGGAAATAAGAATTGCATCTATTTTTCATTCAGATCATAATTGAATGCTATGTTGGGTGCTTCATATTAAAAAAATGATAGGACAACTTTTGAGTATTCAAGGTTATGATTGTGACAATTTTATTGTCATTCTTCTTTCAGGTATGCTATGACTGGTCAGTTAACTCAAAAGAGTGATGTATATAGTTTTGAGGTGGTGTTGCTTGAGCTTTTGATAGGAAGAAAACTAGTGGACCATACAATGCCCTAGGGATAGCAAAGCCTTGTTACTTGGGTTAGTGTTATATTTTGGTTCCAAGTCTCCTCTTGGATGGGAAAAATAATAATCAAAACTTTGCCTAAGCAAGAATTCATATTGTGGAGAAAATATATTTCATCTTTTCTTCTTTTATTTTCAAAAATTACAAAACACTATCAATGGCGATACATTGCAATAATTCTCCAGATAATGTATTCTAAAGTTTCTCTTCCCTACTGTAGTAAATCATTAACATACTTAATTCATCATGTTGATGGCTTGTTGAGTATAGACAGTGCTTCCATTATGTACAATTTTATTTTACTTTTACGTAGTTCGGGATAATGATATATAATATATTCTATGCTTTTGCCATGCATACAAGCAACTCTAAGGTTGAAAGAAGACAAAGTAAAGCAGTGTGTTGACCCAAAGTTGAATGGAAAATATCCGACCAAGGTTGTTGCTAAGGTATGGAGGTTTTAATATCATTCCTATTTGATATATTTTTATGAAGTTATTGAAGTTGAACACCAAGGTGTAGCAGTGGATGATCTATCCACTTGAGGCCTACATTTTATGCTTTGGAACATTTGAGCATGGAGAATGAAAGGTGATTCAATCACCAATTTAGCTCAAAAGTGTGGAGAATTAGAAGATTGAGGAAGCCCTAGATTACAAGGGTTTGAGGGCACAATTTGGGGATTTCTAGGTTGTAGAGTGTTGGAGTCTAATTCCTTTTGGAATTAAGCATTTGAAGACATAAGAAGACACTGTCCAGGAGTTGGGGTTGATAGGAGATCATTGGGGGGTACTTCCTTTGTAAATTGGGATAAAACTAGAAGCCAACCAAAATCTTATGAAAGTCTAATTTTGAACATTCATATAGCCATCTAACAAATAATAGAGCAATTCTTGGGCTACATTTTGTCTTCGTTACACTGTCACCTATGCATTTTTGGCAACTTCCTCTTAGAAGGGGCCACTGAAAACATGATAAGTTGGCACCTTGTCCCTACTTAGCACAATGTGCATATACCAATGCCATTCAATACAAGATTGTCATAGAAATGAGTGATTTTTTATTGTCATGCCATAATAAATAGCACCCATCATCATTTCATGATGGTTATGCCATTCAATATGGGATTGTCATAGCAATGAGTGGTTTGTTATTGCCATGCCATAATAAATAGTACTCATCCTCATTTCATGATGGTTCTCTCAATTCCAAGAAAGATATTCAAGAAAAGATTGTGCATCTTGAATATTGCAAGGAAATTAAAAAACTTTAGTAAATTGAATTGGCTCAAACTCCCTTTATTGATAGAATGACAAACATATGAACCAACAGAAGATTCTACCTAATTTGAGAAGAATTAATGATAGCTGGAATTCCTTTCACTTTTTCCTTGTCCTTGTTTCATCATAGCTAGAAACCAGGGCATTCGTCTATTTTTTCATTTCCTCTTCCATTTGATCCCACAACTTTGTATCTCAACTAGGGATTCATGTTAGATGGTACATGAGGAAATCCATGTCTCTTTGCATGCTTCCACATCCTTGTGTGTTTCATCAAAACTTACAAAACTTATGTATGCTTCTAAGTGAGGTACTTCCTCTCTAACGGATGACATTCTTGGACACAAATTTGGCAATTACTTACTGGATCAAAGCCTTAGCAAGGTTTGGTTGTATTCACTCATTGACTTCATGGCAAAAAAATGGCAATCACAAGAGAAAAAAGTTGCATAGCATAAAAACTATGTTTTACATTCAAAATCACCCCCTTTTTGATAGCTAGGGGAATTAAACCCTCCCAAACAGCAAACACATAATGTGCATTGATTTTTCATTAAGGAAAGAAGATCAAAAGAGATTTTTTGGTGAGAGTCAAGGAAAATAGAAAGCATGGGTAGGTTTACTATTTTTCAATTTCTTTGTGTTGGTTTAAAACATTGAGCATTTTTCTTAGAGGAATTTTTTAGTTCTAATGTATGCAGGGTTCCTAGAATTTTTCTTAATATGTAGGAGGGAGTTATCCCATGTGTGTAGGATGTAAACTCTCAATTAATTCAAAACCATCAATATCACATGCTACTATTAGTAATCATTCTTTACTTGTTCATTTTAATTTTATAAATAGTACTTGGGATTTTCCCAACTTGAAGAAGTGATTAAAGATGTCAAAACCATCAATATTGTATGCCATACATTATCAATGTTCACATACCCTTTCCCATATATTTGTCAACAATAGTTTTAGCTGCAGCAATAATTCCCATTTTCTTGGGACTGCAAGGTGATGGTGGGACTCGGTTGCAAGGCATACCACTGCACAAAACATGCAAGTTCCAACTTTCTAGGATTATATCATAACACAAGAACTTTTGAAATATTTTCTCAATGGAAAGTTCTCCATATGAATCAAAACTTCTATATTACTACAAAATTCATGTTTAATGTGTCTTGAATATTGAAAATATGTTAGACTACAAAAATTCAACCATGTAGTTTATATTTTCAACTTGCATACTATTTTAATATCAAACTTAACAAAGGGCAGCTCCATCATGATAAATGAGAGGCATACCTGAAAATCCATTTACTTTTATTCACTACTCTGCTGATGATTGGATAGTAGTAATATATTTAAGAGGTTAAATACAAAGGTAAAAGTGAAATCTATTTAGGTCCTTGCTAAAAGGGACATCGAGTTAGTGTATGTGACTAGGATTGATGGATTTCTTGAATTTTGTAATCTTGGATTCGATCTTGTGACCAAATTCAATAGTTAACTCAAGCTTGCAAATCTACCTTTACTTATTGCATTATAACATATTTTCCTGAAAAGAACTATATGTAATTAGCATGGTTCCATGACCACTAAGTGAATGCATAAGACTTACTTTATAAGGATTTCATAATACTCTGAGTCCAAAGACATGAACATAGCATCTACATCCTTGCATTCCATTAAAACATGATGCACCACAATCCAATTTGTTGGCTGCAATTAGAAACACTAAATTACAAAAATTGGTGTCAAATTTCCACATAAAAATAGCAAGGATTCAATAACCAAAGGCTAAAAGGTAGAAAGATACAGCAAAATACATAGCAAGGTAAATGGCCTCCATGAGACAAACAATCAATTAATAGCATGCTTGTTGTGCTAATTATGGATCTTTTGGGAACTTGTGGTGATTGTTGATGTTAGAAGATAATTAGAATTTGGTAGTATTACATGGGGTAATGTCCTCAGGGACAAGTACATTTCCTTGTTTCCGTAGGAGATCAAAAGTTGTGTTCTATTAAAAATTCAAACCATCCCCAAGGCTTACTTTGGGACTATTGCATGAGGATGTGTTCCCAGGATAGCAATAACCTTCCCCATTCCATTTAATAAATCAGAGGGAGAATACAGTTGATAGTTGAAACATACTTGACCTATCCTTTGATATTAGTACTTAGGAATGTGTCCTCGGTAACATATAGAAGGGAGGATGCAATTATAACATCTCTAAGCCATCCTTTCTATAGAATACCATAAAGGAAAATTTCATATCTCTAAATCATCCCTTGGCAATATAGGATTAATTGTCATATCTTATAGCTAATAGGGACTTTTCCAATGGTTTTCCTTCAGCTCCACATGGACTAAATTGGTTTACTAGATTCATAATCTTATACTAATTGGAAAACCTTGAATAAGCTATAAAAATACTACTGTGGCTGAGTACAAATCGGAAGTTGTTGAAGTTCTAGAGAAGCAAGTCATTGTGGAAATTTAAGTAGCTCAAATTTATGACTAACGCAGCCATACAAATTGGTATAGATTATAGTAACTTGGTATGATTTTTATCCAGTTATCTAGGCATAAAATTATATCAACATGTCATGCTCCTCTTGCTCTTCCAAACTAATAGAAAAATAAATTTCCCTCAAATTGGATGGATGGGGAAGCTATACTGACCTTACACCTTTCATCAGTAATTGACGTAGGAGAATCCTCCAAAGTTGTCTTCAAAGCCTATGTATATCCGGATCTGAAAACACAACATATAGAGAACACTTACATATATATGTCATGCCCAAAATACATGGGCAAAAACACACCAATTTTTTTCTAAAACATTAATTAAGAGTGTAACATGTATCGATTTGCAAAGAAGATCACTAACTACATTTTACTAGTCTAATCAAAACTAATTAATATTTATAAACTAAACTAAACTAAGTAACTTCCATAACTTTTAAGCTAATTAACTTTCTATCGATTAAATCTACTAAGAATTTTAAATTTTATAATAATTACTAACTAATATTAAGGAAAACATATAAATTTATTTACTTAAAAAAGCTCTTACTTATAATTAAAAAACTTTATTACAAACATACCCACACTAAACATATTAATATTAACATCACTAAAATCCAATACTACAAATTTCCTAAATAAAACTAAATAACACTAATGCTAACATTTAAGATGACAACTAAATTAAATTACAAACTTTAACTAATCTAATCTTGATAACACAACTAACTTAAAAACTTAAATAAAAATAAATAAACTAACATAATTAATAACTTAACTAAAACTAACTACATTTAAAATTAAGATTTATTCTAAAACACTCATAATATCCTAACCTAATTTCTACCCTACCCCAACACCCACATCACCATATTCCCCTCAAACCTAAGCGCCTACCAAACTGACCAAAGGGGGGGGGGATGAAAAGTTTTTTTTTTTTTTTTTTAAATTTAATCTCCATTCAACACTCCCTACCCTCAAACCTAGCACCCAACAACTCTTCCCCCCCACCTCCCCCCCCCCCCCCCCATGTTACATCCCATTCCAAACCCTTCCATGTGCTTCCCAAGTGCTAGGCACTCTACCCAAGACTCTGATGCACTGACCTAGACTAGTGATGTGGTGCCAAGGTTAATAAGGGTGGGAGAAGACTTTTTAAACAAATTTCCCCCTTTTACAATGCATTCACAAATTAAGTCACATCCTAGGATTTGCTAAGGCTGTGAATTCCTATGGGGTGCCAGGGTGATGTCACCCTAAACATGCTTTATTTGACTTGTTAAAAACTAATCATATCCCTTCAAACAAAAGCTAGCACCAAGTGGATACAAGGGAGTTAAAGCTTAAAGTAAATTTGGTAAGGTAGATATTGGTTAGCTAGGATATTTAGGTTATTATAAAGTATTGATTTTATTCATTTATTTATTTTTATTTAAATTTTTTTTAAAAAGCATCAACAGAGAATATTCTCTATTTTCTCATGAGAATTAAATTTATTTGCCCATACAAAATCCAGAGGTTTTTTGCTCTCTTGGGACAAATTTTTTTTTAAGTCTTTATTTTTCTAAGTGTTGAAATTTTAAGAACAAAAGGCATAAAGATAAATTTTTGTCTAAGTATGAATACCAATTTTATCCATTATTTAAAGGAGGGTATATATATATATATTTTTTTTAATGCTATTGAATTTTTCTAAACATAGTTAAGCCAAGAATTGAATAACTTCTTTAAACAACATTGCAAGATTGATTTTGTTTTCAATAATCACGAAAAGGAATCTACGTTCATAACATAATTTTCGTCTCAACATATATGAAAACTGAATTTTGCCTATAACATCATCATCATTTCTTCTTATTTCTAATATGCACCCATATAACAAAAAAATACAAAAATTTCATGAGAAGCAATAATACTCAATCACTATTTTATTGGTAACCTGATTCAAGGGCTCAGCCGAAAAAGAACCAGGAAGAAAACTCGGTGTTGTTTCCATTACAAAAAAAAAATTAAATACAATTTACATGGGATTCCAATCCCAAAATTATAACAATCAAATAAATTTCTTTCATGACCCTTATCAAGGGATCCATATCATTTTCTACAATACATTGCTAAGATCGTGGAGGAAACGAAATCTAACTAGGTGACAAATGAACATAACAAGGAGACAAAAATCAACATTCATATCCATAGTAGGTTTTCACAACAGGATTCAACGTTGAATCAAAACTAGGGAAAGGTGGATTTTTTTAACAGGAGATGTCAAACACAACACCAAACCAGGTGCCCAATCGGGGCTATAACTCAAGAACTTCCATTCTTTCATACTTACATGCCAAAACTCATACATGGTTTGTGCTGACAAGTAGGGGCCCATAACACCCTACCCTCACTCCCTCTTCTCGTCCTAAGAAGAGACTCTACACTGTTGGAGTCCAACTAAAAAGACCTTTCCTGAAATTGGCCACTTCTACCCTATCCAAGGGTGAGTAATGCCAAAAGACCCACATAGGAAAACTTTGAAATTCAAACATAAACATGAAAGAAAAGCATTCAAGAAAACATGGTTTCAATCCTTCCCAAGCATACCCAACATACATAAAAGCATACCAATTAAGAACACAATAGCATAAGCATGAAACAAGCATGAAACATCATGAAAAAATATGAACAAGGAGATGAAGAACTCCTACCTTCACAAGAGGTTATAGTAAAATAAAAAAATTGAGAAGAGATTTTCCTTCCTTGCCTTCAATCCTCCAAGACTTCTCTCTAAAAGTAGAGATTGGGTAACAACCAAAACTACTCCAAAAAGGGCCTCTAAATAAGATCCAAAATCAACTACCAAAAAGGGCAATAACTTCCCCCACTCACCTAAGTTTCTAACTCAACCAAACCCAAGGTTAACCTCTAAGTGGAGTTGTGGTTATTCAACTCATGGTAAAAACTTTCAATTTTCACAGAAAGGAAAAAATAAACTTTTTGAGTGACCTCAAAAGTTTAAAAAAGGGGCTTAGGGGGTGGAAAATGCCCCCAACCCATACCCATACCCCTTGGGTATAAAGATTTCATGATTTAAGGCCTTAGGAATTGATTTGGGACCCAACAAATGCTAGGAATATTTAGGACCATCTAACACCTCCAAAATGCAGATTAAGCACTAATCTAGATTAGGGGTGACTAAACTCAATTAAGAAACAAATTAGCAAAAAAGATTACTAACTTAGTCTGACTTAGGTCCAAAGGTTACATAGATAACCCTAACTAGCATGGTAGAATGTATATGCAATTCACGAGTGTCAAGTGACACTATAAGAGCACAATTATGAACATTAACATTTACTAATCACAAAAAGGTACATTCATACATCTCACAATACAATTAAGTTACGAACAACAAGGTTTCCACGAATGGCACATAGGGATCAGTTTCATTCCTTCGTCAAGTCTCTTGGCTAAAATATCTTGCACACTCATTGTACACATCATTAGCCCCATAAAAGCACATGCACATATGTATATACGTATCAGGGAATCACATAAATTAAAACATACATCTTTCAATCAATTAGTGTTTCTTTTGTCCTACTCATCTACTTTAATCATTACAATTTCATAATCAAAGTGTTAATCCTGCATTTACATACTTCATCAACATACATGTTCATAAAGCATTAAATGATGAACTCAAATATCTGAAAGTAAACATCACACAACATGAAATAATATAATATGTTCAAAGTATCTGATAGTGTCTTAACATCTCGAGTCGTGAGTATCAAAATAATAAGGTATCAACTATGCTACAAAGGGTCGGGGCGAGGCCTCACAATATAGTCATGTCAAGTAAGAGTGAGTGAATTTCCATGGTTACTTACTATGTGAGCAAGCACTCTACTTGGTGATACTTTTACTCGATCTTGGCAATAATGTTTGCCTCCTCAACTTCTCTTGTATTTTCTCTTTCTCTCCCCTCTTCACTTGCCATGTCCACAATCCTCCTCTATGTTTATCCACATTTAACAACTGATTCAAAGAGGGGTTTCACCCATTGATGACCTATGAGAGCTAACATCCCTTTGCTAATCTTGTTATAGCCATAGTAGGGTCCAGATCCACTTTCAAGATCAGCCCTACCCCCTGCAAAAACCATGTGAAAAATCACAGAAAACCCAAATGAACCCACGCACACGAAAAACATAAAGTGAGAAATGTTCCATTTTTTTTAGATTTATAAGCCCTGTGTTGGTCAAAATTTCAACCACCACCCTCGTGTTGGTCAAAATTTTGACCACCATAGGGCTTACATGTAAAAAAAAGAAATTTTTACCTTAACATTTGGACCAACCTAAACTTATTTAGTTGATGGTCAAAAATTTTGGTAGAAAAATGAGGTTAAATGTAGTGGTGTAGCAATAGAGTGTGATGTGTATAGAGATTTTTCCATCACAAGCAGTAATTGAATGAGTTCACCAACTAAGATTACAGAAATGCCACCAAAGTAGAGTTGTTGGTTTTGAGGAAATGCTTGTCACAATCTACTATATATTTTTAGTAGCAATTTTTGGCCAATGAAACTTAGTTCATTAGTAAACATGTATTTTATTTCCTTTAATTCCTCTTGAAATATGGTCAATGCATGTCCTTGTAGTGTTTGCATTTGTTTAATAGGTATATTTAGAATTGTGTGTATTTTTTATGTATTTATGTTGAATTTTACAACACCTATAGGAAGCACAATGAGTAGCTTTTTCTTCTATTGGTTTTCATTACTATTTAGTTCATTTCTAATTCAGTTTATCAAGTATGATTTTCCCATATGATTTCTACTTTGAATTATCATGTATAGTGGTTTGTTTGATGCACAGTTATTATATATTTGGATTATTTCAAGTGTTGCATGTTCTTGTGTTAATACTGGATAGTTTGGTACATGCTCCTCTGGTAGAATGTTCTCACTTTCTATATTTATTTTTCTGGTGTTCATAAATTGGATTGCAATTGCATGTAGATTTTGGTGAATGTTATTTTTTATCCAATTGTTGTTGTTATCAAAGTCACATCTTCCAAGCATGTCAAGTTCATTGGTTGTAACACTTTGTGAGGGACCCATTTGTGATAACATTTTCCATTCATTTTGATTAATTATTTCCTACATGTTAGCATCATCATTGGTATCATCATCTTTTTCTTCTTCTTAAATGTCTTCATGGTATTCCTTGTGATTGACATGTCATACTTGATATCCATTTGAATTTATGTTGATCCAATTTGTAACCATTGATTCTTTGGTTAGGCCAATGTCCATTTTTATATTCCAAAAATACTTATATAATATGAGTTCACTCCAACAAAATATTTTAAAATTTTCTGAGTCAAAATACATAATTGTATCGAACCTTGGATAAATATTGACAATGGTCTAGATGTTTTTTTCCCCATTAGTCCTATCTACAATCTGTAGAAAAACTATATGATCTTGTTATCTCAAGAAGTGTTATCATCTCAAGCTTTGACAACCTTTGAATGTATCCCTGCAAGTATGAAGAGTGTATTTGATTTTCTCCTCATGCATTTTTTATCCACTAAAAAATAATTCTTCCAACATTTAGATATGTAAAAGGGTGGTTGCATACAACAAGAGGTAATTTTTGAAGCATGTGACATGTTTCTTGTGCACCTATGTTATGCTTAGCTACAACTTTAGTCATAAATTTCATGTATGTTATAAGAGGTGGACTATCAAGTTTTTGGGCTAAAGAAATTATTTTTAACATATTAGTATATCACTCTAATTTTTTTCCACCTTTGATGCATACTTAGCAATGTATTTGACAAGAAGTTCTCATGAGATGACTAGTTGACAATATATGTTTGCTCTCCAAATTGATAATATTTCTCAACTATAAATATTAAGTCTATCATCATTTCTTGTAGGTTCATATTTTCTTACCATTCTCATCGCATGTTAGAGTTGAAATAATTTTGTGTTTCCATGGTGCTTTGTAGTGGCACTCTAATTTTGTACCTTTTATTGATAAGCATGTACCTTGTCTATATTATGGATGACATTGGACCCTATTGATCAACTCTTCATAATAATGATCATTATTTGTAGATAGTATTTCATCTCTATTGAGAGAGCATGGGTCATCTAGCAGACTATGGTAAACTGCATTTTTTTTTATGATGTTTCATGAGGGTTCCAAGCAATAACATACCTATCAAAAAATACTAATGCTCTTTCAACTTCATCTGCATTGTTCTAGTCAAGTCTATCCATATTAGGTACATTTTTTATCCAAATCACTCCATGTAAATGTGCACTTCCTCTTTGTTTCCATTCATTTCTATACCAAAAATTTTCTGCATGGAGAATCTTTTCAATAACTTCCTCACAAAATATTGTAAATTGGTGATACATATATAATGCTAGTATATGAGGGTTATTGATGATGTTTTCCATACATTTTTGTTTGATAGAATCCTCGAGAAAGTCTAATTTGACATTAATTGATGTAGATATGGTCATTTTGTATCTATTGCACTGAGTGTGAAGAAGAGAATTGTTGATCCTATATGATTGATCATGTTTATTAAATTTGTTTGATGGCTACTCTAATATGGGTTTGTACCTCACATTGAAGAACCGTATTGCATCAATTATTGTGCCAACTCATTGTCCAAAAAATTTATTAGGTGTGTATGGATTTTTTCTATAGTAGAAAGCATACTATCCTCTACATTTATTTTCAAGAATATTTTTGCAAGTTCTTGGTGATGATGTCTAGCCATTAGATTGAAGACAAAATATGGAAAGTAGTGATGTCTTCCAAATATGTTGTCATAGAGCCTTATTAAGTGTTGTGAAATTTTTTGTAGATGAACTTCCCTCATCCTAGGTTACATATAAGTGCAGATCCTTTTGGAAATAGAATGGTAAATATCATAGCCAACAAGCCCTTAGTGTTATATTCATTTTTTATGATTTGTAATTCGGGATCAAGCTTTGGTGGCTTACTAATAAATGATGTTATGTATGATGAGTTAATTTCATTGTAATCTCCACCAATTTCTATTTCCTTATTTGCCAATGGTATGTCTTCAGTTGTCTCAATAAGTTTAAGCATATTTAATACATATGTTCTTACTATAGGGATCTCAGCCACATGATCTACATAAATGGTGGCATCCTTATAGTAGGGGTCATATTTGATCTTGTATTGTAATTCATCTACAATATGGCTCATGCAAACATAAAAATCATTGGACTGGCCTATTGTATGTAATCTTTGAACAATGAGTGTGTGTGTGTGTGTGTGTGTGTCTGTGTGTCTGTGTGTCTGTGTGTCTGTGTGTCTGTGTGTGGCATGGATATTTCGTGGAAGTATTTTTGAAATTTTTTTAATGTCCTATGTAAATCTTATCATGTGGCCATGATAGTAATATTGACCTCCAAAATTTTGAGTGAGTTGTAATATTGGGTTAACTCTAGCAATCAACCTCTTCAACCTGGGTTAATCTTTTGATTACAAGAGGTTTCTATCTTGGATCCATATTTTTTTTAAATGAAATTTTATGTATGTCTTTTTTTATGGTAGCATATGTTGCATGTGGGAGTTGTGATTGATAATTGAATGTGTATTCTTGGATAGCATTATTTGCATATAGTGCATTTTTTTAACTTTGTCAATGCATCAATTCATTGAGAAAACTTTTTTCATGTCATAATATAGTATGTATGTTTTTTATTAGGAAAATAGGTTTTACAGGGATCCCGAAACCCAAAGTTTTACAGCAGAAAACAACTTAAAGAAAAAAAGATAGAAAAAAAGGTGCCTCAAAAGGCCAGAAATAGAAAGGCCCAAAGCCTGAGAAACAAAGGCCAGGAACAGAGCCTGGTGGGTAGACTAGTGTCCCTTCTTTTTCATTGCCTACAGGGTTTCTGCAGCGTCACTTTTCTTCTGGTTGGCATTTTCCTCCTGGATCGTGGGGAGGAAATGCATCTGGTCCCCCTGACTTTCTTGGATTCCAGTCTCTTTTTGAGGATCTTCTCGGATGGTATGTATGTTCCTTTCTTCACATTTGTTCATTCCTTTGTTCTTGTAACATTGTTTGTTGAATTCCACAATGTTGCTCCTGTAAATTCAAAACAATTTGTTGTTCCATTAACTATTCACCATTGTCTATTTATTGTATAGGATTTGTAAGTTTCTACAATATTTTGGCACTTATCTTGTCTTTATTACATGCATAATATTCTCAACTTCTTTTTCTACTCTCATGTCATTTTTTTTGTAGAAGTGGATTTTTTTGGAGATTGATGTTTTATTCTTACGTTGGACTTTGTTCACCCTCTAATGGGTGGATCTTCTAATTCTTGAATTGGTTGTTCAATGGCTACTTCTACAATACAATGGCTTACTATTTGTTGTGATGGATGTGAGTGTCTCTCTAAAAACATTGGATGTCTACAAGTGACTATTGCATCTTTATTACGTGCATAATTCTTTTTTTCTAGTTTGTTGCCTTTGATTTTTTGATGGTGCATTTTGTGGCAATTTTTTTGGAGTAGTAGATGATATTTTTCTTGGAAATATAAGAGGAGTAACTGAGAGGGGAGGGGTGAATCAATTACTACAAAAATAAATACCAGATCCCTTAGATGTTAATACAAAAATAAAACCAATAATTGAATACTATTGAAGCTTGGTAAACACACAGAATGTTGTAACTCAGTAGTGACTAGATTAGCTTGGTAAATGATTAACAAATAAACCTTTAGATGTTATTTATGACTACCATTACTTTAACTTAGTTGCAAACACATAAAAGAAAATGGCATGAACACATTTGACACCAAGATTTAACATGGAAACCCAATTTGGGAAAAACCACCAATTGCAACTAGTTATTGTTTTTCACTCTTCTGAAGTGAGCCCTGTTAGGAGCCAACCTTGTTAAAGGTTACAAAGAACACTATTAGGTGTGACCCTATTAAATAATTTAATCGCCCTGTTAGCAGTGGCCTTGTTTGAGGTCTTTGAGAACAATTCAATGGAATTGCCACCTTGTTAGATGATTTACAAATAGTTATTAAGCCAATAGTTAGATTGTGGTGATTGATCAGGTAAGTACTGTAATACTTCATAAATTCTTTAGGGCTTGGGATCACCTCGAAAAGAAAAATTTGGGCCATATTTTATCAAAATTTTGGGCTAACATTTAATTATTAATTATAACCCTAAAGTGGTAAAAATACTTATATAAAAGAGCTTAGGGTTAGAGATTGTTTCATAGTGGTGATGCAAAAATTGGTTCTTACGGCAATATTGAGCTATAAGGGATTAAAAATTTTAATTAGGTTGTAATTACTAGATCATAATAATAGTAGACTCTTTTTTTGGTGGAAATAGCCCAAGGCTTGGGTGAACCACATTAAATCTTGGTGTCTTGTGTTCTTTTTTCTGATCTATTATTTTATGATATTGTTTATTTTTACATGTAATTGTTATTTCTATCTATGATTTTATCCTAACAAGTGGTACCAGACCAAGGTTGTTCTTTCAATTATCCTCTATAAGAAAGTATCATAGTTTAGTAGGAGTGATGGTAGATGAGGATAAGCTGAGGGTTGATAGGTTTAATGGGAAGAGCTTTCAATTATGGAAGATGCAAATGGAAGACTATCTTTATTAGAAGGATTTATGGAAGCTGTTAGAAGGCAAAATCAAGAATCAGGGATCTATGTCAAATGATGACTCGGATCTTTTGGATAGAAAGGCACTTGGAAGAATTTGATTATTCCTAGCACCATCAGTGGTAATTAATATTACAAAAGAAAAGACAATAGAAGAGTTGATGCAAACCCTAGCGAAACCATATGAAAAGCCCTTCGCTTCAAACAAGGCATCTCTTATGAAGCATTTATTTAATATGAAAATTGCAGTAGGTGGATCTATTGCAGATCATTTAAATGAGTTTAATACTATTACTAGTCAATTATCTTCTGTTGGTATCAATTTTGATGAAGAAATTAGGGCTCTCTTGATTTGGTGTTCTTTGCTTGAAAGCTGGAATGGCTTGGTAATGGTTGTGAGTAATTTTATTCCTTGATCTAGTACCCTAAAATATGATGATGTGATCGGTATTGTTTTGAGTGAGGAAACTCATAAGAAATCCTCAGATGGATCTACATTAGGAAGTGCTTTGAATGCACAAAGTCAAGGTAGAACAACTGAGAGAGGAAGTAATTTCAAAAATCATGGGAAATCAAGAGGAAAGTCAAAGGGGAGGAGGTCTCAATTGAGAGAACAAATGACTACTAGTAATAATAGAAACCAGGGCATAAAAAGAAAGATTGTTGGAATCGAAAGAAAAATGAAAGAGATAAACCAGATGAAGAAAATGAAGCAAATGTGGTAAATAAAAAATTTAAAGAGGATTATTTTCTTCTATCTTTAGAAAGTATTGATGATTCATGGGTTTTAGATTCTGATGCTTCATTTCATGCTACACTTCATAGAGGTTTTTTCATTGATTATGTTGAAGGGGATTTTGGACTTGTTTATTTGGGGGATAATGAATTCTGTTAGATTTTTGGAAAGGGAAAATTTAAGATTAAGTTTCAAAATGGGAATCATTGGCTACTACACAATGTATGACATGTTCCAAGGCTGAGTAGGAATTTAATTTCAGCAGGGCAACTCAATGATGAGGGTTGTGTAGTTACTTTTAATGATAAAAATTGTAAGGTTTAAAAAAGGTTCCCTTGTAGTAGAAAAAGGTGTGAAAGTAGGCACCTTATATATTTCTATAGGTCATATTGTTCCTTCTACTTTAATTGTTTTAGAGAAAAATGAATGTTTAGGAATAGTTGTTGTAGTTGAGCAGGGAGAACAAATAGCTACTGTAAATTTGGATACAGCATTGTGGCACAATAGACTTGGGCACATGAGTGAGAAAGGTATTAAATCACTCCATCCAAAGAATGTTTTACCAGGGCTGAAATGTGTTAATATGGATTTTTGTGAAAGTTGTGTGTATAGAAAACAAAAGAGAGTGAGTTTTGTGAAGACTAGGAAGGAAAACAAAAAGGGAAAATTAGAGTTTGTCCATACTGACGTATGGGGACCGGCTCAAGTATCTTCCCTTGGTGGATTTCATTATTATGTTACATTTATTGATGATGCAACTAGAAAGGTATGGATTTATTTCCTTAGATAGAAATTTGATGTATTTTAAACTTTTAAGAAATGGAAATGCTTGGTTGAAAATGAGACTAGTAAGAAATTAAAATGTCTCATTTTAGATAATGGTGGTGAGTATTGCAGTCATAAATTTGAAGATTATTGCTCCACTAATGGTAGTCATAGATAGAAAAATATTCCAAGGACTTTACAGGAAAATGGACTGGTTGAACACATGAACAAGACTATAATAGAGTGTACAAAGAGCATGAGGTTGCATGTTGGGTTTCCCTTACACATGTGGGTAGAGGCTATCAATATTGTTGTATATTTGATTAATAGAGGTCCCTCTACTTCTTTGGATTGTGGTATTCTAGAGGAAACATGGACTAGTAAGAAGGTGAGTTATATTCTTTTCTCAAAACCTTTGCTTGTGAAGCATTTGCTCACATAGATTCTGAAACTAGAACCAAGATGGAAGCTAAGTCAAAGAAATGTGTATTTTTTGGATATGGTATTAATGAATTTGGTTATAGGGCTTGGGATTTAGAAAATCATAAAATTGTAAGAAGCATGGATGTCATATTCAATGACAAAGTGTTGTTCAAAGATCTATTGTAGCAACATGAGAAGAAAGAAGATGATTATGTAGTGTTGGATGTGACCTCAAAAGTTGATGTTTCAGCCAGTCCTCATGATGTGCAACAACTACAACAACAAATACCACACACTAGTGAATGTTAGATAGTCAACAAGGAAAATTAGACCTCTAGAAAGATTTTCTCCCTCTTTGTGTTCAATTTTACTTACTAATGCTAGTGAACTTGAATGTTATGATGAAGTTGTATAGGTGGATATTAAGATTCAGTGGGAGTCTACAATGAAAGACGAAATGGACTCTTTGTTGAAGAATAAGGTATGGGATTTATGCAAGTTTCTTGTAGGTAAAAGATTTTTACAAAATAATTGGGTTTATAGGTTAAAAGAAGAGGATGCAGGTAAGAAATAATTTAAAGCCAGGTTAGTTGTAAAAGGATTTGTATAGAAAAAGGGCATTGATTTTGATGAGATATTTTCTCCTATTGTTAAAATGACTTTTATTCATACTATTTTAAGTATTGTGGCTACTAAAGATTTGTATTTAGAGCAGCTTGATGTTAAAACAACCTTTCTTCATGGTAATTTGGATGAAGAGATATATATGGATTAGCCACAGGGATTTGAGCTCAAAGCTAAGGAGAACTTAGTGTGCAGATTGAAGAAAAGTTTATATGGCTTGAAGCAAGCACCTCGACAATGGTATCTAAATTTTGACAATTTTATGCATGAGCATGGATATAGTAGGTGTCATTAAGATCATTGTGTTTACTTTAAGAGGTTGGATGATGATAGCTACATTATTTTATGTTTATATGTTGATGATATGCTTGTAGCTAGTTCTAACATGGATCATATTAAGGGGCTGAAATGTCAGTTAGCACATGCATTTTCTATGACAGATTTGGGGGTAGGAAAACAAATCCTTGGTATGAATATTTATAGAGAGAGAAAGAACAAAAAAATTGACACTATCTCAGGCTAATTATGTTGAGAAGGTGTTGCAACATTTCTCTATTGAGAATGCTAAAGCTGTCAGCACACCTTTACTTGGTCATTTGAAGTTGACTAAGGAGATGTGTCCCAAGACACAAGAAGAGGAGGATAAGATGTCCAAGATACCCTATGCATTAGCTATAGAAGCTTGATGTATGTTATGGTATGTACTAAGCCAAATATTGCACATGTAGTGGGAGTCTTTAGTAGGTATATGAGTCATCTAGGAATTGAGCATTGGAAAGTAGTCAACTGGATTCTTAGATATTTGAGAGGAACATCCAATAAGTGTTTACATTTTGGGGGATCTACTACTAATTTACAGGGCTATGTTGATTCAAATTTGGTAGGGGATATTGATACCAGGTATAGTACTGTAGGTTATGTCTTTACTATTGGTGGGACAGCCGTAAGCTAGGTTTCTAGGTTATAGAAGGTTAATGCTTTATCCACTATAGAGGAAGAGTATTTTGTTGCTACAGAGGTAGCCAAGGAGATGATATGGCTTCAATTCTTCTTGGAAGAATTGGGACACCCTCAGAAGGATAATTATTTGTTTACAAATAGTCAGAGTGTCATTCATCTTGCAAAGAATTCATCACTACATTCAAAGACCAAACACATACAGTTGCAGTACCATTTCATTCAGTTAATTTTGGAGGATGGATAGTTAAAGTTGGACAAGATACATATAGATGACAATCTAGAAAATATGTTTACAAAGGTAGTAACAAGGGAGAAGTTGAACTCCTCTTCAGCTTTGATTCGTCTTCTAGACTGAACAAGAATAAATGAACAACAGAGTCCAGGGTGGTTTGATCCAGTGGGAGCCTCATGGAGTAGCAGTATAGCTATAGAATCAGTCTCCAAGTGGGATGTTGGAAATGAGAATGGATTAACTGAGAGGGGGAGGGGGTGAATCAATTACCACAAAAACATTTCGCAGTCCCTTAGATGTCTTGATCTTAGTTACAAATTACTGAAACTTGATAATGCAGCAAATAATTATTATTAAGAACTGATAACCAAAAACAATTCAGCAATCATGAACACTAGAGACACCAGATTTAACGTGGAAACCCAATATGGAAAAAACCACCAATGTAACTAGTTGCTGTTTTTCACTCTTCTGAAGTGAGCCCTGTTAGGAGCCAACTCTGTTAAAGGTTACAAAACACACTGTTAGGTGTGACCCTGTTAGAGGATTTAATCACCCTATTAGGAGTGGCCTTGCTAGAGGTCTTTAGAACAATTCAACTGAATTGTCACCTTGTTAGAGGATTTATAGAATGGTTGTTAAACCAACTCTATTAAGAGATTTTGAGTTCACTGTTACAATGGTTAGAAAGCAACAATGAAGTAATCTGATACAATATGCAACTTATCTTTTCTGATTACAGATCTCTGTTATTCTTGACTGAATCCTTACTAATCAAATACAACTTTTTAGCTCCTTCAACGCATCTGATCCTTCATCAAACTTTTCTCAACATTCACCTTTTCATTTCACACTATAATGCACCTTCATAACTTTTTCACACTTCTTCTTTTGATTTACAACTTGAGTGACCATATATACCTTTCAGATTATCTTAGTCAACTCGAATCACTGACCAATAATCAAACAAATACAATAGTTGGCTAGAAATAATTAAAATTACAAACTAACAAATCCCTTTACTAGCCGACCCTGCTCGGTTAATACTATTCAAAAAATAATTCCTGTGTTAACCGACTAAGCTCGGTTAATACATCGAACTTCGTGACAACCCTTCAATCGCTGGGAGAACTCGGTAAGTACTGAGTTTCCATAGATGACCGAGTGAGCTCAGTGGAAACTGTCTTTGCCAAATTCATTTTGTTGACCGAGTGATCTCGGTTAACACTATCTGCCTCATTTTCTTTGATAACCGAGTGAGCTCGGTTAACACTTGTCTGCCTTATTTTATTTGATGACTGAGTAAGCTCGGTTAACACTTGTCTGCCTTATTTTCTTTGATGACCAAGTAAGCTTGGTTAATACAGACTGCTTCATTTTCTTTGATGATCAAGTGAGCTCAGTTGACACTATCTGCCTCATTTTCTTTGATGACCAAGTGAGCTCGGTTGACATTGTAGTTGAGACTAATAACTGATATGACATTTGTGTGACATTAAGGACAACACTATCCAACAATCTCCCTCTTTGGCATTGATGGCAACACAACATGTCATAACAGAATGAAATTTTGAAATAAGTCCAACAAGATAACAGACTTCTCCCTCTTTTAATAGTCTCCCTCTTTTAAGGAACTTCATAGCAGATTTTTCAAATTTTACAAATTTCAGAAGGATATGATAGTAGATCTCTCCCTCTTTGACAACACATGCCAAAGATAACAGAAGTAAAGTGAATTGCAATGTACCTTTAATACTGATTCATATGCAATGATTTTTGATTAAACTGCATCAACAAATAGATCTTCAATCTTATATGCGTTGATGCATCACTAAAACTTATTTTAGTGAAGTTCAGATAGGAGAATGACCCCTAACTTACCTCTAAGATACAAAAATGCATCCTTAGATAAGGGCTTTGTGAATATATCGGCAATTTGTTCCTTTATGTGAACATATTCCAATCTGATCTCCTTGTCTTGCACCAATTCTCTGACAAAATGATATTTGATTTCAATATGCTTAGTCTTGGAATGCATCACTGGATTCTTGGATATGTTGATTGCACTAGTATTGTCATAGAACATAACAACTGGTTCTTTGATTTCCATCTTCATTCCTTGTAATAACTGCTTAAACCAAACAATGTTGGAATAGTTTACTACTGCAACAACATACTCTTCCTCTGCTATAGATTGGGATGTACAATTTTGCTTTTTGCTTGTCCAAGAAACCAATCTCTTTCCAAGAAAGAATGCTCCTCCACTTGTGCTTTTTTTGTCATCAAGATTCCCTGCCCAATCAGCATCAGTAAAAACTTTCAAATCCAAATTACCTCCAAATTTGTACCATAGTCCATAATCTTTAGTTCCTTTCAAATATCTCATTATTCTCTTGATTGCCATTAGGTGAGTTTCTCTTAGTTTTGCTGAAAATCTTGCAACAATTCCAACTTCAAGAGCAATATCTGGCTTGGTATGAACTACATATTGCAACTTTCCAATCATAGATCTATACAATGTTTGATCTGCTTCTTTGGATTCATCATCTTTGGTAAGTTTCAATCCAATACACATAGGAGTTCCAACAGGTTTACAGTCCTCCATACCAAACTTTTTCAATATCTCCTTGATGTATTTTGATTGAGTAATGAAGATGCCATTCTTATTTTGTTGAATTTGAAGACCAACAAAGAATTTTATTTCACCAAACATAGACATTTCAAATTCCTTGTTCATTTGTTCTAAAAATTCTCTACAAAGATCATCATTCCCTGTGAAAATAGTATCATCTACAAATATTGTTGCCAAGACAATCTTATTATCTGGTCCTTCCTTTATATACAAGCTGCTATTATCATTAGTTCTTTGAAAACCAATTTGAATAAGATAGTTATGCAATCTTTCATACCATGCTCTAGGGGCTTGTTTTAGACCATACAGTGCCTTGTGTAATTTGCAGACCATGTTCCTTTTATCTGGATCAACAAAACCTTCAGGTTGTTCAATGTAAACCTCTTTATCCAGTATTCCATTGAGGAATACTGACTTGACATCCATCTGATAAACTTTGAATCCTTTGTGAGTAGCATATGCAAGTAAGGTTCTGACTCCTTCCAATCTTGCAACAGGAGAAAAAGCTTCCCCATAATCTATGCCTTCTTCTTGAGAGTATCCTTTGCATACCAATCTAGCTTTTTTTCTAGATACCTTACCATCTTCAGTCCACTTATTTTTGAATACCCACTTGGTTCCAATTATATTCTTATCTTTAGGCATGGGTACAAGAGTCCATGTCTTGTTCTTCTCTATATGTTCTATTTCCTCATTCATTGCCTCAATCCAACTATCATTTGCCAATTCATCTTTAATACTTCTAGGTTCAAAATCAGCAAGTAAACAAGTATTTTTCAACTTACTTCTTGTCAGGGTTCCTTTAGATTTATCTTCAATGATCTAATTTGGTGTATGATGTCTTCTAACATATTTAGCTAATATAGGTTCTTTACCTCTTGAATGAGTTTCATTGATATCTGCTTGTGCTTCAATTTCATGTTCAGGCTATTTTGGCTTGTTTGCTTCAGACTTGGTAGATACTTGCTCGGTAGTGTCTAAATGTTGTTGTGGCTCAGTTTGAACTATTTGCAACTTGGTTACTAAAGACTCAGGAGTTGAGGATTCTTGAGTGAACGGTATACTTAGTATAGTATCTGGTTCAATGTAAACAAATCTCTTGTAGTCTTCAGGTATCTTTTTGCTTTCTTCTTTTGATTTGTCTGCAAACTCATCAACTTTCACATGTGCACTTTCTATGACTTTGTGAGTGGATAGATTTAGACATCTATATGCTTTTCTTTTGCAAGAATATCCCAAAAATATTCCTTCATCACCTTTTATATCAAATTTTCCTTTTCTAGATTCTTTCAAAATATAACATTTGCTTCCAAATACTTTCAGATAACTTATATTGGGTTTGTAGCCATACCATAATTCATAGGGAGTCTTGAATGAGTCCTTCTTCAACTGTACTCGATTTAAGGTATGAACTGCAGTGCTAATGGCTTCCTTCCAGTATTTGATAGCAATGTTTTTTTCTATCATCAAGGTTCTTGCACAATCCATAATGGATATGTTTCTTCTTTCAGCTATTCCATTTTGTTATGGAGTTCCTGGTGCTGAAACCTGTCTTTTAATACCTCTTTCAATGCAGAAGTTATTGAATTCATGTGAAGTGAATTCACCACCTCTGTCTGACCTTAAACATTTTAGCCTTTTCCTTGTTTCTTTTTCTACTCTTGCCAAATACCATTTGAATTTCTCAAATGCTTCTGATTTATTCCTTAGATACATGACAGTCATCATTCTTGAATAGTCATCAACAAAAAGAATGAAAAATTTTTCTCCAGTATAGCTTTCTATTCCAATGGGTCCACATAAATCAGTATGCACAATTTCTAATATATCTTCAGACTAATAGTTTTTACCTTTAAAACTAGTCTTTCCCATTTTACCAATCTGACAATTCTTGCATAGACCAACCTCAGGTTTCTTAATGTTAGGAATGCCTCTTACTTTCTTGAATTTGCTTATTTTTACCAAATTATCAAAATTGACATGACACAACCTTTTATGCCATAACCAACTCTCTTCAATTTGAGCAATAAAACATGAGCATTTACCAAGTTCTAGATAGAACAAGTTACCTTTAGTTTGGGTGCCAGATCCTATCAGTTTTCCTTGCTCATTCAATAGTCTTGCCTTTCCATGCATGAATTCCACCTTGAATCCAGTATTTAGTAACTGTGCAACACTTAGCAAATTATGTTTGAGACCTTCAACCCAATAGGTATTATTACATATAAGTTCTTTGGATAGACAGATTCTTCCTCTTCCTTTTATGAAACGAGGTTCATTATTACCAAACCTTACACTGCCACCATCATAGTCTTCAAACTGATCAAACTTAGTTTTATCACCAGTCATATGATGTGAGCAACTGCTGTCTATAATCCATGTATCATTCTTACTTACATGAGAGATAAGAGCCATTTTATCTTCATCATCACTGTCAGAGTCATCTTTAACAGCAATATAAACAATTTCATCCTCACTATTATCAGAATCTTTAGAATTTTCAGCCATGAAACATGATTTCTTACCTTTGTTCTTGGATGATTTAAAGTCTTTCTTGCCATTCCATTTGTGATCTTTCTTTTCATCATTGTTTTTCTTGTTTGGGCATCTTTCTGCAATATGACCAATTTCATCACAAGAAAAATAGATTAGAGGAACTTTACCTTTGTATTTTCCTCTGCCTCTAAAATATTTCCTTGCTAGTAGAGCTTCAATCACTTCGAGATCACTGTCTGAACTTTGGCTTGATTCATTTTCACTTTTTGACTGTGATTCTATCTTCTTTTTGTTTTTCTCTTTGAGTGAGAGCTTGGCTTGAAATGTTGATTCAATGTTTTTGGAGGCTAGAACATAGTTGTCAAAGTTATCTAGTTCAAATGCAGTTAGTCTTCTGACTATGGCCTCAAGATTTATCTTATGATTTGCTTCACACCTTCTTTCCTGAATTGCATAGACTCTGATTGCATAAATGGGAAGCAAGGTTCTAAGAACTTTGCTTATAACTTTTTCTCCTTTGATGTCACCTCCAGCTGCCCTGATTGCACTTACACATGCTTTAACTCTTTCAACATACTTTGCAATGTTTTCATCCTCTCTCATCCTCATTTGATCAAATTGTCCTCTTAGACTTTCTGCTTTTTCTCTTCTCACATTATCATCTCCTCCATAGATCTCTTTTAGCTTGTTCCACATGTCAAAGGCAGTTTTGCAGTCCTTAATGTCATCAAATTCTTCATAGCTAAGAGCAGATGCTATGTCTATCATCATATTGTTGTGAGTCTTCTTTTCAGCAATATCATTAACTGACAATGTGCCAGAAGGTTCTTCATATTCTTCTTCAAGGTATTTCAGTCCAGTATCACCAACAGTAGCCAGATGAAGTTTCATCAATCCTTGCCATGCTGAGAAGTTGTCTCTGTTAAGTTTTGGAATTTCTCTTTTGTAAGACATCTTGATCTTTGGCTTAGAACCTTGAAATTCTTTCTTGCAAGCACCAAAAGCTCTGATACCAATTGTTGGAAATGAGAATGGAGTAACTGAGAGAGGGAGGGGGTGAATCAGTTACCACAAAAACATTTCACAGTCCCTTAGATGTCTTGATCTTAGTTACAAATTACTGAAACTTGATAATGCAGCAAATAATTATTATTATTAAGAATTGATAACCAAAAAAAATTCAGCAATCATGAACACTAGAGACACCAGATTTAACGTAGAAACCCAATATGGGAAAAACCACCAATGTAACTAGTTACTGTTTTTCACTTTTCTGAAGTGAGCCCTATTAGGAGCCAACCCTGTTAAAGGTTACAAAACACACTGTTAGGTGTGACCCTGTTAGAGGATTTAATCACCCTGTTAGGAGTGGCCTTGCTAGAGGTCTTTAGAACAATTCAACTGAACTGTCACCTTGTTAGAGGATTTATAGAATGGTTGTTAAACCAACTCTGTTAAGAGATTTTGAGTTCACTATTACAATGGTTAGAAAGCAACAATGAAGTAATCTGATACAATATGCAACTTATCTTTGCTGATTACAGATCTCTGTTATTCTTGACCGAATCCTTACTGATCAAATACAACTTTTCAGCTCCTTCAACGCATCTGATCCTTCATCAGACTTTTCTCAACATTCACCTTTTTTATTTCACACTATAATGCACCTTCATAACTTTTTCACACTTCTTCTTTTTATTTACAACTTGAGTGACCATATATACCTTTCATATTATCTTAATCGGCTCGAATCACTAACCAATAATCAAACAAATACAATAGTCGGCTAGAAATAATTAAAATTACAAACTAACAAATCCCTTTACTGGCCGACCCTGCTCGGTTAATACTATTTAGAAAATAATTCCTGTGTTAACCGACTGAGCTCGGTTAATATAGCAAACTCCGTGACAACCCTTTAATCGCCGGGAGAACTTGGTAAGTACTGAGTTTCCATAGATGACCAAGTGAGCTCGGTGGAAACTATCTTTGCCAAATTCCTTTTGTTGACCGAGTGATCTCGGTTAACACGATCTGCCTCATTTTCTTCGATAACCGAGTGAGCTCGGTTAACACTTGTTTTCCTTATTTTCTTTGATGATTGAGTAAGCTCAGTTAAGACTTGTCTACCTTATTTTCTTTGATGACCGAGTAAGCTCGGTTAATACTGACTGCTTAATTTTCTTTGATGACCGAGTGAGCTCGGTTGATACTATCTGCCTCATTTTCTTTGATGACCGAGTGAGCTCGATTGACACTATAGCTGAGACTAATAACTGATATGACATTTGTGTGACATTAAGGACAACACTATCCAACATGGGAGATTTTTGTTTAGTGTGTATCCTAATTAGTCCTCAAGTGGGAGATTGTTAAATTGTGGTGGCTAATTAAGAAAGTACTGTACATACTTCATAAAAAAAATTGGGCCCTATTTTATCGAGATTTTAGGCCAACATGTAATTAATTATAACCCTAAAGCAGTAAAAATACTAGTAGAAAAGAGCTTAGGGTTAGGGATTGTTTCATTGTGGTGATGCAAAAATTGGTTCTTGTGTAGTATTGAGCTATAAGGGATTATAGATTGTAATCAGGTTGTAATCCGTAGATCATAATAATATCAGACTTGTTGTTTGGTGGATGTAGCCTAGGGATTGGGTGAACTAGGTTAAATCTTGGTGTCTTATGTTTTTTTTGTGATCTATTATTATTTGATATTGTTTATATTTGCATGTAATGGTTATTTCTATTTGCGGTTTAATCCTAACACCAACTTTGTTAGGAGATTTAGATCACTACTACAATGGTTAGAGAGTAACAATGAGATGACCTGATTTGAGTGCAACTTAGTTGTTGATTACAAATCTCTTTTTTGGCTTGTACTTGATCCTTCCTAATTAAATATATCTTTGCTACTCCACAAGGATATTCTTCTTATCCTTCAAATTCACTTCCTCTACTCATCATTAGATCTTCAATTGCATCATCATCTCTTACACTTTCACACTTTGAAATCACAACTTGACCTTATACTTATACCTTCCACTTTGTCAAGTTGGCTCAAATAAAAATTAGAATAATCAATATTCATCACCTTAGTCGGCTAGAATCAATAGATAAATCAATTAAGCTTAGTATGAGAAAATAAGAAAATCCTTCATTAGCCGACCCAGCTTGGTAGAAACTAACTCAGAAATGATTTCCTTTGTTAACCAATAGAAACTTGGTTAACACTACAAACTTACAAAAATCCTTTGGCAACTAAGTGAGCTTGGTTAGCACTAGTTCCATCAAACTTTCCTTCATTAACTGAGTGAGCTTGGTTAACACTCACTTTCTACGACTTTTCCTTTGATGCCTGAGTGAACTTGGTAGACATTGCCTTCTAAACTAGGAAAACATAGGAATGCTTGGTAGACACTAAGAACTATCTTTGTTGCCCAAGTAAGCTCGACATATATTGACTGATAATGATATGAAATTTGTGTAACATCGAAGAAAACACACAAATAATCAATTGTATCCAACAATTTTTTAGTAGTTGTAAACTTGATATATATATATATATATATATATATATATATATCCACATTTTATTTCAATGAGATGAGTAACATAAATACATCTAAACTAGATATACTATTGCATCGTCTAATTGCAATTGTGTATGACACAAATAAATTTTACATGTTTTTTTGCTTGTGTATAACATAAATGGAAACTCAGCCTTGCATTTGTAATTATGCATAATTAAAGAAGATTGATAAAAGTAAGACAAAAATATTGTGCAATTAGTTATTTAAGTACAATATTTTAATTCATAGAATTTAAACTATCTAATGAATTTAACCTAGTACACATACAAACTTACTATATTGGTTAGAAAAAAAAATACATGAACTAAAAGCAATAATTATTTTTGAAACTTAAAAAAATAGAAAAAAATATAAGTTATCTATAGAGGAGGTGATAGATAGGTCTTTGTGTCTATATCAAAGTCCACATCATTTAAAGTTGGTGTATTAGGAATTATCTATTTTATTTTAATTTGAGTAGACTATTGCACCTTGAAATTGTAATTGTGAATGACAAATAGATTTAAAATGTTTTTTTTAATTTATGCATAACATAAATATGTTAGAAATGCTTTAGAATAATTGGGGGGGCTGAATCAGTTATTCAAGGTCCAAATGTCCTAATCAAACTTTTCACTAAGTATAGTGAGCCCACTCAACTATTCATTCATCCAAGCTTAAAACTTTTCTAATCAACAAGCTACTATAAATCAACATGCAAGCATAACACATAAGAGATCAACATATAACACAGTGATTTACGTGGAAACCCAATTTGGGAAAAATCACCAGTAACATGCTACTCAATTCTCACTCTTCTAAAGTGATGCCCTGTGAAAGACCTGCCATGTTAAAGGCTTACAACACACTGTTAAATGTGACCTTGTTAGAGGATTTAACCACCTTGTTATAAGTGGGCCTAGTTAAAGGACTTTAGAACATTCACTTGGAATGCCACTCTGTTAAAGGATTTACAAATGGCTATTAAACCAACCTAAGTCCATAGGATTTTTCAAATCTAATACAATTCCTAAAGAGTATTAGAAAATCTTTGACCTAACTACAACATACAACTTATCTTGCAGATTTCAAATCACTTCTCAACTCATACCCTTGCTTGGCCTTTAATCTCTGCAACTCTGACAACTTGCCCTCCTTTCAAGCTTAGTCTCCTTGAGTCTCCATACTCAATGTACCAGTGTAATCATCTCTTCATGACCAGTCTTAGAAGCAAAGCCTTTGTGCTCTTCCTTCTCCTAGATGTCTTCTCCTTGACACCCTTTCAACCACTTCGTAAATTTGAATCTTCAACAGCAATGGTATCAATATCTCTTTGCTTCTTGGTCTATGACTCCTTAAATAGAAGTCTTGGAGTTCCTTTTTCTCGATCAATTCTTCCATCCTTTAATTTCAATTCACATGGATTAGGTAGGATTCATTACATCTAACCCATATTTTGTTTTCTCTAGAAACATCTTGAATAATCCTTTAGAATTTTCCTAAAAATGGTTTACATAGATATTTGTGTCACCAACTCATCATCCTTATCTTCCAACTCATTCACAAAATTCAAGACAACCACTTTGTCAACTCAAATTTGGTGAATCTTCATCATTTGAAATAATGCAGCAACTCGGCACTATTGAAATACTAGTGCTCGGCACATACTATGTTAGCATCAACTATATTTTTCCTGATGCTCGGCACCTGAAGATCACTTGGCGCCAATTAAAAATTTTCTAATGCTCAGCACCTTATCTTCACTCAGCACCTGAAGATCACTCGGTACCAACTAAGAATTTTATAATGCTCTGCACCTGATCTTCACTCGACACCTAAAGATCACTTGGCACCAACTAGAATTTACTATTACTCGGCTCCTACTAAGAATTTGCTCAGCTTCAACTAACTTTCTCGGCACCCACTAATGATCTTAGCTAAAGCTTTGTAGTCAACCTTGTTACAAATTCTTCCTCCAATGTTTCTAAGTGTGACCAACCTTTATTTCTTTAAGTATGTTATCAATACATCATTTAGCCATTGTCTTAACTAATCCTTGCACTTCATTACAACATCATAACTCAACCTTTACCTTAGGTGCTCTTGTTACATCTTGTTGATCAAATCCTCTTCATCAATCAACTAAGTGATAGTACTTGGATCTTATAAGAAAATAACATCCTACAAATAGAAGGTTTGACATCAATGACAAAACAATGATTGAAAACAACAATCTTCCTTCTTTGCATCAATCTCCCTTTTTTATCTTCAACAATGAGCTTTTCAATAAAATTTCCAATAAAATAGAAACTTTAAATCTTGTAATTGTAATTATGCATAACATAAAGAGATTGGTAAAAGCAACACTAAAATATTGTGCAAATAGTTATTTAAGTAGAACATTTGAATTCAAAGTATTTAAACTATACAATTGATTCAACATGCTATACATGCAAATTTACTTTCTCTATCAAGCACAACAAAATGATTTCCATAGACTAAAGGCAATAATTCTTTTTTGAAATAGAGAAACATAGAATATAATCAAAGTTGCCAATTGAGGAGGCAATAGAAAGATGATTTTGTGTATATCAAAGTTCACGTCATTCTAGATTTAGTGTATTAGGAATCATCTCTTTAATTTTGGAAAGCAAGATAGTACTCTTAGTAGCAAAGTTAACTTCTTAAACCCCTGTGATGATAGTCTTTAATAGTTGAGATTCATTATCATACATCTCTTTTTTTTTATAGGACAAGCTAAAAATATATTCCCTATTACTCGCATCTACTATGATTTGTTCACTTTCATTTCCTTCAAGAGTTGAGAATTGTAAGGTGTACAAATCTTTTGCAGACATTTTCATCAATTGTACTTCCCCTTCATCAAATCCAACTACCCACATTGTTCTTGTATGGTCTTTTAGCTTTACTTGTAGAGTATACTTCTAAATAAAATCAATTTTAGCCACATTGCACTTTGAGAAAAATCATTTTCCTTCATTATCTTGAGTCATAGCCTTTTTACATTCTCTCTCATTTGATTGGTTGGAACATGTTGGGTAAGACATATTGTCTATTTTGATGTGCAATACTAGTACTCTCAACATGTATTCAATGGAATCAGTTGTAATTTTACTCTTTTCTTCAAATTCTAAAATGGTCATCTGTAGGGCATCTGACCTTTCTATAGCTAGTAGCAAGTTTGCACCTATTTTGTTGAACCAATCCTTTAAATCTAAAGTCTCCTATAATTCAGGTCTATTGCCAATATCATAGTGTTGGATGTGTTGAGAACTTTACCATTATATTCAGAAACTTGGCATTTTTTAGTTGTAAGCACAATTATTTGTTTTTCTTCATACTTTTCATATAGTTGAACACCCACCTTTTCATCTATTGGTCCCCAAATAGTTAAATCTATAGATTTCTTAGACATATCTAACAATATTATTGTATATTGTAGAGTCCATGTGCCATTTGATCTTCTTATTGTAGAGGCAAAATACACTAATGTGATAATTCCTATTACATCAATGCATGTACTATTATTTTTTTGGGCTATTTCACTAATATGTGTAAAATTGAATTGTACCTTTACAATTGATGAGTCATCTTCATAATGGATGATCTTTGAGTCAGTAGTGAGAGTGATTTCTAACCCACTATTTAGCTTGTTATAATTCGTATTGGCATTTTTATGGTTCTTCTTGAAACTATATAAATTGTACCTACATGAACTTTGTTGTAGTGAGCATTACTTCCATCACTGAAATAAGTTGCTCTTGGTTCAGTTCCTTCGACATCTATCAAGTCAAAGGTGAAAAGTTGGTCTATTCCTCAAGAGTTCTTGGAGGGTAATATTTCACTCTTTGTTGTGACACAAGTTTTTATGGTCTACCTAGGTTGATAAGGATTCAGATTCCTTATAGGTGTAATTGTAGTTGGTGACTCAAGATTGTTTCATGAGGATTGTACACCAAATAGTATATTTTGGCATGGACGTACTTGTAGTGATGGTTTAGTAATGCTCAACTAATTTGATGTGATTAGAGTGTCCACCATTTCTTTTTGTTTGTTGTTAGTCTTACCTAGATCAATAGGAATAGGTGTGCCAAATATCTCTGTCTTTGTGGTTATGATATGAAGATCACCAATTACTATCCACTTGTATATGTGTTACAATTATCATTGTTAATTGAGGAGAAATCAAATAATAAAAAATATTTTGAATAATGCTATGATAGTGGGGTAATAAAGCATTGGTGTGCTAACCTATTTGTACTTATTTGTGCGCTACCATACTTTATTAATCGAATGATTTTTCTAACCATCATATCTCTATTGAGTAAAAAATAGTTGTATCTAGTTGGTATTGATTCTCTTTGACTATGGAAACCATCAAATACATACAACTTGTATCATTTTTTGCTCTCATTTTTGCCACCAAATTTGGAGATAACAATAATTTATACAATTGCTTCATGGATAAGTTGTCTAGTATGTATCCTGGTTATGGCATGCGGGCTCAATTTCATAGCCATGTTGCCCAATATTGGTGAATCAACTTGATTGTTGATCATTCCATCTTCACTTTGTTCTATGGATATTTTCTTAATGTGTTCTTGTTTCTATAAAAATAAATAGAAGAATAGATTTTTCAATTGTGGATCAACTACTCAATTTATTTTGGATGAAAGAATTAATTAACTCTCTTTCATTCTAGTGAATGTACTACAATATCTTTAATTATGAATAATTGCATTATAACTCTATTGTAATTTTTTTTGCAATATCTATTTTTGAAAGTAGCGGTAGATAACATGAAAATCATGTATACAATAGAATATATGTTTAGCATGTTTTGGGAAGAGGGATTATTTTTGCATGAACCTAAATTGACATTTTGGTGAAGAATTGAGATAAGACAACATTGACTTAGTAGATATCAATGTTTATAAAATCCATTAAACTCATTGAGATATGTAAACATCGATACAAGTGATAGTGATGTTTGCAAAACCTATTAGATTATAATAAGATGTTATTTTTCCAATATTTATTAAATTTAAAAATCTTGTTCACATTGATACAATAGATAGAGATTTTGATAAGAACCATTTGACTCAATTGACATATGTAAACATTGATACAATAGATAAAGATGTTTACAAAACCCATAGACTATAATAAGGTACTCTTTTTTGTAATATTTTTATTAAAATTCAAATTCTTGTTCACACATAGTTTCAATTATTGAGATAATCTCAAACTTATTGTAAGATGAGATGTTGAAATACAAGGCAACTTGTTGTAAGTGATGAAGGGTGATCCCCTTAATACCATAAATACATAATAGAAATAAAGAAATAACAACAATTTGTGAGAACAAGCTATGGGCTTCTTATTATGCAGAATTAAAAATTCAAAATTACAATATGCTAACCCACATGGGTGCCTTCATTATAGTAATCTGCAAGAGTACAAAGTTGTGAACTATCACCTTGAGTTGTCCTAGACAATATTTGGGCATTTCTTAAATAGGCAATTTTATGCCACCTAGGAAGGTTCTAGACACACAAACTTAATACCTAGGGCTGATAGACCCTCAAAATACATAAAAAGTTTGCCAAATACATTTTTGACATTTATTTTTGAAGTTTTGGTTGGCCCAACTTCAGAAGGCCATAATTCTCAAATTGTTTCTCTGATTGGTTATTATAACCACTTTTCATAAACCTCAACTTCTGATCTATAGGCTCAATTTCACGTAAATGCTCATATGTTGAGTTTTTGAGCCTTGGCCCAACTTTAGAAGGCCATAACTCTCAAACCATTGCTCTAATTAGCTATTATAACCACTTTTCATTAACCTCAACTTCTGATCTACAGGCTCAATTTCATGTAAATGCTCATGCATTGATTTTTTAAGCCTCATCTAGTCACTTTTAGGCGTTCAATGGTGAGCCTGAAGTTTATATACCAAAATTACAAACCAAAAATCTGCAATAAATCTATCAATACACATGATATGGCATTGAGCCTCAATTGGTAGGTTGATATATCCAAGATAAACATCCACCACTGAAATTAGGACATTTTGAGCTTGTATGAATAACTTACTAAGTAGCAAGCCTCCATAGACAACAACTTCATATTAAGACAATCCTTATTCAAACAACTGAAATGAAATTTTTTTGTTAATGCAAAATTTCTCTTACACCCAGGATGCTCCTACATCAGACACCCAGGGTAATTTGAGAAGTGACCCCATCACATCTTAGGTATTCAAAGGATAACCAAGATGGTTAACCTCCTCCCTTGCTAACCACAATGAATCTTCTACTAGCATCCCTTTCCATTTGACTAGGTACTCTTCATAAGTTATTTTACTTGTACTTTTTCCAACATGACTGTCAAGTATCTCCTCAATCTAATTTGTGGTTGAACTAGCTACTGGAGTACTCTATTGTGCTTTTGTAACTTCATCTCCATCACCTCCTTCATAATACTCTATCAATTCTAAAATGTTAAATACTAGTGAAATACTCAATTTAGCAAGCAACTTCACTTAATAAGAATTTCCAAAATCATGCCTTTTCACTATTTTGCACAGTCCAAACTTCTTGATTTTCAACTTATTATATGTACCCACTAGAAAATTCTCATTTCTCAAATGAACCATGACTTCTCCTCCAATCTAAAATTCATTATATCTCATTTTCACATCTTCCTTAACCTTGTATTATGTATTCATCTTTGTAATGTACTTCCTCACCTCCTCATGGATTTTCTTCAAATGTTTAGTAATTCTTCTACTTTAGCACTACTTATCTCTCCTTTGTCCAACTGCCTCAATTCATAAGAATTTTTGGGACTACTCCCATATACAATATGAAATGGTGATTTACCAATACTCATTTAGAGAGAATTATTATATGCAAATTCTACATATGGTAAAATCAGATTCCATCCTTTGGGTTTGTTTCCAACATACATCTTAGCAAGTTTTTCAAATTGTGATTCACAACTTTTTTCTTCCCATTAGTCTGTGGATGATGTGATGAACTAAGCTTCAAATTTATCTTCAATTTCTTCCACAATGTATGCTAGAAATACCCAATAAATTTGGTATCTCAATTTGAAACAATACTCGCACTCTTTGGAGTAGTCCATTCAAGGATAGCCTTCACTTTCTCTGGATCCATTTCCAGACCTTCTGTTGAGACTACAAATCTTAGGTACACCAACTCCTTCACAAAATGACACTTCTTTAGGTTTATTCACAACTTTTCTTCCATCAACTTATCAAACACCTTTTAAATATGCATCAAATGCTCCTCCAATGTCTTACCAAAGGTCAATATATCATCTAGGTAAACAATGATAACTTACCTAGAAACTCCTTCAACACCTCATTCATGAGCTGCATGAAAGTGCTCAGTGTATTGGTTATCCCAAAAGGCACAATTAACCACTGATACAATCCTTCCCTTATCTTGGAGGAAGTCTTCCACTCATCTCCTTCTCTAATGTGAATTTGATGATACTCACTCTTCAGATCTATCTTTGTAAAATATAGAGCTCCACTCAAACAGTCCATAATATCATCCATCCTTGGAAATGGAAATTTGTACTTGATTGCGATCTTGTTGAAAGTGCTAGAATCTATACACATCATTTGTTCTCCATTCTTCTTAGGTGCTAATACTACTAGTATAGCACATGGACTCAAATTCTCTCAAATCAACCCCTTTTGTAACAACTCATGCACTTGTTTATTCAAATCTTGACTTTTTGTTGGTGTCATTTTGTGCACTACCTTGTTTGGAAAACTAGCTCTTGAAATCAAATCCATCTAGTGACTAATCTTCCTCACTAGATCTAACCCATCAAGTACATTATTTGAAACAATATAAGGAGACTCCTAATAAATCTAAAAACTACCTCACAATTGGCGATCTATTTGCACGCTCAATTGAAACCATAGTCCTAGTGCAAACTACCTCATAGTCAGCAATCTATCCCCACACTCAAGAACTCTAGCTCTGATATCACTTGATGAAGGGTGCTCCCCTTAATACCATAAACAGATAGTAAAAACAAAGAAAAACAACAATTTGCGAGAACAAAATATGGGCTTCTTATTATTGTTGCAAATAAAAAATTACAGAATTCAGAATTACAATGTGCTAACCCACATGGGCACCTTCATCATAGTAATCAAAAAGAAAAAATTGTGAACTATCACCCAAAGCTATCCTAGACAATGTTCGATCATTTCTTAAATAGGCAATTTTAAGTCACCTAGGAAGGTTCTAGACACTCAAACTTACTATTGTTGGAAACAGTTGTTCAATTATGTGTTGTCTTTGATGTTACACAAATGTCATATCAATTATCAGTTAGAGTCTATCGAGCTCAGATGGTCAGCAAGGCAAAAGACAAAGTTTACTAAGTTTAAAAGGTTAGCAAAGAAGATTTACAATGTCTACCAAGCATTCTCAGGCCTTACCTTGCACAGGTAGTTGTTACCAAGCTTTCAAGGTTAGCAAAGGAAATTTAGTTGTTACCAAGCTCACTTGGTCATCAAGAAAAAATAGTACAGGGAACAGTTCTAACCGATCTTTCATAGACAGTGAAGGAAATATAGGTCTTATCGAGTTCACTTGGCAAGAAAAAGATTTCACAAGAATTGCAGTGTTAACCGAGTTCAAATGGTTAACTTAGGAAATTATTTCTGGATGTAGTATTTACTGAGCAGGGTTGGCCAATGAAGGATTCCATTATTTTTTGAAATAAAGTTTATTTGATATTTGTAGCTGACTTATATATGGTTTATTGGTAAATTTGACTTGTGAATGAGCTGACTTGATAATCTAAATGGTATATACAAGAGGTCAAGTTGCGAATTTTAAGTGGAGTGATGGATTTAATGGAATGCGAATAAGAAGGAAAACTGATTAATGTGAAAGAAAATTTTGAAGGATGATCAGAGATCATTGAGGAGCAGCAAAGCTATACTTGATTGAAAGGATCTAATAGTGTAGAATAGAGATCTATAATCAGCAAATTTAGTTACATCTTACTCAAGTCAATTCATTGTTACTTTCTAACCATTGTAGCAGTGATTTCAAAATCTCTTAACAGAGTTGGTTTAACAGTCATTTTGTAAATCCTCTAAAAAGGTGACAATTTAGTTGAATTATTCTAAAGACCTCTAGCAAGGCCACTCCTAACAAGGTGATTAAATCCTTTAACAAGGTCACACCTAATAGTGTGTATTGTAACCTTTAATAGGGTTGGCTCCTAACAAGGCTTACTTCAAAAGAGTGTAAATTGGTAGCTAGTTACTTGGTGGTTTTTCTCATATTGGATTTTTATGTTAAATCAAGTGTCTCTTGTGTTCATTTTATTTACTTTTTCATGCATATTAATAATTATAAATTCTAGATGATCAGTAACAAGTTAATCTACCAAGTTATAGCATTCTTGCAATGTTTATCGAGTATCAGTAGTAACTAGTTGTTTAAGACATCTAAGAGATCTGTGGATTTGTTTTTGTGGTAACTGATTCACCCCCCCCCCCCCCCCCCCCCTCCCTCTTAATTACTCCATCTATAATTCCAACAATTGGTATTAGAGCATTTGGTGCTTGCAGGAAAATATTTCAAGGATCTAAGCCAAAGGTCAGGATGTCTTATAAGAGGGAAATTCCAAGACTTAATAGGGACAACTTCTCAGCATGGCAAGGCTTGATGAGACTTCATCTAGCTTCTATTGGTGATACTGGACTGAAGTATCTTGATGAAAAATATGCAAAACTTGCTAGTACATTATCTATCAATGATATTGCTGAAAAGAAGACCCACAACAACATGATGATAGATATAGCATCTGCTCTGAGTTATGAAGAATTTGATGACATCAATGATTGCAAAACTACCTTTGAAATATGGAACAAGCTAAAAGAGATCTATGGAGGAGATGATAATGTGAGAAGAGCCAAAGCAAAAAGTTTGAGAGGACAATTTGATCAAATGAGGATGAGGTAGGATGAAAACATTGCAAAATATGTTCAAAGAGTTAAAGCATGTGTTAGTGCAATCAAGGCATCTAGAGGAGATATCAAGGAGGAGACAGTTATAAGTAAAGTTCCTAGAACTCTACTTCCTATTTATGCAATTAGAGTCTCTACAATTCAAGAAAGAAGATGTAAAGCAAATCATAAGATAAATTTAGAGGCAATAGTCGAAAGATTAACTGCATTTGAGCTAGACAACTATGATAATTATGTTCTAGTTGCCAAGAACATTGAATCAGCATTCAAAGCCAAGCTTTCACTCAAAGAAAAAGGAAAGAAGATAAAAGATCCTCAATCAAATAGTGATTGAAGAATTAGAACAGAGTTCAGACAGTGATCTTGAGGTGGTTGAAGCTCTGCTAGCAAGGAAATATTCAAGAGGCAAAGGAAAATATAAAGGTAAGATTCCTCTAATTTATTATTCTTGTGAAGAAATTGGACATATTGCTGCTAGGTGCCCAAATAAGTAGAACAAGGATGAGAAGAAAGGTCACAAGTGCAATGGCAAGAAAAACTTCAAATCATTCAAGGATAAAGGTAAGAAAACATGTTTCATGGCTAGAGATTCTAATGATTCTGATGATGAAGAAGAAGATGAAATTGTTTACACAGTTGTAAAGGATGAATTTGATAATGATGAAGAAATGGCACTCATTTCTCATGTAATTAAAAATGATACATGGATTATAGATAGTGGTTGTTCTCATCACATGACTGGTGATAAAACTAAGTTTGAACACTTTGAAGACTATGATGGTGGTAGTGTAACATTTGGTAACAATGAACCTTGTTGTATAAGAGGAAAAGGAAGAATCTCACTGACCAAAGAACTTGTATGTGATAATGCATATTGGGTAGAAGGACTAAAGCACAATTTGCTAAGTGTGGCACAGCTACTCAATAATGGATTCGAAGTGCAATTTATGGATGGAAAAGAAAGATTTCTGGATAGCAAAGGAAAGTTGATTGGATCAAGCACTCAAACAAAAGGTACCTTATTTTATCTTGAACTTGGTGAATGTTCATGTTTTGTTGCTCAAGTTGAAGAAATTTGGTTATGGCATAGGAGGTTATGTCATGTAAACTTTGACAACGTGGTAAAGATAAGTAAATTCAAGAAAGTAAGAGGCATTCCTAACATCAAGAAACTTGAGGTTGGTCTATGCAAGAATTGTCAAATTGGCAAGATGGGAAAAACTAGTTTTAAAAGCAAGAACTATCAGTCTGGAAAAAATTTAGAAATTGTGCATGCTGATTTATGTGGACCTATTGGCATTGAAAGTTATACTAGTGAAATATTCTTCATTCTTTTTGTTGATGATTATTCAAGAATGATGATTGTCATGTACCTAAGAGAGAAATCAAAAGCATTTGAAAAGTTCAAATGGTATTTGGCTAGAGTAGAAAAGGAAATAGGCAAAAGACTAAAATGTTTAAGGTCTAACAGAGGTGGTGAATTCATTTCACATGAGTTCAATAACTTTTACATTGAAAGGGGAATCAAAAGATAGGTTTCAGCACCTAGAACTCCTGAACAAAATAGAATAGCTGAAAGAAGAAACAGATCTATCATGGAGTGTGCAAGAACCTTAATGATTGAGAAGAGCATTGCTATCAAATACTAGAAGGAAGCTATCAACACTACAGTTCATACCTTGAACCAAGTATAGCTGAAAAATGACTCATTAAAAGCTCCCCATGAGTTATGGTATGGCTAAAAACCCAATGTAAGTTACCTATAAGTATTTGGAAGCAAATGTTACATTTTGAAAGAATCTAGAAAAGGTAAATTTGATGTAAAGGGTGATGAAAGAATATTTTTGGGATATTCTTGCAAAAGTAAAGCATATAGATGTTTGAATTTGTCTACTAACAAAGTCATAGAAAGTGCACATGTGAAAGTTGATGAGTCTACAGAAAGAACTGAAGAAGAAAGAAAAAGGGAACCTAAAGACTATAGGAGGTTTGTTTACATCGAACTTGATACAATGCCAAATACACCTATTAATCAAGAATCTTCAACTCCAGAGTCTTCAGTAACCAAGTCACAGGAAGTTCAAACCAAGCTAATGCCTACCGAGTTGCAAGAACCTGAGTTGCAAACAAAAGCTACCAAATCAACATCTACTGAGCCCAAGCAACCAAAACTAGAACCAGAAGTTGAGACACAGAAAGATAACAATGCAAGTCATTCAAAAGGCAAGGAGCTTGTGTTAGCCAAGTATGTCAAGAAGCATCATGCACCAAATCAGATCATTGGAGATAAATCAAAAGGAACAATGACAAGAAGTAAGTTGAAAGGCACTTGTTTACTTGCTGATTTTGAACCTAGAAATGTCAAAGATGCATTAGAAAATGAAAGTTGGATTGAATCTATGAATGAAGAGATAGAACAGATAGATAAAAACAAAACATGGACTCTTGTACCTAGACCTAAAGACAAAAATGTGATTGGAACTAAGTGGGTATTTAGAAACAAGTTAAATGAAGATGGTAAGGTGTCAAGGAACAAAGCTAGACTGGTGTGCAAAGGATACTCTCAAGAAGAAGGTGTAGACTATGGAGAGACTTTTGCTCCTATTGCAAAATTGGAAGGTGTCAAAACCTTACTTGCATATGCTACATAAAAAGGATTCAAATTTTATCAGATGGATGTCAAGTTCGCATTTCTCAATGGAATATTGGATGAAGAGGTTTACATTGAATAGCCTGAAGGTTTTGTTGATCCAAACAAGAAGGACATGGTCTAAAAATTTCATAAAGCATTATATGGTCTAAAACAAGCCCCTAGAGCATGGTATGAAAGATTGCATAACTATCTTATTCAGATTGGTTTTCAAAGGACTAATGATAATAGTAGCTTGTATATTAAGGAAGGTCTAGATAATAAGATTTTTTTGGTAGAAATATTTTTAGATGATACTTTGTTCACAAGAAATGATGTTCTTTGCAAAGAATTTTCAAAACAAATGAACAAGGAATTTGAAATGTCAATGTTTGCTGAAATCAATTTCTTTGTTGGTTTTCAAATTCAACAGAATAAGAATGGCATCTACATCACTCAATCCAAATTCATGAAGGAGATACTAAAATTTTTTGGAATCGAAGACTACAAACCAGTTGGAACTCCTATGTGTACTAGATTGAAACTTACCAAGGATGATGAATCAAAGGAAGTGGATGAAACATTGTATAGATCTATGATTGGAAAGTTGTAGTATGTAGTGCACACAAGACTAGACATTGCCCTTGCAGTAGGAATTGTCGCAAGATTCTCAGCAAAATCAAAAGAAAATCACATGATGGAAATTAAAAGGATCATGAGATATTTAAAAGGAACTAAAGACTATGGATTATGGTATAAACTTGGAGGAAATCTAGATTTAAAAGTGTTCACCGATGCAGATTGGGCAAGGAATGTTGATAATAGAAAGAGTACAAGTGAAGGAGCTTTCTTTCTTGGAAAGAGGTTGGTTTCTTGGACAAGTAAAAAGTAGAACTATACATCCCAGTCCACAACAGAGGCTGAATATGTTGCAGTAGCAGTAAACTACTCAAACATTGTGTGGTTCAAACAATTATTAGAAGGTATGAATCAAGAAATCAAAGAACATGTTGTTATCTTTTGTAACAACACAAGTTCAATTAACATATCCAATAATCTAGTAATGCATTCAAAAACCAAGCATATTGCTATAAAGTATCACTTTGTTAGAGAATTGGTACAAGAAAAGGAAATTAGATTGGAATATGTCTATATAGAGAAACAAATTGCTAATATATTCACAAAGCCTTTACCTAAGGATGCATTATTGTATCTAAGAGGTAAGTTATGGGTCATTCCCCTATCTAAAGCTCACTAAAATACAGTTTAGTGATGCATCAACAAGAATAGAATTGAAGATCTATTAGTTGATGTAGCAAAGTAATGAAGACATTGCATATGAATCAGTACATCAGGTACAATTCTATTCATTTGATTTGTGTTTTCTTTGGCATGTGTTGTCAAAGAGGGAGAGTATATTGTCATATCTTTTTGAAATTTGCAAGAAAAAGAGAGCTTGTGTAAGAGGGAGAGATTATTATGAAAGAGGGAGATTACTATATTTGGGAAGTTTGGTAGAAGAGGAAGAAGTATTCTTTCAAAAAAGACTTGTTTTCAAATTTTATTCTACTATGAAATGTTGTGTTGCCATCAATGCCAAAGAGGGAGATTGTTAGAAACAATTGTTCAATTGTGTGTTGTCTTTGAGGTTACACAAATGTCATATCAGTTATCAATCAAAGTCTATCAAGATCAGATGGTTAGTAAGGCAAAAGATATTTTATTGAGTTCAGAAGGTTAGCAAAGAAGGTTTACAGTGTCTACCGAGCATTCTCAGGCTATATCTTGCACAGGCAGTTGTTACCGAGCTTTCAAGGTTAGCAAAGGAAATTTAGTTGTTACTGAGCTCACTCGGTCATCAAGAAAAAATACTACAGGGAACAGTTCTAACTGAACTTTCATAGAGATTAAAGGAAATATAGGTCTTACCAAGTTCACTCGGCAGCCAAAGGATTTCGCAAAAATTGTAGTGTTAACCGAGTTGAGACGGTTAACTCAGGAAATTATTTATGGATGTAGTATTTATAGAGCAGGGCCGGCCAATTAAGGATTCCATTATTTTATGAAATAAAGTTTATTTGATATTTGTAGCTGACTGAAATACGGTTTATTGGTAAATGTGACTTGTGAATGAGCTAACTTGATAATCTAAATGGTATATATAAGAGGTCAAGTTGCAAATTCTAAGGGGAGTGATGAATTTGATGGAATGCGAATAAGAAGGAAGAGTAATTAATGTGAAAGCGAATTTTGAAGGATGATCAGAGATCATTGAGGAGAAGCAAAGCTATACTTGATCAAAAGGATCTAATAGTGTAGAATAGAGATCTGTAATCAGAAAATTTAGTTGCATCTTACTTAGGTCAATTCATTGTTACTTTCTAACCATTGTAGCAGTGATTTCAAAATCTCTTAACAGAGTTGGTTTAATAGCCATTTTGTAAATCCTCTAACAAGGTGATAGTTCGTTTGAATTTTTCTAAAGACCTCTAGCAAGGCCACTCCTAACAGGTTGATTAAATTCTCTAATAGGGTCACACCTAATAGTGTGTATTGTAACTTTTAACAGGGTTGGCTCCTAACAGGGCTCACTTTAGAAGAGTGAAAATTGGTTGCTAGTTACTTAGTGGTTTTTCCCATATTGAGTTTCCACGTTAAATATGGTGTCTCTTGTGTTCATTTTATTTACTTTTGCATGCATATTAATAATTATAAATGCTAGATGATCAGTAACAAGTTAATCTACCGAGTTACAACATTCTTGCAGTGTTTACCAAGTATCAGCAGTAACTAGTTGTCTAAGACATCTAAGGGATCTATGGATTTGTTTTTGTGGTAACTGATTCACAACCCCTCTCAGTTACTCCATCTATAATTCCAACAACCACCTAGGGCCAATTGACCCTAAAAATACATAATGAGTCAACCAAATACATTTTTGACATTTATTTTGAAATTTTTGGTCATCCCAACTTCAGAAGGCCATAAATCTCAAACCATTGCTCTAGTTAGCTATTATAACCACTTCTCGAAAACCTCAACTTTTGATTCTACATACTATATATGAGAAATGTTAGTATTCTAATAGAAAGAAAATTTAAATAAAGCTTCTACAAACTAAAAAAATTCATAAACTTCAAGATAGACTAAGATGAGCTTTAATTGAGAATATGAGCCATTAATGGGCTCTCTCAATGAAAAGCTCTCTTGTTGAGTGGCTCTGTCTAAATAGATAGGATGTATGCTCAAGCTTATGCTTCAAAAAGGGCTTCAAATGGAGTTGGAATTTGGGTGTGAGTGTATGGTTTTGATGTAAAATGGCTTCTTAAAATGGCATTATGACTTTACTTCATGGATTGTGTTATTTTGTAAAGGGGAAGGATCCAATTTATAGGCAAGAGGCTTGAGGGATTGAGGGCTAAGATGCAAGGATGGGGAAAAGCTCATGGAGGGCTCAAATTGCATGAGAGGAGAGCACATGGATTGTGCTTCCTTACAGCCAATCAGGGAGTGACACATGTCGCAGGGTGAGAGGATGGAGGAAAGGGGAAGGATGAGTCAACAAAGGAGGATCAAGGGATAAAATATTCATAAAGACCCTCATAATGGCTTGTAAGAGCAATGAAAGGGCTTGGAAGACTCATTTATGTCCTAGTGGGCTTCATAAAGTTTTATGGTTGGGATATTTTGTAGGAGATGAGAGGAATTTTGACTTGGGCTTGATTAGGAAGGTTTTAAGCTTGCTTAGGATTGTGCAAATGATTAGAGGATGGATTAGGATGTTTTAGGATTAGCTTAGGGATAGGCAAGTGGATGGCATTTAATGAGGATGGGTGAAGGAGGAGATATTTGTTAACTTTGGTTTGGGTTAGTAAGTCTTAACCCATGTTTAGGGAATGTGACAAGGTTAGGAGGGGATTAGGATTAGGTTTAAAGACATCTTCTAGAAGAGTCTAGACTTTGGATGAGGATAAAGACTTTCTAGAATAGTCTAGAACTTCCTAGGATGAGGATGAAGACTTTCTAGAAGAGTCTAGAACTTCTTAGGATGAGGATGAATTAGATTTTTAGGAAATAAATAAAGTTTTATTTATTTCAAGGGTTTGGGTTGAGGTGATATTTACTAAAACTTTTTAAATAAACATGAGGATTAATATTTAATCTTAATTAAATATTTTGAGTTGGGATTAGGGGTAGGAAATGATGGGATTAGCCTTTAATCAAAATTAAAGAAGGATTGGAAGATTTTGGAAAAGGTTAGTGGTCTTAAGGAAATTGGCCAAGTTTTGGGCAAAAAATAATTTTTTTATTTATTTTGGGTTTTTTGGTCAATTTATTAATTAAATAATTAATAAATAAGGAAATAATGTTTAAATAAGATTTAAACATTTTTGGTAGAGATTCCTTAATTAAATATTTTTAATTAAGATAAAGGGATTTAATGGCATAAAAATAAATTAATTAATGATGATGTCATTAGAAATTTTTTCAAAAAATAAAAATACTTTATTTTTTAAAGGATTTTTAGGTGTCTACATTTTGCCCCTCTTTGACATAGTGTTGAGATAACACTATTTCAAAGAAGTTTGAATATAAATGACATGAGGAAGATGTTTTAGCAACAAAGTTGCCCCAGTCTTGGATAAGAAGGAGAGACTAGACTATGAGATGCCCCCTCAAGAAGGTGGCGGGGAGAGAAAATGAGGCTCGATGGCTTCTTGAAAAATACAAGAATTCGGGATAAGCAAGGAGACTCAGATTGGCAAAGAGAAGGGGCTGAATTAGCTCAAACTCTCACTATGGGAGAATGATAAAGGAGAATCAGATGCACAAGAGGAAGCAAGCTTAAGACTTTAGGGAAGGTGGAGGATGAAGGAGCAGAGCGCTATAAAAAGGAATCCAAGATAGGGAGAAGGATGAGGGGATGATAAAGCTAATGCAATAGGATTTCAAAGAGTCAAATTGGTGGAAGATGGGTTTTGGAGATCCCTAGGACTAGGATTGTGGAGCTCGAAAGATGAGGCTTGGTGGATTGATTGGATTGGTGGATCCCTAAGATTAGGATTGTGGATCCCTAAAGTTAAAAGTGCATATTAATTCAAAGAGATACTGATGCATAAGCTGGGGTAGGAGAGATAGATGTTGGATATGGGTGGGGGATAATGGAGATGAAGGGAAACCACTGAAGCTTTTTTTTGAGTAGGGGGATACTTCAAAGAGAAGTACCACCATGTAGTTGAGCACTAGATTTGCTATAGGACTGTTGGTTAATTGCCAAGGTTACCAAGAACATCAAGGCCTTTTCACCAACTATCCAGAGGACTGACGGACTGACTCAAAACAAACACGCAAGGATTGCCTCAACATCACACATGAATCCTAGAGGAAGCAGTGTGGAACTGACACTGGGTAACCCACAAGCAAAAAAGAAAAACAAACAAAAGACCTGATCAAGACCTTACGCTCAGATTGCCCCATTCACAGTATACCATGATATGGAAGATCGTGGCAACCTTGAGGAGGGAATAAAAAGATTGTTTGGAAAAGATATTTCAAGACCCAAAAGGGAAGATTCCAAATCAAAAGAAAGTGAAAATCCAAAATAGAACCGTTTGTCAACGAGATGGGTGGGACGAGGTACTAACAGACCAAGATCAGACATGAGGAAAGCTATATCCTACAAGGATCTATCAGACAGCACCTAAGCTGATGGATTTGGATGAGTGATGTGTCTGGCAAGTTGAACTAAGAAGGATAACACTTTTCTGAGAGGAGATCTAGCTAAAGGATGCATTTGAATAGCTAACCAAGGGTTGTGCGATGTGTACAAGATGTTGATCAAGGAGGAACTGACACGAAAGTTGGATAGATACAATGGTACTAAGCTAAAGAGGATGTACAAGCTGACAGACCAAGATATGTTACAAATGTACAAGGTTGTTCATGTTTTAGTTTTTGTGAGATGGAAATGTTTGTGAAGGGTGGGATGTCTGTAATAGTTGATAGGCAGATAGGTAGATGGTTTGCGAAAAGCTCAAGTGAAAATGGGGTTCTTTGTGTGCATGCGATAGGATACAAACTAGGATACTAGCTTTGGTATATAATACAAGCTGGAATATGGTACAAGCTTTGGACAAGATTTGGATATACAAGCTATGGGACAAGGGATGATACAAGATTTACAAGCTGGGGTACAAGATTTACAAGCTGTACAGGAGGTATTTACAAGCTTCATTAGATTTTGGATATTTGGTCAGAACACCAAGGGAACAAGCAGGTGTTTTATTGGATTGTGAATGGATGGATGAGGGATAGGATAGTGATTGATAATGGATTAGTCTTAGTACTCAAGGCACCTGAATTACCAGGTTTTTACCAAGGTACCTATCCAAGGCGCTTGAATTGCCAAGTTTTCACCATTGGATGCTTATTTCTCTTTACTATTTTATTTTTTTGTATTTTTCAAAAGCTAGGTGTACCAAGGATCTTCAAGCATAGAACTTCTTGAGATGAATGATGTTAGTAGGATCATTCAAGAGCTCTCCTTCCGGTGTAGATAGTTGATAGGCTCTGGAGCCAAAAGAGGCAGTGACAACATAAGGACCAAGCCAAGTAGGTTTAAACTTTCCTTTCTTTTCTCAATCAGCTTGGACTTTCATATTTTCTTTAAAAACCATGTCGCCCAGCTGAAAGTGTCATGGAAGCACCTTCTTGTTGAAATTTATTTTGAGACAAGTTTGATAGACTGTGAAATGATCATAGGCTTTTTGTCACTTCTCATCTAAGAGATCTAGTTGGGTGAGTCAAGCTACTCTGTATTCTTCATCTGATATTTTCCCTTGCAAAGATATGTGCAAGGAGGGAAGTTCAACCTCTATGGGTAGTACTACTTTGGTACCATAGACTAAGGAGTATGGATTTGTGCCTGTGGATGTACAAAAGGAAGTTTGATAAGCCCATAGGGTTGGATTTATTTGTAGGTGCCAATCGCGGCCGAAATCATTGACAACTTTCTTTAGGATTTTGAGGAGGGTTTTGTTAGTTGCCTTTGCCTGGCCATTACCTTGTGGGAAATATGGGCTAGAAAAGTGGTGATGGATGCGAAGGGAAGTGCATAATTCTTCCATGTTGAGATTTTCAAAGTTACCTCCGTGGTCGGTGAAGATGGTGGATGGGATGCCGAAGCGGCAAACAATGTGGTACAAGATGAACTTGGAGACCTTAACTCCTGTAGCTGAGACTAGGGGGACTTCTTCCACCCATTTAGTGAAATACTTTGTAGCTATTATTATCTATTTATGTCCATCAAATGAGAGAGGTGTGATAGTTCCAACTAGATCAAGGCCCCAACAAGCGAAAGGCCAAGGTGGTGCAATAGGCTGTAGATCCTGTGCTGGAGCATGCACAAGATTTGCATGTTGCTAACATGGGAGACACTTTCTGACAAAGTCACAGGAGTCTTCTTTAATGGTAGGCCAATAGTAGCCTACTCTAAGGATTTTTTGCACAAGGACAATACCACTCGTGTGGGCACCACAAAGTCTAGAGTATACTTCTTTTAATGTCATCGCAGCCTTATTTTTATCTAAACATTGAGAGAGAGTATCATGATAACCCTGATGATATAGGGTATTGGCTATGATAACATAGCAAGATGATTTTTGGATGAGGTTTTGGCGTTGGGTATGTGTGAGGTGAGGGGAGATGATACCATCTTTAAGGTAAGCATGAATCTCATGGTACCAAGGGGATTGGGGACCAACCAAGATACAAACACAGTTTGAGTCATCATTCGCATAGGCAGGTGTGAGGAGCTGCTCAACTAAAAACTCATGCGACATAACTACTTGGAGAATTTTCAAGAGCAAGCCAATAGTAGCCATAGCGTATGCTGCTTTGTTCTGTATTCGAGGCACTTGTGTAAACTGAAGCTTTGTAAAATGTTGGGTTAGCTGATCAACTAGCTCTTTGTAGGGTAATAGCTTTTCATCTTTGGTTTGATATTCATTTAGGGCTTGCTTGATGATGAGCTGAGAATCGCCAAAGATTTGTAACTCAGTGATGTTCCATTTTGCAGCTATCTTTAATCCTGCTATGAGAGCCTCATATTCAGCTATATTGTTGGTGCTAGAGAATTGTAGCTTCAAGGCTTTTGGAATGTAATCTCCTTGAGGTGTGACCAACAATATTCCTACCCCTGATCCGTGAGATGTATATGAGCCATCAAAATAAAGTTTCCATGGGGGTTGTTCTTCAATTAGACAAATATGCTCATCTAGAAATTATGTGATCAAAGGATATGTATCTACTAGAGGTGCATCAACTAGGTGATCTATTATAGCTTATTCATTGATTGCCTTTCTGTCTACATACTGGATGTCAAATTCACTAAGGAGCATAACCCATTTGGCCAAACGGCCTGTAAGTGTTGTTCTGGAGAGCATATACTTGAGAGGGATGATCTTGTAGACTAGTTGGATGGTATGACTTAGCATGTAGTGGTAAAACTTTTGAGTTGAGAAAACAACTGCCAAAAAAGCTTTTTCCATAGGAGTATAGTTGAGTTCATAACCAACTAGGGTTCTACTAATGTAGTAGATGGCTCTTTCTCTGTCGTAGTCATCGAGTTGTGCTAGAAGTGCCCCTAGAGCATTAGGTGTTGCTGATATGTACAAGATCAAGGGATGGCCAGGAACTGGTGGAACCAAGATAGGGGGATTGATGAGATACTACTTGAGATGATCGAAGCTACGTTGACATAAAGGATCCCACTTGAATTTTTCATCCTTCTTCATTAAGTGTGCAAATGGCGTACACTTATCTGCAAGCTGGAAGATGAAGCACCGAATGGATTGAAGCTTTCCTTGAAGAGTGTGAAGTTGTCGCAGTGTCTGGGGAGGAGGCATGTCTAAGATAGATTTGACCTTCTTGGGGTCAATCTCTATACCTTGTTTAGAAACTATAAAGCCTAGAAGCTTGCCAGATGTGACCCCAAAGACACATTTCTTGGGATTTAGCATGAGATGATATTTGGCTAACCTATCAAAGACTTTCTCTAGGTCAGCAAGAGATCCATGAAGGTATGATATTTAACCAAGATATCATCCACATAATCCTCCAAATTGCTATGGATAAGATCATGGAAAATGGCTATCATAGCTCTTTGATAGGTAGCCCCAGCATTCTTTAGGCCAAAAGGCATCTTGTTGTAGCAAAAGGTTCCCCAAGGGGTAGTGAATGTTGTCTTATGTTGATCCTCTTCTGCAATCTTGATTTGATTATACCCAAAAAATCCATCCATGAGGGACAAAATTTCATGTCCTGTTGTAAGATCTACAATCATATCTATGTTGGGCAAGGGAAAATCATCTTTTGGACAAGCTTTGTTAAGATCTCTGAAATCAGTGCAGATTCTAATGTCACCGGAAGGCTTAGTGACAGGGACCATGTTGGAGATCCACTCTGAGTAGTCAATAGGTTAGATAATCTTAGCAGCTAACATTCTTTCTAATTTAGCTTTGACCAGTAATGCCACCTTGGGGTGCATTTTTCTAAGCATTTGTCTGACGGGCTTGATCTTTGGATTGACTGTAAGATGATGAACTACAAGCTTTGGATCCAATCTTGGCATGTCCTAATATGACCATGCAAATTGGCCAATGTTCTCTCTTAAGACCTCAAAGAGGAGGTTAGCTTGCTCTTGTGATAGGGATGTAGCAATGTGAACAAGTCTGGGGATCTCTGAAGAACCGATGTTGACTTCTCTAGTATCCTCAATTAGAATAGAAGACACCTCTGGTCGATTATCTTGAGGAGGCAATGCTAAATCCTCATGTTCTGCTTGTGGCTCTAGATTTTCTTGCTGAGGGGTTCTCTTCGCTACCTTAGCTAGTCTTGAATTCACCTTAGTTCCAGTTTTGGGTGTATCGGAACTAGGTTGGGGATTTTCTCCAAAATACCCCTTGGGATCTAGCTTATAGACATAGGAAGAATCTGGCTTTGTTTTCTTGTGAGGAGTTTTGGCTCCCATGAATCTCAAAAGTGCTTCCTCTGATGTGAACTCATCAATTTGTATGACGCTTGGTTGGTCCCAATCTATGAGTTGTGGATGGGTGAGTGGTAGGTCAATGAAATGGATGGATAGTTCTTGGAGAATAGAGTCTATGAGGAAGATTTGGTTTGGGATATCATCGTAGGCTCTCTTTTTAACTTCCTCAGGAATGTCTTTGATTTCGACAAGGTCACGGTGAATGTTTGAAAAAGCATGATCGTTCTCATTGGTGCCCCCAGTTGTGGGTATGCCAAAGCCAAGACCTAACTTTGATTCCCACTTGTGTGCATCAATGGGGCACTGCATGCCTCTTTCTTCTGGTCCTAGACCACCACCTTGATAGTTCCATTTGTCAGTGATGAGCTTATGTTCTTCGAGATACTTTTGGCTGAAGTGATAAAGGTGTGCTTGATTTCTTGGAGGTGCATCCTTATGTAACCAATTGTTGATATCTGGAGTGAGCTCCTCATGAAGAGGGATTTTCGAGGATACAAAGGTTGTTGGGCCAAACTATTTGTATCGATGAGGTGGAATCTCCTTAGCTTTGTGATATGTCAGTCGTCCATGGGCGTGTGGATCAAGTGGGAGTGCCTCGACAGCAAATGCATCTGACAGACTATACTCTCCATAGCCTTTGTTATTGATCTTCATGGTAGATAGGGTGAAGGCGAGGATGGTTTCTGGGTCATTACAAGTGTGGGATGAGATGGCGATGGCTGTGCCAATCTAATTCTAGGGAAATGGTTTACATATGAAGCTTCAATCGTATTGCAGTAAGCAAAGGGTTTTGGATCGACATGGATGGTTACCTATGTGCCCTGATGCGGAAATTTGATGCACTAATGGTAAGTGGATCGAACGGCTTTCATGGCATGAATCCATGGGCGACCGAGGAGGATGTTAAATAGTAGATTTAGATCAATAACATGGCAGAGTGTTTCTTGGATGACTGGCCCAACCTTGATTGGCAACAAAATAGTTCCTTCTGTGGTTCTTTCCAAGTTGTCATAACCTTTGATGGTGATAACCTCACTGATGATAGCTGCCTCAGTATACCCAACTTGTTTTATGAATTTTAGGGTGCAAATATTCAAGGTTGATCCATTATCTATCATTACTCTTTTTATGGAAAAATTGGATACCATAATGGCTATGCAGAGCAGAAGGGTGTGATCTAGCTCGACCACGGGTATGTCGGTGGGTTTGAATGATAGGGCACATGAGGAGGATAGATGTCCAACGAGATTACAAAAATTAGTAGCGTTGATATCTGAAGGGACACGAGATTCTATGAGAGCACTGTTAAGGATTTTTTGTACATAGGACTAGTGTGGAGAAGGTCTAAAATGGAGATTTGGGCTAGCATGTTCCCAAGGTGTTCCAAGATATTGTACTGGCTTTTTGATGGAGCTGATGGTGTTGGTGAAACTGGTGGGCCTACGATGTTAAATTGCGCTCTTCGAGTGGTGACTGCACACTCATTGTTTGGTCCTTGGATATTGATAACATTGACAGAAGGCTCTTTCTCGAATATACAACCTATGAGGCTACCATAATCTATATAGGATGAAGTGTGGTCATTGTTCTTCCCATGTTGTTGGTTTGGCTGGCAGTTGTTGGTGTTGTTGTTGTTGGTTTGGATAGGTGCTTTTCCAAGATTTTGGTTGTTGTGAGGGGGAAAAGCATTTTGATAGATCTGTAAGCCTACATTAGGAGAGGTTTGGGCACCAACGGTGATTTCTTTCCAATCAATGAGGTCCTGCACATAATCTTTCAGTTTCATGCATCTGAGGGTGGTGTGACCTTTTACCCTATGAAATTTGCAGTACTCATTATATTTGTACCATGCAGCTTTGGATTGGCCTAGGTCAATTTGTTGGGTAGGAGGAAATTTGATGAGGTTTTCCTTAGTCAATTTCTCAAAAATGACATCCAATGGCCACCAAGGGGTGTATAATTTCTAGGTGCAAGTTGGAACTTGGGCTTTGGTCCTGTAGCTACATTGATGGCATTAGCTTGATTGCTAGACCTTGAAAGTTGGGTCTTGGATTGTGGCCTTGATAGCTTTGGTGATTTTGGTGTTGGTAGTTGATAGTTTGTTGATTGTTTGGTTGATAAGGTGGGTTGGACTAATTTTGGGAAGGACCAACAATATTCAAATGTCTAGTGTCAGTGACGCCATCTGTTGCAACGTGCTTGTTTTTGTTCCAATACCTAGACTTGTCATTGGAATGTGATTGATTTTGGTTGGCTTCCTTGTAAATCTTGACCACACCATCTTTAATGAGTCCTTGCTCAAGGATCATTCCTTTTTCTTTAATATCTTTTTAGGTCTGCAAACAGTTCATGGTCATGTGGTGAGCAAAGCTAGGATGAGCATTATCAATAAACATTTTCACCAAATGGCATTCTGGCAAGGTGCAAGATATGCGGGTGGTAAGGGTTTACCATCTTTGCAGATATTTGAGAAGGCTTTCTCCACCTTTTTGCTTAGTGTGGACAAGATCAACTACTAAGAGCTCTGTTTCAACAAGATGGGCATATTGGGCTACAAATGCCTCAGACAATTCAGCAAAGTTTTTAATTGTGCCATATGGGATTCTATAAAACCATTCAAGAGCTGGTCTGGCCAAGCTTTTGGGAAAGAGACGCAAGAGGAAGACATCACCGTATGCCACTTCTTGGTAGTGCATGTAAAATTCTTTGATATGTGTGATAGGGTCTCCTTTTCCTCTGAATTTGTCAAACTTGGGTATCTCAAAGTGTTTGGGAAATGGTGTCATGGTAATGGCTCTGTCAAATGGGTAAGGACACACATTCTCAAACTTGAAGGTTTTTGGATCATTTCCCTCCTGGATGTTCTTCAAAGTTGTCTTCATGGCTTCCCATTCTGAATTAGTGGGTGATGGTTGGGGTGCCCCCAATGTAGGAGTGCCCTAAGGTAGGTATGTGCTAGATGGGGCAACGGAATATGGATGGCTTTGAGGTATGGGCTAGTAGGGATTGTACATGGCTTGGGAAACTGAATGGTGGATGATGGGTTGCTGAGGTGGAGGTGGCACATATTGTTGCATGTGTTGTGAGGCTTGCTATTCATATTGGATTTGAGGTTGGGATTGAGGAACATAAGTTGGCTATGGGATAAATGGAGTGATTTGTGGAGGTAAGGTATAAGATGGTTGTGAAGCTTGGGGAAAGGATTGGGGAGCTTGTGGAACTTGACTTTGGATTTGAGGAGTTTGACCAATATATGTGTGTTGTGCCCCCATTTGGGAAGGTATTTGCATGGTAAAAGAGACCAAGTAATTGGTGGTTGGTGGTGGTGGATTTCCTCCTAGAAGTGGCATAGAAAAATAGTTAGTCATAGGAGGTAATGGATTAGTTGGTGGTGGAGGTGGTGGGAATTGAAAGCTTGGAAATGGAACTGATGGGGTTTGATAGCTTGGTGGCTAGATTTGAAAGCTTGGTAGAGTGGTGGTAGGAGCTTGGGTCACTTGAGAGCTTGGCAGAACATTGGTAGTAGCTTGTGGGGTCTGATAGCTTTGTGAAGTGAGGGCAGTAGCTTGTGGATTTGTGGCTGATGGCACTGAGCTCCAAGGACCTAGTGGAAATGATGGAATTGTGCTCTGAGCTGAGGTAAACAAGTTGGGGGTGATGAAAGGTTGATTTCTTGGCCCCGTGGGTGGCATTCTGGTTGTATATTGCTAAGGTTGGCCAAAGATGCTAGCACTGATTTGGGAGATGGGTGGATTTGGAGGGCTGGGTTGGAGAGCAGCAGCAGCAATAGTGAAGGGAGTGAATGATGAGGTGTTTTGGGTGAAGGGGGTTTGGGATGGAGTGGTATGGACCAATGGTGGAGTGGTGGTGGTTGGATTGGCTTGCAGAAGGGAGATTTCAACTTGAGTGGAGGCTGGTATGTTTGGGTCTGTTGGATCATAAGGATTGGCTTGAGGCTCTTCTTTTGGAACATATTGAGGATAATCTGAATCATAAGAGCCTATTGGGAGTGGTAGTTGTCCAAACAATGGGTTATATGGATCTGATAAGGGAGGAGGTCTTCCAAAGTTGAAGGCTCCTATATTGTCCCTTCGAAAGTTAGCCATGATTGTTTCTTTGTTCTTGTCTATAATGGCGTTCACCAATACTGCATTTTTTGGTTGGTTCATGAAAGCTTCAATGTCAGTAGGTGATGGTATAGTGTTCTCTGGGCTGAAGGATGGTTGAGTGCTCAAGGGGAGCGATGCTATTTGATCCAAATTATAAGGTTCCATTGTTTCTTTCTTCTTCTTGGCTAAGCGAGTGACGAGTGGCATGAAAATGTTCCTAGGGATAAGATGCAACAATTTTGATGCATGCAAAGGGGGAAGGCTTTTCTATGCAAATGATTTCATAGGCTGAGGAAAAGCTATATGACAAACCTAAGGAGGATTGGGTTGGGGATTCTAACTTCAAAGATATGTTGCCAAAGCATGAAAGGTCTGCTTTCCTATGTGCAAGCTTGGTGGTGATTGTGTCAACTTTAAGGATAGACTAATGATCCTTTAGGAAAAACACGAGATTGACCACTTGTGGATCCCAACCTTTGGCTCAAGGTGATGAGGGATAACAAGTGACAAAGCTAGATTATCCTAGACAAAGCTCTGTCAGAGGGATAACCTTGGTGAGGCTGGTGGATTTGCAAGATGGTAGGAATGGAAAACCTTTGGCAAGGTGACAACAATTTTGAAGGCTTGGATGTGAAAATTAGGCTTTTTGGGATGCTAGCTAGGTTTGAGGGGATTGGTTTGATTCTAAGGCAAAGACCTAGATGAGATGGATGAGCTAAAATGATTTAAAGGGATAACCTAGAATGGCTAGCTTTCCTACAAATATGACTCTAAAGTGGAGCTTATGCAAGAAGATGTGGAGGAACAAGGGGGCCTAATCATAGAAATTATGCCTAGTTGGTAAGGCATAAATAGGGTTAACTCTTGGATGCTTGCTAAATTTGATAGTGTGATCTAACCAGGCATCTTGAAGGGCTTCGTCGGCAGCTTTGTCTTCTGCTTTGTGGAGTTTGGCAATTCGAGGGCTTGGTGTTACTTCCTTTTTCTTAGCTGCAATTTCTTGGTATGCCTGAGATGGATTGAGTTTTTCTTTGTGAAACTTCTATTTGGGTTTGGGTTGTTCTGACATAAATTCCTGAATCTACTTGTCTTAGAGAGATTTTGGTTGTTTTGCTTCAACTCGTTCAACTTTTGGAACAGGCAGTGACTACGCTAAGTATGCCCTAAGCTAGGATTGACCAAGTTTGAAAAACATTCATTCAACAAGTAAAAAATCAAGCAATCAATAGGAACAACCAGATAGAATTTTTTGATTCTCAGAATGTGATACTTGCGCCAAGGAGTGTGTATGTTTTACAAATGTTTCGATCAATCACTTCAAACACATTAACACCCTAGATGGTTGTCTACAAGGATGACAGTTGGTTTAGCTAGGGAGTCCTCGATATACCCAAGGTACATGAGGCCCAAATTCGTAGATGAAAATAAAAAGATGTCACACAACCAAGAGGAGCGGTAACCGTCTTCTCCTCTTTCACTTCTCAAAGGTATAAAGTTCCTTGAGGCTTAGCCCGAGTGACAAAATCTTGATCCCAAGAGAGGTGTCTTTGGATTCACCTCCCGATCTTTATACTCCGTCGGAACGCTGGAGTTGAGGTCATCCCAAGGGGTGATGAAATCTCCAAGCAGGCCTCCTAAAATTTAAAGAAGATTTTGGATCCTAATCTTATGCACCCAAGATGGCCTCGAAAGACAACAAGGGGAGAGAAGACTTGGATGATCTTGGGCTAAAAGACAGAATTCTTTTCCAACTGATGCTTAAGTTTTTCGGATCTAGACCTTGAGAACACACATGATTAGGATGAAAATGTTCAATTCAACTTGAAGCGTTAACAAAAGTAAAATCGATCAAAGAATGAATACACCAAGAAGATTTAGGGTCAACAAAAGTAAACTCGAGTGCCCGGAGGTCCTCCACGTCAAGTATCGATTGATTTTTCTTTAAGGCATTCAAGATTGAGTGTGAGTTTTCTTTAAGCCCAAAATAAAGATGTGTAAAACTCGGTTTCAAGTGCGCGCCCGGAGGCCCTCCACATCAAGATTTGTTCAATTTTTATGCCCAAATGAAATGTTAGCGAGACTAATGTGCATTCAAGAAATTTTCTATGTTAGAAAAACCAATAAAAACTCAAGCGAGTGGAATTTGATTTTTTTGGAGCACTTAACACCTTCTTAGGTAGACTCATCCCTATATATGGCACTGATATTGCAACCAATGGTTAGAATGATGGGTGATTAAAGAGGGTGAGTCCAACAATAAATTCACTCAAAGTGTCTTTATTTGTTTTGATAACTTAGAAAGTTTCTAAAATGTAGATTCTTTTTATGCCCCAAAAGCTGAAGTGTGAGATATTGTAATGATTAATTGACCTTTTGCATTCAATATTGGATTTTTTGTTTTAATCATGCATTCATAAAAAAAAAAACTTGATTTTAATCCATGGCACTCAAGAGTGATTTTAGCAACATGCATTCAAAGACAAGTGATTAAACATTCAAGTTTTTTCCTTTGAGCATTCAAGATTGAGATTTTGTGTGTTGTTTTAAGAACTTTTAAGTGCTTTGTTTTAATCTTAGATCATTCAAGATTGTTTTGGACTCAAAAGTGAAAATGACTCTTTAGACTTTAGTTTTCATTCAAGATTTTGTGTTCTAGTTTGCATGTTTTAAGCCCAAAAATGATATTCCTAGATTGTTTTGATGCATGAAAAACCTAAGAAACATTCAAGATTTTGCAACAAGACATTTGTTTGGAACAAATAATAAAGCTTTTTAGAACAATTTTGGCAACCATTTAGGACTCTTAGTTTTCATGAGATTTTTAAAAGAACTTTAAAATATTTGCAAATGAGGTTCATTTCTTGATTGATGCTTTGAGTTTGATTTAGATTTTAGTGTGCACTTAGTGTTGATTTTGAACCTTTTGAAATGGAAACTTGAAGTTCTTTTTAAATTCCCAAAAATGAAGTGCTCCTAATTTTGCATGAATGCATCTAAAACCTTGATGTTGCAAGGATGCAAATGATTGGATTGGTTTAGTTTCACTTGTTAAAAGATTTTTTTTTTTGCAAATTTTTAGTTTTTAATGGATTTAAGTATGATTTGGGGGTTTATTTTAAGCACTTAAAAAAAAGTGTGTATGATTTTGCTTCCTTAAAAAAAAAAAATGGCCAAGATCTCCCACAAGAAGAAGAAGAAGAAGTAGATGGAATAAGAAGAATATAGACAAGAAGAGGAAGAAGAATTCAAAGTGCTTTGTCCACCTATAAGCTTGAAAAATCTGCAAACACTATGAGATAGACCATGAGTTCCTTTGTCTTCTTCATGCTCATGTGGACCTACAAAACCAATTTATACAATCCTACCAATCACAAAAACAAGCAAAATTAGCCAAAATTAGCAAATGACATACAAAACTTGACTAAAAAGGCTAATGAAGATGACCCATGCGGGGTCCCACCGGGCATGCCAAAATGTATATGAGCAATGTTCGTATGCTAATAGAAACCAAATTTAAATAAAGCTTCTACAAACTAAAAAAAATTCATAAACTTCAAGATAGACTAAGATGAGCTCTCAATTGATAATATGAGCCATTAATGGGCTCTCTCAATGAGAAGCTCTCTTGTTGAGTGGCTTTGTCTAAATAGATAGAATGTATGTTCAAGCTTATGCTTCAAAAAGGGCTTCAAATGGAGTTGGAATTTGGGTGTGAGTGTATGGTTTTGATGTAAAATTGCTTCTTAAAATGGCATTATGACTTTACTTCATGGATTGTGTTGTTTTTCCAAGGGGAAGGATCCAATTTATAGGCAAGAGGCTTGAGGGATTGAGGGCTAAGATGCAAGGATGGGGAAAAGCTCATGGAGGGCTCAGATTGCATGAGAGGAGAGCACATGGATTGTGCTTCATTACAACCAATCAGGGAGTGACACATGTCACAGGGTGAGAGGATGGAGGAAAGGGGAAGGATGAGTCAACAAATGAGGCTCAAGGGATAAAATCTTCATAAAGACCCTCATAATGGCTTGTAAGAGCAATGAAAGGGCTTGGAAGAGTCATTTATGGCCTAGTGGGCTTCATAAAGTTTTATGGTTGGGATATTTTGAGGGAGATGAGAGGAATTTTGACTTGGGCTTGATTAGGAAGGTTTTAAGCTTGCTTAGGATTGTGCAAATGATTAGAGGATAGATTAGGATGGTTTAGGATTAGCTTAGGGATAGGCAAGTGGATGGCATTTAATGAGGGTGGGTGAAGGAGGAGATATTTGTTAACTTTGGCTTGGGTTAGTAAGTCTTAACCCATGTTTAGGGAATGTGACAAGGTTAGGAGGGGATTAGGATTAGGTTTAAAGACATCTTCTAGAAGAGTCTAGACTTTGGATGAGGATAAAGACTTTCTAGAATAGTCTAGAACTTCCTAAGATGAGGATGAAGACTTTCTAGAAGAGTCTAGAACTTCTTAGGATGAGGATAAATTAGATTTTTAGAAAATAAATAAATTTTTATTTATTTCAAGGGTTTGGGTTGAGGAGATATTTATTAAAACTTTTTTAATAAACATGAGGATTAATATTTAATCTTAATTAAATATTTTGAGTTGGGATTAGGGGTAGGAAATGATGGGATTAGCCTTTAATCAAAATTAAAGAAGGATTGGAAGATTTTGGAAGAGGTTAGTGGTCTTAAGGAAATTGGCCAAGTTTTGGGGAAAAAATAAATTTTTTATTTATTTTGGGTTTTTTGGTCAATTTATTAATTAAATAATTAATAAATAAGAAAATGATGTTTAAATAAGATTTAAATATTTTTGGGAGGGATTCCTTAATTAAATATTTTTAATTAAGATAAAGGGATTTAATGGCATAAAAATAAATTAATTAATTAGATAAATAATTAATAAATAAATGATGATGTCATCAGGAATTTTTTCAAAAAATAAAAATACTTTATTTTCTAAAAGATTTTTAGGTGTCTACACATACTTGGACTCGCATAAGTGACCATCTATCAAGTTTGCAAGCCTCATCTAGGCATGTTTAGGACTTCAACAGTGAGCCTGAAGTTTATATACCAAAATTACAAACCAAAAATATGCAATAAATCCATGATTACGCATGATATGGCATTGAGCCTCAACTAGTAGACTCTAAATCCAAGATGATCCACCTCTAAAATTAGGACATTCTGAGCTCGTATGACTAACTTTCTAAGTAGCAAGCTTCCATAGACTATAACTCTGCATTAAGACAACTCTTATTCAAACAACTGAAATGAAATATTTTTTATTGATGCAAGATTTTTATTACACCCAAGATGCTCCTGCATTAGTAAGACAAATTATGGTTTTGTACATGGTTTCAATTATGGAGATATTCTCAAACTTGTTGTAAGACACGATGGTTTAACTATGTACATATGTCGTTGTCATAGAGGACTATAAAGTCAAAACCCTTTGAAAGAAAAGTTTAATCTCATAAGCATCTCCTTTGTTGTAAAATTGGTCATAATACAGCCCTTGCAAAAGGGTGCAAAGTGCTTCAATTTTTTTGCAAACATCATGAAATTTTCACACACATTTTCAATGGTTACAATTTAGATATGTTGCACATTATTTGTAGCAAGACTAGTCTTTAGTACATAATCATTAATTTCTTCACAACTGTTGTGAACCATATTTGTGAGTACCATAATATTACTTATGGGTATGCCTGTGGAATTTTCCAACATAAACATTAAAACTGATAGTGGATCCATTTTCTCAAGGTCATCTATTGAAATCTCTATAATACTTGGTGACTAGGTGTTCATTGGTTCATTTCCAGTCATTTTATGAATAGAAATACATGCAATATTTTCTCTTGGTAAATTTAATATAATTAAGCCTTTTAACTTACAATGATATAAAGTTAATCCCTCTAACTTTCCAATCTCTAAATTGTATTTCCAACTATATTTAATTATTAGATTCTTACTTATTAAGTAAATATAAAATTATTTATTCGTGCACTAAAATCTAAGGATATTAAAAATGTATATACAATAGAGGTATTTATAAAATCCATTTGATTCAGTTGACATATGTAAACATTGATACAATAGATAGAGATGTTTACAAAACCTATAGATTATAATAAGTTACTCTTTTTGGGAATATTTATTAAATTTCATATTCTTGTTCACACAAGTTTCAATTGTTGAGATATTCTCAAACTTATTGTAAGAGAGGATGTTGAAATCTAAGACAACTTATTGTAAGATAGATTATGGTTTCAGTCGTTGATATATTCTTGAACTTATTGTAAAACACAATGGTTTCACTATGCTCAAACTACGTAGATATGTTGTTCTCATAGAGAACTATATAAATTGGGAAAAACCTTTCGAAGGCAAGTTGAATCTCTAAAGCATTTCCTTCATTGTAAAATCAGTCGTAGTATAGCTCTTGCACAAGCATGAAAAGTGCTTCAAGTTTTTTGTAAACATCTTGAAATATTTTGCACACATTTTCAATGGTTGCAATTTGGATATGTTGCACATTGTTTGTAGCAAGATCAGTCTCTAGCATGTAGTCATTGATTTCTTCACAACTGCTTCGAACCATATTTGCAAGTTTCATAATATTACTTATGGCTAGGCCTCTAGAATTTGCTAACATAGAGGCTACAACTGATGGTGGAGTGGTTTTCTCAGAGTCATCTGCTGAAATTTCTATAATAGTTGGCAAAGAGGGGTTCATTGGTTGATTTCTTGTCGTTCTATGAATAGAAGTACACGCAATATTTTATCTTATCTACAATATTTTAAAAAAAAATTAAAGAGATTTATATATATCTATATATATATTAATCTTTAGTCAATAGACATATATACCATATGTAATATATTGTAGATTTGAATAATTTGAATAATATATATTGTTTGGATTTTTTAATTTATATTTTAGTGTAAATCATATATGATTAAGAAGGTCATATTTTGTGTATATGATAGTTCAATATATATGTAATATTTAAATATGATGATTAAAGAAATTAGATCTTATGTTCTTTAGATGACTTAACAAATGTAAAAATATATCATTTATAATATATTTTGTATAGTTTTTTCTACTCTTTTTCTAATATTTATTCTTAAAATGATGGGAAATTATAGTGCTATTAGTATTAACTTGATATTTAGACTCTTTTTCAATAATCTAAGTGTTTCACAATAACTTGAATATAAATTCTATCAAAAATAGTATGAACATGATATGTAAATATATAATTAATTACTCATACAAAAACATATATATATATATATATATATATATATATATATATAAAGAGTTTAAACATATTTTTTTCCTTTTTCATAATATTGAACATTAATCTATTTATTTTTAACCAAACCTTCTTTCATAATACTTTACAATAATTTGGATATTTCTAACTAGAAATTCTTACTAAAAGGAAAGTAACAATAAAATATTAGATGATAAGTAGGTGATATTATTTAAGAAACCCTAACTTACAACTCTATTATACTAATAGTAATCAAATTAACATATAGATATTGTTTGATTTCACTCTTATTTTACTTGTCATAGGCAATGTACTGTTGCATTCACTTCAACCGATAACTCAATTAACTCAATGAATATGCACCAACCACAACTAATTATTTTAAGGTAATTTACATATTTCTTAAGTTCTATAATTTATTTATGATTTTTTATATTATAAAAAATAAATATCTTAAATTTAATTAGTTCAATTCATTTTTGTGTTATAGGAGCCTTTTATTTGGAAGGTTCTCCATATTTCATATTTTTCGACTAAAATTTCAATACATAATTTGTGAATTGTAATGTTAAGAGTTAAATAATATATTATAGTTTTTGATTAAGGAAAATAGGTTTTGAAGAGTGCCTAAAACTGTTTACACAATAAAAAAATACTCAATGGAGCCTAAACAAAAGATACAATAGACCAAAGGTGAAATAGGTCACCAACCAAAAAAAGGTGACTAGGGTGGTTTCACAAATAACATAGTACACTTCTACCACTAAATAAAACTCAAAAAACCAATTAAGACCCCCTACTCCCAAAAGAGGGAGATCTAAGAAGACGATCAAAGGACTATTGGGAATGTTTGTATTTTTTACCTTTAACCTTTGTCCAACATTCCTCCACCTGAGAAACCTCCTTCCAAACCAAAGCTTCACCAGCTGACCCAACCGGATAACCAAACAAGATCACACCCAAAAAAAATTCCACAAGAACCCAACCCATAAAGGGAGGGGCAACTATAGCAGCCATATCCAACAGCGGATCAAAATCTGGTTCAGGTGGTGCAGAGCTACTAGCACCATTAGCAACCACAGATGGGGCAAAATCCTTAAGAGCAACATCTTTAAGGATAGAGTAATGTTGAACCAAAGCCCTAGACCACTACGAAGGTTTTTTCTTTGATTTTCATACTTCTATAGGACAGCGCGCAGCAATATGTCCAATCCCAGAGGAAACCCTACAATGGAAAGGAATTCCTTCATAGTCTAGAGTCTAAATCCAGGAACCATTAGGGACCTCAAGTTTGATCTTCTCAGGTAGGTTCTTCAATGCAACAACCACCACTGGGATGCGAGCATAAGTAGTATGCAAGATATCAGATGATTTAGAATCCACCATTTGAAAGTCACCAATAGCATTTACCACAACTTCAAGGACTAAGTCCTGCCATAGGTGAAGGGGAAGATTTGGGAGCCTAACCCAAAGAGGCATATGACGAAAAAAATTCGATGTAGGATTGAAACCTTCATGTCAGGGTTTGGCCAATAATGTATTATAGTTATATTTGAATAATAATATATAATCAAAATTTTGGTACACAATTTATAAATGATAATTTTTTATTAAAATATATAACTATATTTCTTAAAACTATATAATTATATATATCTCTATTAAAAAATTTCATATAATAATTAATTCTTTAAATTTATAATATATGATGATAATTAAATAATATATTAATATAATATTTGAACAATATTATAATATACGACTATTATACATTCAAAATTATTTCTTATACTAAACTTATAATATACAAAATAGTAAAATATGACAATTTAAAATACTTAAAAATATAAATATATAATATATATCTAGTACTATATTAACTCTTTCTATATATAAAATAATAAACTGTCACAATTTAAAATACTTTTAAAATATTATTATATACTATATATCTAATACTATAATAATCACAACTATATATTTCTAAAATAAAATTATTATCATTATACGTGACAAAATTCAATATTAAACTAAAATTTCTAATTATTATAAAAACTATTACAAGTGTGTACCACTATATGATACTAGTTTAATCCCAAACTAAATCATATTTCTCCTAGTTATTACTTGCTCTTATTACCATGAATTCTAATGTATTTAGACTGTACCCTAAATGATAAACTCTCATATGTGTTTATAATCATTATAAGTAGCTATTCCTTTCTAACAGTGGGTTTATCTTTAAAAAATATGTTTCCAATACCATTTACTTTTAATGTGTGTGAAAGACAAAAAAAAGCCCAAGATTGAGTATTGTGTTGGTTATGCTGATGATGTTGAGGACTATCCTTGAACCACAAACTAGACATGCAAATCTTTCCTTTTGTTTGAGAACCTAAATATGTTACACACACACACACCCACACACACACACACACATGATGAGTTTCTCATGGTTGTTTCTTTTAATCAATAGGAATAGATCACAATGCACTTCTATTATTAAGAATCATTAATTATTTTATTAAGAACCAAGGTAAGAGCAACAACCCACCCAACATGACCAAGCCAACAACCTAACCCATGACATGATGACAAGAAACTCAGTTACAAATTTATGCTTGCATGGCATTTCTAAGCTTCACCTCTCACTCGCACCTTTCTCTAATGATACTATTCCATTATTTGCAAGATTGATCTAGCCCTAAATTTACTAGCAAACGCTCTTTGTGTGCTAGAGTCCTTGCCTTGCCTTTTGGCTAGAAAATTTTTGTGTTTCTTATTTTTAGGTGAAAGACAAGTCTAACTTTAGACTAGTTTGCTAGATTTGTTTATCATTGTAAGCCAGAATACAAGAAGCATATATAATGTATTGTACAACCCATTAAAGTAGATGTTGAAAGTGACATCAATCTAATATATTTCCAATTTTTAGGACAGACATCACTAGAAAGAAGTAAATAGTTGAATGCAATGTGCATCAAACATTTTGAGCACACAAAATTTCCTCATACTAAGTCATCAACACAACCATTTTGATAAGTTTATGAGATAGTGTAAGGAAGTCATATTTCTATTATATTATGTCGTAATAAAAAAAAGAATTTACAAAGCTTCTATACTTCAAAATCTAGTTATTGGTATTGATGTGTTTAATCACAATGGGCAGGTTCCTTTGTCACAAGCAAAATCCATATACAAGGCAATTTAAATTTGAAGCAAAATTTTCCTTCATGAGGTCAATGTTCTCTAAGTATTATGTTCTCAATTTTTATGCAAGTGAGTCCAATTTAAAATATTTTCAATGTTATAAAGTAATGATTTTTAGTCAGGATGGAAAAACTAGTGCAAATTTGAAAAATAAAATGAGAATGTCATTCCTATATTTATATATTAAGATTCTTAAATATTTATTTAATTGTTAAATGGTTAAATTGTAAATTCTTTTTAATAATTTATGTCTAAATAATTTTACAATTTGTATTAATCAATTTTGATAAATATTTCAAAAATTATTTTAAAATTTTCACCAATATTGTTAAATATTAATATTTTTTAATAAGTTTATTTATATGAATATTAACTAAAGTATGTATGAAATATTCAAAGATTTGTTTTAAATATATTATATAAGATATATTATAGAATCTAAATTAATAAAACTAATACTTAATATAAAATAAGTTGATATTTTACATTTGACTTTTTTTTAAATAAATAAATTTTTTTTATTTTTTTAAATTATTAAATGAAAATCGAGTGTTTTTATGGTAGACCCTTCTTCATAAGCTTCCTCTCTCCTAGCATGATGGAACACCTTATACTTGCTATGTCTGCTCTCAACCAGAAGACATTTCCCATCTATTTATTGACAGCCTTTTTGCCAAGAAAGTTTGGGCCTGGTTAGAAATTCCTATGGGTACTCATATTCAGATCCTTCATGCTCTAACTAGACATATCCCTGGAATGCCTAAAAGATTGAACTTCTTCTGGGCCATCCTCTCTGCTTATGTGCTTTGGTTTATTTGGATAAGCAGGAATGATGACATATTTAAAGGTAGGCACTGAATTCTTACTGAGGCTCACCTCAACTACAAGGTAAACATGAAGAAGATATCAAATGTCACCAATGCATGTACAAGGATCCCGCTAGAGGAAGGTGTCAAGGTACGAGGTGCAAGCAAAAGACTATGAATCCTTCAATATTGATGCAACATTGAAAGAATTGATTGAACGGATCAGGATCAGGAAAGAAATGTTAGGAACGAATGAGTTGGTTACTAATAATGCACTCATTCCTACAACAAGGCCAAGACAATCCAATTCAAGGATCAATCATGTAGTTAATGGAATAGCTGACAACATCAACATCCCCAATATAACAATGGTTACTAAGAATGTGGAGGATGTCAATGCTAGCAGACCTATCTGCCTCATGGTAAGTGCTATTTTGAGTGCTCCTCGGTTGCCCTGGAAGTAAATTATGAACTCGCTTACCCTTTGTTGGTGTAAATAAGTATTTACTTATTACACTTACATAAGTTTACTTAGGTGAATGCATTATTTAATTATTTTGCATTATTTTATTATTATTTTAGGTGAGACACTTAGGAGTTTGTGTACTCTCATTGAGTTATGCAACTCTAATTATGCACATGGTGTCTACAACACGGGAGTATGCATCATTCATTGAGTTGTCATGTTGACAACATAGTTAACCGCACTCCTCATTTAGCACATATTGTCTACACCATTGATTTGCGTGCTACACCATTGTAGGCTTATCCTCACATCATCGCACTTAATCTTGTGCTCAATGGAGGATAACTCATATCTAATGGACATGTGCCTAGTTGTATGACTTATCATGATGCTGACTTCTATGCAATCTAGAAGCTCTCCTGAGGCCTTTATACACAGGCACTCCTAGTGTACTCTAAAGCAGTTATTGAATAAATATCGTCATTTTGATCATACTCTGTCTATTTTGGTCTACTGTGTGCTTGTGATGCAGGGAGCATTTTGCATGGGAAAATTATTTATTTTTAAAATTTAAAAAAAAAAAGAAAAAAAGTGGAGGAGAGAGAAAGTGACAAAATTAGAGGAGAAATAATTTTAAAAATAGAAAATAGAAAAAAAAAAAAAAAAAGAGAAAAGAGGAATTTCTATTTTCAAGGTGCATAGGTGGCATAAATAGAAAAATAAGAAAAATAGTTGTCATTACATTAATCGAGGTGTGTAGGTGGCATCTTAGAAGCTTGTGGAAAGTTTCTTAAATCTTGCATTTAATATTTGTTGTGATCCATAAAGGAAATGTAATTTTCTAATTGGGCCACATGGTGGTGCTTAGTTGTAATTGTAGAAGGTTGTGGATATTGTGTAGGTGGAATTCTAGAAGGTTGTGGATAAGTTATGTAAGTGCCTATTTAAGCAAGGCATATAAGCATTTTCAAATCAAGCTTGGGAAGGTGAAAGCTTCAAGGAGTGAAAGTTGTGGAAGGTGAAGCTTGGGAAGGTGAAGCTCGAGAAGTAGAAGCTAGAAGGCGTGAAGCTCTTGGTGTGAAGACTCTTATTTGGGATTTCTCTTATGTTGAAGAATTTGTAAACTTCTTTTTGAAGAAGTCATATCTATGATATCATCTTGTGGGTGTTTTAAGGATTTTCAAGTATAATAAAATTGTTTATGAAGCATTTTTTTTTCTCTTGGTCTCTATATTGTTGCATTCTTGGTTGTGAGTTGGTAGGGTGGTGTGGCCCTTCATCAAGTGGTATCAGAGCGTACCTTCATCAGCTTGTGTTGAGTTATTTAGTTCTTAGGTGAATTCTGGCCTAAGCAAAATTCTTACATGGTATCAGAGCTGAGGGAGATTCTCATCACGTAGCCGTTCGAGATCGTTCATGCTCCAACACCTTGACACGAATCCAGAGGATCCGCAAAAATTAGGAGCATATAGAGCCAAATCTGACCTCACTGTTGCATTTGGAGCATCGATTCGGTGAAGATCGACTATAAATTTTCCTATATTTGGTGAAAGTTGATCGTGAGGCCAAAAAAAATTGCGAATTGGAACCTGGAGGCCCCAATTTGCAGTTCGGATATGGTCATTAATTGATCTAACTAATTCTTTTTCAAATCTGCATTAATTTGTTCTCTACAATTTTTGAAATTATTTTTTTAATTTATTCCCAGGCAGAGAAAATTATTTTGCCGAACCGGGCAGTGACACCCTGGCTTAGCTCTCTGTATTTGGTGAATTTTTTTTTATTATCGCAGGGAATATTTTATTTAATTGAGAAGGTCGTATTGTATCCGTACACCTGTAAATTTTGCAAAGACCTCTACTTAAATTACCAGCTAGCGGCCCTCTCAAAAACCTGACAGTTATCTCCTGGGCCGAGCCTTTCCTTCACGGCCAACCAACACCGAAATCCGACGGAAGCCACTTAACGAAAGCTTGTGGTAGCTTTCGTTATTGTAGTTTGTGCGCTAAGTCTTTTATAGACTAGGAAAATCACATTTCCCACGCATGTGGGACAAACCTTTATAATTCTGGTGACTGCAAAAACATTTTTCAGCATGAGAACCTGCAAATCTGGTAACCTCGTAGACAAAGAACAGTGGACATGTGTCTCTCCTACATTACCCTGGATAGTACCTGCCAGGCGAACCCGCATCCACTGAGCAGTAGCCCGGTCAATGAACAGTACTTGCCACACAAATAGACGACACAAAACAGAGCCACGTCCTCAGCTGAGTCACTGAAACAATCAGCAGCCACGTCATCATCTGCAAAACCAATCACTGCACGCCATGTGGTGCATCTTAAGCATGCCCTCTGTATACACAGTCAGAAACATGCAAGCTACCTCGTATTTATTTTTCGTACAATCCCATATGGTATGGTACTGCCATGCCATTCGATGATGTCATCACAGGAGTAGATTCTGCTCACGTCATCAATCTGCATCATTAAATTTGATGCCCATCTAGACGTCAAAATAGGCCAAATGATAACTGTTGTGACGTCCATATGACTGTTAAATTTAACCCCTTCATTCGCTGATGCAACCCATCTCCAAATTCATTTTGGTTTTTGTAGTTCGACTTTGAGAGGCCATAACTCGCACATCCGGACTCCAAATCAGGTGCAATTTTTTTTGAAATTGGGTATAAAATGTTGATTTTTTCAGTGGTGTAGCTATTTTCTGGTTTTGGTGCACGGCTTGTTCAAAAATTGCATTTTTTGGCGACTGAACCTGCATAATCCTACATTTTACAACTTCAAACGCTCCGTACGGGCACATCTAGAGTCAAAAACAAGTTTCATTTTTTTTGAAAGTGCGTATTTTTTCATCTACTTTCCAAATCTGATATTAGATTGTAGGGTTTTGTGAACAAAATTGTCACTTTCAGTAATAGGGCCTTTCTTTGCTTTGTAATGCTTCAGAATTGTCGCACATTGTAAAGTTTCAGTTTTGTACTCCATTAGGAGGTTGTAAAAAGAAAAATTAGAAGTCCACAAAGGCCAAAATTGGCAAGTGGCCTATTGTAATCGCACTACTAATAAAGTGCCCAAAGCATCTATTTTGGGGGGGTTTCATGATTTAGTGAAAAGGTGGGGTGGGGTGGTGTTCTTGGTGTTGTGTTCTCTCTTTTCTGCACTTTTCTTTCATTTTTTGCATTATGGGCAACTTTAAGTTTCCTAAATTAACTCCTCATAACTATGCTTCATGGTCAATCAAAATATGGTATCACTTAATGCATAATGGAGTTTCACAATATGTAGATGGTACTCTTTCTAAACCAGCAGGTGATAAAGTTTCAGATAGTGATATTTCAGCTTGGGTAGTAATGGATAGGAAAGCTCTAGGTGATATATGTTTAGGGGTAGATGATAAGATCATGTATCAAATCAAGAAATGTACTACATCCAAGGAAGCTTGGGATACCCTCGAAAGTCTATATGGTAAAGTATCTGAAGAGGATGTGTTCAAGATTGAAGATCAACTTGTATCCTTAGATCCTTTAAGTCATATGACTCAATACAAGATTTCATCATCAAGGTGAATGAATTAAGGACGAAGCTTATTGATTGTGGGAGTTCAATCAAAGATGATAGACTGATCTATCTCATACATAACAAGCTACCATCGGAGTATTCCACATTTGTATCTTCTTTTAACACCTCAAAGATTGCCTTAGGGTCTGCCTACAAGAAAGTCACTTTTGACGAATATGCTAAACTGTTGGATGATGAAGAAAAGAAGTTGAAATCAATGGAGATTCTCAAATCACCTCAGTCCAAAGCATTGGTGGCCAACAATGAGGGTTCTCAAAATTCAGTTGGACAATCTTCAAACAAAGGAAAGGGTAAGAAGAAGTGGAAGAAAGTCAAATCTGAGGATGCAGACAAGACAACACCACAATCCAATCAACAAGGCAAGTCCTTGAATTCCAACAAGAAGGGGGACAACAATAAGGAGAATAAGAAGTGTGCTTATTGCAAGAATTCAGGTCATGAAGAGCATGAGTGTTATCTCAAAAAGATTGATGAATTAACCAACATCATGAAGAAACATAATGTTCCATTGCCTAATGCTTATAAGGATAAAGGGTCGTCTTCAGATTCTAAGGGCAAAGGGCAAGCACTCATGGCTAATTCAAACTCTTCAAAGGAATGGATATTTGACTCAGGTGCCTCATATCATATGGGTTCTTCAAAGGAGTATTTTTCTTCATTCAATCACTCAAGGTACCACACATCTTCATGGGTAATGATAGTAAAATGGAAGTTGAAGGAAAAGGAAACGTGGAAATGGAAGATGGAGAGTTTCAAGAGGTTCTCTATGTTCCAAACCTAAGCTCGAATCTCTTATCAATCTACCAAATCACTCACCTCGAAGATGGACATAGAGTTGAGTTCCTTCCAGACTCAGTTCAAGTGCATAGTCTTAAAGATGATTCCTTGGTTGCAGTAGGGAAAGTGAATCATAACAAGAGGTTGAACTCTTTCTCTCATTTTGTACCCAAGTCTTCTTCAAAGGCCTTCTTAACTCAATCCAATTCGAACATGCAATTATGGCATGAGCGATATGGTCATCTTGACTACCGCTATCTTCAGCAACTTTGCACATACAAAATGGTCAAAGGTCTCCCTCAAATCAACTTTTCTAAGCGTGAATGTTCAACAGATTCAGTGGATATGCATCCAGAGGGGAAGATACAGAGAGGGAAGTCTTCAAGAGGAACAGGTATTCTCCAAATGGTTCACATGGTATTAGTAGGTCCTTTTGCATTCATCCAGGGTCGCTACATACTTACCTTAGTTGATGACTTTTCAAGGTTCACTTGGGTCTACTTTCTGCATAGTAAGAATGAAGTGTTGGACACATTTCTAGCCTTCAAGGTGAACGGAAATCCAGGAAAACCATCAAAGTACTCCGAATGGATAATGGAAACATGGATGTGAACAGAAGACTTATGGACTTTTGTAAACATGAGGGCATTGATCTTCAGACTCCACTAGCATTCAGTCCGCATAAGACAAATATTGCAGCTTTGAGGATCAGAACTCTCAAATCTATGGCAAGTTGCATGATTCATGCCAAGTCTCTAGATCCATCATTAGAAGTCGAAGCAATCTCAAGTGCCACTCACATTCTTAATCGTTCTCCTCATCCAGCCTTAGATGGAAAAACTCCTTTTGAGGCATGGTGCAGCAGAAAACCTATTGTGACACACTTCAGAGTCTTCGGTTGTCCTGCATGGGCAAAGAGATCTTCCAAGGGATGCAAGGCACAGTCACCTTGGCCTTGTACTTTCATTGGTTATGAAGATGATGTGAAGGCATACAGACTTCTAGATCCTAAGACACATCAGATATTTGTGGAGAAGGATGTACATTTTGAGGAAAGTTCACCCAACTTTTCCTCTACTCCTCTTTGCACATCATACAGTAGTGATTTCAGTGATAGTGCTTCAACAGATTCAGACATGTGGGGTTCTATCGACAGTTTCAGTGAGAGGTCACTTCATCAGTTCAATCCACATGCATACATCACCACAGTGATAGGTCCAAAACAACAGGGTACATCTAGTCTTCCAAATATGAGTTCAGTGACAAATTTGGGGGACAGTATTCATGATCTGCCTCTTCTTCTTGATGCAGAATTACCTTCTTCAGTTGTCACGAAGGCTCCATCCGACTCTCTTGTTCATTCTCTACATGATCGATCCTTACAGGTTGAAGTGATTGTGGATGCTTATGATCCGCAGTTGCAACAGGGTTCTTCATCAGTTGCAGAGACAGACAATTCTTTGGGACAGGTTCTTCAGCCAGTTGAGTAGGTTTTAGAGACATCACTTATCCATGGGATTCTTTCCATGCACAGTGGAAGCATCTCATTTGTACCCTTAGCATTGTTTCTTCCTAAGGGGAGGAACACCATTCTACAGTCTTGGATCAGCTTCTTCATCGGAGCAGTCACTGTTCGACATTCTTCTTTGGGGGGGGAGCCCATCCTATCTCTCTTCCTCTTCTCATCATTCTCTTATGTATATACTGGATGTATGTCGTAATGGGGGGGTCTTGATTACTTCATCCATCCATGCATCCCTATTTATCTCTCTTTTTGGGGGAGGGTTTTTCCCATGAGGTTTTCCCTCTTTCCCCGCTTTATGGGAGATTGCATTTTCATTATGTACATGGGTACCTAACATGGCCTAGTAGCCGGGACCCATTCTACATTGCATCCTAGATTTCGTAAGCTTAAGGGCATTCCCCTAAGTTGCACTTAAGGGGGGGTGTTGGTGTAAATAAGTATTTACTTATTACACTTACTTAAGTTTACTTAGGTTAATGCATTATTTTATTATTATTTTAGGTGAGACACTTAGGAGTTTGTGTACTCTCATTGAGTTACGCAACTCTAATTATGCACATGGTGTCTACAACACAGGAGTATGCATCATTCATTGAGTTGTCATGTTGACAACATAGTTATCCGCACTACTCATTTAGCACATATTGTCTACACCACTGATTTGCGTGCTACACCATTGTAGGCTTATCCTCACATCATCGCACTTAATCCCGTGCTCAATGGAGGATAACCCATATTTGGTGGACATGTGCCTAGTTGTATGACTTATCATGATGCTGAGTTCTATGCATTCTAGAAGCTCTCCTGAGGCCTTTATATACAAGCACTCTTAGTGTTCTCTAAAGCAGTTATTGAATGAATATCGTCATTCTGATCATACTCTGTCTATTTTGGTCTACTATGTGCTTGTGTCGAGTTCTTTAGTTCTTGGGTCAATTCTGGCCTAAGCCAAATTCTTACACCCTTGTTATCAAAGATGGCAGTCTCAAACTTGTTTGGTCGAAGGACCCACTTGCTTAGGCAGCATGGATCCAAGAGTAACATGGATGGTTATTACGTTTATATTTTGATATATATACTCTTTTGATGGTCTAATGTCTTAATTACTGATCTGAATGGACCCAAATGGACGTACTTATTTTTGTTTTGTTATTTTGAACTATTCGTAAACTATATGTTACAAACTGGTATGATGTACTTGGTTGGTGCCTTATCTTAAATATTTTTTAAAAATTATTTCTTAAGAAATTTATAAACATATAATGCTATTTTCTTATTTTATTAGTCCTTGTCGTTAAGGCAAGAGACTAAAGTTTTCGATAGCATTTTTCACATTAGTTGGTTCCTTGGACAATGTTCATTCTTCCTTTAACCTCTGTTCTTTAGAAAATTTCCAATTTCCTATTAAAATGATTTTTTTATTTACACTTTCTTTTTTGCCATTGGTCATGGGCTTTATTCCCGGTAATCTTTTTAATTTCTCTACTAAAAAATTAGGAAAAAATTTGGAAGGTGCTGGAAACATGTGATGTTGCATGAAGGTTGCATGAAGTTTGACAATTGCAATTGCCTTTTCTTAAGTTAATCTTTTATTCTCTCATCTTGGTAAGTCTTCAGAAAATAAGTTTGCACAGAAAGACACGTGACAGGAGCAAAAGACATGTCACTCACAGGAGGCTTCCTGTGGCTATTTGCATGTATGCTTGGTTTCACCCTATTATTCTATTGTAATATGCCCTTCATTCCATTTGCCTGATCATTCTAGTTTTTCTCTAGTGAGAGAGAGGTATGTTGGATTTGTCCATTTCAAGTTTTTTTTGTTAGTTTTTTCTCTTCGTTCTGAATCTTTTCTTGAAATTAAGATAGTTATATCTATTAACAATTATGAGAATGTAGCTTTGTGTTCTTTAAGATTGAATTTGCTACTTGATTAAAATTTGCTATTGCGTATCACTCAACCATGTTTTAGAGATTTAATCTTCTATTGAGTGCATTTTGTTCTTAGATTAAAAGTAGTGAGCATATCATTTTGTCCTATTCTCAAATACATCACAAGTTGTGATTTTAATAGTTTAGATTAACAATTTAGCAAAAAGTTCTCACAAAAAAATCTTTGGGTATCAACGTTAGATTCTTTGATATTAAACTTGTGGTGAATTATCATTCAAACATGTTTGTTTCAAATATTTTAGGTTAAAATAGAGGAACATGAAGGGAAACAATGGGTTTTTATTTTTTTGCAAAGTAGTGTCCTCCATGGAAGGGATTTAGTAGAGAATTGAAATCTTGAGATCATTTTTATCTCTGAAGATAAAGATGAGAAATCATTTGAAGAGTATTTGAAGACCATGCCATGAATAACATAATAATATTATGGGTCCAACCACTAAAAGACACCAAATCTATTATTTTAGCAATAACTACTATGTTTCTAAAATATCTCTCGAATGTGAAATGTAGACTCTGGATACAACCGTCTTTAAATATTTACATTCCAATATTTTCACTTTCCTTCATTGTTTCAAGTCTCCTTCCAGACTCCATTTTTCCCTTCCAACGCTTTGAGTTTGCTTCAATATTCCACTTTTCTTCTCCAAAATATTTTAGCCTATTGGTAGGATCTGCTTCTTTCTTTTAAAATTTCCATATATGTGATCAACTACCTTCACATCCATCAACAGTAGATTGGCAAAACAACCAATATATATTTGTTGGAATTAGGTTATTGCAATGCCCATTTGGAGCAATAGCTTATAACAAACCCTTTTACTTCAGAAAAACCATAAGATGACTATCTTGAACATGATTCTTCTGCAGGTACCCACTTTTGAGCTCATAGGCAAGACTGTTAATTTATATTTTTCTGCTCATTGGTGCCCGCCGTGCCGAGCATTCACACCAAGCTCGACAAAAATGGACAAGCCTTTTAGAGTTTTTTCCTCTCTAGTGAGAGAGACCAAGAAGCCTTTGAAGAGTCCCACGCAAGCATGCCATGGCTAGATCCTCCATTTGGAGACAGAGTGAAGAAGTATCTAAGTCGTTACTTCTGAATTCAAGGAATTTCATCTTTGGTCATAACTGGCCCCGATGGAAAAACTATGACAAAAGATACCAGAAACATTGTTTCTCTTCATGGAACGAAAGCTTAACCCTTTACCGGTGAACTGCAGAAAGAAGTCAAAGAAGCAGCAGAGAAATATCCAAAGGAAATCGACCATGAGCTACATGAACATTCTCTGAATTTGATTTTGAGGATGTCTAATATCTGTGATGGGTGCAAGGAAGGAGGGAATGCTTGGTCTTTCTATTGCAAAAAAACGCGATTTTGATCTTCATCTAGATTGTGCTTTGAAGCATAAGGCTTCTGATGAGAATGAGAAATTGGAGACACGGGAAAGGGTATTGAAAATAGGGAGGGGCACAATGGTATGACGGTAACACTTAAAAAGTGGTGGCACTTTAATACATCCACCTTTAATCTGTTGATCATAGGGGGGTAATTACTCTATAGGACATGTGGCAGATCAGCCACTTTTCGATTGGAGAAGTTATCCTAGGGTAGACACTAGAGGATACCAATTACTACATGGAATAGCCTTTGTGTCCAAAATAGAGGATTCCTACAGACCATACACAGATGCCCTAGAGAGAGATAGACCATTAGATACTATTGTTTTTGTTTTATATTGGGGTTCAAATCCAATGTCATATGCACTACCATTAATGCATGGTTATAAATACTGTCAGCAGAGGAATTCTCACAGCCACAAGAAGTTATTATGCAACCACTCTTCTTACCCCACTATATGCAGGGACTCAAGCTGGTCACAGCCCTTGTTACTTTAACAGAAAACGCAGTACCTCATGGCCTTAAAAAGATCAAATATAAATAGTTTATCCTACTCTATAGTTTCTTTGAATTTTTATTTGTTAAATTTTTCTATTCAATTAAAATTTTGATTTTTTAAATCTTATTTTCTTGATTGCCTCTTGATTTTTCTGGGCAGTGACAATAAGACGTCTGGAATATGATGCATGCATTGTACAGATGGCCAACCTATTTTAAACTTTTTCTCTGCGGTTTGAACTTTTTGGATAAATAATTTCTGAGAAATGTGTCATTCTATGTAGAGTACAATTGCAGGATGTTTTGCATGAAACTTCAACTGCCTCAATAAATTTCAATTTCTTCCTAGTATCGACCAGTCTCTAACAACAAGCAGCCGGAATAGGCAAAGCTATTATAGAGGAAAATAATCTCAAAAGTAGTTTCTCCAATGGTAAACTTTAAACATTATTTTTTGCTCTGAATTTGCAGATTGTAAACCATAATGTCCACCAGTATCAGCACAGATGTAAAGAATTCATAATGCAAGTGTTGTTACTTTTTTATAATTAATATAAAAAGCTAAGAATTTTTAACTATTACAGGAAGTGGAGCTGAGACTTTTTTTTTTTTGTTTGGGTTTCAGGCTTTCTTGACTTGTATACTTATCAAGCTGTGTTATTTTTCACTTATTTAAGATGATTAAGGGCAAGTATTCTATTATCATGGTAGGGTAATATTGATAGAACATTCTAGCAATGCTTCTCAAGGTATTACAAATTAACTTGGCACATACATTTAGACTCGCACTCATGTAGATCATTTCTACACTTGTAGGTGAATTTGACAGAAATAACCGATTTATCATATTTGAGATCTCGATCTGCATAAATAATAAATTTATAACAGCATAGTAATTATTTTCACCTGCCACAGTACAACAGTATTGTCAAAGAGAATGCAAAGATCAGTTTTGCAACATATTCAAAATTTCATAAATGGTCTTTTGAAAGGGTTTTTGTGTGGGTAGGGTCCCTTTTTCAATTTAACTTACTTGGAGCACTTTGCCTTCCTCGGTCCTTTTGTGGCCATGGAAGTTGCAGTTTGTAGAGAGTTTAAGCAAAAGCAGAACCAGCTAGCCCTATAATGAATATTACACCATGCCTCAGAAGCAACTGATGAATTCTGCTCCCAGACTGTGCCCAATTTCCAAGCAGCATCAGCAACCACCATTGGCATTCATCCGCTCTAGGGCATGGGACATTGAGCTCTCACAGAGCCTTCTGTATCGATAGATGGGTTTGATATGCTTGGTTGTCTTCTATTTATCATCTGTGTCAACTTTATTTATTCCATTGTGTGTATGCACAAACCCCATGAGTTTCACTTCGAGTTTGGGTGGTTTATCTGTTTGCTAAGCTTTTCCTTCTTCTGATTCAAGGTTTTCCATGGATGCCAGGCTCCTATTGTAATTGCAGGGGAGACACTAGTTAGGCAATAACTAGTCTTGCCTTAGGTCGGTGGCAGAGAAAGGCATTGAAGAAAAGATGTCTCTGGAAACTCCGCCTTCTTTTAATTTTCAGATTTTCTACTTACAAAAATCAGAATTAACCCGAGGCAAATGCAAAAGGACCAATCAGAAAATTATAATTAGTATATGATAATTGATTCTTTAAATCAAACCTTATGAACTAATTATAATTAGTATATGATAATTGATTTTTTAATCAAACCTTATGAACTTTGCACTTTGGCATTGGTTTGTTTGGCATAAATTAATTCCAATCAAACCGGGTGGAACATTAGTGTAAGGCAGGGACTAACAAGAAAGGATTTGTCATCGTTGTCTTCATAATTTTGAAAACAATAAAACATTATAGCATCATAAAACATAATCCATTCATTAATAAAATCTGATGTAAATATTATTGACTATTCCACATAAATGAAAAGATGATATTAATCACAATTTCTTAATTAATATACAAAGTCTATTTAACTAATTAATTTCATATTTCACATGAAACACTTATTACAGTTACTAACAGAACCCAACGGATGTAACAGAGGAATGAGGTTAAATGCAATCTAGAGTCTGGAGAAGAATCTTACAAGAGTAATTTTTTCTTTACAAATTTCATATTAAAATGTGCTGGTAGACATTACATGTAGTGATTTCTTAATTTTGACAATTACGTTAAGATCAAGTTAAACTACATGATAAGAGGGCCAGATTCTTGCTAGAAATGATCTGACATGTTTGAGAGAAAAGAGATGCTTAAATCTTCCCCCCACAAATATTTTGGTAGGATCTGCTTTGTCCTGCACCTGCAGTCTCAGTACTCAGGATTTAAAAGGTACTCCAGCATATTGGAAAGAAATATGACAGTCAATCTTTTTCCAAAGGCACAAAATTTTATAAAATGGGGCACTTCCTAGTAGTTCTGGGAAGAAGGATATGTAGATTTAAGAAAGAATAAACTCCCAGATCAATTTTCAATTTTGTCAAAAGTCACAACCGTTACAATTCAATAAGCCCCTTTTACAAGAATTTCAAACATTCAAAATGACCTTATAAAGCGATGTATATTATTGGTATGACCGGATGCATTTGCTAAACCATCTTCGAGGAAAAGCGATCCTATTATGCTCACTCTAAAAAGATTGAATTGCAGAAAATACACAGCTGAAATGAATGAGTTGACCTCAGCTAATTAACATTCAATAATACTCTTCCTGCAACTCTTTTGATTTATATAAATTTGTGTACAAGGTTGATACTCTGATTAGCAGAAAAGTGGACCTATATTGGGTAGTGCCAAATGCCTAAATTGGTGAATAAATATGGGAAACCCACTGCTTAGCACATCAACTTTGTTGAAATGGAAACTTGCCCAGATGTTATATGACTATCATAATCTAATGCCGAGATAGGCAGAAAGCATTAAGGGTGTCATCAACGGCCTTCTGATCATAATCTCCAGTAAAGACACAGTTACCAAGGGGTCCCTTGAGGAGAATGAGTCGTAGTAGTCCATCCGCCACCTTTTTATCCACCTACAACCAAATAACAAGGCATACAAAATTTGTTTAATAGATTTCAATTGCCTAACAAACAAAAAGCACTATTCCTCTCGAAAAGAACTTACCGCCATTATGTTTTTGAATTTGTCCACTGTCATTTCCTCAGGGGGAGTGGTAGGAAGGTTAGCTTGCTTAAGTAACTTAAGTATTCGTTTTGGTAACATGTCATCAATCCACCCTAGGCGATATGATGCGTCTGCTGCCATTACCTAAGGGAGAATTGCATCATTATTAATTATTTGGAGATAAACCTTTGAGAATGCAATCTAATGAAACTAGACATATATCTTAGCTTTACCATTCCTGCAGCAACCGCCTCTCCATGTAGCCATCTTCCATAGCCAATACCATTTTCTATGGCCTGCAAAAAGTAGGGAAATGAACATTAAAAACTAACTTCTACTCCAACTGAACAATGGATACAACTAGTCATTTGTAAGGTTCTTCCAGACGAGACCTTAATAGGAAATATACATGCTCAGACAAAGTCTGGTTTTTAAAGCTAAACATTAGAATAATTTATGCTACCCCAAGTTTCCAGGACAGGGCTAAAGTTGGAATTTTAAAATATAAGAAATCTCAAATATTCATATGCATTCATCATAGACATTATAGAACCTTTGTGAACATTCGTAATTGAATATGATCTTTGTGTGTGTAAGCATGTGTTACTAAAAACATGCCTAATTGATGGATATAGGCAAGGGATGTAATATTGAAGTTTACCCAAAGTCTTCAAGACTGCAACTTCTTCTGTCGAACTCATTAACAAAGAGAAATGGTTAAGTGAAAAGATAACCCGTTATGTTGCAGTTTGACCCAGCTGGTATTCTAATTTCTAATAGATGGGACTGCTCTCCGAGTACTTCTGCATGTCATTATTGATATTTTTTTGCATAATGAAAGTGTTCATTTCCTGCAGTATAACAGCTATCACCCACCAATTTTGTCTGAGGCAATCCTTGTATACCCGACAATCGTATTTAGCAGGGGACACAAACCCAGGGAATGTAGAAAATAGTTGAATTGACTGGATACTAATACAAAAGATTCTCTTGCACTCGCTGACAAAACCTTGCTGTAAATATCATACTGTTATTCAACAATACTTAGGCACCCAATTGTCATAGACGAATACACAGTGTACATATACCTCCACAGTTGTGGGGTATAGAAAAACTCAAAGAAAATTAGAATTGACTCGGGTCATAAGATAACCTATATTTTCTGTTAAAAAAATTCAAAGAAAATCATAATTATGTATTTCCAAAATCCTTAAGGCACAAAATCATGCTAAATTACACAATTAGCAGCAAGCATTTAAAAGTAACCATCAATCAAAATCAGAAACTTAAAAGCAATCAAAAATAAAAACCAATTGATATAATGTGATTAAGAAAAAGAAATTCTAACAAAATCAATAAAATAGTTGTTTAAACAATATATCTTGTTTGTGTGACCAAAATCTGTACCAAGGAAATAAAGAAAATCAGCAAAGAAAATGCATCTGGAAAAGGCCAGTTTTATGGTGAAGTCTGACAAGGTTACGGACTCAGACAAATGATATGATCCATGGAACATAAATTCATCCCATACAAGCAGGGAACATCGGTTCTGCAAGTGTGTAAGTCTTGAGGATCATCACCCTTACCTTCCTCTCCACCATCCGTGTTTTGAACCAATCCTCTAAGGAAATGGTAAACATATCAATTTAACCTAGAATTGCATAGTGACAATAAAATAGGCTCGCGGGCAAAGGGTGCAATCAAATTCCAGGCCTACATCTATGAAATGGATATTTTCTGCCGACAATTCTGGGTGGCTAAAAGTGCCATCAAGCATTTAAATAAAAGTATATCTGAAGACCGTGTTTCTTGTTAAGAGTAAAATAGAAGGTCTTCGCAGTATAAAGAATTTAAAGGTCAACTTGTCAGCAATCAAAACTTGTTTGTACAAATGTCTTTAACATAAATATCATCAATAAAAAATATGTTTAAAGAAATATAGGTTTATAGTTAAAAGTATGACTTATGGAGCATCCTTGATTGTATGTACTGTTAGAAATTCAATTTTTATACAGCACTACTACTTCTACGCTCTAGTTGAAAACTATGGATTTAAGGCCTCTCTTCTTTGATTCTTATGGTTCATAAAATAATTTTACTGCATCTACCAATTTAGTTGCATTTTCTTCTACTCTTTTTTAAGTCGATAGTTGACTGATTATAGGTTTTGCGGTTATCAGGTGGTGCAATTTCTCTATTGCAGAATCATGCAACCAAAGTTTGTGTGTACAAATATCTTTAACATCTATATCATTATTGAAAAAATGCTTGACAAATCTGCTAACAAGCTAAATCATATATTATATATGCATCTTTGAATGACGAACATTGTGCTAATAGTAATACAGTAGGCCATTACTGCTCAGTGTCTACTATTAACAGAACTGATTGGTGAGGCTGTGGATAATATACATACAGTCAAGTACAAGGAAGTGCATAATGCAGCTGCAATATGAGAAAAATAATGAAGATATTATATTATTCTTAATATAATGAAGATATGAAATAGATGAATAGTTGAATATATAAAAGCAAACAACTCAGCAACAAAAGGATAAAGATTTTTCATTTTATTGGGGATTGAATCGGGAATAATTTCAAATTTTTGGGTATATGGGCTACAGTTACAGTATGGTTAGGGAAAAGTAAAACTGAAAAAATGCCACAGAAATTGGAAAAGTCCAGAAATCCTAGCCATAAAGTCACAGATGGGGTTTTCAAGCAGAAAAAGTCCTGATATATTCACAGTTAATTTGTAAAAAAACAGCAGAAATGGATTGACCCGATAAATTCAAAAAGTGAGGAGTTTTTTTTGACACAAAGCAGCAGAGGCAGTGATAAACAATACATCATGAGAAAACACATTTTTAAAGTATATGCTTCTATGACTTTAATGTGCAACTCAATCAGCCTTACCATCATGGCCAAGACAAAATGGGGATCAAGGAAGTCACACAAACCACCTAATCACAAAGATTATGAACTCTAAAATCATTTAAGCGCAAGTTGATGAGTCTGATGTCCGATCATATATGTCAGATTTTATATACAATCCCACACTCTAATAAACCATCTCACAAATGAAAAGGACTATACAATGCACATCTCTCATCTTTGTCATATAACTCATAAATTAATATGTTAGAATATTTATTTAAGTCTGTGTTTGTGTTTGGGAAGGAGGGAGGGGGATTGTTTTGGGATAGTTAAAATACTTTGTTTCATAAAGCTTGATAAATGCATAGTTAAAAGTTAAAACAATCCGTAGAGAGAGAGAGAGAGAGAGATTATGTTTTCTATGCATAGGTAAAAACAATCCGTAGAGAGAGAGAGAGATTATGTTTTTTTTATTAATGGTAAAGGGGGCAGGTTGGGAGGAGATGGCCCTTGACATCGTGCTAACATCATGAAGGAACATTCTCAGAGCCACCAGAATATACCAAAATATCTTGTCAAGATTGCTTGCAACAGTTAGCATGGCTAGCATGCATGATAGCATGACTAGCATGCATGACTAGCATCCAGTATATTGATAAGTAGGAGATATTTTATACTGCAAGTCAAACTGTGATATTGCTATCAGCATTTAACTGCGTAGTTTTTTAAGTCAAAAACTTCATTGACCCATGTTTCATGAGTACAGTACCCATCTCTCATGAGAATAAATGGAACACTTAGCACTCATTGCATTTAGGTGATGCTCCAAGAGGTGCAAAGTGTTCCATTCATTCTTGTGAAAGATGGGTTTGTGTGAACCACTATTCATAAAACATGGGTCAATGAGTTTGACTATAACAGCTACATAGTTAAATCCTGCTAGCAATATCATAACCAGCATATTGTTAATGGGTTCCAGCCTTGCCACTAGCTAGAGTTAACTACTAAATATCCTATTGCACGTATGAAAGGTAAAGGTACACAAAGAATATATTTTTTTTAAAAACTGGAAAAAAATAGTAAAAACACAATCAAATTTATTTATTTATTTAAAAATAAACATCAACAGTATCGATTTGACATGGAGTGCCTATGACTACAATAATGAAACCAAGTGTACAAATGAAGGGGTCCAAAACATTTTTGAGGGCTTGGGAAAAATGCTCCAAATTTTACAATTTTAAAATCGATATTAGGGTTCTTGGGCCATTGGACATGCTATCAAGATTAGATTTGACCCAAAATGCTTCAAAATTGCAACTACCTTATGAATCAGGCATCCACCTCCCAACTTCAAACCTTATAGATTTGGCTCATGAACTCAAATTAGACAAAACAAAAAACAAAACTTACTTTCTTGAACACCTTGGACTCAATGGTGAGTTCGAATTTGCACCAACAAGCTCATAAATCAATTTGCAATACAAAGCCGCCAAGAGGAATCCCCACAAAAATTTGGTATTTCTATCAAACTTTTTTTATTCTCCATGTTATTATATGATGAAATAAAAAACATACTCGGCTTTACAAGATCCATTAAGATTTACAACCTGTATCGTCTTAAATTGGAAGCACTTCAATTTAATGACGGTTTAGCACCAATTTAGTGAGATTTAATGCTGGGCTTGCATTTAATTTGTATTCTCCCATTTCTTCTCATCTCTTTTATTCCTCCTAGACAAAATTAAGGTAGGACATAATAGATTCTCCTTGGTATTCCTATTTCATGGCCCAAAGCTTGAGGTAGGACCTATCCACTTGGGTCCTCCCTTGACATCTTCCAATCACTCAAAATCTCTTTTCCATGCCAAAATAGGGTTTTCTCGAGATCTGCACCTGATTTCTCAAAACTAGGACCTATTCTAGGACCCTGAGGGAATCCTAGGGTTTCTATACTTGGGAGTCCATGACCTAGTGTGTCATTGTTGATCAAATGTGTCCTTGACTAGGACCCATTTTTGGGTCCCCTTCTGTCAAGATTGCTCTGGAACATTAATATCTTGTGCAATTCGCCAACGGGAGAAAGTTTATTCTGAATTTGTTATAAGCACATCCATTTGCTTCATTTTGATATTCACAATCCATACACGCATTCATCATTCACATGCACAAGCACTCAAGCATTCAAGCATTCAAGCCATTTTCAAGTACATTCAAGGAGATCCTTTTGCAAGCCATTGGAGAGGAGATCTCTTGCATTCAAGGCGCTTTCAAGGAGATTCAAGGAGTTCATTTGGAGGCTTCGTCATCTCTTCCATATTTATGCCACAACCTTTCAAGATCTAGCTTCCTTCATTGGTGATAGTGGAGCTTGTCATCAAGGAAGAGCTTCTACATTCATCCTTCTTCGCATCCTCTTTATCCACTCAATTGGTAAAGTGATCTCATTACATTTGATTTGAGATATCCTACTATTGTAAGGTGAGTCCATGCATTTACTTTACATTTCCAGTATTTCAATTTCAAGGTTAATTCTTAAACTGGAATTTGACCAAGGCAAACCCCCCATCAAAAAAACAAAAGCATTTTTCTTGCAGATTGCAGATCTCAGGAGGAAAAATAGAGCGCAAATTCAAATACCCTTTTTGTAGAACTTTAGAGATTCAAAAACTGTTCCACAATCGGACCCTGGCCCCCTCTAAATCAACCCTGACCTTCCAAATCAACCCTAATTGGGAGCGGAAAGATTTCTAGGTTTTGGAGACCTCACTATTTCACACTATTTAATGTTCGAATAGCACAAAAGAAAAACAGATCCAATATTCTACCTCACTTTTCAAGGTAAGTCATTTTATTGTTTTCTTCATTTCAGCACATCTACTTTCTATAACTATAATCTTAATTGTAATTCATAGCTCTTGCCACATTAGGGTATTAAGTCTTGCATTCTTTCTCTAATTCTATAATCATTAGATCTTTGATTGCATTAGAGCTCTTTTATCATTTGGATAGCGCTAATCTTCTTAGATCTAATTACCTTAGAAATGGGATTGAAAGCATCAATCTCCTTAACTTCCCTTTGAGGTATAAGGTTAACTCCCAAACCTAGAAATGTGAAGTAATTGATCCCTTTTCTGATTGCTTCACAGTTCACCTTATACATTTTGGTGAACCTGACTATCGACATTTCCTCCTGTGATTTTGGGGTTAGAGTGTGCTATCTTGTTAAATACATCTCTTGTTCTTTCTCTTTGCATGTTGTATACAACTTCATTGTGTGTCTTTCAAGAATTAGTCCATCCCTTAAAGTTAGATTACCTTTCGTGTGATCTTCCTCTTGCCTTGCTCTATGTATGAACTTCATTACCTTAACTCCTACCTATAGCATTTGCATTAGGCGAAGTCGTAGGCTCATGGCTTCCTTTGATCTAGAATCTTCTTCTCCTCTCTTAAGAAACCTAAGTGACACTTTGGTTTCCCATGATCCTAATCCTTCCATGGAGAATGACTCTTCTCATTCATATTATGATGACCATGGAGCTTTGATGCAAGAGCATCTTGGATGTAAGAGCAATCTTGCATCACCCAAAAATATTTTCTTCTTGTTTCTTGAATATGGGTTGTCTCAGTGCAGAGTTTTTGTTTCTAGAGGCTTTCTACTTAGTAAATTAGACATACGAGCTTGGAATGTCCTAATTTCAAAGGTAGATATTCATCTTGGATATATAAGCCTACAAGTTGAGGCTCAATGTTATATCATGTGTATTCATGGATTTATTGCAGATTTTTGGTTTGCAATTTTGGTATATAAACTTCAGGTTCACCGTTGAAGGCCTAAATGTGCCCGAATAAGGCCCTAAAACTCGATAGATGGGTGCTTTGGCAGATCTAAGGCCTATAGATCAGAAGCTGAGGTTTTCGAAAAGTGGTTATAATAGCCAATCGGAGCAACGATTCGAGAGTTATGGCCTTTTGAAATTGGACAAACCAAAACGTCCAACATAAATGTCAAAGGTGTATTTGGCCAACTGTATTTGCATTATTAGGGTCTATCGGCCCTAGGTATCAAGTTTGAGTGTCTAGAATGTTCCTGGGCGGCATAAAATTGCCTATTTAAGAAATGCCCGATCATTGTCTAGGACAACTCTAGATGATAGTTCACAACTTTGTCTTGCAGATTACAGTAATGAAGGCACCCATGTGGATTAGCATATTGTAATCCTGAATTCTGTAATTTCGTATTTGCGGCGATAATAAGAAGTCCATATTTTATTCTCGCAAATTGTTGTTATTTCTTTGTTTATGTTATGTGCTTATGATATTAAGGGGACCACCCTTCATCAAGCTTTAAGAGTTCCTCTCGAACAAGCTCATAAGCTTGCTACTGAGATTGACAAGATGCACGATTGGCTTATTCAAGAGAATCATAATGCAGATACTATTGCTGCTTTTGATGCTCTTAAGAAAGTAATACATAATAATGAGCATGGTGTTAATCTTTTGTGTGGTCTTACTCACCTTGTTCATTCACATGTTAAGCATTTGGCTCAAGCCACATTTAAAATAGGAAGGGTTCCACTTACCACTAGTGTTGAGCCCTCGCCTATTTTCACTCCTATATCCAACATTCCTACTTATATTCCACCTATTGTAGCTACCTTTATTCAATCATCCAATCGTCCTATTATGAGTCTTCCTATTCCTTCTCTTCTTGTGAGTGTTCCACCTACTTCATTGCCTACTTCACAACCTTCCCACTATAGTGTTCCTTACACTTATCCTAATCCTCCTACTACCGTGGTTCCTAGTGTTCCACTTCTAGCACTTTCTATTCCAACTAATTCATATACTCTTCCCAATGTGTTGAGTGTGTCATTGCCAACCATTTCCTCTAATGATTCCACCATCCTTAGCCAAACTCAAAACTTTTCTTCCTTGCAACAACAACTTGCTTCCTTAACTCAATCTAAGTTCAATGTTCCTACATGTGACATGGGTAGTCCTTTGTCTTTAGACATTCTCCATGTCATTGCCCGTCAACAAGTTGATATGCCTCGCCTTGATATTTATATTGGTAAGGGTGATCCCATAACTCATCTTAAAACTTTTTAAGTACAATGTAGTAACTATGCCCATGACCATAGGATTTTAGCCAAGTTGTTTGCCTACACCTTTCATAACAAGGCCTTGCAATGGTATTGTTCCTTGCCACCTTATTCTATTGATTCCCTTCACAAACTTGCAAATGTTTTATTCAACAATTTTATAACATAGGTCCTCAAGTGTCCTTGACTAATTTGATGCATTGTAAACAAGGTCCTAAGGAGAAAGTGATTGATTTTATTAGTAGATAAAAGCATTTGCATGCTCAGATTTCTTATCCTATGCTTGATATTGATATTCAAAATATGTTTATTGCTAATTTACAAAAAGCCAATAGAGATAAGATTTTGCCTATTGAATTTACCTCACTTTCACAACTTTGTGCAACGCTTCATCATTATCAATTACAAGTGAGTCAGTTTGAGAGACCACTCCAATGGCTCTTGTACCCATTAATAAGAGTGAAGCCGCACCTAGAATCAACAAGTTTAGGAAACCTAACAACTATGTCAAGATAAACAAAGCCACGAATATAATAGCTGCAACATCCAAAAGTATCGCTACTTCTTCCTTTGTTTTTGGATGAACCGTAAGTTTACTCCTCTTTCTGAGTCTTTGCATTCAATTATGGTATGATTAGTATGTGCTAATATTATTACACTTCGTCATGTTAGACCGCTTTTTCCCTCCATGACCATCAGTCTACACTTTGATTCCAAATCCTTTTTCAAATATCATAGTTGGACTAGAAGTCAAATACTTGGCAAATTTCAACTACTCACCAAGTTTTTTTGGTTGGCGAGCGACTCGGCAAACTTACAACTTGCTGAGTTTTTTCAAAAAACAACGTTCTCGGCGAGTTTATAGAAACGATTTGCCTGTGCTTTCATGTCAGTGTCAAAAGGCAAAAACAATTTTTTTTCTTTACCAACTTGTTTTGTTGTGTTTGGAGGCTTGAGTAGTGGAAAGAAAAAGGTTTGAAGTCCTTGTTAGGTACTTGCAAGCTATTGAAGGCGGATTCAAGTGGATTTCAAGAGAATTTCAATTAGTTTTGGAAGAAAAATATCTTTTCCAAGTAAGCATGCTGAGTTTATTTTTATACTCTTAAAAAATGTTCTATTGTTTTTTTGTTGCATATAAATGAATTAACTAGTTAGAAATGATTTTGAATCATTGAAAGCTTTTCAACACTATGTTTGACAAAAAAATTGATTCTATTGTTGTTTTTTTAAGAATACGTAGTTTTTCTAAAAATAAACCCTAGCAGTTTGTGTAGTTAATGTTTAACTTTGAATGATGTCTATAAATAATCAAACTTATTTACCTTGTTTCTATTTCTAAGTTCTAACTTTGTTCAATTATTTTTCTATAAATTTTAATTTCAGTTTTAAATTTCTGTGTAGAGCAGCGGTTAAGCATTAAATAAGCATGGCAAGTTCAAAGGAAGTGTGGCCACAAAAACCATGCCCGTCTAGATATATAGGCACTCGGCCAAGAAATGCAAATGATAAGGCATGGAGGTATGCTATAAAGCTCCAAATGAGGTTGGGATGGAGGTATGCCTATGAAGCTCCAAATGAGGTTGGGAAGGTAATATGCATTCAATGTGAAAAAGTAATTTCTAGAGGCATAAACTGCCTCTAATACCACCTTGTAGGCATAAGGAAACATGATTCAACTCCTTGTGACAATGCAAGTGAAGAAATAATAATGCTCTACTTGCAACTAGTGAAGAGGAAAAATTCAATAGGGAGAGGGGAAGATTAGCTATGAAGGCAGCCACAGCTGAATCTCAAGGTGTTGCTATCGACGTTGAAGAAGAAGCAGCACTTGAGAACATAGTGGGATCTTTTTGTGCCTTGTAGATCCACAAACAAAGTGCCTCTTTTACCGCTTCCAACCCCTCTTCTAGAGCACCTAGTTCATCACCATCAGCATCAGGAATAGGGAGCTATTTTGTGCCCAGGAACACACTTGAAGCACAACCATCATTAGAGGGCACTGGATGGAACAAGGAGGTGCATGAGCAAACTGATATTGCATGTGCTGATTTTTGATATTTCAACAATATCTCAATGAATGTAGCTGAAAGTCCCTGTTGACTGAATTTGGTGACCGCATTGACAGTATCGGGTAAAGGGTACAAGGGCCCTTCTCACAAGAATTTGAGTGGAAGTTTAGTAACTGTAAATAATTGAAATCCACTTGAGTTCATTTTAATATTTTATTTTATTTTTTTGTTATTTCTTATTTATTACTAACACTTGATTTCACTTTAATTTTGTAGGTTGCATGAGAATATGGTAGATAGGGCAAGAGCAATGGTGAAAGAGCCAAAAAAAGAGTGGAACAAATATGGCTGCACCACTTTATCTAATGGGTGGACAAATGGAAGAAATAGAACCATTATTAATTTTTTGGTTGCTTGCAGATGATGTGGTGTTTTCGAATTTTTTTTATGCCTCCAATAAAGTGAAAAATGCACACACATTGGCCTTGATGTTGGAGAATGTTGTCATGGAGGTGGGCATACAGAATGTGGTGCAAATCATCACAGATAATGCGGCAACAAGTAATTCTAATTTTTTATGTTGCTTATGAAAAAATGAATCTAATTCTATGGTTAGCTTTGATGTAAAATATGGAAAGTTTGCAACTAATTATTGATTTTTACTCATATGTTAGGTAGAATCCTCAAAGAAAGGCACCCCACACATTTTTGGTCACCTTGTGCAGCACATGTCCCTGACCTTCTTTTGGAGGGCACAGAAAAACTTGATTGGGTGAGTCCAGTTGTGGAAGATGCAAGATAGTCACCAAGTTTATCTATAATCACCCATGGGTTGTAAGTTTGATGAGAAAGATCACTAAAGACAAAGATTTGGTGAGACTCGTAGTCACAAGGTTTGCAACGGTGGTCTTGACATGGCAAAGTATTATCGACACAATATTGTGTTTGAAACAAATGTGTGTGTGTCCTAATTGGGTTGCTTCACCTTACTCAAAGAAGGCTAAAGGAGAGGTTGTAGCACGGATAGTTTTTAACCAAAGTTTTTTGAAAAAGACTACTGAGATTGTGAAGGTAAATTCAAAAAGGTAAATTCAAAACATTATTTTTTTAATCGTTCTTGAAAGTTGATTCAAGTTTCATTATTAATTGTAACTTACTATAATTTGTATTTTTCAAATTTCAATTGTAGATGTCTAAGCCTGTGGTTAGAGACCTGCGCTTAGTTGATGGGCAATAATCCCCAATGGAATGTCTTTATGAGGCCATGGATAGGGCCAAAGAGTCTATTAGAAATTTCTACCATGGGGACAAACTCAAATTTGATCCCATTTGGAAAATAATTGATAGGTGGAACAATATGCTCCACCAACCCATTCATGTAGCAGGCTACTTCCTCAACCCCTATTTCAAGAACTATGATTCTTCTTGAGATTTAACTAAGACTTCATTTTACTGTTTTTTTTTTAGGCTGTGTACAAAGACTTGATTTCACTTTCTATTTGTTTTAGGCATGATGATTCCTTTACAGATCCTAATGGAGAGGTCATGGAGGGTTTCTCTATATGCATTGAGAGGATGCTATCCAATGTTGTGCAGAGAGACCTTGTTGTGATTGAACAACAAATATATGCGGAATCAAAGGATAATTTGTTCTCTTTTGATCTAGCAAAGAGAATAAGCACTCAAACCCCAGGTAAACCATAAAAGTTTAAACTTTAAAATATTTGCAATTTGATTAGTTATGTTTTATGATTCTCTTTTTTCATTGCTTTATAACTCATTATATTTTGTTTTGCAGATGCCTGGCGGACAACTTGAGGTAGCAATACCCCTAATTTAAATCAGTTTGCTCTCAAAGTCTTGTGCTAGTCTTGTAGTGTATCACATTGTGAGGGCAATTGGAGCGAGCTTGAGTCCATCCACACAAATAAAAGAAACAAATTAACTTAAAAACAAATCAATGACCTTGTTTATGTGCAATACAATCTTAAGTTGCACATGAAAAAGGCATAGTGTTCAGTACTTGGTTCACTTGTTTTGGATGATATAGATCCTTATTCTAATTGGATGGCATAGGAGCTAGGTCCATTGTTTTCAGCGAATGACATCTTTGATTTGGAGAGGCAAGCCATGGAGGAGGAGGGGGCTAAATTGGATTTCCAATTGGATGACACTAAGGACGAGGACGATGAGGAGTCAAACGAGGAATCATTACCAATACCACAAGCAGGAGGAGATACATCTAGGACAGAGAGTGAGTCAGTAGGGATGACGAGCGAGGAGGCACAGCCACGGACTTCACAGTCACGCCCAGTACAGGGCTCCTCTTCTAGGCCTATACCCCCTCCCTTTTTTGCTAGTAGAGCTAGGAAGAGGAAGATGTGATTGTAATGATGTATTTACTTCTAGTTTGACAAAAACTATTTTCTATTTTTCTTTCTGCCATCAACATTCCACATGAGAAAGCAATTTTGTATCCACTATGTATTTATATCTAAGTTACCAATGCTAGTTCTGATGCTGATGCGAGCATGGGGTGTTGATGCGCGGATTTCTTTTGGGGGGATTTTGGATGCGTTTGGGTATATATATACACACACACGCACTATAATTTATGTATGCAAATTTAGTTTTTGAATATATTTGCTTGGTGTGTCAGTCCTAAAACTATCGAGGCATAACATGGGAAAAGCATCAAAGACTTAATCAAAATTATTTTGTATAAGCTAATATTTGTCAATAGCAACACACAATATAGAAGGTAAACAACAAAACACATGGTACACTTATCCTTGGCTTCTAGAACGACGAGATTTTGTTTAAAAATTTGAAGGCTTAACTATAGGTAAGTTTTTTAATAAGCCTTGTTTGACTAACTTAGTGTAACAATTAAGAAATCTAATTGTTTTCAGCTACATCTGTATAACTAAGTATGTTGTCAGTGTCAATGACTGAAATAGTTCATCTATATGACATTATAATACTGCAAAAAATTGATTGAGTTTCCCTAAGTTTTCATAGTCAGTTTGGCAATGTATATTGATTGCATTTCAAAACAGTAAGCTTTAGACCAGTAAACAAGTGTTCTAGTCTCCCATTTGAGGGGAGGGTGTGGGGGAGGAGATTATGATGGAGAAGCAAAACATCAAAAGGAAGGGATTAGAAGGAGGAAGAGAATAGGGGATCCAGTTAGCCATATTCGCAGAGGAGAGTATATAGTCCAGAAGCTCCACGGATTCACCCAGATGCTTGATGGATGCTCTGAGGATGCTTTCCCAAGCATCCATAGGCAGCGGCCACGCTTCCTACCCATCTCCGTGCCACTTCCAAACACATCCACACATCCCCGCGCATCCACACCCGCATCTTAGCCAAAATGCCACACATCAGTATCTTAGATTTATATACATAATTCAAAATCCCGTTCTCTGCAACTTATTGACAAGGGAAAAATATCTCAACAAATATCGGTGATAAATCTATAACTTCTCGGGAAAATATTGGGAATTTAATAAATGAATTAAATTTAGTTAAAATGCATTTTTTTGCAAAATTCAATAAGGAGATGCATCTAATGAGTTAGTAAATGAGTAAACAAACCAAACAAGCTGATCTAGATATTATATAAATGCAATACATAACAAAATTGCATCCTCATGTGCAATGTCAATGGCTAAGTTAAAGACTCTGAAGTCTAAAGCAAACTAAAAATAGCAAATTGCCATTGTAAAAAGATAAACAAATACAAATGTCAAGTACAATATAAAATTAGTCTACACCTTCCTCTTCCCCTTCCCAATAGCTCTAGTAAAAACTATGAGAGTGGGAAGGGGTCTAGCCCTAGCAGTCCATTGTGGTTGTGGTTGTATCCTAGATGTAGTTGGTGTTGGCACTAGCAATGACTCCTTATCTTCTATATCTTCACTCTTAGTGTCCTAAGTGTCCTCACTCTCACTGCCCTCTTCCTAAATGTCATCCAATCTCGGTGCAAAACCACCCTCTTTTGAATTGGTATTTTTTTCAAACATCTCTTTGTATCCACTTGCAATAAATCTACAAGGCTTCCAATGACTATTTCTCTCCACCAAACCCTTCTCTCCTGCAAAAGCTACAAATTTTAAAATGGGCCACTAAATGGTACTCATTGGGTTGCTCGTGAGATTTTTCCAACTTCTCAGGAGAAGTATGCCACTTCTTGGCGGTAAGTTTCAAACTTCTCGACTGAGATTGTGGTGCGAAAAACTTGTATTTTCTCGTCACTCCAAACTTCTTATGAGAAATTGATATATCGGCCACTTACCGGCACTATTTTGAACTATGTCTATATATATTTAAATTTTGTTTGTTTCTTTTGTGTTCTCTTTAATTAACTCATTACATGCATCTCTTCATTGAATTTTGTAAAAAAAAATATTTTTAATTAAATTTAAGTTGTTTTTTAGGTTCCTAAGTTTTTCCCGATTTTTTTTTTTTTTTTGGGGGGGGGGGGGGGGGAGATCTTGGCGAGTTGTTGCTGAGCGAGAATTTTCCAACTATGATCAATGTCATCATCAACCTCGCCATGATGCTGAACAGTGTTATACCTTGAAACATAAAATTCAAGACTTGATTGATTCCAATGCTTTGTTTGTTGATAATCATGATAGTGGGAACAACTTCATGGCATCTCCTATTCAAAATCTTTAAATCTACACCAATGCTTTGCCTCAACACACTAGTAATAGGATTGCTCAACCTTCTTCTTCCTTTGTTACAAACACTACTTATGAACAACTAAGGGAAGAGGATGACCATACCATTGACATTGTGAGGCATGTACCTCAACCTAAACCTAAGATTCAATCTAAACCTCCAGGTCAACCTAAACCTAAACCTTCTCTTAAGCGTGTTAAAGACCTTACACAATTACCTTTGATCATTCTGAAACTATTCATACTCCTGATGGTCCTCTTTACATTGCTGCTAGGGTTGCTAAGTATTCTTCTTTTGGTTGTCTTGTTGATCCTACTTCCATGGTCATCACTGAGGAACATCTTTTTGCCAAACAATTGCAGTTTTATGATTCAACCGGTACTTGGATTCAAACTTGTAATGGTTTCTTGTATCGACCTTATGGTTTCATTTCCTTGTCTCTTGAACTTTGTGGTAAAGTGGTGAATAGTACCTTTGTTGTCATTCCTACTTCTGATCAATTCCAAGGGAAGCTTGGTTTACCTTAGTTGACTTCAATGAAATTCATTGCGTCTCCTATCCATAAGTGCATCAAGTTCCCTCATGATAGTGAAATTAAGACGATCAATCAAAGTTTTTATCATAGTCCCCTAATGATGGTGAGATTAAGACGATCAATCAAAGTTTTTATCATCCTTCTAGGCCTCAAAATTATGCTACACTTGACTTCTTTTGGCCTTATATTCCTACTACACTCACTCGTCCTGATAATCTTTTCCAATCATATCAAGATTATAGGCATAGAAAGATTGTTGAGTTGAGTATGCCTAAGGATCTTACTTGTGGTCTTTTACCTACACTTCTTTCTTCAAATTCTTCAATTTCTAATGAGAAACCATCTCCTATATCTGATATGCTACCTAGTGTGGTTCCTCCTCTTGCATCTCAACTTGCCAAGATTCCTTCTCCTCTCCCATTTGAAGATGGAAAGGAATCAATGTCTATTGATCATTCTTCTTTGCAACCAACTTCTAGAGCTAAAATCATTGAAAGAAGCATCAAGCTAGAGCTAAAGACTTATTGCATGCTTCTCATTCTTCTTCTCCTTCCTTTGACCAACCTATGTCTATGGAGGAAGTCAATAATAATGATGAAATAGATAACCATGATATTCATATTTTGGGTTCTATTGCTATTACTCTTGATGAAGAAGATACATTAGAAGATCCTACAGATTCTAATGATGATGAATATGATACTATTGATCTTGATAATGATTTTCCTAACATGCTTTCAAAACAATTTTCACTTACATCTAGTCTTGAGCATAGAGACTCTCAAGGGGGTTCCTGTTCAAACTTGGCTATAGTTCCTGCTATGTTGGATGTTGCTCCTCTTGCAAGTTGTCCACCTCCTCTAAAAGATACAAACCGAGACTGGGGAGGTGGACAATGTGCTTGAGTGATTGCTCTAGCATAGTAGCTTTTTTGTGTTTGCCTGTTGTGATGTGCTTCCCCCATATTGTACTTGCTTTATGTTTGTTTATATTTCTTTAGAACTGTAATATCCTCCCCTGATTTGAACTTTGACTTGTAGAAATTTAACTTAAGGAATATTGTCAAACACTTTGTATGCAAACTCATAAAGCTGATTTCCTCAATAAATTGCTTTCCAATGAGTAGATTTACGAACAACTATGAAGTGACATTAAAATGCATAATACACATCATAACATTTTCACAAACACTTGGCACACATTCAACCGTATATGAAAAATCTAGAAACTCTTTCAATCTGCTGATAAAGGGTGATTTTTAAATGTAAATGTGCACTTACAGCTGCCTTAAAGGCTGCAACAACTATTCAGACTTGTATTCAACAATTATTATGCAAAGTATCAAAATTTGACAGAAGAAACCTGGAATTAGTTGCTGTAGTATTTTGCAGATGTAGTCGGTAGCCCTCCAAACTTCTAATCAGCCGGAAAAACAAGTAAACTTGATACCAACACTGTTCACGCCGTACTGTAGCAAAATACTGTTCATGCCGACTGTAGCAAAATACTGTTCGTGCGGCACTATAGCAATAACTAACTTCAGATCTGCATCTCCAACCCTTGTAAATTTCTTTATGCGAACGCCCCAAATGAAACTCAGTGTGTTTCCTGAAGTGAAAACACCCTTGATCCTCCTGACTGTGTCTTCCAACAGCGAAGAGAATGCTAGCAAAGAGGGATTCCGTCCTCCAAGCTCGATAATCAGATATCCAGCAACATAACATTAATCTTCATCCAAGCATACAAAAAAAAGCTCTTCCATTTCTTTTATAGTGTTCTCACAAGAGCTCAATCTTTCGTTTTCTCAATGTGGGATAAAACATAACTCCCTTTATGTACCTTATGTCTCCAATGTGTTATAAAAATAAAGGGAACTCTTTTAATTTAAATATTTCCCACAAACTATAGTCTATGCATTAATAAAGTTAACTATTTAAATTTAACTTTATAAAATGGCTTTATCAATGCATAACAAATCTTATCAATGATAAATAAGTTTTCCTGTCGATTTTAAACAATTACCATCGACATACCACTGTGACTGAATGTCCGGCCATGTCCAAGATGACTTACTATAAATAGTAAGTATGCCCAAAGTTGCCCCAGAACCCCTCAGAAAGACCTGCAACTGAAATTGTCTAGGCCAAATGGCCTCTAAGCCCCTTTAATGTCCTAGTTAGCCTACGGGACTGTGGGGAAATAGGCTAACGACAACATCATGCTATGAATGCTAGAAAGGGGACATTACAAGACCACCTTGGTTGCTCAATTGGCGCAAGGTGATATAAGAATCAACATGTTGTATCATTCTTCTATTTGCATCTGCATTCTTCTATATATTGTTATATGTTGTGTTATACATGTGTCAGTGTTTGTTAATGTATCCTTGTGTTGGTCTGCTTCGATTTGTGACATGGTAGGACCAATTCATTTTTGTCTCCATTATGAAAGTCCAAAAATACTCTTCTTCATAACTCTTACGTGTCTTCCTTCCATTGTGTTGTAGTTTTACTTCCTTCGGAGAATGATGAAATTTCATTTGCAATAATATTGACATATGTTATCTCATGATCATAGTTACCCCAAAGTTAGTAGATCCCTTTTGTGCTCTCTAAATGTTATGCAATTATTTCCCTTGAATTATTTTCTCTTGGAGGCATTTCATAGTGGAAACGTCTCTAAGTGGATGTACGTATACTCTATTACAGGCATTACTCCTATTGAAGTGTTAGCAATGACTTTAACGTAGGGGCATTCACTCTATTCACTTTTTGCACACACGCACTTACTTAATAGCCTAGACATACACTTGTGCATCACCTTATGGATTTAGCGCAATCCTAAAGAATGGATTCTCCATGCACACCTTTGATTTCTTTGAGGAAGTGAGCATCCCTACAATGGGGTCTCTCTTTCTTTTGCACATTCAAATGTGTTGAATCCCATACAATGAGTGATGCATTCAAAAATATATGATAAATTTCATACACGAGTAATGCATTCAAATATAATATGCTGAGTCCCATACACGGGTAACACTTTTTTATTTTTTATTTTTTATGTTTGCGTGATTCACAATGAGATGTAACACTTCTCATTGGGCGAATTAATCACACCCCATCTTGCTTTGCTTCTCTTTGTCAATGATTTCTCTCTTATTATGATCTTGGAGTTAGCAAAGACTAAATCCCTTCGGGGCTTGATGGATTCTTTGTCTACTTGATTATGATAAGATTGTCTCATGTCTTGTGCTCTAATTTACCAAGAGTTTGGATGGAGCCCAAACTCTTGCTAAATTGGGGGCTAAGTGTATCATCACAAATTGGAAGCACTTCAATTTAATGCTAGGCTTGCATCTACTTTGCAATTCTCCCATTTATTTTCATCTCTTTTTATTCCTCATAGATGGAATTAGGGTAGGACCTAATAGATCCTCCTTGATATTCCCATTTCATGGTACAAAGCTCAAGGTCATCCCTGTCCACTTGGGCCCTCCCTTGCCTTCTTCCAATCACTCAGAATTTCTTTTTTGCATCGAAATTGAGTTTCCTTGAGATTTGCACCTAATTTCCCAAAACCAAGACCTATTTTGGGACATCGAGGGAATCTTGGGGGTTTTTTGTGCCAAGGAATCAGGGATGCAGTGCATCATTGATGACCTAAGATAGTGACCCATTTTTGGGTTCCCTTTTTGGCCCATGCATTGGGTTGATCCGAGGTATTAATTTCTTTCTCAGTCTACCGATGGGAGAAAGTTTATTCCGCATCCTTTATAAACATATCCATTTGTGTCATTTTGGCATTCATAATCCATACACACATTCATCATTTACATGCACAAGCACTAAAGCATTCAAGCCATCTTTAAGTACATTCAAGGAGATTTTTTGCAAGCCATTGGAGAGATCTTTTGCATTCAGGGTGCTTTCAAGGAGCTTTAAAGATTTCATTTGGAGGCTTCATCATCTCTTCCATATTCATCCTACAACCTTCAAGATCCAACTTCCTTCATTGTTGACAGTGGAGCTTGTCATCAAGGAAGGGCTTCTACATTCATCCTTCTATATTACATTTCTAGCATTTCAATTATTTCAATTTCAAGGTTAATTTCTAAATTGGGGTTTGACCAAGGCAAACCCCCCATTGACAAAACATAACCATTTTTCTTGCATGTTGCAGATCTCGAAAGAAAAAACAAAGCACAGGTTTAGATACCCTTTTTGGAAAACTTTAAAGATATAGAAGTTGTTTCACAATCGGACACAAAACGCTAGGGACGCAGTATGACCCTAACCTCTCTCCAGATTGATCCTGACTAAGAGCTGAAAGATTTTTGGGTTTTGGAGACCTTGTTGTTTCACGTTTGGAACCAGATATGTTCATTGTTTCAAGTTGCACAAAAGAAAATCGGATCCAATATTCTATCTCACTTTTCAAGGTAAGTCATTTAATTGCTTTCTCCATTTCATCACATCTACTTTCTATAGCTATAATCTTAATTGTAATTCACATCCCTTGCTACATTAGGGCTTTATGAGTCTTGCATTCTTTCTCTAATTGCATCAGTGCTCCTTTATCATTTGAATTGCAATTATCTTCTTAGATCTAATTACCTTAGAGTTGGAATTGAAAGGATCGATCTTGTTAACTTCTCTTTGAGGTATAAAGTTAACTTCCAAACCCCAAAATGTGAAGTAATTGAGCCATTTTCCATTGCTTCACATTTCACCTTATACACAACCTATCAAAAGCTCATTCAAAAATACCCTCTCAAATTTAAGAAAAGAATTTGCAGATCCAAAGCTTTGATACCACGTTAAAGTCACTCAAAGACTCAAGCACCCAAGATAGAGAAAAGAAAGAGCATAATTTTGCGGTAACGGATGAAAATTTGTATTGGATCAAACGTCATCCATAAATATGTCTATGCATACATGTCAAAATGTACAAATTAGACTTTTCTTATATAAAAATGGTTGAAAGATGGAACTAACTAGGATGATGAAAAGTTTCTTAATCCCATAGCAGCAAAAAAATGTTTTAGGGAAAAAATTAGAAAACTAAAAGTATGATATTTTACAAAATAATCAATATTTAAATTAGAAAGAATTGGATTTAAAAAACCATTATAAAATGTTGAAAAACAAACAAACAACACCTTTTTTAAAACTTAAGGCATTTTCGTAACATAGAAATATAGAGAGAAAATAAAATAGAGGGTTCAGCCCATTAACAATCCAAACAGGAAGTTTGTCTAAAATAGTAAAATGTGATGTAGCATGTAAGCTTGGCCTACTAAATGCTCCTTTGTAAAAGTTTTGTCTGAAGTTAAAGTTATTGCTAAGTTAAAAAAAAAGTAACAATAAAACAACTGAAAGATATCTGAGTAGGCCTCTAGCCTTCTATGATGTGAGTGGATCGTAAAATGTTACTAACAACACTAGGTTCCAAAACATTATTAATATACTAAGTTGCCACATTCACTTCTAGAAGGTGGAATTTGTGATTCGGTTTGTTGTAAAGCTGGATTTGGTTTGAATTTGCGCAAAATCTTGCCATAGTCAGGCAAATTTGCTCAAATTCTCTTAGAAGTACCTGGAGAGAATTTGGATGAATTTGAAAGACTTTTAGTTTGGATGGAGCAATCTAGCACAAATCTGACTGAAAACATCATTTTCATTGACTTCTCATAAAGTCTTCTACCAACTTAAGCTTAGTTACCGGATTCGTGCCTAGGAGGCTGAATTCAGATTCGAATCCAATCCAGATCTAGATTTGTGCCAAGATTCATCCGGATTCGGGCAAGATCCTTGTTTTGGACTGTGGATTCATCTGGATTTGCAGACTGCAAATCCAGATGAATCCACAGTCCAAAACAAGGAACTTGCACGAATCTATCGTGAATCCACGCAAATCCTCATGAATCCATATGAATCCACACAAATTTGTCATGAATCCCCAAGGACCCACAAGCCAAACTTGGAATAAATATATATAATGTATATATATATATATATATATATATATATATATATACACACTCACGAATCCGATTCACATGCCTGAATCGGATTCGTATCCCAAATCGGTAACTAAGAACTTAGGTCTATTCGGTCCTCCAACTCTAGAAGTGACCATTAAAACAACGAAAAAGGTTGTTATATATGTCATTTGTGCATTTGTGAATGAAAAGAAAAACTTCTTGCCTACATTTGAGTATGACCTTATTTGTTGCTGCATACACACACATACACACATAATGTACCGAGAAACCCAAAACAAGTCAGAAAATTTGGATGAATTCCGAACCCGCATCCGTACCAAAATCCAAAGTGCAACTTAGTTAATATAAAGAATGTTGACTACTGTAACAAAATTTGAAAACTTTAGTAAGAGCTCAAAACAACTGCAATAAACATGTTTCCATTTCAATGGCATAAAAGGAAAAAACAATTTATTAATGCCAAATTTTCAAGTAGGAAACTTAAAAGAATATATATCATCCAAATAAAAATATAATCAATCAATAAAAAAGAAACCATTTCTCATAACAAGCAGAGTCAAATGGGTATGAATTATGCATTTTCAAAGATTCGAAGTGCAAAACAAAGTCACGTTCAAAAGTTTTGCTATTAAACCAGACCTTCAAATTAAGTCAAAAACTGAATCATATAAAGTAGAAATAGAAGATGGAGAAAAAAACACATTTTAGGATAGATATACATAATATCGATATAAGCATACAAAATCACAATGACTAAGATTTTGATGTCACAAAGATTAGACATCTCAGTGCAATACTGGGTTACATATAAACATCAGGCTGATGCTTTTATACAGCCAAGGGTTTTTGACATTTGTACTACAACTTGAGAGAACAATAAAATGTTATGAAGACAAAAGAAGAACGATGCATAACATTGCCTCTTCACTTCCAGTAATGAGTGTCAGAAAATGAAATTATAGCATTGTCATATTCATCGAGCAAAGCAATGATATGATAGAGAGCCCATATTAGCATTAAATTCAAGCGTTTATCCAAGAAAGTGGACTATTTCTTTGCATAGAACTAATCTACAAGGTCATCACTGTAGAAAAATATGTACTATTTAATGTTTATTGGACCAAATAACCAACCAATATTCACAATAACAGTTTACTTGTGCAGAAAATTAAGATAAGAAAAAGGCTCAAAATTAAACCATAAAAAGAAGACATAACCTCAAATTATAGACCGCTCACCTGTCATAACAGTAAAATTCTCTCTTTGGATGAAAACCTCACGAAAACAAAATAGATTTAAAACTTTTTATCTTGTTAATTTAGATTGAAAGATCTTTGGGCTGTGCACATTGAAAGTTCTATTTGACATTCAATGTAGATTAGTAGACCATGTGTGACAGCATATTGATGGTATGGACAGAAATCCCATCATCTAGATATAAATAAAACTAAAACATGATAAAGTAGACACAAAATACTTAGCAGGACCAGCAAGCAAAGATATAACCTTAGAATATAGACTATCTTGATTCTTTTTGTATGGAAGTCCAACCAAAATAAAATAGTTTTAGTGTTTTCTATCTTGTTAATTTAAACTGGATGATCCTTGTGGAGTGCACATTAAAAAATTAATTTAACAATTTATTCATCTATTTGTATGCACTCGTTGAATTTTGTGATGAATAATTTGCCTTGTTCACACTAAAAGGATGAAACCAGAAAGGAAAACCTCTCTTCACACCAACAGCTGGAAACTTCACAAAACTTATGCACACAATTCAAAATTTTGGATTTGCTATAGTAAATTGGCCAATGATGATGAGGCCACAATGTAGATACTCCTTGCCAAAGCCAACACTTTTGGTCCAAAACCTATTGCTGCACACTCACAATGGCAGAATATTTTGAAGATAGATTTTAAAAGGTGTGCTTGGGGTTGCTCTTATTCTTCCTCCGACCTATCTTGCATCTCAGAATCATTTAGTTGTTTTTTTCTTTTTGTTCAGAAGACTAAACACAATTTTGTGTCAAAAGAATGTCGGCATCATAAATGTGTACAATCCACACCACACCAACCATTGCAATAGTTAACTAGAGCCCAAGCACAGTCACATGTCACTCAATTAAGCGTGCAGTTGCACTCCAGATAAATGAAGCATGTGCACAACTCACTCTTGTAAAACACTATGTTGACTATAACATGCAGATGCAGACTAGAGTTAATTGATAATGATTGTAACAAAGAAAAAATCAAATGAATGTGCATTGAAACTGTCATTTTGTCTATTACATGCATGTCATTGTTAGCTTAAGAAAACATTATTGAATTCTAATATCAAAATAGATAATGAGGGTTTCAAACATTGTAAGCATGCTTCAGGACATAGAATACTATGTAGACCGGTACACAGACTGCAAAAGTATCGACCATCATCTAATTAAAGCAGTAACAAATGGTTAACTTACAGAATTCTAAAGAGAAAAAACAATGAATTTCTCCATGTCTATTGAAAGCATATCATTTAAACTGTAAACACAATCAAAATCAACAACTTACATGGCCAAATGTATGTCCCAGATTTAATGTGGCTCTTAGGCCACCTTCTTTTTCATCCAATGCCACAACTTCAGCTTTGTTCTCGCATGATCGCTTGATGGCATATGCCATAGCATTTGGATCCCTGCACGTCACAGAGTAGAATATGTGTCCATTGAGAACCTATGTTCAAATAATATTAAAACTTGCTATGGGATGAGCTAAAAATACCTTGCTAGCATAGCATTCAAATTTTTTTCTTGCCACTCAAAGAATTTTGCATCTCTGATCAGACCATACTTGACAACTTCAGCAATACCAGAAGCCAATTCTCTATCAGGTAATGTATGCAACGTATCTGTATCTATTAGTACACACTGAGGTTGGTAAAATGCACCAATCATGTTCTTTCCCAGAGGATGATTTATTCCTGTTTTTCCACCAACTGAAGAATCAACCTGTACCCACAAGGCATTGCACTTATTAACAGAAAACAATGCTCCAAAGCTGAGAGGGAAACAGTTGAGTTGGAACCCATGCAATAATCAAACCTGAGACATCAGTGTTGTTGGAATCTGAATGAAATTCACTCCACGGAGGAAGGCAGCAGCAGCAAAACCACACATATCACCAATCACACCTCCTCCTAGAGCAACAAATGTACAGCGCCGATCCATTCGTGTCTCGATAGCCTTATCAAATACCTTCATGAGAGTCCCCTGAATCAATCCCCCCCAGAAAGGAATCGTTGTTAAATATCAAAAGTTAAGATGTAGAACAGATCTATCATATAAACAATCAGGCTTACTTGAATCTTGGACCTTACTTAGAGGGAAAAAAATGTTAGAAAAGGGAGAAAATATATATGCCACCATAAAATGGCATGTTGAGCAATGACATCTAAAGTCTCTCCACAAAAAACAGAAAATAGAAAGACTTGGGAAATTTTTAATTTCAGCTAGCAGAGCAATTAAATTTTTGACTTGCAAATGAAAATAGTTGTAGTCAATTTAATCTCCTCTTGACTAACAGATAAATATAAAAGCAAGCTTACTCATTAAAGAGCAATAGAGATTGGCCAATGGACTACAAATGTTTCAGTTACCATTTCCTTGTACTTCTCTCCATCTGGTAGAATAACACTTTCCACTAAAGTTTTTGAGCCATGAGTTATTGCAGCCACAACTCTTTCCAGGTACAATGGACCGACAGTTGTGTTTGTTACTATAAGAACCTTTTGTCCTTTAATATGCCTGCAGAAATTTAAGCAGACATTTTTCAGGAAAATCATAATTATCCTCTCAAATATAATAAATGGGCCATTATTTGGGGAAAAATAATATTAAGAAATAAATTACAAGATTAGATAAAGAAAAACTCTTGGCTATTCTAAAATTCAGACATTTACATCTCTGCTTTTAATGTAGTAATGGGCAATGGCTGGCAAGTGTCTGCATCCTCTGCTACACATGTTTAGCCCCCATAGAAATGAGCTCAAGTCAAAATGAAAGGTGACCACAAAAAGTTCTCAACTAGCATCTGAAGTTATACACACACCTCTATGTTGAGAAATGGATCAACAAATGCTGGTCAGATACACTTAAGAGTTTTACTTTGTAGTTTAACACTAGACCAAGGCTTAATGCTTAAAAGCAACTAAAATCCACATTTTGGTGCCCCACAAATTCAAATCCATGCATTTCAGTTGTGTATGTATCAATATTAAGAACCAAGGAATGCAAAAGTCGGCATGACACCTTTCTGACTATTTCATAGTAAGGAATCAAAGGACTATAAAATGTAGGCTTGAAAATAACCCACTAATAATTCAAATCCTGACAATTTCCAATCAAATTTCATATGGTTCTTACACAAAACTGTTTTTATATTGAAGGTGAGGGAAGAAAAATTTAGTAAGATCGTACATTCAAACAAAGGTTATCAAAATCCCCAATGTGTATAACTACAGATTCTTGAAGATGGTTAGCTTGAACTAAAATTGTATTAGTACATCAAATAGACAAGATCTTGGAGATTAGTGCTAAAAGAAGCAACAGGGACATATTGCCATTTCTATTCAAATTTGGTATTGAATTAATTCTACTTATGGTAATACTAAAATTAATAAGTTGTCAAGTAAGTCACTGTTCCCAAAACATTGATGTTTCTGTCAATTTTCCTATTTTACACTTAAAAATTGCTTATACAAAGAAATGTTACTTTAAAATTACCAGAACTGCAAGTCTACCCTAAAAGTAATGCTATTAAATAGAGCTTAAAAGACTACTGATTGCCAGTTGGGTTAAACATCTTTTTGATAAAAGTACAAGATATTTGTAACTAGAAAATGTGGCAACAAATACAATGAAAGACAACAGTTGCACACAAATTGTGAAGCATTTCCCTATACAAACAAATTCTGAAAAAATATAGAAGACCATACAAATTGCATTTATAGAGAGATTCATGACCTGGCCCATGTCTTCAGCTTCCTTCTCAAATAGCATTACAATGTATCTTTTATTGATGATTCCTCGAAGAAGTCCTAGACTTCTTTACAAGGCCAACATGAAGTGGATTAGTGAGGAACTGCACCAGGTATATAAAGAAGCCATTATGCAGGGATCTCTCGGAAAAGAGATCAACTCAGTAGTCATCAAACTGACCCCTAAGGATGGGGATAAGACACTAATCAAAAACTGGAGACCAATTACCCTATTAAATGTCTCCTATAAGGTCTTAGCTAAGATTCTTGCTAACAGACTAGAGGATGTTCTACCAAGAGCATTCAATTCTACCCAATCTGGTTTTGTCAAGGGAAGGTATGTTTTAGAAAACCTGATCCCATGCTGGAATGCTATGAGCTAAGCCAGGGACTCTAATCAAACAGCCAATATGCTTCTTATTGACTATGAAAAGCAAAGTTGCATGGATACGGATACGGTATTGGGTACGGATACGGCCATTTTTTTAAGACCACCAATATGGATACGGCTGGACACAACATTAATAAATAAAACATACAAATATATTTAACATAGTTTTTAAGTTATTATAAGAGATTTTCATTACTTCAAAAGCAATATTGACACTTATAAGTTAATTTAACACTCCACAATTTGTAAACATAGTAGAGTTGCATTAGAAGATAACTGAAAAAATGGGTTGCTGAAATAGAAAAACATTTTATTTGTCTTTCTCATTTGGTGCAGGTTTTGTTTAAACCATTTTTTTAATATTGTTTTAATAAAGCTTTTTTTGAAATCAAATTTGGAAAGATTTACATCAAATCATTTAAAAAATCAAATCCCATAGTATTTGGCATGGTTGGAAAATCCCATAGTATTTGGCATGGTTGGAAAATCAAGTTTTTTTAGGCAGACATGGGTACAATATTTGACGTGCATTCAGGCAGTATGGAATACATTTCGAAATTGGATATGGGGATACGAGCACCCAAGGAAGGACAGAGGAGTTTCCGGCAACTCTGATGAAAAGGCCTATGACAGGATTGAATGGGACTTTATTTTCATGATTTTGGACAACCTCAGTTTTCTGAGTAACTTTCAGCAGATGGTGAAAATTCTTATGAGGGACACCAATGCCAAAGTAGATGTAAATGAGTGGGAATCAGAATCTATTCTTCTCTCCAGGTCCATTAGACAAAGCTGTCCATTTGCTCCAGCCTCATTTGTGATAACAGAAGATGCTTTTTCTACTTGTTAAGAGACGAATCTATCTCTCCCAGGATGCAAGGAATTGCCCTACCCAATAATGAAGACCTACTGAACGTCCAATCTGCAGATGATACAGTGATCCTTCTCACTTTGGAAAAAGAAATTTTGAGAAACCTAATGAAAAAACTAGATGTCTTCTGCTAAGCATCAGGAAGCAAAATATCACTCTCTAAGTCCATTGTGCTAGGATGCGATGACAATCCCCCCTTGTGGTTTTCCAAGTATGAATTGACCTGGGGGGCAAGCAGAAACTTGGGTATCCCATTCTCTGTCTCCCCTGATCTGAGAGAGATGTGGCAATGGGGAAGCAATATAATAGGTAAAAATTAGGCAAATGGAACAAACAATACAGCTAGGCATGGTTTTTCAATCAGTCACAGTTTAAACATACTCAAATAGATTAGGACATTTCTATGGTAAGATGGCAGAGGGGGAAAAATATCATGTTGTGAAGTCAGGTTGATGCACAATGAGCAAAAGAGTTTGAGGCCAGGTTTGAAAGACCTCAGGATACAAGGATTAGCCCTTGCTGCTAAGTGGATCTGCAAGGCCTTAGAGGGATCTGAACTGTGGAAAGTTTTGATTAGAAACAAACATTAGCAGAGCAGTCACTGTTGAAGGCTCATCCTAGAAAGGGCTCCCTCTCTGTGATCTGATTACAGGCTCATTCTCCATTGAAGTTGTTGGATCTGCAGTGTTTAAGGCAATCTAGAGATGATGGGATCTAGTGAGATGCCTATTATCTCAAAAGCAAGTCTTGACTAATGATAATATTATATCTGGTGAGAAGTCCATTTGGTGTAATCTTAGATACAAGGATAAGCCCCTTGCTCTGCTGCAAGGATGCTCTTCCGAGAATTGGGCAGCAAAAGGTATTACAAGGGTGAGGGACATTATTATTGATGGGAAACTTATTGAGTGGGAGATGATGAAGTAAAAATTTGATATTACACGAGGACAATTCAGAACGTATTCGATGCTGGTAGAGACCTGCCGAATCCTTTCCCTCCCTAAGTCTTGCATTTGTTCTGACTCCTGTTTCCTCTCCTGCGGATGGCTCCCCACTTCCAGCCATTACAGCTAAATACATATACTCCTTTCTTCTTGATATGACATCTTTCTTCACTTGAACTCTTGCTGGACTGTTAACCTTCAACCCTCCCACTGGCAGCCTTGCTTGCTTTAGTAATTTATGGTCCTCACAATATCAAATCTAAGAAAAAATATCCCTTTTGGAGACTGATTATCCAGAGGCTCTGAGTAAAACATCCCAATGGTGATATCAGCCTTTGAACTATTTGTAGAACAACTGAAAATATTTAGTCGCTGTTCTTTGACTGCTTGTTGGCCAGAGAGATTTGGGGATTATTTGGTCTATATATCCATCATAATATCAATTTGAACGCATCAGTCACTATAAGACTTGCAAGGAGGAAATCTGAGGATCTTCTCCTTGATGGCATTGTCAGGGTGTTTAGAGAAGAAAACTCTAATGGTCACACATGGGCACAGGCTTCAGCTGAAAGAACTCCCTTTGAAATAGCTCTACAAAACTTCATGGCAGAACTTAGGATACAGAATCAGAGGAAAAGACGTTATGTTGCAGATCCAGTTGCTGTTGCACCAGTTCTTGTTGCTCCTCCTCCTGCAGCCTTTGCTCCAGTTGCTGAGAGGATCATCCACCCATACACACAGAGGATATAGGATGACAATATGCTCAGGTGGATGGATGGAAATACAGGTTGGATCGCAGGATTGAGAGACGAGGCAACAATAAACATAGAAATGATACTTTCTACTAATGATACTTTTGGTTATAATGTTTTATTTTGCAGTTAAAATTTTCATGAGTCTTCTTTCTGTATTATATAAAAGACATTCGGAGTGTGATGTAAACTTTATATAAACAGTCATAGTTGTGAACTCTCAAATTGTGATATTTTTTAATCAGCTTATATCTAATACAAAAAAAGTCCTACGTTTTCTTCCTAAAGATCAAGAATAAGGTCTTCAAAAACATTCAAGAGGTTAAGGCTCTTGCAGAAATAGAACAGGAAAGAAGATTAAGGAATCAATGAATGACACTGAAGGGTGGTATACCTTCAAAGGGGGAGGCTTTTGTAAGGAAGCAAGAATCAAGGAGGAGCTAATAATGCCCTACAGCCTTCAACAAATGTGGCTGTAGAGAGGAAGAACAGGTCCAACCTAATCACAGCCAAACCTATTCCTCAGGTTAGGTCTCCTCATGCGTCTCTAGGCAAAAGCATATCTTTCAGATGTCTATATTCTTCGTGGTCATCCTCAAACATTGTGAGGAGGCATTCAAAGGTGAGAAGCCTCAAGCAGCACATCTTTGTGTTTTATGTTCTACTGTTTCCTTTTATATCCCTAATGAAAAAAGGACCAAGTTGGAACCATTGAGCTTGGAAGGTTAACTTGGTGAGTTATGTGACACCCTAAGTTACTGATTCGGATGCGGATTCTGAAGCAGATATAGGATGCGGGATTTTTTTTTTGGGGGGGTGGGGTGGATGTGGATGCGTATATATATGCAAAGAAATGAGATAAGTAATTTCAGTCTTGTATTCTTACCTTCAAGATCAAAAGATGATCTACATTGTTTCTTTCAAGTATTTTGTTTAGATGCAAAACACCTAGAAAATTATTTGTACAAGGTACTGTTGTGAGGTTTTCACACCGTTGCCCCAAAATTTTGGAAACCCCCCTTTTTTTATCGACTCGGCAAATTTTTGGATTGTCCAACAATTTTGATTTTTCAAGAATTTAGAGCCTTTGAACCCCTTCAGGCCAGTGGGAGAGACTTAGCTTGTTTTCACCCGATTTTTTAACTTGATTTTCCAGAGCCACCAATTCTATCCTTAGGCCGAACAAATTTCAAAGTTAATTCCAACTTGGCAGGATAAAATTGTAGATTTTGTATTTGGACGTTTTATTTTGAAAATTTGGATATAATTGTATAAATTTGGATAATTTTCAAAAAATGAAATTTTTGTTAAATTTGGTCTTTTGGAAAATCTTATATTTTTGGGTGAATGAAAAAAGATTAATTTTTGTGATGGTGAAATAAAATTGCAAAATCGATTTTAGGCTCTAGAGAAATAATTTTATTTGTGTTAAAACGCTAAAATTGCTTATAGCTAAATCTATTGGGATTTAAATTGCAAAATTTGGCTTTAAATGGATTAAATTGCCTTGAAAACTTTTTAGCCTTTAATGAAATTAGTAATTTAATATTGAAAAATGGCTAGCCAAAATCTAATTTTAATGACGTATTAATTACTAAATCTTCATTAAATGGAAATATTTAACACCTCTAAGGCATTATTTCTTTTCTTTTTGCAATTTTGGTCCAAATGGCAATTTAAAAAAGCAATTTTCATTTTGGCAAAATTAATATTTAGCTAAGTATTTAATTGTGAGCCATAATTTTGCATTAATTATTGTTTTTCTTGCTCCCAAGGTCCAAGTCGGCCAGCTTGGAGGAAGTAAGAAAGTTGGGTATAAGAGGAGGCCTCTCTCCCATTTTCTCCTCACTTCTCACTTCTCCTTCTCAAGGTGTTGACGATTTTGCAAGAGCAGATCTGCACTACTCTTGCTTGGCGAATTTTGTGAAGAGTGAAATTTGTGGGAGCCAAATTTGTGGGAGCCGAAATTTGTGAAAGGCAAATTTTGTGGGAGCCAACTTTTGTGGGAGATAAAATTATGATTTTTGCAAGAGGCTGCGATTTTTGCCCTAGGTTGGGTAATTTTATTTGGAGGTGAATTACATGATAAATTTCTGATTTGCAAGTGGATTTGAAGTTCTTGAGGTCTAGTCCTAATTCCAAAAAGTCGCTGTACGATTATTGGTTAAGTTGAATTTTCATCATCTAGAGTTGCAAGGGGTCCTTAAGCTGACATCCTTCTTTCGTTCTAGTCCCTTGGTTCTACTTACCTTCTGGTCCACCACTCTACCATCCCGTAATAGGGCAACGAGTATGGAGGATGTTAGTGCAAGTAAGAATCCCAAGCGAACAAACACTAAGAAAGACAAAGAGGATATGATGCCCAAAACACCCTTTTCTCGAAAATGAAGAGAATAACCGACACCAATATCGGTACAGTGGACATGATACGGATGAGGGACAGATTAAAGGAAGGACAATCCCCCTTGGCTATTGTTAAAGGTAATTTCAAATCATTTAGAGTTGAAAGGGGTCCTTAAGCGGATTTTTCTCTTTCGTTCTAGTCCAAAGATTGCTTCCCTTGGCTCTACTTGCCTTCTAGTCCACCACTCTACCATCCCGTAATAGGGCGACAAGCATGGAGGATGTTAGTGCAAGTAAGAATCCCAAGCGAACAAACACTAAGAAAGACAAAGAGGATATGATGCCCAAAACACCCTTCTTGAAAATGAGGCGAATAACCGATACCAATGGCGGTACAATAAAAGGATATACAAAAGGCAGTTGCACATCACAACCCAGGCATCGACACTTCCATTGCGACCATGATGAATGACAATGGAGCAGCCCTTGATTTTGAGGACATCGGAGAAGAGGATATCAATGAGACAGATTTTGGATCGAGGTTGGATGAGTTGGGAAAGGTTGCTATCAAGAAAAAGCATTTGGGCACCCTTTCCTCTCTCAGTGCTTTTATTGGATTTGTGAAGGAATATGAAAAGGATCACAAAAGGATACTACAAATAGTGAGCAACGTGGTGAAGTCAGTGGAACTCAGGGTGAAGCACACACCTTGTCCTCCTATGGAAGAAATTAACGAGAGGCTAGCTAAGTTCTTTGCCTTAGCTAAGAAAATGAAAGAAAAGGAAAGATATATATTAGAAGATCATTTGATGTAAGGCCAAGTGGCAATTTCCCTTTCTTCTAGAATAGGACAAGTGTCTATTTCTGATTGGCCACCATTTTGGTGCTTTCTCATTGGTTGCCACTTTTTGCACTTTTTTCATTGGTCCATTGATGAGGTGGCAGCTTCTCATTGGCTGATGGGGTGGCAACCCTAATTAGGGTTTTGAGGATCCAATCTGGATTGTTGATCTTGTTTTGATCTCCACCATCTGTTGTATTTTTGGCCTCTATATAAGGCCATTTGCTCTCATTTGTAAAGTGTTGGAGAAATTGTTGCGAAGATAACACCAAAATTGAACTCTTTTTCATTGTTGCTATTTGCATGTTGATTAAGAACACTGGGTATTATTGCATGTTTTCTACTTCCACTTAGTTAGATTTCCTTTCAAGTTGTTGAAGCAAATTTCATTTCAAGTTGTTTAAGTGAGAGTAAAGTAGATGGATAGTTGTATGGTAGCATTGGTAAATGTTTGATAGGGATCAATACTAGACCATTAGCATCCTGGCGGTTGGTTGGGAAGCTTTGTGTGGTAAACTAGTTTATTATTCCTTTGAATCATTGCACCTGTGGAAGTGAGGCCGCTGGTCAACTCTCATTAGGTTCGATCCCCGTCCATTTGCTAACCAGTCATTCATAGGAATAGGAGTAGAATAGTGAGTAGTTGGGTAGTCGAAGCTTAGAGAAGTAAGTTAAGTGATAGAACTCATCCATTCACCTTCCACCACCACCACTTTCCATCAACATCATCATCGGCAAACACACCCTCCATCATCACCACCATCAACATTATCTGCCTCCGCACATTTCACAAACCGAGTCACCATCACCTTCATTCCACCAAAGTCCAAGTCATCCTTGAATGAATATCGTAAGGCCGCCTACATGATTACCAGCAAATCACATCAATAAAACTGAGCGAGTATCCAACGGTGTAAGGAACATTGGAGTTATACTCATGTCTCATGAGCATTAACTTTTCAAGAGAGGAGTTGCATGTTTGATATCCCATATCGAATATTCAATTGCTAATATGTTATGTAAGTGATACAAAACTCACATCAACAAGTACATAATCTGCAATCTATTTACTTGTTTCAGATCTTAGGCATAGATTAATTTTAAAAAGTCTTGCCCCATAATTTGAAGAGAGAATTTCCTTTCACTATTTTTCACAAAAATGGCAACTTAAAATGCTCTCAAACATGAAAAGGTTTGCAAAATGCATTTCCATATAAGCTCAACTAGACAGAAGTCCAAAAGAAACCCTTGCAAAGAAACCTATTGCAATTCAAAAGGAGCTGTGGAATCAGTTTTGTAAGCCATTTTAAGCACTCAGCATATAGCATTATTTGGTTGAAATTTTCACCCACAAAGAGTTTCTCTAAGGCATCAATGTCTCATTGTTGTTCAAATCTATTGTATCACTCTTATCTTTCATTACATATGTCTAATTATTTCACTCGTTTTACTCATGATTTAAGCCTAGTAGAACTACGCCACATGTTAAAAAAATATTTAAAAATGTTTGTCTTTCTTTTTTGGGCAAGGAAGCCTATGGATTCTCCCAGGTGCCCTATGGGTTGCATCCGAATGCCACTCACAGACACCCAAATGCATCCGGATGCCTGAAATAGGCATATGTCCACATCCGAGTGCCTATTAGTGGCATCTGAGTGACACCTACAGCGCACCCATCCACCTCCAGCACCTATCCATATCCACTTTTGCATCCAGCCTCCAGGAGGCCGAATCAGTAGCTTAGGTGAGACCTCAAAAGCTTACAAAATCTAGTCCATCTCAACGGAATGCAATTGTGGGTAGTGAGGTCAAGTTTGATGAGGATGCATGGTCCTCCAAGTCTCAAGAACCTCCAACAGACCAAGGATGTATGTATTGTCTCCTTATAGTTTAGAGTATTGTTAGACATCATTACTACATATTGAATTCAAACTCTACATTGCATGTCCTAAATACAAAAATTTAAGCTAGGATATTTATAAATAATAATTGTTGATTCATTTAGTCATGTCAATTTATCTATATGCAACATCAATACCCCCATATCCAATCTCATTACTATTTAGCTTACTGGCAGAAGGCGTAGGCATTAACCAAGTTACCTAGATACCAACTGCAATGGATTCCCTTGAAGTTTACAGGTCCAAGTCCATATCCCATCTTGGGTCTTGCCCTCAAGGCTCCCAGAACACTGACCACTACACTACCTTGGGATAGATATTCATTGCTTGGATTTATACAACCCTCTTCGTGGTAACATTATACCTTCTCTTCTATAAGTCAAATACTAATGGGATTTGGGTATAGTTTATGCCTATGACTATACATATTGAATTGCATATCTTGAGTAAAGATATCAATGATGGATAAGAATTTACAAGCTTTAGCAAACACCTATTAAAGTAAGTGTGTGTGTGTGTATTCTACAAACTATAATTTGTTGATTCAAACTGCTTTGATTTTACAGATCATTTCCTTTATATCTCCCGTGGAGTTTTCCTCTTATATTTTATTTTTTTGTTCGGTGCCTACATCCTTCGAAATGATTGATACTATATACACCTGCGTACAAGGGAAACGTCTTTACTTTCTTCATGTCTGTTTGAATTGACGCACGATGTGAGGGTATTAATTTGTACTTTATTAGCTTGTTGAGTAAAATTGTCATAGTCAATCATATATATGTGTGTGCAAAACGTTTTTAGTACATGTCAATAGTCTTTGTCTGGCCTACATGGAATGTGCAGTCTATTGGAGTAAATCACCATCGTGGGCATATTAATTCATTTAATTCATTTATTGATTACTTAATTTAAAATTGATAATTAGCATAATAATAGAAAATTATAATAAGAGTGAAAATGATAATTAACTTTGTTAATTTGGTTAAGTAATATTTACTATAATTATATATTTATTAATTGATAATTTTATATATATATATATTATTATTCGATTGGTAATAAATTAAATTAATCGATTATTAATGTTTGATTGATATATTCAATTGATGTAAATATTTATTACAGGCAGGGGCTATCGCAATGCAACTCTCCTAAATTTTCTTGTCTTCAAGAAATTTAAGGTTTGAGTGTTCAAAAATTTCTACTCCTTCTGCCAGGCCTTTCCATTTGATCAAATAATCCTCAAATGGTCTTAGTTCTCACCTTCTTCTCCCTCATGTTGAGAACCCTTTCTAATTCTAGGATGAGTTTTCCTTCATCATTGAGTGGGGGAAAACCTTCAAATGGAGTAATTTGTTGTCCAAGGACTTTCTTTAGTTGTATAACATGGAAGACATTTTGGATTCAATTGTTCTCCTGTAACTCTAGTTCGTAGGCTACCTCACCAATATTCCTTAAGACTTTGTAGGGCCTGTAGAATTGTGGCTTTAGTTTTTCTGCTTCGTTGGTCTTAATAAGTCCCTGTTTATACGGTTGTAAACTCAAGAAAACCCAATACCGAACCTCAAGTCATCGATTAGTACGATTTTGATCAGTGTAAATCTTTTGTTCCTTTTGTGCATGATGGAGATTATCTTTGAATGCACTCATAATGTCCATATTTTGTCATATAAAATCTTTAACTCCTAGTACCTTACTTTTTGGAGGGATTAGACTTCCAAAAGAAGTGGCTTCATAATTGTTTAATGTCTTAAATGGGATCATTCCAATAAATAGATGATGTGTAGTGTTGTAATAGTACTCACCAAGGTGTAGCCATTTCACCCATACATTTTATTATCATGTAACATAGTTCCTCAAGTATCCTACTATCCATTTATTAAAAATTCCTGTGTCCATCAATTTGGGGATGAAACTCATATAGGTGTCAATTCAGTGCCTGTCAAATAGAATAGTACTTGCCAAAACATGCTCAAAAATCTGTTCCCTTTTTCGCTAACAACGTTTCTAGGTAACCCATGTAATCTGATAACTTCTTTGAAGAAACTTTCTGCAACTTGAGGTGCCCTATATTCTGAAGATATCGACATAAAGTGAGTGTCTTTGGTCAAACGATCCACTACTATGGATATACAATCTTTTCCTTGTACTTTAGGATGGCCCACTACAAACTCCTTGGAGACACTCTGTCACTTTTGATCTTGCATCAACAATGGTAGGAGCAAACCAACAAGATGTGTTTGTTCTACTTTACTTCTTTGGTGTGTCATACATTCTTAACATGCTTAAGTATATCCTTCTTAAGTCCTTCCAAGAATACTTTTCCCTTACCTTTTTTTATGTTTTGTAGTACCCTTGATGTCCTACTAGGGGGTTGTCATGAAATTCCTTAATAATTGTTGCCTTCATTTTCAAGCCCAAAGTGAGGTATATTTTGATCTTATATAGAATAATTCCTTCTACTACTTTATAATCTTCTAATTGTATGTTTCCTTCCATGATATCATTGGCATGGGAGTTTCTGGCATATTCTGAAGCAATGGAGTGCTTCCAATATGTTGTGATATTTGTTATGTCACACAAGAAAGGCCTTCCAAATAATGCATTTGCTACAATATTATTTTCCCTTAATTAATCTATGTCAAAATTGTATCCCTATAGTTTGCTTACCCATTTTTGTTAATGATCGTTAAGGTCCTTTTCTAGAAAGAACTGTAGAGTGTTCTAGTCTTTTTCACAATCAATTTCCCGTAAACGAAATATTGCCTGAATTTTGCCAAGGCATGAATATCACTAACATTTCTTTACCATAGATAGAGTAAGATCTTTTGGTAGGATGGAGCCTCCTACTCTCAAAAGAAATTGGGTGCTTATTCTGCATGAGGACTGCACTAATGCCTTCTTTGAATACATCTCATTATAGTTCAAATGGTAGAGAGAAGTTGGGAATGGCTAGAATTGGACATAAGCTCATTATCTTTTTGAGGTTTTCAAAGGCTTGTTGGGCTTGATCATTCCAACCAAAAACTCCCTTCTTGGTTAGGTTTGTAAGGGGCACTACCACTTTCGAGAAACCTTTCAAAAACCTTCTATGGTAACTGCAAAGTCCAACGAATCCTCACAATTGAGTCAAGGTGCTAGGTTTTGGCAATTCCTTAATAGCCTTGATCTTTTCTTTGTCAACACTTACTCCTTGTTTGCTTATCTTGTGGCATAATTATAGAATTTCTTTATCCAAATTCGCATTTTGAAGCTTTGGCATAAACTGACTCACATTCCAAAATTCCCAATACCTCACCAATGTGCTTAAGATGATCCTCCCAAGTTTTACTATATTAGGATATCATCAAAGAATATCAATAAAAAAATCTTGAGTTGCTTCCTGAAGGTATGATTTATACAGGACTGAAATGTCGCAAGAGCATTGGTTAATCTAAAGGGTAAGACTATAAACTTGAAATGTCCATAGTGGCATCTAAATGTTGTCTTTAAACTATCTTCCTCTCTTATTCTTATTTGGTGATATCTTGACCTTAAGTCAATTTTTGAAAAATACTTGGCTCCATGGAGATCATCAATGGGTTCGTCCACTCTAGTGATAGGACGTCAATTCTTGATAGTTTTCTTATTCAAAGCTCTATAATTGATACACATCCTCATCGTCTAGTGCAATGGATGATGCAAGAGGGTTGGAACTTGGTTGAATGTGGCCCATCTCTAATAATTCATTTATAGTTCTCTCTAGCTCCTCTTTGAACTTTTGTCAATGATGATATGGAGTGGTTATCACTAGCTGTGTTCCTTTCTCTAATTCTATGATGTGTTCAAATCCTCGTCTTAGAAGTAGTCCTAGAGGAATGTCATCAAAAACCTTTTCATGCTTTCTTAGGATAGGCTCTATATCAATGTGAATGGTCTTCCCTTGAGGGGTAGATTTGTCGAGGATCATGCACTCTGCTGTCCATTCCCCTTGATCTTTTCTAAGAATTTGTTCCACCCTTTTGCAAGAGATTACTTTCAAGTAATTGTTGGGTAACCCTTTCAATGCCACTTATTCCCCTTTCTGTAGGAAACAAATTGCTAAATTTGATCAAATAAAAAGCATCCCAATGAGTATATCCAAGGGGTGCACAATATTATGTTAGAATCTAATGGTATCACATAGTGCATTCCCACAAGCATCTCTAATTTGTGGTGCCTTTTTCATGCACTTGACCAAAGCTCTCGTTGTCATTGCTGCTGAAAACCCCTTGAAACCTTAAGTCTCTAATTCCTTTTTGCCACTAATTTCTTACTTATGAAATTATGAGAAGCTCTGCTATCCACAAAGGTGATGACTTTTTACTCTTTAAGGGTACCTTTCATACAGAAGGGCTAGTGTTTGGAATTTTGAGTGTTATAGGGGCTAGCATTACTTGATTCTCATCATCATCATCATCATCATCATACTTAGCCTTTTTGTTGGGATCCTCTAAGTTGCTTCAAATTGATGGATTTAGCTTTTACATCTATGGCTAGGCTGCCATCTTTTTTTGCATCTATAACATGATCTTTTAAGGTCTAAATCTTCCTTGCGACAGGTGTGCCCATTTCCCCATGGTTTTTGACATTTATAGTATAGGTTCTTTTTTCTAAGCTCATACTTGTCTAGGTGAGGCTTGTAGCGAATCTCTCTTATGAAAACTCCTTACATGATCATTTGGACCTTTGTTATTTGGGGATGATGCTACCACATTTAGGGTTGTTTCTATTGCATCATCTAAAGTAGTTGGTTTGAAAGAAGCCACCAACCCCTTTATTGATTCTTTTAACCCATCCACAAATAGATAGGTTAGTTTTTCCTCATCCACCCATGTGACTCCCGTGAAAACTCTTTGGAATGTCTGGATGTATTCATCTACTATCCTTGTTTGTTTTTGCTGAGTTAATTCCTTTAAATCCTTTTGGGGGTGTTAAATATCGAACCTTTTAATCAATTTTTGTATCCATGGGTGCAGACAGCATGATGCGACCAATCATGGGCTGCGTCTGCCACATGTTAAATAGCAAATTGAATTGCATATTCTTCTATCATGGAATTGAGGTTCAAGAAAGTGTTTAATTTTTGCAACCATCTATGGGCTGTGATTTTGCCAGATCCGTCAAAATTTGGAATGTTAACCTTATTTTCCGTATGTTTCAAGTCCTTATTAGGTTGTTCCCTTTCTCTCCTAGAAGTCTCTAATTTCTTTGCTTCACAATAATCTCTACAAGATACACTTCTTATTTCAGGACATAGTTTTGAGTAAGCCTCTACTAATTATTTTGTGCTGCTAGGAATGTGATTGTTTCCCTCTTCATCCCTTAGCCTCTGCCTTATGTTTCAAGTACTTATAAGGTTGTTCCCTTTCTCTCCTACCAGCTTCTAATTTCTTTGCTTCACAATAATCTCTAAAAGATACACTTTCTTATTTCAGGACTTAATGTTTGAGTAAGCCTCTGTTAATCTAATTGTTATTAGCCTGTTGAGTATAATCGTCATTTTCAATCGTATATATGTGTGCAAAACATTTTAAGTGTACGTCGATAGTCTTTGTCTTGTCTTCATGGATTGTGCAGTCTATGGGAGTCATCTCCATCGTGGGCATATTAATTCATTTACTAATTACTACATTTCAAATTGATAATTAACTTAATAATTATTATTATAATAAGAGTGATAACAATAATTAACTTTGTTAATTTGGTTAGTTAATATTTACTATAATTATATATTGATAATTGATAATTTATATAAATTATTATTTGATTAATAATAAATTATTAAATTCAATTAATCAATTATTAATGTTTGATTGATATGTTCAATTAATGTATATATTTATCAAATGTTTATTACAAACAGGGGCTATCACAATGCAGAAGAGCCTGTGGCCCCAAAAGCTGATCTGCAGAAATCAGAATCATCAATTTCCAATCAACAAGCTTCCAAAGGTGCTGAGGGCACCTCTTCTCCATCCAACTCAGCCAAAAAGCCTACGTGGTTCTCCCAGACACTACATGAGGCATGACAGCAATTCTGAACTCCTAGGACTTCAATTTGAGTAAGTCAAACTCCCAAGAAATTTCGAAATTATATGGCAGTGGGATTAATGTCTTCCATCATTTCATTGATGCAAAGCTATCTATTTTTGAGGAAGCAACAGGTTAACAGGTATGGCAGTATGTCATGATGAAGTAAGACAACTCCATCACTGAGAATTATGTACAGGCGATAGTTATTTGATGAGAGGGGAAGGCAGCAATTGGTTCTAATTGGTTGTACAAGGTCAAGAATGTATTAGATGGAAATGTAGAAAGATTTAAAGCTTGGTTTGTGGCTAAAGGGCTCTCCTAGAAAGAGGAAGTTGACCATGAAGAGAGTTTTGCTCTTGATGCCAGGTATACCTCAATCAGATTTATTATGTCTTTAGTAGCAATATTTGATTGACGTTTATATTAAATGGATGTGAAGACACCATTTCATAACAGATTGATCAAGGAAGAGGCATGCACAAATAAGTCAAGAGGCTTTGAGGTGAATGAGCATGAGAACCATATTTGTAAATTGAAGAAGGCCCTTTATGACATAAAACGGGCATCTCACACATGGTAATCCAAGATCAATGAAATTTTCAGTTTTGGGTTTTGCTGAAACCAATGCAAATTCCAATCTTTACTGTTGGCCAAATTTGCACTCCTGCCAAAATTGCCACATTTGGATTCAAATATTAAATGTTCACGCCCAACATTTAATATTAAACAATGCCAATGGAAATACAAAATAAATGGAATTAAAACCTTATATATTTCCATATTCTCCTAAGTATACTTTTGGGCTCCTGCAACTTTTCAGACTATCAGATCTTGCATAGATCCACGGCAGGCACTTTCTTGCTTTCTCAAAATGAACGACCTTTAAATAAAGCGGCCAAGCGCCTTGCTGCCATGTGGCATGTGGGTCCTGTTTCTTATGGGCCGCGGATGAAGTAAAGGTGTCAAGTAGGCTGTCAGGTGAGTTGGTATATGGCTAGGTTTCTATTGGCAGTCGCTTTCCCACATTCTATATCTCGTTAGACCTTCTAACAATGCAGGGAAACAATGTTATGACATATGGACATGTGGGTTCGTTCTTCCGAGTGGGCCGCCACAGTAAAGGGTAGTGCCAGTTGGATGCCAAGTCGTCCTGAGGTGGAAAGTATGTGTTAGTTGCTTCGTTCTAATTGGTCAGGGGCTTACATGTTTGTGGAGGTGGATGCTAAGTAGTCTGTGGGCCCAAAAGTTAAAAAGGCAAGCATAGTAATCACCAAGGTCTTTCGTGATTGTCGATTAGAAGGTGATCAATGATCGTCGCTTGCCCGCATTATGGAATTACGAGAACTTTAAGTATTGTGGGCAAGTGCCAAAGGGCCACATGTCCTAGCGGGCCCAGTAAAGGAAGTAAACATTGCAATCACATCACAGTTAGGTCATGGTTCCATAATATGTCACGATCAAGTTTAGAAGGTGGCACAGTTAGTTGGCCAATGGGACAGTCAAACTGATGAAGACTTTGCAAGGTGTTGGGAAGATAAAAGGTTATTGGCCCACGTGGCTCATCTTGGTTGCAGGACTTTGTTTGACTGCCAACCTTGCTGATTTGTAAGCTAGAAACGAAGGAAAATTGGGTTTTCTCGCGTGATCTGATCTTTCTCATCAATCCCAACCACTCCAAGTTAATGTTGGGTTTTAAACAATGCAATGGACACTCTTCCCACCGTCTAATCATCCGTTTTGAGGATTTTTGGCATTGATTGGCACTGTTTCTATCACTTTAGGGTTTGTTCCAGTCAGGGTTTCCACGATTTTCATGCCTCTGCAAGTGTATCGGAATCAAACCTACTGTTTAGATCATCTTGATTATTCTCTGAGCATTTAATGTTGGTGGTTGTGGAGTAACTTTAGTTAGAGATATCTTAGTTATGCCTAAGCTATAAAGGTAGATTTTGTAATCTTTGTAAGAGTTGATCTTTCTCTGATTCTCTGGTATTGCTTCTATGCATACCACTGTAATTTCTCATGCCTCTGAGCCATTGTAATCCTCTGTCGAGTCTCTTTTAGCCATTAACACACTGTGCAAGATTCCTTTGCCTCTAGTTAATGTTTTTGTCCATATTTTGCAACTTGCATGATTGTATCTACTTTTGACATTTGAATGATATTAAATGAAGACTCTTCCTATAGCATTCTTTTGTTGTCTAATCTACATGTGGTTGTTGAATTGAGCAAGGTTTGAATCTGTATTCTTTGAGGTTATAACTAGTTAACTGTGTATCTATGGGCAAAGATAAGGTCAAACACTCTATTTTGGTGCATCACCCCCTTAGGTCAGAGTAGGTAGATTTGCTTTTATGCATTCCTTCTCCCTTTTCCTCTCCAAGTGTAATTAGGTGCACCCTGATAGTAAAGGAAGTCGGCCTTCTCTGGAGACTCAACCTCATAGTTCAAGTCCCACAGCTTGGAGGTTGTTTCCATGTTTCACAAGGTTGTCCTTAGGTAAAAACTTTGGAAAAGGGTGCAAACTTTTGTGACAACAATTTTTGGCACACCCGATGGGACAAAAATCAAGAAGATTTCAAGTCTACTGGTGTCAAAAAAGAAGAAAATTTCATAATTATGCTGAAGAGATAGTATTGGCTTCAGTATTCAAGCCTTCAAGAGGCTCATTCTTCAAGTGCTTGGCAACTCCAAGCTTCAAATACATCTGGTTTCAGACCTAGTTGTTGTGATTCATGCCCAAAGCCGAAACAAGGGCATCTTCTAGAGGTAAATTCCAGTATCAAGAGCTTTCATTTTCAAATCCTAGAAGAAGAAAGACTAGATTGTCTCTATCACCAGTCAGAAGTACAGAAGAAATACATACCCCTGCAAGGTCAATTTCCACTCCTCCTGTTGTTAGATCTCAACCTAGGTTGCCATCAACTCATATTAATAGACTACTTGCTTACATGGCTAGAGCTCATGCTTTTGCCACCTTTAATGGTGGGAGTCCTCTTTTATTAGCCCAAACACATGACATACCAGTAGCTGCACTTAAAAGCATACCTGAATTTACTAGTGAAACTTCTATCTCTCCCTTAGAATACATTCAAGAGATTGCAAATGTTTGCAATATCCATGGTATTACAGAAGACGATGTGGTCGTTAGACTCCTAGATTCATCTTTAAAAGGGAAAGCCCTACAATGGTATAGGGGCCTATCACATGGTTCTATAACAGATTGGGATGGATAAGGAGCAGGACTATGTAAACACTTTGAGGACAAAAGTGACTATTTGTCACTTTTAGAGCAGTTAACTACTATAAAAAGTACCCATGAATGTATGACTGATTTCAACTACAAATTTCAGAAAACATGGGACAGAATACCTACTTCAATCTACCCCTGGTAATGCCTTCTTGTATTACCTCAGAGCCTTTAACAGTGATATTGCCACTACAATCCAGACCATGGGAGGAGATACCTTACCCGATGCTTATGAAATTCAAATAGCAATAAGGGCAGAAACATATTGATGCTAGGAGGAAAGTTAGCTCCAAGATCTCCTATGCCTTTCATCCCTAATATCCCAAAACACCAACCAGCGATGGCCCCTATTCCCACAACTTCCACACCACAATCCCTTGCTCTAGTCCCTCAACCCTCCACATCTTCAAATGGAATAGATGAAGTCAAGGAGATGATGCAATCTATGATGTTGAACATAAATAAAAGATTGCAAGGCCAAGAGAAGAAGTTGGAAGATAGCTTCTCTGTGGTGCAAAAAGTGAGCAACAAAGTGGTGACTTTGGAAAGGCAACAAGCTCAAGGTAATAAGGCTCCTCAGCTGCAATATTGAACTCTGAATAATGGTAGACCTCCAAATCATAATTATGGGAACATTTCTTTTGATCGGAATAGTCATAATAGTCATGCTTCTATCTCAAATGCAAATAAAAGTAGGGCCATAGTCTCTCAAAACAATGTGGCTCAAGATCAAGATTTTTGTCCCTCTTGCAATTACTCCTATGCCTATTGCATGTGTCAAAAGACTAAATCCTATTTAGCTTTGACAACTCAAGAGCCTGCAGCAGGACAGTCATATAATGAAAGCCGACCCAAAACGCCTCACATATGCAAAGACAAGGTGATTGCTCGTTCATAAATTATCAGGTGGAGGAACATTGTAATGTAAACCAAGACTTCATTGCTCACAACACTAGGACTAAAAGAAGAGCTATTGAAGATGCTACCCCTCCTCCTCCTAATCAAGCTTCAACATCAAATGCAGTACCTCATGTACAAGCAGCAAATGATCAATTCAATGCTCCTCTACAACAAAAACAGAGTAATTCTAGAGGAGATATGAATAGTCTCCAGGTTATTCCAACTCAACCCCCTACACATGTAGTTCCCAAGGCTTCTATCAAAGCACCTAATGCCTCATTTAGTGTGGTAGAGCTAATGAAGAAGACAAATGTGAATATTTCCATGTGGGATGTTGTTGCTACTATACCCATGCAAAAGAGGCTATTGCAGCAAGAATTGGAAAGTATTGAACCAAAGCATTAGCCACCTATCATGGAAAGTGCCACAAGCCTAGTGCAACCATCAAGGGAGGTAAAAACAAGTAAAAAGGTTAGGCCTCCTCCATTTTATGTTTCTCTGATTATAGGGGATAAAACTAGTCCATAATTGCATGATTGATTAAGGGGTTAGTAGTTCAGTGATGCCTAAGTGTGTTGCTGATGTTTTAGAAATGAAATACGAGCCCATTGTTAGGGATGTGTTACAGTTGGATGGTAGTACTGTCAACACTATAGGGATCTTTAGGGATGTTGAAATGGCCTTACATGCATGCCCTGGTTGTACTATAACTCAAGACATATCAGTTGTTGAGGTCAAGCCACACTTTGCTATTTGTCTTTCAAGGGACTTCACTGCACAAATAAGTGGTTACATATCTTCTGACTGGTCATATATGTTTTTTTATAACAAGATATGGAACCAAGGCTTCAATCAGAGCAGAGCCTCTAGCCCTCCATCATATTGAGCCCTACACCCCTAATCTCATCTATATGAATTGCACTATTCTAGAGATGGATGAGAATGACATAGTAGACAAGCTTGCCACTTCTCTAGCAGAGATACCTGATTTTGTCTTAGATGAATGGGCTAATGCATACCAATTTGATCCTATATCAAAAGCCCTTGAGACAGGTCTTGGTACATACTGTGTGTCAAAGAAGGATGCTCATGTCCCTAGCCTTATAAAGACCAGAGAAGATATGAGTGGGATATCGAGTATGTACTTTGATGGATCAAGGAATAAGAATGGATCAGGGGCGAGTGTGATGTTGATTTCTCCTACACAAGGTACTACTTCTCCTTTAGGCTCCAATTCAGTTGTACCAATAATGTGGTCGAGTACAAATCCTTGATCCAAGGTCTTCTACTTGCTCAAAAAAAGGAATCCAAGCATTACGTGTATATGGAGATTGCGAGTTGGTGGTCAATCAGGTGAGAAATCAGGATATCAATAAGAATGGTTTGCTCAAGTCTCATAAACATAGAGTATGGGATTTGCTTGAAAGTTTCAAAGCATTTAATATTCAGAGCATCCCTAGGAAAGAGAATAGACATGCAAACAGACTTGCAGCAGTAGGTGCATCTCATGATGTGCCAAGAAATCTTGAGGAGAAGCAACAAATCAAAATGGTAGTTAGGCCTGCTATTCCTGACAACAACACAAATTGGCAAGTTTTTGAGTCTGATGCACAAATTGTAAGTTTCTTGCAGAATGAAGCAAAATTTTCAGATAGAAACCAATCTAGGTTGCATGACCAATATGGAGACCAAATCATCAATCTCAATTCCAACAAGTTGCCTAAGGGTCCCATTACCTTAGAAAGTGTCTTCAACCCTGATGACCAAGCAAGGGACAAAGGCATGAACTTAGTTGCTGACAAGGATGATTATACACCAATTGCAGTTGCTGATGGAAAGACCTTAAACATGGGGAAGTTATGTTCTGAAATTGAGCAAGAGAATTCCATTCATCTATGTCAAGAATTTAATGACATATTTGCTTGGACATATGATGATTTAAAGGGTTTTGACCCAAGTTTGTTTTAGCATACCATAGACTTAATTGATAGTGTCAAACCAGTAAGACAAAAACAGAGGCCAGTGAATCCTAAACTTGAGCCCTTAATGAGAAAAGAACTATCCAAGTTGATTGAGGCTAATATAATTTTCCCTATCAAGCACTCATCATGGGTAGCAAACCTTGTCCCTGTTAGGAAGAAGAATGGAGAAATTAGATTGGGTGGATTTCAGGGACCTTAACCAATCTTCCCTCAAAGATCACCATCCCCTTCCTTCCGTGGAGCAGATATTGTCCAAGGTCAATGGTTCAGAAAAGTTCTCATTTCTTGATGGATTCTCTAGTTACAATCAAGTACTGGTCAAAGAGTTTGATAGATACAAGACTGCATTCACCACCAAGTGGGGCACCTATGCTTATAGTAAAATGCCTTTTGGGCTAACAAATGTTGGTGCCACATTTCAAAAGGCAATGGAGATGGCCTTCAAAAACATGATTGAAAGGTTTGTATTGGTATACCTTGATGATATCACAATGTATTCAAAAGATATAGCAGATCATCTTAGACAAGTGTTCATAAAGTGTAGAGTTTGAGGTATCCGTTAATCCAAGCAATTGTGTCTTTGCCACCAATCAAGGAAAATTATTAGGACACATTGTATCAAAGGATGATCTGACCATTGATCCAAAAAGAACAAAGGCAATACCTGCTCTCTCCCTTCCTAGTCATAAGAAAGGTCTGCATAGTTTTCTTGGTAGAATAATTTTTGTGAGGAGGTTTATCTCTAATTTAGCTACCATGGTGAAACCCCTTACAGCCATGCTTAAGAAAAATATGGTTTTTTCATGGACCAAGGAAGGGAAGGTAAGTTTTGAAGAGATCAAAGCAGCCATAGCCTCAGCCCCTACTCTTATCAATCTGAATTTTGAGAAGGATTTCATCCTTTATGCCTTAGGTGGTGAATCAAGTATTTCTGTTGTCTTGACTCAAGCACATGATAAGAATGAGGAGCAACCCATTGCCTTCTTTAGTGAAGCACTCAAGGAATATGAAGACAAATACAGTTATGTAGAAAAACAAGCCCTTGCAATCATCAAAGCTTTGAAGAAATTTAGACACCTTCTGTCTCATAATAAGATCCATTTGTTAGTACCCCATGCCAGTGTGGAGGACCTTCTTTTGAGCAAAGATATTAGTGAGAAGAGCGTTGGATGGATCACTAAGGTAATGGAGTATGATGTGGACATTCAGATTACTAAGTTGGTAAGAGGAAAGGGATTGTACAAACAAATGATCTCATCTTGGGAGTCAGACGAGGAAGTTGCCATGATATTGACAGAACAGCAAGAAGCAAGAAATGATAATCCAAAGAATTGGATGGATGAAATGATGACCTTCTTGTCAAGAAATGGATATCCTCAAGGATTGGATAGGACTAAAAAGAGACAGTATAGGTTGCAGTCAATTCCTTATGCCATAGTTGATGGTATCCTTTTCAGGAGGGATTTTGATGGAGCCCTATTGAGATACATTGATACAGACCAAGCTGAAAGAATAATCAAAAAGCTTCATGATGGTCCTGATGGTGGCCACTTTTCAGCAAGGACAACTACAATGAAGATCATGAGAGCTGGTTACTACTAGCCATCCTTGTTCCATGATTGTCATAAGTATGTGAGGAAGTGTGAAAAATGTGCCTTCTTCTCTTGTAAGCAAAGACTTGCAGCTCTTCCTCTTCATCCCATTCGGGTGGACCAGCCTTTTGCTCAATAGGGATTCGATTTCATAGGCCCTATCAATCCTCCTTCTAGCTTTGGTCACAAATGGAATCTAGCTGCTACAGATTACTTCACTAGATGGATAGAGGCAGTTGCATTAAAGGATGCCACAAAATCTTCAATTGTTGTAATTCCTTAATGGAATTGTGACCAGGTTTGGTGCCCCTCCAACCATTATTTCAGATAATGCAAAATCTTTTGTAGGAGCTCAAATTTGTGCATGGGCAGTTGACCATAATATTTACTTGAGCACATCCTCAAACTACTATGCTCAAGGCAATGGATTGGCTGAGTCATCTAACAAAAACCTAATAAGGATTATGAAAAGGACTCTAGAGGATAACCAGAGATGTTGGCATCAAAAGTTGAAGACAACATCGTGGGCTAATAGAATAACACCTAAGAGGGCAATAGGAAATTCAACCTTTGAGTTGGTATATGGCAGGGAAGCAAGGCTTCCAATTTCATTTGAATTCCCATCTCTAGAACTAGCTCATCAATTGGAGCTAATGGAAAGTGATGCCATGACAGTAAGAATGGCAAAGCTGATGGATTTGGAAGAGAAAAGAATACAGGCCGTGCAGACCCTAGAGGCACATTAGTAACAAATAAAAAAGAGCTTTGATAGGAAGGCCAGGGTCAGAATCTTCAGAGAAAGTGATCTGGTATTAAAGTGGAATGCAGACGGGGCAAAACTAGGGAGGCACTCAAAATTTGATGCACTATGGAGCGGTCCCTATGTGGTCATCAGTTGCAGACAGGCCAATGCTTTCCAACTAACCAGGCCTAATGGTGAAATTTTGCCTATTCTAGTTGATGGAATATATCTTAAGTCTTTCTAATAAAAGATGAGTTTCATCTATATAATTAGGTCAGTTTCCTTTCTTGTTTCCTATTTTGCAAGAAGTACACGAGCACATGTGTTTTGCAGAAGTTGCGGAGAGGCAACTTTGGGGTTCCCAGGCATGTTTCTGCAATTTTAGGGTTTTTCTGGGTGGATTCTCACATTCTCTATGACTCTGTAGCCCAATGGATGCATAGGCTACTGGTCTATGCATAGTTGGCTTGCATCCCCCCTGAGTTGCCAAAATTGTTGGCCAAATTTGCCCTCCCACCAAAATTGCCACATTTGGATTCAAATATTAAACGGTCACGCCCAACATTTAATATTAAATAATGCCACTGGAAATACAAAATAAATGGAATTAAAACCTTATACATTTCCATATTCTCCTAAGTTTATTTTTGGGCTCCTGCAAATTTTCGGACCGTCAGATCTTGCATAGATCCACGGAGGGCGCTTTCCCACTTTCTCAAAATGAACAACCTTTAAATAAAGCGGCAAGCACCTCGCTGCCATGTGGCGTGTGGGTCTTGTTTCTTATGGGCCACGAATGAAGTAAAGGTGTCAGGCAGGTTGTCAGGCGAGTTGGTATACGGCTGGGTTTCTATTGCCAGTCGCTTTCCTACATTCTGTATTTTGTCAAACCTTCTGACAATGCGGGGAAACAATGTTATGACATATGGACATGTGGGTCGTTCTTCCGAGTGGGAAGCTTGGGGTAAAGGGTAGTGCCAGTTGGATGTCAGGTCATGCTGAGGTGGAAAGTATGTGTTAGTTGCTTCGTTCTAATTGGTCAGGGGCTTACCTGTTTGCTGAGGTGAATGTTGAGTAGTCCATGCGCCCAAAAGTTAAAAAGGCAAGCGCAGTAATCACTAAGGTCTTTCGTGATCATCAATCAAAAGGTGATCAACGATCGTCACTTGCCTGCATTATGGAATTACAAGGACTTTAAGCATTGCGAGCAAGTGCCAAAGGGCCACGTGTCCCAGCAAGCCCAATAAAGGAAGTAAACACTACAATCACATCGCAATTAGGTCATGGTTCCATAAGCCATCACAATCAAGTTTAGAAGGTGGCGTAGTTAGTTGGCCAATGAGGCAATCAAACTGATGAAGACTTCGCAAGGTGGTAGGAAGATAAAAGGTTATTGGCCCACGTGGCTCATCTTGGTTGCAGGACTTTGTTTGACTACCAACCTTGCTGATTTGTAAACTAGAAACGAAGGAAAATTGGGTTTTCTCGCGTAATCTGATCTTTCTAATCAATCCCAACCACCCCGAGTTAATGTTGGATTTTAACGATGCAATGGACACTCTTCCCACCGTCTGATCATCCGTTTTGAGGAGTTCTGGCATTGATTGGCGCCATTTCTATTACTTCAGGATTTGTTCCAGTCAGGGTTTCCATGATTTTCATGCCTCTGCAAGTGTTCCAAATCAAATATACTGTTTAGATCATCTTGATTATTCTCTAAGCATTTAATGGTGGTGGTTGTGAAGTAACTTTAGTTAGAGATATCACAATTATGCCTAAGCTATAAAGGTAGACTTTGTAATCTTTGTAAGGGTTAATCTTCTCTACTTCTCTGGTATTGCTTCTATGCATACTACTGTAATTTCTCATGCCTCTAAGCCATTGTAATCCTCTGTCGAGTCTCTTTTAGCTATTAACACACTATGCAAGATTTCTTTGCCTTTGGTTAAAAATTTTTGTCCATATTCTGCAACTTGCATGATTGTATCTACTTTTGACATTTGAATGATATTAAGTGAAGACTCTTCCTATAGCATTCTTTTGTTGTCTAATCTACATGTGGTTGTTGAATTGAGCAAGGTTTGAATCTGTATTCTTTGAGGTTATAACTAGTTAACTGTGTATCTATGGGAAGAGATAAGGTCAAACACTCTATTTTGGTGCATCACCCCCTTAGGTCAAAGTAGGTAGATTTGCTTTCATGCATTCCTTCTCCTTTTTCCTCTCCAAGTGTAATTAGGTGCACCCTGATAGTAAAGGAAGTCGGCCTTCTCTGGAAACTCAACCTCACAGTTCAAGTCCCACAGCTTGGAGGTTGTTTCCATATTTCACAAAGTTGCCCTTAGGTAAAAACTTTGGACAAGGGTGCAAACTTTTGTGACAACATTTACTATTCAAATAATCATTTAAATTGCTTGTTTTAGTCATATATGTAGATGATTAACTCATAGAATGATGCAAGACAAAGTTGCCAAAAGAATTTGATATGAAGAATATCAGCTTAATGCACCACTTTCTAGGTCAAGAAGTATGGCAAAATCCAGATTAAGTTTTTCTTAAACAAGAAAAGTATGTAATTGGAAATTTTAAGACATTTCATATGATGGATTGCCACCCCATGGCTTCTCCTATGGTAGCAAATCTTTAGTCATTTGCTGATGATTCCGATTTGATTGATCCATCTGTGTACCAAAAAATGATAGGTTCCCTTGTGTACCTAGTAAAGACAAGGCCTAACATTTGTTTTGTGTAGAACAAATTCAGTCAATACTGTTATGTTTAAACGAAACAATCGTGAATTAACGATGGAAATAGAAACTATCTAAGATGACCATTAAAGAAACATTATAATATTCTAATAAATACATGGTGCAACACAAGCTTTCACTGGCTTGCTACAAAGCATGTCCTACAATGATTGAAGCGCCCAATGTACTTTGAACAGAAATATGTTGGTGATGAAGACTTGTTGTTATATGGCTTTTCACATTCTAATTAATCAAGTGGTGCTAGTGATAAGAAGAGTACTTTGGGATGTTACTTCAATTTAGATTCCAATATGGAGTAATGTCCCATTTTAAGTTTTCCCCATTTTTGCCTTATGAATATATTCCACAGTGACAATAATGTTTGCATAATTAATTATAAATATTAATTTAACTTCAAACTTAAAATCTTGATAGCTATAAACTTTGAATTTAAAAAGTAATGCAAATTTGAAAATATAAAGCTTATATCCAGTTGTAAGCTTTCTTTCAATCTGCAGCTTGCTTGTATCATAGTCTTGAAATGTTTTCTAAATTTCGTCTGAAGTAAGGAACTTGAGTTTTCATCCACTAACTTGGCAAAGGAAACTAAGGGTTTTCATCACTAAACCTCTGATCTTTGAGGGGTTTTGTCAACTACTTGCTGAACCATGTTTCACATACCACAGGGGTTGAAAATCAGATAACAATTATATTCCTCATATTGGTGCTTAATTCTTCTTGTTTGGTGTTATGCCACTGCACTTTTGATTAAACTAAACTCAATGATGTGTGTGTGTGCGCACGTGTGTGTTAACAGAATATTTGACAGCCAGTTTTACTACTTGTCCAACCATCTGGCTCCATAACTGACTGGCAAAGCTGACAACTAAAACTTTACTACCGTGATTTCTATAACAACCAAAGTTGTAAAAAAATGCTCTAAATAAACAATATTTCATAATCAATCCTAGCATATAGGGATCAGGTACCACTTCATCAGAGACAAGGTTCACAATGGAGCAGTGGCTCTGTAGTACATTCCAACTGTCACCAAGTCGCCGATACCTTGACTAAGCCTCCTACAAAAGGATATTTCAAGATGTTCAAAGAAAAGCTTAACATCAAGAAGAACACTTTCCTTAATAAGAGAGAGAGTTAGAATATGCAGTGTATCACAATCAGTCTTCTACAAGAACAGCAGGTCCAATTAGGGCACAGCAGTTGGTCTTCTACAAAGGCAACAATTACCGAAAACTAAAGTTCAAGTCTAATTTTTTGGCGCTAGCTTTATATAGATGAGGAAAATATCGTCTCTCATCTCTACTTTATTTGCTGAGTTTTTTTAAGTCCTGTTTTATGTTAAACTGTGAGTTAAACTCAGATTCCAACAGAAGCTTAACTCTCATGGAGTGCACAATTTAATCCTTCATAGTACATACAGTTCTCTGGTTGAAGTGTGAAATCTACTTCTCTTAAGCACGAAGTCCAAACTTCTCAAATCTATAAGAGAAACAGATCTCTGGTTGAAGTATAAGATTAAGTTCTGTTAACCGCAAAGTTCAAACTTCTCAGATTTATAAGAGAAAGGGTCGAGGTCCAAATTTATTTTAAGTCTTAGTCTAACGGCTAGCAGTTCATTTTAGTTTCTGTAGCAGATTTTTATGTTCAGAATTAAAGAAAAGTAGTGACAGGTATTTAGAGTCATCCAGCAAGTTCCGTCTGTTGTTTTCTACTGTATGCATTTATAGATTCTTGCATCTAGTATTTATGGTCGTAGTGATAAGTTTTAGTTTCTGATCTTTTGTTGTTTTCTGTACAGCAATTATATTACAGTGCAAAATCTGTTCACAATGATATAGAGAATTAATAATAGTTATGATGTCTATTGATGGTTACCCAAAAATGAGAGTTAACCAAATAAGCTCAAGTGGTAATGCACAAGGCTCTCAGAGCAGATCCCCAGGTTCAAATTCCCAAGAGACATTGATAAAGTGCTGGAATCAAAAACAATACAAGATCCAACCTGTTGGGTATGATATTACAGGCAAAATGGGTGCAAGCCCTTGGTGACTTAGACGAGATGCACCTTGTTTGTGGAAAATAAAAGCCCGGCCATTAAAAAGGGTTTGGCAAGGCATCATAAAGGAAACAAAAAGGAAAAATGAGGCATACGATGTTTAAATTAAGAGTTCAGGTGGTAAAGCATTTTAGAATAAGTAAAAAGAAAATTGCATTTCTGTTGGTTATGCGTCATTAAGCATTGAATAGCTATCGATAACAACTGTCGAGAGTCTCAGTTCGTTAGGATTAGAACCAGTTTGTTTTAAAAAAGTTCACAATTGGAGCTATAAATATGTGATTTGTCTATGAATAAAAATGAAGTCTTTGTGTTTTTGCTAATGTTATATTTATAAAATAAGCATCCGACTTCACAGCCAAGTATGGGGGACACACGTACAAGAGACATGATAAAAGTGTTGGAGTTGAGTAAATTACCAGATGCAACTCGTTGATTGCGACGCAACTCAGAGTCTTGGAAACCAGAGCTCAAATTCACTTTAAAAAAAGGAAATTTACGAACGAAAGGGGAAAAGTTAAAAAAAAGGCACAGACTGTTGTTTAAGATGATCCAGGATTTACCATATCTTTGTAGAAAAGACTAAAAGAACGTTTAATGGGGTGAGCAAGAGCTAAGCAAACGCGCCGCAGATTCAAATTCCCGTGACATAAAATGCAACAAGGAGGAAAATACAATATCCACCTAGTTGGTTGAAGACACCGCACAAGAAGAATTCGCCAAATTGAAAATAGAAAATAAAGCGGACAAGTAATAAGAAAAGACGAGATCACTCCTTAAACACCGTGCAAACACGCATACAATAAATTCGAGAAAAAAAAACACACCTTTGAAGAAGCTCTGGGCGATCGAGCAAAGCGGATCCGATATAAATTGGATAACTCCGATCGCCCAAATCCACATTAACCACTTCCATTTCTTTCTGCGAAGCGGATGGCCGGGCTTCTTCCGCTACTTGCGCAGCCTTTGCTCTAACAATCCTCAAACTTCTCGAATTTCTTTCCAAATGTAGCCATTTGTTAACGTTCGAAACCCTTGATCCAGCAGGGGGCGATGCCAAACAAGTATTATTAGGCTTGTTGATGACGGAAAGCTTCGAATTATAATTTGAATGGGAAGTAAATTGAAGAGGTGCTGAGAAGGAAGCGGCCGCCATTGTCCTTGCTAATAAGCTTTAGATTGTTATGAGCTTCAGAGAGTAATTGATCCTTAACCTGAGCAGACAGTGATATGGGAGAAGAGTCACGAGTACTGCGTGCGTTTTTGGCTTTTATTTTTTTATTTCACGATTTGTTTGGTAGGGAGAGCGGGCAATCATTCACCTACTCCACCCACTGGCGAGCCTCATGGCTGTCGCAGTCTCTACTATTCTATACAATTTAGCTGCCATTTGCAGTGGGGTCACTTGGGGTCACTTGGCTCGTTTAAGGCAGATTTTAAATTCTTGATTCTCAGATTAGGATCTTTTTCAAAGGTTCAAGTGTACTTTTAAATTATTTGGTTTTGTTTGAACATGGTTTACTTGTGGTGGTGGTGATAAGGGGAAGATGTGATTTTTAACCAGAGACGCAATGTGTCATAGTTCCTGCCTAACACATAATGGTTGTAGAGGTGTAGATGAGTGAGAATCTAAATTAACATTATGAATGCATTAATTTTTGCTTAGAAATGCACTTGTTATTTGATAGGATTGCTCATATTTTGTTGTTAAATTCTCGTCTTAGAAATGCGCTTGTGATCTGATAGGATAGCTCATATTTTGTTGTTAAGTTCTTGTGCTATATTATTATATCTTTGGGCATTTAAGCCCAAGAGTAAGAGGCCAAAGTCCCCAATATGGCACTATGTACTTAATATCATACAACGATCAATACATATGCTTTAGACAAATTTGCACCTTCTACATTGACAACTTAAATTATGTGCAATGAGGAAAGATATCCATCCCAATATTGACTTATAGAACTCGAAGAAGCGCTGAAGCATTTGGAGTATCACATTATATGTTTAAACATACCATGCATGCTACTAGACAACTATAAGTAGTTGGAATAACTCCCCCAACTCTGTATTATTCTCATCTTGATTATCAAATGGAACTCACACTATTTTTAATCATTAGCATTGGACAAAAACTAGGATAGAGATATAGATAGAGATAAATAACATTATACAACAATAACAACATAAACATATATGCAGAGGGAAAAAGGATAGATAATATAGAGGAGGAAGAGGAAAAGAGATAAAATAGTAAGACAGAGTGATGCCAACATAAGTTGTGTGTGTGAGAGAGAATTAAATATAATTATTTTTCTTAATAAAACAAATAGTCAAAATAAAATTATGGTTATAATAAAGAACTAAAATTTATTATATTTTAATTAATGAAACTATGAATTTGATTTTTATATTAAAACTCACATTTCTATAAGAAAAAATGAAATGTATTGAAATATAAAAATATTTTATAAGTAAAACTAATTGTTTAATTTTACACAGTTATAGAAAGTTTACTATTTAATGTTTTGTATTTTCAAATTTTTCATAAAATTAAGTAATTTTCAATTATGAAATAATATCTATATAATTTAATATTTACACTTGTAAATAATAAATAGATGTAATACATATGTTGATGAATAAATATGATGTAATAAATAAGAAATAAAATATAACTATTTAATTTTAATACATAGTTTATAAAAACCTAATAATAATTTATATATCTTTTAGAATTGAATTATTTCTATTTTGTGGTTATTTCTTTAGTATTTTTTTTGATATAAAATATAATTATTAATTTAATATTAAAAAATATGTTTAACTAAATGATAAATTGTTTAAATAAAAAATATTAATAATAATAAATAATATAATTTAAAAATTGTAACACTTATCAATTATACATATTACAAACACTATTATAAAATATAATTTAAAAAAATATTGTTTAATTTATTTTTATAAAAGTAAAATAATAGTAATAATTTAACTACTTTTATTAAAAAAGCAAAGTTTTTAAAAAATTAGAAATACAAATACAAAGATATAACATAATGAAATTATATTAAAAAGAAATGTTTATTAGTTATATATATATATATATATATATAATTTGAACTTATGCATTACATGAAGTTTTAAGAACAAGTTATATCAAATAGTCAAAAATAAACATCAATGTAAAACTAACAATAAATATATTTAAAATAAGAAATTAAAAATATTTAATAGATTGTGATAATTAATATTGATTAGACATGTTGTGTGAGGTGGAAGATAGAATGATAGAAAAAATAAAATATTATCAACTTATCACAAATGTGAAAAAGATAAAGTTATAATTAATACATTCATTAATACAAGATGAAGTCGTTAGAAAATATTTGTATTTTTTGTTGAAGCAAATTAATTTTCTCCCCTACCAAAAATAGTATGGACCAATAGAATGGATGAAAAATGTGATTGAAAAATGTGATTTATAAAATAATGAAAAATTTAAAAAAGATATAAACATTTTAAATCTCATATAATCTTTTAAATTCTTAAATTTGATTGGTTAGTGTTAATGTCATATTTGGATTGACATGAATGCATAAGTATTCCAAGGCAGGAACTAATAATCTTCTTATGGAAAGAGTTCAAAATTCAAAAAAATATGTACTAATATATGTAGTAATAATTTATATAGTAATAATGGATTAGTTTTTAGATTTTTAGTTAGTAATTGGTTCATTTGTGTACTATTATTAGGATATTTGTGTGTGAAAATTAAGACATTCTTATAACTACGTAAACTTGTTATTGGTTCATCTTTGAGTGGGTATTGAACAACACTTTAAAATGATTGTTTTTACCTTTTGCATTCAATGATTTCTAATTAGCTAACTTGCATACAAGACAACCAAAAAAAATTTGTTGAAATCAAGTTTAGGTTCTACATGTGCATGAAGTTAAGGTATGCATGTAATGATGTTCTTCTCCTAATAGTAAAATATAGTTAAATAATGTATGAGAGATGAACTATGATTGGTTGATTCTATTAAATTTTAACACAAATGTTTAAAATGTTTCCTATTGTGTGTATGTCTTTCAAATTAAATATGCCAATGATACAATTGAAAGATATATTAATGATATTAAAATCAAAAAGACATTTTAGCTCTTGAATTCATACATATAAATGTATGTTTTGATTAGGGGCACTTTAATTTATTGTATATATTTAAAATGGAATTTTTGTGTATGTGAATTACATAAACACCCAAACAAAATTGAGTTGAATTAAAATGTAGGTTTTATTGGTGCATCAATATGATATCACATGAAAATGAATACAATATAAAAGCAGCCAAAACAAGGGGGTTGACCCTTTACAACAGTGGCAAAACTACCAGCAAAAAACTAGCAGAGAACCAAATATCCCTTAACGATTTACATCAAAAATAGAAGTAGCATCAAAACAGTAAATAGAAGTGCTAAGTTCATAGACGTAGCATCAAAATAATAAATAGAAGTGCTAAATTTCATGCACTTAACACTAACATAGTTTAACAAATTAACAAAAGGCATGTGGGTGGTCAACGCATCATACCATCCACAACCCATACCCAAGTTCAATAGAAAAAGAAAAACCATCAAAACAGGATAAAAAGAAACAACCAGCAGAGAACCTTAAAAAGCACTAGGCATAGGAACAAAGGACCATCAGGGGGAAGGCCACTAACTAGCAAACTTCTTCTTGCCTTTCCTGATCAAAAGAACTTTGGCCCAGTCCTCCGCAAGGAAATAATAGAGCAGCTTCGAATCTTCATTCCCAAGGCCCTCTTCCTTCTTCTCATGAGCCAAAAGTTGGAGGGTGGTTGCAGCCGAACGGGTTACCTTCTAAGTGAACTTGGAGAAGAAGATGAAGCCTTCCTCAAACGCATTACACTGATCCTTCAATTTTTGAAATTTTTAAGAGTAACAGAAATCTCCTTTGCACTACTTAAATTTATTGCCTTGTTGCAATTTTATTGTTATCATCCTAATGATAGATCACTAACTATTGAATTGTATAACAGCTATAATTTTTATATAATAGCTATAATTGTAGTAAATGTGATACACGAGTAAAGAGGGTTTTCAATGAAATTATTTTTTGGATATATCCTCACCTTTGTGATGTGTTTTATTTTGTTTAAGATTGGAAATTGGGTGTAATCTTCTTCTTTTTCCTCATCATTGGCATCTAGGGAGCTAGTCACATTGGTCACTACTTCATCAAGAGCTGTCCATTTTTCTCATCAAAATTTCTAGAATTAAAGCAATTATCATCTGAGCCCCAAAAGCGATCTTCTTCTCCATAGTCACAATAAGAAACTTTAACATTGGAAGGAATTGTGGATGGGTTGGTTTGTGTTGGGAATAGATAGTCATAGCATCAATATTGGAAGTATACATTTTAGGTGATCTATGCATCGATTACACTGAAAAAAGCACTACACAATTGTGGAATGTATGGTGTTCAAGTCTCACAAGAGCACCTTTGCAAGTAGCATTCAATATTTACTCTTAGATCAAAATGTTTCAAATCAATAACCACGTTAATAAGGATTTTGATTTTTTTGGATTTTTTTAGTCAATATTGAGTGCAGGCTCGGGCATACTGCTAGCAACATAACGCGGGAGTGATGGTGAAATATTTTTGTGAGGCCCAAAAATAATCTTAGGACCTTTCATAATGTCAATTTCTCTACGAGGAATCATAGGGGCGTGCTTTTGAGATTTTGCTTATGATGTTGCTTCATTATTTTTAAATTTGTGGTTACAAATGTGAGTCGGGAAGAAATATTTAGGGCTCGTTTGGCAAGTGGAATAGGAATACTTATTCCAAGTTTGTTATTCCAAGAATACAAAATTGGAATACGTATTCTTCTTCTTTATTTGGTTCACCCAAAATTTGATAGGGAATACGTATAATCTTTGTTTGGTTGTGCAAAAGCGGAATTGAAATAATATTATTTTTTATTGTTGTTTAAAAAAATTTCATTATACATTTGAATGATTTGGATTACTTTTGTTTTTAAGATTATTTTTTTCAATTTTTAAATTATGATTTTTTTAAAAAAAATTAGAGACAATCAATTGAATTTTTTTTCATTATACATTTGAATGATTTGGATTGCTTTTATTTTTTAAAAGATTATTTTTTCAATTTTTAAATTATGATTTTTTTTTAAAATTAGAGACAATCAATTGAAATAGTAATGAAACTAGTATAATTTATACATCGTTTTAATAGAATTAGTCACCACAATACGATTAGAAACAAGTTCCAAACAAAAAAATAGTCAAATTGTTATTAAATATGTCCACCATTTCTATTCAAAACCATAAAGTAAATCACAGTGTTCAATAGTCTTTGATTAAGGAAAACAAGTTTTGAAGGGTCCCTGAAACCCTTTTACAATGTACAATAGTTGCTTTGACTTTTAACTACATTTACGCATATGGTCCCAAAAGACTAGTAATATTGAAACAATTATAATTCCCAACATTCCTCGAAGAAACATGTTTTCACTCTCTCTGATCCTGCACAACTTGCAATCAGTGCTTCCATGTACTACAGATTTAGCTACGATAGATGTGGGTGGGACATCATCAACCCACTGAAAGAAATTACAATCACCATCCCCCTACAATACGAAATCTAAATTAGTATTCTCCACAACAACTAATTGATACAAAAAATGTAAACATTGAACAAAAATTAGTAATAACCTTTCTTCCATTTGGACAACAAAAGAATTTACGTTCTGGATTATTTGTTGTATGCAAGGTCTTCAGTACTACATGGCCAAGGCCACACTCACACATTGGCAAATTAAATCCATCAATCATATATAAAATATGAACAAATACACATAAAATGAAACATTCAATTAGCAAGATATATTATTTAAGAAACATTCATTATAGAAGCTTACGTCCATTGATTAAGTGTATTAATTTTAACCTCGAAACTAAGTTGCATAAATCATTCTTCCTCGTCAAACTTGACTGAAATGGAAAATTCGCTAGAATTTTAAATGAGATCTATTAAGAAAATAAATTTAAAATGAAAATACATACAAGATTTGGTCAACTACTTGCTCAATGAAAGTGAGAGTACAAGATAGAAAAGCTCTGTGATGACACTAAAAGCTACAACTAAATTAAAAAAACACAACCTTGCAAAATAGATAAATAAATACTTGAGAGTTTCTTAGGTGGTTACTCAATCAAAGTGACACAAATTCTTTCACAAAAGAGAGATGCAATTCATCCGCATGTACATTTGAATCAATGGGAGTTTTACATGAATAAATGAGATGTTGATGCTATTATGACTAAGTAAAACAACATCAACATATAAATATTAAAAATAAATAACAACATTAGCATCAACATTACCATTCTAAGAAACTGTGACTAAGTTTTTTATGACTAAGTAAAATAGCATAAGCATTAAAAATAAATGACAGGATCAACATCAACATTACCATTCAAAGAAACCATGACTAAGTTTTTTATGACTAACTAAAATAGCATCAGCATTAAAAATAAATAACAGGATCAGGATCAGCATCAACATTACCATTCTAAGAAACCGTGACTAATTTTCTTATGACCAAGTAAAACAACATCAACATATAAATATTAAAAATAAATAACAGGATCAGCATCAACATTACCTTTGAATTAAAATCCTACAACCAATATCTAAATATCATGTAAGTTTCTCTACATTTGAAGCCTCCATATAGCAAAAAAAAATTCCAAATTAAAGATATTGCAAATTGTTTAGAAGAATCACATACAATAGATTATGTAGTTGTTCAAACTGATCACATTGGGTCCCATGAAATGCTCAGCATCATCAACACAACAATAATAATTAGTGACAATAAACCATTGTATAAACAATAATAATAAACTTCAGTAATGAGAAACTAGAGTTATAATTTATATAACAAGCTCACTTTCTAGCTTTATTTTTTAACTTTAAAAAGGAGAAAAAATATGGGTACTATTGTAAGAAGATACAGGGTACTACTGTAAGCTACAAATTAGTGTTGTTGTTGTGTTTTTGGACACTGGAAAATGCCATCCATATGTTCAACATCTACATAAATGACATGAAACATAAATAGATTTCTAAAATAAATTATGACAGTATCTTTCAACTTGTTGAATACAACATATGACAATGTATGACATAAATAGATCAACAGTTCAATACAAAAGATGACAACATCTTTTAGCTTGAAAGAAAAAAACTAACATTTAAATGTTTGTTTCGAATAAAACCATTACAATCCTCCAAATTTATATCTAATAAAATCTTCCCTCGCTATGTCATCCATCTCTAAGAACCAAATAGCTCTTGTTGGTTCTTACATAAAAGTATCAGATCCGATAGTCATAGTCTCTTGACTAATTTCGGGGATGGGTTTCAAGGTAGCAAACAAATTTGCAGCATCTTTCTTAGTATCCTCTTTATCAAATTTGATGGTGTTTGACTTATTGATTCCCTCTCATACTTCATGGATGCTTTTAGATATTACATCCAAAGAAGCAACCATGCTTGCCTTTTGCCTCTTTGGCCTCCTTGTCGTTGGTGTGGAAGGATTGTTTCTAGTGGATGTAGTGGACTAATTTGACTAAAGGTAATCTTCATCTAAATCATTAGCAACATTCAGAGGCATATTAAAATCCTCATCATCACCCAAATCAATAGCCTCATCAAAGAGGTTACCATCTTCAGCATCTTGTGCCATTGCAGCTACATTTCCTTCTGCCATGCCATTTCCCACAATGACTGCTAGATCATTAAAATAGGTGAATGGTTGCCTCCTATACACTTTTGTAATCCTGAATTCATTTCTCTACAAATTGGAAAAATTAAATAATTAGATATTTGTTTGAAATTAGAATAGGACATGACTTTGAAGAGGACATTACCTTCCAAAGTTCATCCCATACACTGTCCTTGGCATCCATGCACTATGTTGTCTCATTCCAAGCAAAACCACTTGTATTTAGTAGCTCTTTCATTACTCTATACACTGAGTTCCACATTTTCAACTTATTTTTAAAGTTATCTCTTCCAAGATTCAACTTTAAATCTTCATTGGATCTCCTCTCTATTTTTGTCCATGCTTCTTTCCTAAAACCTCCTTCACCTTTCCTTCCTAGAGTAACTTGCTTAAGGAGCAAGTTGAGAAGTTCCTCTCCATCTCTCTAGTCCATACAACTTTTGGACTTCTAGAAGAACTACCAACGGGGGTAGCAATGGGGGTAGAAATAGGGGTGACAATGGGGGTAGAAATAGGGGTGGCAACGGGGGGCATACAAACATCCTCATGTATGCTCGTCAATAAATTAGTGAAAGACATTTTGACCTTAGAGAAAAGCAGCTGTTATATTGCTACAAAACTTGCAATAAGTTAAGAGTTGTTAGTAATAATGAGTTGTTAGAGTGTGTAGAGAGCCATTGACATAATATATAGATGGACCATGAAAAATGTGACTCACAATTCTTAAATCATAGTTTTAAATCATAAATTAAAGCATAACAATAATTGTGATTCACAATTCATAAATCATAGTTTTAAATCAATCAATTAGCAGTTTTAAAGCATAACAATAATTCTGATTTGTAATTCATAAATCACAGTTTTAAATCACTCAATCAACAATTTGAAAGCATAATAATAATTCTGATTTGCAACTCATAAATCACAGTTTTAAATCACTCAATCAACAGTTTTAAAGCATAATAATAATTCTGATTTGTAATTCATAAATCACAGTTTTAAATCACTCAATTAGCAATTTGAAAGCGTAACAATAATTATGATTTGTAATTCAAGTATTGTAGTTGTTCAAAAGTGAGGAAAAAAGTGTAAATGCTAGTAAAAAGACCAACTAATGTCGAGTAAAAATAACTACTGTCGAGATCTATAGTCCTCCCACATCCTTCTTGCTATTTTATCTTTAAAATTTCCCCAATCATCAGTGTCTCATTGAGTCATCCCATAAGTTTCAAGAATTGGCACGTTTATCCCATCATGATCATCATCCTCTTCAATTTCCATATCAAGTGGAACACCATCCTCTATCATAATGAAATTGTGTAGTATGCAACGTGCTAACACTATCTTTGTTTGACTCATGATGTTGTAGGATGTTGCATGCCTTGAGATAGGAAAATGTTGCTTCAAAATACCAAATGTACACTCAATCACATTTCTAAGAGAGGAGTGTCGATGGTTAAATAGCTCATGTGCACTATTGATTGGGTTTGCTCTAGAAAACTCTTTGAAGTGGTAATGCGTACACCAATAAGGTACAAGAAATCCAGGAACATTTGCATACCCGACATCAACTAAATAGAATTTTCCTATAAAAAGGAAAAAGAATATTATAGATTAGAAATAGCATAAAAAATATGGTTGACAATAATGAATATATAATCATTAAAATAATGATTTAATACACCTGGGGGAACTAGTAGTGGATCTACTCTTGATAGAGCCGAAGCAAGAACATGACTATCTACAACTAAGCCTTACTAACCAGAAAGAACATATTGAAACTTGTAGTCAAACGAACAAACACCCATTACATTTTGTGATAGGTGGCCTTTTCTATCATGATATTTTGGTTGGTTGCCGACATCAATGGTAATTGGTATATGGGTTCCATCGATTGCTCCAATACAGTCCTAGTGTAAGAAATATTATTGCAAAATATGTAGCAATAGACTCAAGCAACAAAATACATGACAATATGAGATCTACCTTGAAGTATGGATCAAAACGGTCCTCCCCAATAAAATTCTAGAGGAGTGTTTGAAGAAGGGGGCAAAAAGTTACTAGTATGGAGCAATATGATAGCCTTCAAGACCTTGTGGAAGTAGTGACTCACTCTCTCTTGAGTGACCAAAGTTATGGCCAATCTCATGATTCCTAAGATTGTGGCCAAGAGTATGTAGGAACATAATTAGTTGTTCTTCCAATTTCATGTTTATCGCATCTTTAATGCTCCCTCTCTCCCTTAGAATATTGGTAAGTTTGAAGAATGCTCCTTTGGTCATGCATATTTGGTTGTAGCAATCCATCTCATTAGAATAGATAATACATTTATAAAAGGGACAAGTAGTCATTCTTCTCTTGCGCATTTGTCTTCTAACATCTTCTGATGTTGCTACTATGAATACCGCTTGGGCTGCAAGCAAAATGGAGAGTGCACACAAGAGTGTGATCTTCCTAACAATGCTTCCATAAACTTGTACATCAGTAGTAGGATCCATCAAATGCCCTATAACATTTTAATGGAGTTATTATTTGATATTCCCATACAATTTGTACATGGAATTAAGAACATTACTACAAAGTTATTACAAGGAAAAGAACAAACGAATTTCAATGAATTTCCAAACAATGCCACAATATAATATAAATGATCATCTATAGCAGTACCCAAAGTAATTGATACAATAACACAAATGAACTTGACAAGATTGAAGAACCTGGTATAAATAGTCTTCCTATGCTTGGAGTAGATGGGTAACTTTAGATGTAATCAAACAAAACCATTTTAAATCCAACCTAGTCCCCAGCATGAGTTGCTCCTATTCTAAAATATTAGCTTCAATAATAAATTAATAACAGTTGTGAACCATCCTTTAGCAATTACTATATACTAGCACTTAAAAGGACCTCAGAGATCTTGGTGGTTAGCTATCATCAATTTCCCAAAGCATCAAGAGTAGCAAATATTGTCTTACATCATTGGTCTCTTTGAGCCTCTAATTATCTACATATATTATTACCACTGAAAACCCCTACTTAGCAAATTAAATTGAAAAAAAATAGCACTTGTAGCAAAAACAAACTTGCCACAAACATAAGAGGATAACATGCATAGACAAAATGCAATATTGGTCATTCAAGTACACCAACATAGCAAAAAAAAATTCCTACAAATATAGGAGGGTAGATGCACAAACAAAATGCAGTATTGGTCATTCAAGCACACCAAAAACTCCATATACATCAGTTCTAATTAGAAAATATTAAGTAATATTGCCCCTAGGCATTAAAATGGGCATATACATCACTTCTAGAGAGTGAAAATATGGCTAAAGGCAACTCAAAATAGTATTCCATGACTAATCTCTAGGCAAGATGATGTGCCTAGAAAAGCTCCTCACACATACACAAACATGATATAAAGTTTTTAAATGGGCATAAATTAAGTCAAAGATCATTAGGAACCATCTACTTCTTGATTAAAACAGTAAATAAGCTCATCACATTAAGATGCCAAAAACCAAAGCTTATAGTGTTGCTCATTATAAAATAAAACTAGTTTGTGATTTAATTTAAAAATATTTTACTCATGATTAATTTTGATATGAAATCATAACTTAATTATGGATCAACATAATTAATGAAGTCGATTTAAAAAAATATTAGATTTAAATTATATTTGTGTTTTGACTATCTTCTTAAAACAAAGAATAATTATGTTGTACATCCTTCCTCCAAAATCTGAACATTATTTTTGCATAAGGTAGGGACTATTGCTCGCTCAGAGCAATAAAAAATTCTATTTTTTATGTTTTTCTAGTTCTTTGTTATTGAGAATGAGGTTGGTGGTTCATAATTTTATTAGAGGACTTAAAAAAATGACAATTGATTTATTATAGTTTTGGATCCTACATAACTTTTGAGATCCTCTATTTCAGGTCTTATCATAACTTATCTGATTGAAATGATTAGGCCATATAGGAAATTTCATTTCTAAAAACATTACTAACATTAGTACATACTACATCATATCTAGAAGAACAATTTTAATAGTTTAAATAACAATCTCTATGAAAATATGCTAGTTAAACAATTGATTCACCATGGTTAAGATAATACTTTAGCTACATAAAAACTAATTAAGACTAAGGAGGAACGTGAACAATAGTTTTCTCTAAATAAATAAATCCTCTGGGCCAAGCACAAAAAATACCAAATGGGAAGAGTTTTTTTCAGCAAATACCAAATTGAAGGCACTTTATATAACAAATAACAAATTGAAAGTAAATCACATCAATTATACAACAAATAACAAATTGAAAGTAGATATAAGTGGTTGCATGTTAGAAGAAGAGAGAACGGAAGTGGACACATGAGAAAATATGGTTGACATCATATACTGAACCTAAAGAAATTTGTACAGCAAAATATCAAATTGAAAGAAATTTATATCAGTTAAATAGGGATTTAGGTTGTTCACAAGGCAAAGTAACAGGGTTTCTATTTAAAATTGTATGATTTACTTTCATTATGAAATTTTCGTAAAGTAGATTAGGCCTCCTCCCTTGGAAAATAAATTAGGGTTTCCTCCTCCAATAATAAAAAGCTTTCCAACAATGTGGGGTACATGATCTATGAGGGAGACACAACATAATAAGACATAACACCAAATCAGGTAAGACAAAACTCATTGCAAAGCTGAGATGTATGGGAAGTATTTGTCATTTGCAGGTCACATATAATTTCATGCTGATAAATTGATCAAAATAAGGAATGGGAAATAAATTTGTAGGTGTCATACTACCTTACTTGGGAATAACAAATGCAGTGAAACACCACATGACAAGAAAGACACTCTGGCTTGGGTTGGCACACAACATTCAAAGGGAAAACAAATATGCCAGAGAGGGTATATAGTTTTCAAATAGAAGAATCTATGGGTTCAATATATAAGAAAAAGCACTAGTAAAGGATGTCATTAAAAGGGAAATAATTTAAACCTTTTGTGCAAACCAAGGCACGAGGAAAGAAAAGAAGAGTTGAATGAGCTACTCATAGTTGTGGATGAGGAGAAAAATGAGATTGTATGGTAGGGGATCATTTTCTTGACGACAGGATCCAATCCTTCAGTTCACCTTAAAAGGGAAGCTCTCTCAGTTGGATATTGATGTCATGAGCTTTACCTTGAGTGTTAATTTGATGAATCTCATAGCCAATCACTAGCCAAAATCTGATATTCATACTCATAATATCATTAACTAAACCCTTGCATTTGCTAACATAATAGCTGCTTTTGAAAAATACCTATTGTTGGAAGTAGCAGTGACAATGAAAGTAGTAGCAAAAATGTTGTAGATGAAAACCCATGCGCTCCAAAACCCTTGAAATGTTGTGGCAGATCGGATGTGAAAAAGTAAAATGCATTGTTAAGTGGCTGACTCAATGGAATTATCAAATGTGGAAAAGTACATGTTTGAATAGGAATAACTATTCCTATTCCACCTATTTTGGTGGAATACGATAAGTTCATTTTTGGGGTAAAAATGGAATACAAAACCCTATTCCTAACACCCATTCATTGCACCCAAACATGACATTAAATATTTTTGGAATTTATTAAACCCAATTCTGCCTGTATTCTACTTGCCAAATGAGCCCTTAGGGAATGTTCACTTGAAAGATTCATATCACTTTGATGGATAATGGTACTTTATCGATGGTGATGTTTTGAGAATTTCAATTTGTTAAAGAAAAACAAGCAAAGCAAATTGTTTAAGTGGATGCATTTTGGCCCTTGTATATGTTGGTAAGTGATTAGGAAGGCATAGATGTTGTCATTGATGTTGATGGAAACTTAGTCAATTGGTATGATCACAATATCTAATAATCAAGTTTTGGTAATGTTTATACATAAAAATGCCTAATGCCTAAGTATTATGCAGGACAACAGTGAACGATCAGATTATTTTGATCACTGAATACAATATAATGTTTGGTAATGGCCACAAATTTGGGAAATAATGTTATAAGATTTATATGCTTCAGTTATGTTTTCCTATGGTTATATTGTGTTTGGAACAAGTTTTAGATTGAAAAAGTTAGAACTGGCAATGATTGCAATTTTTTAGGAATAGTTTTGATGATCAGGCACATTGGCCTAAGGAATTGAATTGATTTTTTCCAATTTAATTACTTGGCATTGTAGGGATTACATCCTAAATGTTAACCCTTGGATAGTATTTCTTACTAATTATTTTTAGATATTGTGCCACATGTTTTGTGTAGGCATTTTGGCAAGCCGACTAGGAAAATATTTGAGAAAGGTATAAAGTGAAGTTAGATTTCATATGCGAGCATGGTGTTTGAAGTCCTGATATTATACGATGGTGTTATTTTGATGATTATAAGTGAATATTGATGTTGGATCCAAGCATAAGGAAGCTACATTGCAGAATAATCAAACATTATGATGTTAGGATAGTACTTATTTTTGGTATTGCAACTATTACTCTTGTAATTGGACAGCGAGTCCTCATTGAGTAGTGAGCTTTATATTGTAGCACAACTCCTAACAAGGTTGAGACCTCTAACAAGGTCAAGTCCTCTATCGAAGACTAATGTACTAAATGCATGTAATAACTCTTAATAGGGTCAAAACTCCTAATAGATTATTTTTTGATTAGTACATAAATGTGGGTGCCATCCCTACTAGAGTTTTCCCTTGGTTGGGGTTTCCTTGAAAATAAATCATAATGTTATGAGTTCTTTATTGCTTTATGTTTCACTTTCCTTTATTGCTATTTGTGGAATTCTATGGTTAAGTTTTAAAGTTATTGATTGGTGCAAAAGCATTGCAATATTGCTTCACCCCCTCTCTTAGTATTGATTTATCCTAACCATCAATATTAGAGCTTAGTTCCTCATAAGAAGTATTATAACATGAGGAGAATCATGATGGATGCAAGTAATTTATAGAGAAACTTAGAGGAAGCACTTGATGATTTAGACAAAGAAAATGAAGATAATGAAAGATTGAAAATGAAGCCTAAGGATGCATGTATGATTATATCAAGAAACTTAATCATGAATTTGAGATAACATCACTTCAAATAACCAAAAAGATTTAAAAAGGTGTTGGCATAACTGATGAGAAGATTGTTCAAGTTGTTGATGATAAAGAAGAGTTAGAACATGATTGATAACATAATAATCAGTTATATTTTTTCATGTTTTGTCAAACTATTTGACATATTGTTTTGACTTGTTACCATATATTTTACAATGAAAAAGTTGTGACTATATGAAGTTGCTAAGTTATGTAATAAGAGCAAGTCGATAAGGATCTTATCAAGTAACAATTAGAACAAATAGTGGTAGACATTTGAATGGTTTGATTGCTTATCAAGAATATGTTAATGGATTATTCTTAAGGAAATATTAATTGGGGTATGAGTAAAGGCAAAGGTAAATTTATTAGTTAGAAAATAGATTATAATAGGTAATACTTATTAGCGAGACTATGTCTATCGGTAAACTAGGAACAAAGTCCTATTGGAACAAAGGATGGCTTATTGAAAGTACTAAAAACGTATAGGTAAGAAAAATGAGTAGATGATGAATTACAAAAAGGGAAGTTGGATGAATCGAGCATAACTCAAGGGACATGGTGATGACGTGAAGCTCAAGGCAATAAGGAAAAGGAGGATTTCTTGAGAAGTTTGTACAAGGTCAAGAAAATCTTATGGAAATGATGAAATTGCAAGAATAATTGGATGATGAGATTTTGATTGTTGGATCTCGGTTTAAGGTTTGTAATCAAGGTATTGCTACATAAGGGAAAAAGAAAGAATAAGTTAGGTATCACATGTAGTGCCTCTCTCATTTGATTTCTGTAAGTCATCCTGATAGATGTAACCTTAATGATCTTTCTTGGTGAGTGATCATGATTGGGACCATGAGTGGTCTACACCCTTGAGATGATTGGATTTATGTTATTGTATCAGTTACTTTGATTATGTTTTGGTTGATTTATGAGATTATGATGTGCTATATGATTCATTGAGGTTTGTGCCAGCGGTTACTAGGATCAATGTGGTATCATGTGTTGTTTTGTGATTACCCAAAGATGTGTGTAGAGATTACACTGTGTACTATTATCTTGCTACACTTGACTAGGTTCCTATAGCAATGATTAGTCATGTTTATGAGTGTGTTCACTTATGTGTTTTAAGTGCCTATCCATGTTGTTTAAACAACCACTATTAAATGCTTAAATAATTAGAAATGGATTGTCCATGTTGGATTCATTGGTTATGTGTTGTGGATATGTACGTTGTTATATTCTGATCCAAGAGATATTTGTTACTCATGTTATGTTTTACATTTGAGATGACCTGAGGGTCAGATGCTATACTTTGATTCTAATATCATAGATGTTAGACTGCTATACTATTGAGTTGATCATATTTGCATAATGATATCATTTTGAGATGACAATGTGTTTTATGATGATATATGATTATCTAGTATTTGGACATTTCTCTGATTATATTGTGTAATGGATTTAATGCTATAGTTATTTACTTCATTCTTGCTTCATTATGTTGTATGCAAGTGTGAGTTATGTAAATAGATTATTTTAGTATAAATTAATAAATGGGTAAATTAGGTGATCTAATCAATTTATTACTTCGGCTAAGTTATTATATGTAATTACACTTGATCATGTATTTCAGTGTGCAGGATTTATATCCCTGGCAGTGACATATGGAGTTAATGATTCAGCTATTCATATTTACCAATGTCATCCCTGTATGGTCGATGTATCTTTTAAAATATTTTAATTAATCCTTTCGGTGATTATTAAATCTAAACTCATTTGCATTATGTGATTTGACCAGTGAGCATGTTTGTGCATTTAGAGGTTCGAATTGTCGCAAAAGTTGTTAAGGAAATTTTTGTAATTTTGGGTTTTTGGGCTTTAAATTTTATTGAATTTAATTTCTAGCAACCTTGCCATAGATGAATTCCTATTTCTAGGAATAGCCTATTTTCATTTGAGTCAATTCAGGGTTTAACTAGGTTGGCTGGTTATTTTCCCTAATCGGTTATTCACTCAAAAAGTGAATAAATATTGAAAGAGGAATTTAATTCCTCACTTCTCACTTTTGAATTAGAAAGTTTTGAGAGTAAACCCCAAAATCCTCTTCATGAGGATTTACTATTCTATTTTTTGTGGGAGCTACAGGCGTGGGATCATCACGAGATTGATCTCATTGGATTCAACTTGGGGAAACCTTGGATTGTCGTGATTTTTAGCTACTTCTACGGGATTTTTATTTTATGGTTTAGATTCTCATTTTACTCTTTTGGTTGTGAGGTAGGGCTCTCCCATTTTATTATTTCAGATTTGTTTCTACTTTTTTTTTGGGTAGTCATTTGTTAGGAGGCTGAGAACTAGTATTGCTCTCCGTTTCTGTATGCTAGCTCTACTCGATTGGGCGGGTATGAGCATTTCCCTATTTTCTAGGATGAGGGTTTGGGGCTTTGCACTGTTATGCTGGCTATTTTTGCATACAAACTCCAAACCTAGATTTTATTGGATTTTTGTGGCTTTTGTGCCTTAAGACCAAATGAGTTTTAATTTTGAAGTTTTTGAGTTTTGAGGTTTTTCACCTCAATTCGCCTGCCGCCTAGTTTTCTCAATTTTTCTTGGCATGATGTTGGTCATGGACGTGGATTATTCGTAGGATTTTAGTCATACCATTGCTACACTTTTATTTTTCTTTGGGATGCGTGTCACTTCTATACTCCTAACTTTGTGTTTGGTTGAGTGATTTTATACCTAGTGTTATTGTTTCTTTTGGACCCTTATTATTTTGTGGACACTAGGATTCACGTAGAATCCATACTCTTGGATTGAGGCTGGTTGAGTGAGTTCATGATGCTTGGTCTTGTTTCATCATTGGGATTTGTGTAGAATCTATAATCTTGGATTGAGGCCGATTGAGTGAGTTCATGATGTATGGTTTTATTGTTCTTTAGGATTCATGTAGAATCTGTCCTCCTGAGCTTGTTTTTGGTTTAGTAATATTTTCTTGTGTTCTCATCCAGTCCTTGTGTTATGATCTTTGTGATGGTAGTGCACCACACACGAGCACATGTACGTGCATTTAACGGGCGTCTTGTGAGGCCTGATCTTTCGTGGACTTGTCGAAAGTTATGATCATTTGTGGTTGGGTTAGGAATATGCATGCCTATGGGAACTCATTGTTGGATGAGTATGGGGAGGGTAGGGTAGCATATGGAGGGGGATTCTATTTTTGCAGCCTAGTGTCCATGCCCAGAGCATTGCATGAGAAGTTTTAAGTAAGTGATAACTAAATAAAATGTGTGAGTGGTAATAAAAATTAAGATAATTTAAATTGGATTGTGTGCCTTCCATTAGGGAGAGCAAATTCCAATACTGGCTTGGGCTTATCGATGCCAAGCGACTCTCCATGATGTTAGCCCCTACATAGTAGCCCATTGAGTGTCTGACCAAGACTTGATGTACTTGCTTCATGATCTTGGTTTCGATCATCATTATTGTCTAGCACGAGTGTTAGCCATGAATGTTTTCTTTATATGTGTTTGTGGTTGGATCATCATCTCCATCAACACAATGGGAGTGGACCTATGGGTTTCACATGGTTGGTAGGTGTAGCTACTTTCACCATTGTTGGGGACTGGTGTACAAAGACGGTCTATTGTCCTAGTGCAACCATTGTTGGATGTTTTCACTTGGTACTTTTGGTTTCAAAATATGCTTTCTTATGATTTATGCTTTCATTGAAATGCTTGGATATCATGTTTTAATGATGTTAGTTTATTTGACACACTCCCATATTATGATGTTTAGCATATGATTATATGATGTGATTTTCTTAGTTGGAATCTATTGCTTATTGGTTTAGCATGTTAGATTTGTTGTTATTATGATGGTTAGCATACGATTAGATGATGAGTTTGATTAGTTGGAATATCTAATGCTTTACTTTTAGCATGTTAGATTTCCTTGTTCTTATGATTTAGTATGTTTTAGTAGTGTCATCCTCATAAGACAACTTTGACAATCTAGTTAGTAGTTTGGGATGTTATGTGTGGGAGATGATTAGGACCTTCATGGTCTCATGATGCTATTATGTTTGGGAGGAACTGTACATGAGTTTTAGTTGTGTTGGTACTTATATGTTCATCTTTACTTCATATGATGTTTGGTTTATGAACCATGTATGTACATTACGATGTTGCCTTCCACATGTTCTTTCATATGTTTTTATGGTTTAGATGGATAGATGTTCCTCTTTCTTGTTTCATGACATCTTATCGTTTAAGCTCTTGAGTGTTCATTCCTCGATCTATGTGGATCCAGTACTCCCCGGTGTGGAGGAAATATTCTTTCTATTTTTTATTTCATGTTTTTGTGTTTTTTTAATTGTGGATCCTCATGCGAGATTGTACTTTCTCGTGTGAGAGTGCAAAGGTTTGCATGGTGTGTTGAGTTTCCTCACGCGACTCATGGTATATCCTTGCATGAAACCCCACACCAGTACATTGCTTTTGATTGTTGACCCAATCATTTCCTTGCATGGCTTGGTGTACTTTCTTGCATGAAGAGGTACTTCCTCACATGAGACTATCAATTGTAATTTCTCTCGCACAAAAAATAGGGGGCATCTCTGCTATTTTTTGGAGAACAAAATTTGGAATTTTTAGTACCCTTTAGGAATACTAGTGTTTTCATGCTTCGACAAATTATATTTTTTAGGTTTTGTTGTCATCTTGGATTTTCATCTTCAATTTAGTTGTGGCATCTCAAGATTCATTGTTTGATTTGATTGTTGGTAAAGTCTTCCATTGCGATCTTTGTGATCCCTATATGATGTTGTCATGTGCATTCATACTTGTTAAAAAAAATCTTGGCTTGTATTGAATCCTTGTTCCAAGGTTCTCTAGGCAGGGCATTACATCACATCACATTACAGAATCATGAAGAAGAGAAGGGGAAGATTGCAACGAAGAGCAAACTATCGATGGAACAAAGGAACTAATTGTTGGACATATTTAGAATAATTGAGGGGGTGGGGAGTTTAATCAGTTACCCAAGGTCCATAAGTACCATTTGAACAATAAATCATTAAAACATTCACTATTATACTTATCATGTTGTTGCTCAGTCTCTACTGTATTGATAAACAAAATTATTGTCCTAAGCATAAAATACTTTGTTGAATGTAAACTTCATCAAATATAAAACATATAAAACATTCAACACAAGTTTGACACTAGGATTTTACATGGAAATCCAATTTGGGAAAAACCACCAGCAACATGTCATCACTTTTTTACTCTTACGAAGTGAGCTTTGTTAAGAGCCAACCCTGTTAAAGGTTACAATACACATTGTTAAATGTGACCTAGTTAGATGATTTAATCACCCTGTTAGGAGTGGCCTTTTTAGAGGACTTTGATCATTCCATTTAGAATTTTACCTTGCTAAAGGATTTACAAAGACTGTTCAGTCCTTCAAATGACTCTTAGGTCAACCTTTGATCAAAAGGATTTTGATACAAATTGTTTACAATGATTAGAAAGAAAATGCTAGGGTTTTGATCTACTTGATTACAACTCACTTTTGCAAACTTAGATCATTGTTTGGTTCATGTGTTGATTCACTGATAAGATCCCCCTTTTTCATCTATGTTCCTTAACTCACTTAGTAACTCTTCAAAAAGTCAATCTTCTCCTTCCAATGAAACTTAAGTCATCTGCTCAGATTCACTTATCAACATCAACAACATATGTGCAAACAATCTTCTTTTGCTTCGCTCTCACTCTTACACACTTGTTTTCACCCTTGTGTCTCTCTCTTCCACCTTTCTCTATGCTCTCTCTCTCTCTCTCTCTCTCTCTCTCTCTCTCTCTCTCTCTCTCTCTCTCTCTCTCTCTCTCTCTCTCGTTTGACTCTATCTCTTTAAATAGGTAATTTTTGCTTTGTCATTTTCCATGATCACCATAGATCTTAGGGTTTAAGATTGGGTTCATTAGATTTATTGTATCTGTTCATCTTCCTTCTTTTCTAGAAACTTCTCATCCATCGAATTCGATCATAGGTATTATACCTAATCCTCACGTTGAAGTGGATGATCCAAGTCATCAATCTTATCTTCAACACAGTTTCCATATCCCAAGAAATCAATTGAGTCAGGTAGAAATCATGATTTCCTCAAATTTATTCAAAACACTATTACTTGGCAATCACTAAGTTTAGACACTCGGTCATCACTTAATCACTTGGCAGAATTCTTTGGCTTGACATCAATTATCTTGGTCAGTCGATACTAATGCTCAGTCAATACTAAATTTTCTCAGCACTTACTATGGCTCAGTTGACACTAGCATCACTCGACATTCCTTAATCTTTTACTCTATTGCTCGACTTAGCTTTATATTCTTGATATAAACAATCACTTTGTCTTATCAAAGTCTAACTAATCAAATGTCCATTGTAGCTTCCTTTACATAACTCAACCTTTCCTCTAGGTGCTATTGTTATGAGCAATCTCTCAAATCCTTTTCATCAATCAAATAGATATGACATTTAGATCAGGTAGAAAATATGTCTCAGTAGTAGATTTGACATCAATAACAAAACAACAATTGTTCTAATTATCAGTTTCCAACAATCTTCTTCTTTGGCATTGATGGAAACATCTCAATATCTTAACACCTCAATGTATCTTACAATCTCCATCTTTGTTACCATACAATCCAAAATATTTCACTATCATGAGTGATCAATATCCTTAGTTTCATTTTGATTCTCATCACTGCAAGTTTAGAAACTTCCTCTATCATATCTCCCTATTTGGTACATCTTTCCTTTAGTAGTATATCTCTCCCTCCTTTTCTCTTTCTTTAGTATATCTCTCCCTCTTTGACAACAATACCAAAGACACTTAGCTTTCTTGGCTTCAAGTGCTTCATACATCTAAATTATGTAGATATTTGCATGTTTGGCTGATTTATATCATCTTTTTATGACTGATTTGTTTATGATGTACTTAACTATCTACCTTAGGCATCTCCTAAAGTAGAGTTGTTCTGCATCAATGTGTAAGATATTCTAATTAGCATATTTGATGCAATGCACCTTTTCTTCTTAAGTATCTTTGTTTAGGGGAATCACCCCTAATTTACCTCTAAGATATTCATGAACATCTTTAAGTAAGGCTTTAGTGAATATGTTAGCAATTTGTTCTTTGGTGTGCACATATTCTAACTTTACTTCTTTGTCTTGAACTAGTTCCTTCAAGGTTTGAACCCACAATAGGGGTTACACTTTTTTGGAGGAAGAAATTCCTCTGAGATCACGCAACAACCAATTTTCATTTTCATACTTTCGATAGAAAGTTTTATAAAAGTTTTGATAGAAAAATTATTTAGTTTCTATCAAAAGAAATGATGTGTGTTGTTTTGATATAAACTATGGGTGCCACTTAGTTTCGATAGAAACTATCTAGGTAGTTTCTATCGAAACTACCAAGCCTAGATAGGGTTTGTTAATCCTAGTCTCAGGCTAGCGAGTTTTGATCAAAACTTATTGATTTGTTTATGATCAAAAATATTAAATTTTTTTGAAGCTTCAAATAGGTCATATCGACCCCACATGTCATTTTCATCAGTGGAGTCTTCAGTTTTGATTGGAAGCGCATAGCTACAGGCATCTGACTCATCAAACTTCAAATTGGTATGAATTTTCAATTTTTTTACCCTCTCTAATGTTTTTAGTTAAATTTTATATTTGTTTAGCTTAATTTTATATGTTTTTTTGTATGTAGTACATATATCATGTATATATGTATATATATACATATGTGTGTGTATGCATATATGTATATGTATATATATACATATATGTGTGTGTGCATATATATACACATATCATGTGTGTGTATATATATGCATGCACATATGTATACATACATACATACATACATACATACATACATACATACATACATACATACATATATATATATATATATATATATATATATATATATATATATATATATATATATATATATATATATATATATTGTGGATATACACATACTTTTAATTAATTTAATGTATACACATGAACTTGTAATATATTAATTTTAAGTTCGTGTGTGTGTGTGTGTGTGTGTGTGTGTGTGTTTAAATTAACATGTATTAGTTTTTAATTTGTATATATATAATATAAATACATACTAGAAACATGTATGTACATTTTATCTGTTTAGTGCAACGTAAATTCGTTAAATATATGTTTTTAATACTCACACCTAAATTGTACACAAATGGAAAATTTGAAATTGAATGTACACAATTTGTTTTAAAACTTCACCTAAATTACACTTGACTTAAACTAAAAACTTTGAATGATAACTCTAAATTAACAAAGTGAACACACAATTAAATATATAAAGTTCCCTAATTCATATAAATAACTTGCACATAACTTAAAACCCCTTAAAAAAACATTGTATTAATCAACCATATTAATGAATACCATGAACCTATGTCCAGGCTATAAGCCCTTTAAATGTATACATATGTTTAAAAACCAGAGACCATAACAAGTTTGTAATTTATAAATTCATGTGACATATGTATATAGAAATTTTGATATTTTGGACCCTTAAGCCATCATTTTAAGATCATTTGAACTATATTTTCATGTGTATATAGAAATTTCAATAGATTAGATTATAGATTCCTCAAGCTCTAGGCTTTATTTATGAACAAATCCTAAACTAGGACCAAAGTTTAAGACATTTTATATTAGGATCCCTTAATTTATTGTTCAATATAGTTCTATATATAACCTATTTATGTGTTAGGTAGTCCGCCCATGTGATCTAGACTTCCTAGACTTAATCAACAATTATGAAGCTGTTGCACACACACATGATATAAATTGACTAAGAATTAGTTCAATTATGAAGTTGTCGTGCACTCACATGATAAAGATTAAGTTTAGAATTAAGATAAGGGTTTTGGGTCTAGCTTAGGATTATTATTCTAGGGTTAGACTTTACATCATGGTTAAAAAGTATGTATGGTTAGAGCTAGGATTAAAATGATGGTTAGGGTTCTAGAGTGAGTGTTCAGGTTAGGACTAGAATTACATTTGGACTACCATTAAGCTCCTAAGGTTAGGGTTTTGATTGCACTTTTGTGGAGTTCATATTAGGATTTTATTAGGGTTCATATTAGGGTTTTATTGGGTAAATATCAGTCTTTTATTAGGGTTCATATATGCACAAGTACAACATTCAAATTTGAAGTTTAGGAAGTAAAACACACATGTATGTGATGTTCATTTCATGTTTAGTGTCCATACGTGCATGCTCATTTTGAATGTTCAAAAATAAATTTCAAACATGTGTATGTTCATTTATGTTTGAGGAATTATATATATTAAAATTAAATCTATTATATGTACACGTGCATTCATTTCAACATTTAAAAATAATTTTGATTCATATGCACATCTTATATGTTTAATTTCATGTTTATGTAATCCTAGTTTCTTAAATCTCATTGTAATAAATTTTAAGTTTATTAAATCTCATATTTAAATTTGAATTTTAGGATTACACATTGTATGTGCATACTACATACATTGGTCCACATGACAAATAAGAAACTTCCTATCCCCCCCAAGCAATAGTTTGTCCCCCCCGAGCAACAACATGTCCCCCTGAGCAACAAGAACATGTCCCCCTCGAGTAACAACCTGTCCTCCTTGAGCATCAGCCTATTCCCCCATATTAGAAACCTATCCCACCTCATGATCTCTATGATCACACTAACTAAGAGATTCAAAGACTTCATGAATCCCTGGCTAGTGGTGCATGCTCTAGTGTATATAGTAGTACATGCCAGAGCATCTTATGTAGCTTTACATATATTTGAGATGAGATTCATGGTGCTGCTCCATATTTTGCACATAGTATAAAATTTTTCCTTGATAGTAAGAGATGAGAGGTCTCTTCAAGTCTTTCACTGCTATAGGTATAGGGCTTAGTTCCCAAAGATGTCCTGAAGAGGGAATGTTTCCTAGATTATGTTCCACAAAAGTTTGTGAAGGGATATTCTCCCCTTAAGTGTATAGATCCATAGATGGCTGCACTAACATACCCACACTTCCTTGCTGCTCATGGCCATTATCCAAATAATGACCAAATTCCACTCTATTTTGCATGACAACTTTATGTTGAGGTTCGCTCAGGCAGGGTGGTGAACTACATTGATTTACCATCAGATTTAGGATCTGGGCGTGGTAGACTAGTTGATAGGCTATTGAATTGTCCACCACAAACACATAGGTTGATTATCAAAGAGAGGGCACCTACTATTTTGATGCAGTGTTAATCCCGATGTACCCCAAAATGAGCTGATCCAGAAATCAACAAATAAACACACACCGAAAAATGAAAAAGAGGAGCAAGATTCAAATCTAGAGAAATAATATTTCATATATTCAAATCAAGAAGTTTACATCCAACATTCTCAGCTATATGGCCTTCCTAGTTATGGCCATTATAAAGAAGAACACATCTCTAGACTCAAATACACACTCCTACCTCCAAGCTACTCTACCTAAAACTCCTCTACCAAAATTATTGATTAAGACGCTACCCAAGATCCCCTTAAATACTTCCTAAAATGTATTACAAAAATTATAGAGTATAGAGAAGCCACAAGTCATCTCTCAGCAAATATTAAATACCTATTATGAAAATTAAATACTTGAAGAGCCACAAGTTAGCCTACAATAATAATTAAATGTCCAAAAATTGATACTCAAGCAAAATTGTGATATCTCATAGCTCTGATTGAATTAGAACTTGTGCTTCGAACCGTAGGTAGTATTTTGGGTCCTCTATAACCCCTTGGCCACAAAGGCTGATTCACAAAGGATAAGTGCGCATCCATCCTAGAAGTTAAGCACAGAAATCCATCGTGCAGACTGTTAGAAATATTGTCTCTTTGGATCTGAATCTCACTCCTCTTGTTCATTTTCCTCTATGTGTTTATTTTCTAGTTTCTAGATCACCTCATTTTGGGGTACATTTGGATTAGCACTACATCATATTTCCTCTGTATTAGGTTTGTTAGTTGATGAAGCCATGTGCAAAATCTAGTCATGGGGGTGATTTAGGGAGTTGGAGAGATTATCGCAGTTGTCAGATCTATTTTGAGTGATGAGGTTGGCCAGTATTTTATGTCTCATTAGTTTTCTAGATCATTGTCTAGTGCTTCATCTTTAGGAGACTTGTATAGTGTAGCATGAATCCCTTTACTAACTAGCTTAAAGGGTCTCACTGGAGTGTTGGCACAAGATACTATGACTAGTCTTGTTGAGGATCTATTATATTAATATAGATCCATATCAGAGCATCTTGGCATACCCATATCAGATGTTCAACATTGTGTCCATGGTAGCATATCAGACGTTCAACATTGTGTCCATGGTAGTATTGGGACACATCCTAAGCCACATTCCCCTCATCGATCAAGTAGCGGTCATGGTGGTAGTACACATCATGATCCACCTACTAACCACTCTTTTGTTGTAGAGGGATAGATACATACTAGTATAGACCCTTCTGTCGGTATAGGGAATGGTTAGAGTTCAGATGTGGGCCTTGATGATGTTGACTTTAGCTTGTTGACCATAGGATGGATGGACTTTTTGACACGTGATGATTCTACTTCTTTGCAATCTCATCTAGTCATTCCACTTGGCTCATCATTATTAGAATGTGTGCCAGTCACCTGTCATGCTAGCGTAGATGTAGAGATGGAGCTAGATGAGGCCCAAAAAAATATGGATATATTAGTGGACATGATCGATGCCAGGTAGTTTGAGTATTATCAGATGCTAGCATCTACATAGGTAAATCTATAGTTTTTTTTGTTCATGTTAAAATTTCAATTGTTTGAAACTAATAATTTATGCACATATGCATATCCTGCCTTTGTAAATATACATTTTTAAATTTGATTTGTTGCACATGTATGTATGTATTATAGGGGGACATGCCTATTTTTATTCCATCTTTGATGCTAGAATGTGTACGTCGTCGAGACTCATTCGATGACTTCAGTAGTGGATAGGTGAGTTTTAAATGTTTTGTATTAGACACATGTACACATGTATACATATGTATATATAAATTGAATAAAATTTGTAGATTTAAGAGATGTAATTTAATATGATTATGTACATTTATATCACTTTCTCTTGAATATATATAGGGGTCAGCACATCTTAACGCGCATCCTGATAGTCAGTCTTTAGACTGCATTATGAAGAGACGTCACAATGGTAGTCCTACACTTGATGATCTATAGCTTTTTATATTATAGATTATTTGATCTAGACTTTCAACTAGAGAGACATTCATAGATACTTGGATGTATACATGCACACTATTTATATTTGATATTGTCTTTTGAGATCTAGATTATAAATGTTTTTGTTATTTGTTTGATGATTAATACATATTTTATAGACTTGAGAACAATGTTCGACACATGTGTTTATGTTTAGGTTCATATACATGTTTGATGATTGGTATACATATATACATTCTCTAGACATTTCTTTTACATCTTAGATTATGTTGGATAGTGTTCTAATATATATTTGATGAAATTGATGTATACGTATGTGGTTAATTTTGTTCTATGCAAGGGATATTTAGATATGATTAAATTCCTAGTTAGTTACATAATTCCTAATTTCTATAATTAGTTGCATATAAGTTCCTAATTTCTATAATTAGTTACAAATCTCAATTTAAACTTGACAAGTTAAATGAAAGAGTAAAAGTTCAATATAATTAGTCACAAGTTCTAATTTCATCCCCTTAAGACAAGTGTTTGAATTTCTTCCCCTTAAGGTACATGTCCTAATTAGTTGCATATAAGTTCCTAATTTCTATAATTAGTTACAAATCACAATTTATACTTGACAAGTTAAATGAAAGAGTAAACGTTCAATATAATTTGTCACAAGTCCTAATTTCATCCCCTTAAGACAAGTGTTTGAATTTCTTCCTCTTAAGACACATCCTAATTAGTTGCATATAAGTTCCTAATTTCTATAATTATTTACAAATCACAATTTAAACTTGACAAGTTAAATGAAAGAGTAAAAGTTCAATATAATTAGTCACAACTCCTAATTTCATCCCCTTAAGACAAGTGTTTGAATTTCTTCCTCTTAAGGCACATGTCCTAATTAGTTGCATATAAGTTCCTAATTTGTATAATTAGTTACAAATCAAAATTTAATGTTGACAAGTTAAATGAAAGAGTAAAAGTTCAATATAATTAGTCACAACTCCTAATTTCATCCCCTTAAGACAAGTGTTCAAATTTCTTCCCCTCAAAGCACATGTCCTAATTAGTTGCATATAAGTTCCTAATTTCTATAATTAGTTACAAATCACGATTCATACTTGACAAGTTAAATGAAAGAGTAAAAGTTCAATATAATTTGTGAGGCCTCACCTGATCCGTCATAGTATAGATGACATATTTGCATTATGATACTTCTAATTTGATGTTTTGATATACTTTTGAGACTATAGGGTTATGCTATTTTAATATCTGCATTTTGATGATCCACACTTGTATCTACATATTAAGACCTAAATGATATATTTAATGATTTCATTAATGTTCTAATCTTTTGCAATTGCTTTGATAGAAATTGAATTGTAGAAATGCTTGTAATGTGAAATTGTAATGTCTAAGCGGAAATTAAAGGATAGATTGTGATATGCACTAGGACCTAATTAACATACCTAGGGACTCAACAGTCACAGATTCAATATTTCTATCTATGATAGAAAATTTATTATAAAGTTATTTAGAATATTATTTTGATCATATTAATTAAAGTTTAATGTTGATAAGCATAATTTGATATTTTAATATTTTGAATGTTTTATATGAGAATGATTAGAAAAGGGAAAGTTAATTGGAAATGATGATATATGTAAGCCTAATGTTGAATGTGATAATGATTTATTGCACGTATTTACATATTGCTTACACATTTTTCTTAGACTAGTGATGCTCAAGTTTAGTGTGTAGGACTTTACCCATTGTAAACATGATATAGCCAAGGTTGAATCTATGGAAAGATTCAGACCTCATTGTAATGTGTTTTATTTTGTAATGTGAATGGTATGTATGGAATAGTTGAATTCATGTATTATTGGAGACAAGTCACTTTAAATGTAATGCATTGTTTTTTATGCGTCACTTGACACTTGTGTTGGTCACATGTTAATGACTTGTCATTTAGGGTTTTGGGAAAAATTCACCTAACCTAAACCTAACCCCAACATAGTACCCAAGTTGACCTTACATTGGAAGATGTTAAGATAAGTCCCTATCCATTTGAATTTCGAATTCCAATTTTCCATTAACTTTTGGGAATCAAAAAGTGGTCCTAAGGGGTTATTTTGGTGAAAAATAAGTGCTTGCATGATAGTAGTATGGGTTGGGGGTCAAAATTAAACCTTTAGTAGGCCTAGGTGACCTTGGGAACCCTCCAAACAAGTCACTTTCTTAGAATTTCGAAATTGAAAAGCTCACATGTTTCTCTCTCTTAGTAAAAGTAGCAATTTTGGTAGGGAAAAGGGTGTAAGATGTAGTGGCTTGATGTTTTTGCCAAAAAAAGATAGTGGGAAAGTCTTTTTAGTGGACTTGGACAAACTAGTAGAGTGTTCACTCACTCTCTAAGTTTCAGGACAATTAGGGTTTTGAAGGGAGAAGGCCAAGGAAAGGGCTCTTCAACAAATATCATTTTCCTTTTTTCTTGGATTGAAGGTTGGTGCCCATGCCATTATTTTCATTGAAGTTGTATAATATTGTTGAATCTATGTTCATGTAGAAATAAAACTATGCATTGTGTGTTGTATTGTAAATGATGTGATGTGTTTATTGTTGCATTATTTTCCTTTTTTTTACCTTGTTTTCTTTTTTTTGACATGAGTGTTGTTCATGTGTGTGAAGACTTCACTCACCCTTTGGGAAGGGAAGAGAAGTCCAGGGTGAAGGGGTTAATTGGTCTTGACAATGTAGTTGAGAACCTTGGAGTATAGGCTCTATTGTATGCCATAATCATTCATATCTTGCTTGGGGGTGATAAGGGAGGTATGGTCGAGATGAGAAAGTTTATGGAGTATGGGCTCCAAGGAAGCTATAGTTGATGGTAGTGTGTTCGAAGGATGGTTGTGAAAGCCCCAAAAGGGCATGAATTTTTTTATTGCAGATATTGTTTGATACATCAAGTCTCCTATCTACAAAACACACATTCACCCTATGTTCATGGTTTGATTATTGAACCGTTGTGAAATATCCTTGGGATAGAATTTTTCAAGTGTTGCATTGTGATGTATATGCATTTACAAGATTGTATGTGATACCTATTTTGAGCCTTGTCCCCCCTAGCTTGGGTGGTCTCTTTGGAGGCCTATGGTTGGGAGGAGAGTACCCATGGTCTTTATTTTTTTTGTGATGTATTTGCAGATTTTGTACTCAAGAAAGCAATGGAAAATGCTTGGAAAGATCATCTTGTAGATGTTGCTTGAAGGAGAAAACTTGTCATTGTGCATTGAACATGCATTGGAGAATCTCTCTCCATCTTATTCATGTTGTTGCAATCAATGATTGCATTGATGTAATAGGGAAGGGAAACCTTTGTATAATTCAATTGTAAAGTTGAAATCTCCACCTATGTTATTGTGTATTACATTTATAAGGTTGGAAATCTCCATTTTATGTACATTATTGTGGAGAGTGATTTCAGGAAAGAGTTGTAGAACTTGGGAGATGTTCATATGTATTTTCATTGTAGTTTCAATAAAATTCATTTAGATATTTTAAAATGGGAATATTATTGTACCATAATAGCCACAATTTGATGTAAAAATGGAGTCATCTCCAAGGATAAAATATTGTTTTTAACACTCAATGAATGAGCATGCATATGTAGAATCATATTCATTTGAATCATAGATAAATATAAGTGAATGAATTTCAAAGGATTATTTATGAAGAGAAAATTTCATAATGCATTACTTCAATGGAAAATGTGTTGATCTTAGAATGGTTTTGACAATTGAGTGTCAACACACTTAAGCTATTTGCTAAGTTCATGTTGAGCTAGCAATATATGCCAAGTATAATATATGTACAAGTGTCGAGTTGCAATAGGTGTTGAGTTAGAAAGTCAGTAAGTGTTGAGTCATTCAGGTGCCGAGCAAACAGATAGTGCTGAGCAAGTGTATGTGCTAAGAAAACAATAGGTGCCAAGCAAGACAAAGTTACAGTTAGTGCCGAGCATCGGTAAACAACAAGTGCCGAGTGACAGTATTAACATAAGAGTTTGCACCTTCACAAACTCAGATGTAAATCATGTTGCATGACAACTAATGGATAGATCTCAAAGCTTAGAGATAAGATCAAATCTATTGTGATTTCCTATGTAATCATCATGCAACAAATTAAATAATTAGAATGCTAGAGAGGCAAAAAGGATGAATCTTAGCCATAGATTTGTACCTAACCCTAATTCATAAAAACCTTTTAAGGAGGACAAAGCCTCATAATTCAGTGGTGGAATAGAGAGATGACAAAGTGAAAGATAGTGAAGAATAGAAGTTTAAAGAGAAAATTCAAGGCGACTTAGTAAAATAGGGGAATTGCAAGATTAGTTGAGGAGAATAGAGTATCAACATTTCAAACAACATCACATCAGATCAGAGAGGATTAGATCAGAATAGATTGAATAATGATCTGAAATCAACAATTGAAGATTGTAACTAATCAAGTCAATACTTTCTACTATACTTTCTAATAATTGTATTAATAGAATGAAAATCCTATGGAGTTAGGTTGGTTTAATATCCATTGTATAAATCCTTTGACAAGGTGACTTTCCAAGTGAATGTTTTGTAAATCCTCTAGATAGGTACACTTTTAATAGGGTGTTAGAGCCTTTAATAGGGCAAGCCTCTCATAGGGAAAACCATTGCTGATGGTCAAAAATTGTAACCTTAACCAGTTACACTATTGCTGCAATGATAAGTTGTGGGTGTCATCCCCACCCCAATTTTACCTTCTCATTTTAGAGGGTTTCTGGGTGATCAAATATTGTGTCATCTATTTTCATGCATGCCTTTACTTTAATGTTATTTTGATATGTAACATGCATGTGTTGATTTAAGTTTAAAAAAAAATTATTGGTTAAGCTTTATACTTCTAATTCACCGCCTCTCAGAAGTATACTTCCCACTTGTAAATTCCAACAATTGGTATCAAAGCTAAGTTCTCACAAGGAGAAGCTTTATAGCTTGGAGAAAAGATCTAAAGATAGAGGTCTACAAGCTTGGGAAGATCATAGAAAACTATGAGATTGAAATACATCTCATTCTACATTCTCTAGAAGAAGCTAGGAAGGAATTGAGGAAATCTTAAAAGAGAAGAAAAGGCATCGCCTTAGGTGAGAATGATTCACAATACAAGGAGATTGACACCAAAAAATTATTTGAAAATGGAGTCTTAAAGGAGTTTGATGTAGCAATTGCAGACCTAATGGAGAAGAACATAGTTCAATCAGAAGAGATCAAAACTCTCAAGATTGAGCAAGAATCACAAGCCATGATGCCATGTGAAGTGACTGAACAAAAGAAGAGAGACATTGAAGATAAGGCCATGATGGAAGATGACAAGAATAACCTAGCCAATAGACTAGAAGAAAGATCAATTGAGCTAGCAAGAACATCCAACATGCAATTGGATACCTTAAGTCAGATGATGAATGCCCATCATGAGTTGAATGTCAAAGACATTAAGATTGCTACACTAAGGTTGTAGAATGAACAATTGCAAAATGATTTGAGGAGAGAAAAAGAAATTGTAGAAAGCTTCAACAAGCCTAATGAAGCCATCAAGTACTTTGAGAAACTACTAAAATCTCCAAGATCCATCAATGACACATTAGGACTAGGCTTTACCAACACTGAATAAGGAGAGTCATCCAAGAATGTCGAAGAAAGAAGTGAAAAAAGTAAGAACACATAACCCACTTGTCATTTTTGTGGTACGAAAGGACATACTGCTAATGTATGCAGGAGCAAGAATGTCAATCAGCATGACAAACCTAAAAACATGGTTCACTGTCAAAAGTGCAATAAGCAAGGACATCAGGCACATGAATGTAGGACTAGAACCATCAGGACACCAAGATTTTAATGTCACTATTACAACTATCAAAAGTATGGACATAGAGCATTTGAATGTAGATCCAAGCCTATGTGGTCACCAAACCAACTAGCAAAGACAAAAATTCAAGGACATCACTACAATTGGGATTACAACACTAGACAGAGTTGTCACTACTATCAAGAGTATGGACACATTCCTAAGAACTAGATAAGAACACACCTTAGTGGCAAATACAATAGATGGTTAAATCAAACCACTTGTCAACTACCTAAAGACAAGACACATCAGCAAGTATTGTCCAACAAGGTCAAAGGCACCCAAATCTGAGTTCAACAAAGGAAAAGGGAAAGTTGATGTTGAACACATCAAAGGAGGGATGAATAAGACATGGAAGAAAAGAGATGGAAGTAGCACATCCAATGGAGGGATCAATTCACCTAAAGGGTCAAGTGGTCACACTTCATCCAACTAAGAAAAAGAAGGTATGTGGAACTAATATACAATGCTTTATCATACATCAATTCCAAAACAAATTAGCACTAAAAAGGATAAACAAGCATGAACAAAGATGCAAGTTGAAAACTTTAAGTTTTCATCTTACTGTCGAGCATGACAAGATACCTTTAGCTGTCGAGTGAAATCATATTGTGTGTCGAGTTGTTAGATAGAATTAGTTGAAGCCGAGTGATTAGTTGCCACCAAGTAAAACTGTGCTAGTTGATGTTAAGTAAGGGTAAATCCTTTAGCTACTTAGTGAAGTAAAAAACATGTTGATGCTGAGTAATGTAGGAAAATGCATACAAGCGGATTGTCCAGTTTTATGAGCACTAAGCATTTAATGCTAGGTATTGAAGGGTATATGTTTGAATTTTTGATCATTTTTTTTATTAAGACAAGCACAGAGTGAAGAGCGATTTCAAGCAAAGGAAAAGCATTCAAGCAGATTTGAGTAGAGATTCAGAGAAAATTCATCAATTCAAAGGTATTTATTTGAGTGTCGAGCTATGTAGTCTTGAAAGTGTTAAATCCTAGTTTGTGAAAATGGCATCCAGCTTGAAAAACCCTAAGGATAAGGAGCCTTTCAAGTTTAATTGGTTAGTAGGGAGGTAAAACAATTTGAATTCAAGCCAATCCATGAGGTAGCATACAAAAATGACCCTGTCGGTGCACCATCCATCATTCCCCCAAAAGTAGTCATGGTGCAAGACGTCCACAAATGCTATAATTGTAAAGTAGGAGGAATAGGAGACATGGAGATTAGGGAAGCCTACAATAAACTATGTGTTAATGGTGTTAAAGGAAGAATAATAATACATAGTTGAGAAGAAGGGGCTTACCCATTACAGTTTTCAAAACAAAGTGGATCAAACTTGTACCGAGCAGGATTCATGACGATTGCTTATGGTTAGAAGGAGGACCTATGAAAATAACCAAAAGGATCATTAATAGAGTTATAGGGTACCCAACCCTAGATCGGCCTAAGACTCTGCTAAGTGACTCCAAGGAAGTCATAGAGAAGAATACTGGTGCACAATAGAATAAGAGAGGCATGACTATTGAAACAATTAAGGACCTTCTCATAGAATTTTTTGTTAGAGTTATCTCACACAAATTCTATCAATCAAGTAGATTGAATAGTGTGCCATGCATTGTAGTAGATGTAGGCTATAAAATTGTCAAGAAAGATCATACATATGATCTAGCCGAGATGCAACTGCAATAAATCATGGAGAACTTGGAAGCCCTAAGGAGGTCCAAGAGTGCACAATGCAAATTTTGTTCAATCTTGATATGCACATTCTTTTATGTACAAAATAAATTTCCTTCTTTTGGTAAGATAGGATGGAAAGCTAATAGGTCTATAGCTGTATAGATAAATGAATACATAGAGTAGATGGGAGCTAATTTTGAGACCATTATGACTAGCTATTTTGAAGACTTTAAGAAGTCTATGAAACAAAGGCTTAGGATACCTATTTCTCTTGTAGATCAGCATATCAATGATTTTATTTTATTTTTGGTTGATATATGGTCTAACCACAGTGAAACCTAGAGAAGAGGATCCCTTTGAGGGAAAGACCAATGAGGAAGAGGATGACAATGACAAAGAAGAGGAAACAAAAAAATAGATAGGGGAAAAGATAGTGGAGGCGATGCAAAAGACAGATATAATAGCAACTACTGAGGAGCAACAACAAGAATAGAGTGTGCAAGACACACAATTGCCATCCTTGAGCCCTCCACATGATACCACCACACTTGCAAATAGTATTACTATGCAAGATGTTCCTGACAACTCTGGTCAGATCATTAATCCACTAACTGTAGAGGATCTCAAGTAGATCCTTGACCAAACAACTTTGCAAGCACAATTGTGCAACAATCCAGTTTTGGTTAGTGTGGAACAACTACAAAAAGTTGTAGCTGATCTCACAAGGGATAAGGTGAATCCACAAGAACCACCTTCTCACATCCCTATAGCTGCAAGTGGACAACCTATGGATCAGACAACAATAGATACATCCACCAAGGTTGACTCCACAGTTCAAGTCTTGATGATTGAACATAAGACACATAGTATAGAAGAGAAGGAGCCTACACAAGAGAAAACAAGGTAGATAGATACATCTATCTTTATAGCACAAGACCAAGGCGCACATCCACAAATCATTATGATTGACAAGGACAGATTTGGAGAGGACAAGGAAAGTCCTAAAGAAAAGGAGAAAGAGGCAATACAAAATTTGGTCAATTTTCCTACAATAGGTACTCCCACTATGCTTTAGAAGCTAACCACTAATGCCATGCCACTACAAATATATGCACCAGGCTTGAGCTCAACAAGAGTAGAAAGGGTACTTCATTATGGAGACCCTACATTAGATGAAGACATAGTCATTCTCAAATATGACTATAACAATATTACTCTTGAGCAAATCAACCTAATGCAAGAGGCATTAGAGAGGAAAAAGAAACAAGAGATACTCAAGAATGAGTACAAGTAGAAGCAAGCACTCCATGAAATCAAGGACATCTTTCTAGATGCCTTCAGCTTGCAAACACCTAATGAAACAAAGCCCATTATGGAGAAACTTTCCAATATAGTGGACCAGGTGCAAAATTAAGACCTTGATACCAATGCTAAACTCTTGGAATGGTCAAAGAGAAAATTTTAGGCAAAGGTGAACGAGAAAATATCAAGTGAGATAGCACTATCACAAGTTGAACTGGCTCAAAAATTTGAAAAACTAAAGGAAGTACTTGAGAACATTTTCTCATTGTACACAAAACTATGTGATCCTTCCATCTTCACATAGAAAACCAACCAGAGAATAATGAGCTTGGAAAGAGATTTGAAGATATCTGGTATGCAACTACCAAGAGATCCAGCTCAAAGTGAGAAGCATTTTCACACTATGCTTCACACTCAAAAGGAATTAGCTGTATTGACAGTAGATGAGGCAAACACAAAGATCAAACTAGTCCAGATCTAGTCTGTTATAACCCCACACATGGAAATCTTACAAAAAGAACTAGTTTATGTTGAAAATGTATTAAAGAAAGATCCCAATCTTTCTACATTAGATGGCTTAGTTTATCTTGTAGTAGAGATAGCCATCCAGATTAAATCGCTAGAAGTTGCATTACAAAATTGGGATGCTACTCTGAGGATAGTCATGGAGGTAAATAGATTATTTTTGGAAAAATACTTAGTTAGAGTATAGATCCCTTGACATAAGTGTCAAAAGGGGGAGAAAATGAACTAGGAGAAACTAAAAAGAGGGAGAAAAGGCCAAAAGGAAACTACAATTGCAAGGGAAGATATGTGAAAGGGGGAGTAAGAACAAATAGAGACATTGAGCAGATAAAGGAAGAATGAAAGAGCAAGGCATAGATAAGGAGTATCAGAATCAACATGAGACAAATCTAGCATGAGAAGTTTTGGATACAAAAAAGGCACATCAACTTAGGGGGAGTTACAAATTTTTGAGGTATAAAGTTCTTCACAAAATTTTGATCAAATTTTGAAGTTTTGCATATATGCCAAACAATAGTTGTATTATACTTCTGGGAGTCAAACACATTGTGTATAGTTAAGTGTTTTTGACACTCATGTCAAAGGGGGAGATTGTTGATCTCAAAATGGTTTTGACAATTGAGTGTAAACACACTTAAGCTATTTGCTAAGTTCATGCCGAGCTAGCAATATATGCCAAGTATAATAGTACAAGTGCCGAGCTGCAATAGGCGTCAAATCAAAAAGTTAGTAAGTGCTGAGTCATTCAGGTGTCGAGCAAGTGTATGAGTAAACAACAAGTGCCGAGCAAGATAGAGTAACAGTTAGTATTGAGCATCAGTAATTAGCAAGTATCGAGTGATACATTATTAACATAAGAGTTTGCACCTTCACAAACTCAGATGTAAATCATGTTGGATGATAGCTAATGGATAGATCTTGAAGCTTAGAGATAAGATCAAATCTATTGTGATTTCCTATGTAATCATCATGCAACCAATTAAATAATTAGAATGCTAAAGAGACAAAAAGGATGAATCTCAGCTGTAGATTCATACCTAACCCTAAGTCATGAAAACCTTTTAATGAGTATGAAGCCTCACAATTCAGTGGTGGAATAGAGAGATGACATAGCGAAAGAGAGTGAAGAGCAAAAGGTTGAAGAGGTCATTCAAGGTGACCTAATAAAACAGAGGAATTGCAAGATCATTTGAGGAGAACAAAGTATCATCATTTCAAACAACATCACATCAAATTAGAGAGGATCAGATCAAAATGGATTGAATAGAGATCTAAAATTAGCAATTGAAGATTGTAAATAATCAAGTCAATACATTCTATTAACAATTGTATTAGCAGAATGAAAATCCTATGGAGTTAGGTTGGTTTAACATCCATTGTGTAAACCTTTAACAGGGTGACATTCCAAGTGAATGTATTGTAAATGCTTTAGATAGGTACACTTTTAACAAGGTGTTAGAGCCTTTAATAGGGCAGGCCTCTCATAGGGTGGACCATTGTTGATGGTCAAAAATTATAACCTTAAGCAGTTACACTATTGCTATAGTGATAAGTTGTGCGTGTCATCCCCACCCCAGTTTTACCTTCTCATTTTGGAGGGTTTCTGGGTGATCAAATATTGTGTCATCTATTTTTATGCATGCCTTTACTTTCATGTTATTCTGATATGTTACATGCATGTGTTGATTTAAGTTAAAAAGTTTTATTGGTTAAGCTTTGTACTTTTGATTCACCCCCCCTCTCAGAAGTATACTTCCCACTTGTAAATTCCAACAAAATGTCAATTAAAGTTCCATTATTGATGGTAAAGAATTAATCTAGAAATCTCATGCTTGATCATGTTTCAACTGGAGTTCATGTATTAAGATTATTGTTTAAGGATTTTCAATCTAGATACTTACATTTGAATATTTAAGCAACATCATATTACTACCAAACCAAGATTCAAAACATCATAATTGAATAGAAAGGATGAGCTCAATAGATCATATAGCATAAAATCCCATGAGAAAATAAGCATGCATATGCATTTTCTAGTTCTCTGGATTTTGTATGGAGAATGAAAAATAATCTCCTCACTATTACAATCCAATAAAATAGTCAAAAGGATATTATGAAGAATCTTCTAAATAGGAAAATAATAACGTCATGAAAATAAACAATAGCATTATCCTTAGTAAAAAAAAAAGGTAATCACGTGACTAGGGTCAAGGGAGAAGTCACATCATAAAATAATAATAGGAGTAATTCAGAAATAATATAATACTATAACCCTTCTATGCTATCCCTCGCAAGAAATCGACCCATATTAGAGGACAGGGAGGAATCTTTTATTTATTTAAAAAAGTGAATAATAATAAAATTTACACATTAAACAAAAAGGGCATAGGGAGAGGGGCCCCTTTGGGTCGGCAACCTCCTCTTCCTACTAAATCCTCTAAATATTCCCCTTTACCTATGACATGTCAAACTAGGCGTGGAGGGGACCACCTCCCCCACACCATCCTTACCGCATGTTGCCCTCACACCACCAATTATGGAGCCACCATGGAGTATGATAAGGGCCAAGGAGGATTGGGAGTGCAACCTCCTATCAATGGTCATGTGTCCCTTTGTGCAGCCTATGCCTCTCCTTACAAAATGTGGGGAAGGATGAAGTGTGGTTTGGAAGTTGAAATGTAGATGAAATGTGGGGAAGGATGAAATGTAGATGGAAAAGGCGTAGTGGGGAAGGATGAAGTGTGGTTTGGAAGTTGAAGGAGGTTAGTAGGGAGAGTCACGTGGGTAGTCTAGGAAATATTAATTACTAAGGAATTAAGCTAGGTTTTAAATTAGTGAATAAAGTAATAGTTGGCATTAGCTTGATTTAGTTGGTAAAAGTTAATTAGGTGAGTCATTGGTGGAAATCGATAGGGGAAAGAGTTAATGGGATCAAAATTAGGGGATTAAATTGGTAAGTTAAATTATATAGTTAGTAAGTTAATAGGTTACTCATATATATATATATATATATATATATATATATATATATATATATATATATATATATATATATATATATAGTTAGTTAGTTAGTTAGTTAGTTAGTTAGTTAGTTAGTTATGTAATGGATGCTAGCTAGTTAGTTAGTATTATAAGAATATTGGTAAAGATAATATTTAGTTGGAATACTACAGTAAGTTAGTAATGTTAACAAATTTTAACAATATAGTAGTAAGTCAGGTTTATGGTTATAGGAGTTAGTGCTTAATGTAAGTTAGTTAGGTGAGTAGTGTTGTTGTTAGTTAATTAAAGGATTTTAGTATAAGTTGATTTATTAGTACTTTTAGAATAATTATAAAAAATAAAAAATATAGACCATGTGTTAATTAGTGTATACATATAAAAAATAAAATAAATAAATAAATTAAAATTTATATATATATATATATATATATATATATATATATATATATATATATATATATATATATATATATATATATATATATATATATATATATATATATATATATATATATATATATATATATATATATATATATAGAGAGAGAGAGAGAGAGAGAGAGAGAGAGAGAGAGAGAGAGAGAGAGAGAGAGATTTGTTAATGAAGATGATTGTAGATGATATAAGTAAAGTAATAGTTAGTAAGGTAATATCGAATGGTAGTAAGAAAATAAGGAACTTAAGTGACTAAACCTTGGTTAGTAAATAGTTGATGTGGAATTGTTAGAGTGTAATTAAGTGTTAAGATGAAAATGTATAAGAAGTTACAAATGGATGGTGTTGTAGATAATTACCATGTACTTAGTGATTAGGATGAAAAATGTTCTTTTCTTTCTTAATTTTCATATAGTGCAATTGATCAACTATGTTGGACATATACGAATTTCAATTACCATATTCCTTAATACAATATGCAAGGATTAGAGGACACTAGTTGTTTGATATGCATGTATGTACATGAAGTTATGCTACCTAGTAAAAAGGGATGAATCATATCTTTGTTAGTAGAAAACTAAAGATGTGGTTCTCAATCAAATGATATGTATCAATTAGCATATGTAAAATAACCAACCAATAATGTAAGTTTAACAATAAAATTCGACATTAGCATCACATAATCAAGGGTCCATAGTCATAAAGTTAACAGAGGGCTTTATATTGTCATGATGTAATAATTAATCTATACCCCAATGTTGTAACACTGAATTTGAATACAAAATGCTATGCATGTAAATAATGTATAAATTACCTCACTATAAGTGTAGAATTTTATTTAATTATTTATTTTGAAATAGTGAATTTGGATTTAAAAAAATTAAAATAAAAAATAAATTTGTAGTTGTGTTTTTGCCTTGAAATTTTAAGCATGACATAATTAGTTACAAGTCCTAATTTCATCCCCTTAATATAAGTGTTGGAATTTATTCCCCTCAAGGCATATGTCCTAATTAGTTGCATATATGTTCTTAATTTCTATAATTTGTTAAAAAACACAATTTAAACTTGACAAGTTAAATGAAAGAGTAAACATTCAATAGAATTAGTCACAAGTCCTAATTTCATCCCCTTAAGACAAGTGTTTGAATTTATTCCCCTCAAGACACATGTCCTAATTAGTTGCATATAAGTTTCTAATTTCTATAATTAGTTACAAATCACAATTTAAAGTTGAGAAGTTAAATGAAAGAGTAAAAGTTCAATATAATTAGTCACAAGTCCTAATTTCATCCCCTTAAGACAACTGTTCAAATTTCTTCCCTCAAGGCACATGTCATAATTAGTTGCATATAAGTTCCTAATTTTTATAATTAGTTACAAATCACAATTTAAAGTTGACAAGTTAAATGAAAGAGTAAAAGTTCAATATAATTTGTCAAAAGCCTAATTTCATCCCCTTAAGAAAAGTGTTCAAATTTCTTCCCTTCAAGGCACATGTCCTAATTCATTGCATATAAGTTCCTAATTTCTATAATTAGTTAGAAATCACAATTTAAACTTGACAAGTTAAATGAAGGAGTAAAAGTTCAATATAATTATTCACAAGTCCTAATTTCATCCCCTTAAGACAAGTGTTCGAATTTCTTACTCTCAAGGAACATGTCCTAATTAGTTGCATGTAAGTTCCTAATTTCTATAATTAGTTACAAATCACAATTTAAATTTGACAAGTTAAATGGAAGTGTAAAATTTCAATATAATTAGTCACAAGTCCTAATTTCATCTCCTTAAGACAAGTGTTCAAATTTCTTCCCCTCAAGGCACATGTCCTAATTAGTTGCATATAAGTTCCAAAGTTCTATAATTAGTTACAAATCACAATTTAAACTTGACAAGTTAAATTAAAGAGTAAAAGTTCAATATAATTAGTTCAACCAAATTTAAAATTGAAAATGATCAAGTTCAACCAGATTTCAAATTATTGATCCAAATTTCAAATTTCAAATAGTTCAACCAAATTTCAAAATGTTCAAGTTGTTTCAAATTACAAGTTGTTTCTATCTCATATCAAGTGGGTTAGCTCGTTGTTAGATAACATTTAATATTTTCCCATGATCATCAATATTGAGCCTCCACTTACGTATTCTAGGTCCTTTGACTGGATGAAGAGTTAGACTAGTGGAAATTGTTGGACTAACCGCCAACCTTCCCCTTCAAGATTTGTGACATGGTTTAACCACCTCTTATGTTCTATAAGTCTAGTGGTTGTATTGGGCATTAATAGATTGATCTTTTGGTGCAATGACAACTCTAGCTTGTAACAAGTGGTATCAGAGCCTGGTCACAGGTTCGGATCTCCTTGGGTAATGCTGAGGGGGGAATTGTTGGACTAACTACCAGCCTTCCCCTTCGGGATTTGTGACATGGTTTAACCACCTCTTGTATTCTATAAGTCTAGTGGTTGTATTAGGTATTAATAGGTCGATCTTTTGGTGCAATGACAACTCTAGCTTGTAACAAAAATAACATGATTACTATACTAACATACCTTATTGTTAGGTTGATAATCAGTGAAATGAATCCCATTTTTAAGTACTCTTCTTTGTTTCAAATATGTTCCTTTTACAACAACAAAACCTACATACACATTTAAAAAATATCATATAGATTAATTAATTACTGAATATATATACACAAATATATATATATATATATATATATATATATATATATATATATATATATATATATATATATATATATATATATATATATATATATATATATATATATATATATATATATATATATATATATATCAAATAAGCTAATAAATTTGAATTCATAAAAAAAATAGATGTACATACATGATTCAGCTATATACTAAACTATGGGAAACATAATTTCATCACTTATTTCAATCTTTGTTAGCTTATCTCTTTGTATGGTGCAACACAATAAATAATAACTAACACCTTCTACATTTTCAAATTTTGCCATGACTACAAAAACATTGCCTACACAAAGTATATGTATAAATTTCATGTGTCATGTACATGAGTATATATATTATATAAATTAACCAAAATTATGAAACAAATGCACTTGTATATACATACATACATACTAACTCTGATCAATCATAAAATATGGTCATAATCACTAGAAATCAATGGAATATATTCATAGTTTTCATCCTCAAACTCATTCATATGGATAACATCTAGTGGCACCAAAGTCCATTCACCCACATATCCATGTTCTTGATTAATGCAACCATCATAGTTTTCATCAATGCAATTAGGACAAAAACATGAGTATTTTCTTATGTACAATGACCAGACATTACTATTTGTACTCATAACTAAATGCAAAGATTGTGTCTTCTCTACCCTCTTACATGCATGCATTGATCTTCTATTGACACCTGAATGTAAGGTCCATACTTCCATATAAAAAATGAGTTTTAAACATGTGTGTACATAATTTAGTTATCACCTAACATATTAAATATAAATTTGATTCAATTTAAATATTCAAATTAATTTATAACTGATACCTCCAAAATGACTTTGAATAGTATGACTCGATCCGCTTGTGATGACATGTTATCTATATTTGTTAGCACCGTAAAATGTGTTGCACCACTCAACCACATCATGAGAATTATTAATGAGATACCATTTATAGTCCATTTGATACTTTTTTAAATAATATTTGATATAAGCTCCTGCACTATCATGCTCAACTTTTCTATGTCCACTCTTGAAAAACTCCAAATGTGTGGTATATTAAGTTATCGATGATATCTACATAATATATAAAATGTTCTAGCTGATTTAAATTGTGCTGCACATTCATCTGACCATACAATTATTATTTTTCTATTTTTATGCCTTTGCTTTTCAAATATTCAAAAAATGTCTTAAAAAAATGTTCCAAAAAATGTGTGTCATGTTCTTTGTCATCACTAATGTAAAAGTGATACTCTTTTTTAATGACTCATTCTTGATCTGTACTGATGTACAAGTATCTAGTGGTGTAAGGGCAATCTTGTATCACCCAAAAATATGCTTAGAGTTAGTTTTTGTTTAAAGTGTTTCCACTTCTAGATACCCATTTGGGTCAAATAAAGATTTTATCTCTCATAGTTCCACTATTGGTTTTTTGGGTTAGAGTTTTTGAGCACCTTGGAATATGTGCCAATGTAGAAAATAGGTTATTTTTTAATTGATCCATAATTATAATGAGTTATATGGCGTAATTATGGATGCATGATTATACTTGTAATTTAAAGCACTCTAGAAAAAGAAATTAGGTCAAAAGGCTTTACGGTTTGAAAGTTATTGCAGTTTTAAGTTGCCTAGAGACCTCCTAAGAGCACTTCAAATTTAGATTTGAGGCACTAAATGGCCTCGTATAGGCCAAAAAAAGGGAGACAAGCAAAGCTAGTTCTTTAGTTTATAGAGCTCTTGGAGAGCTTTCTAAAAATGTAAACGGTTTGTCAATCAGGATCTCGAATCAAAAGTTATGCCTCCCGGAAGTTGGACTACCATTTCTGGATTCTTCTAATTTTACACTGATTATGACGTGTTTTCTAGAACCTTCTAGTGGTAGATTCAAAATAGAATATTCTAAAATTTAGGCCTAACCCTAAAGCTAATTCAGGTTACTTAAGGACATTTTAAGTATTGTAAATGTAGTTTTTGGTGGAGTTCGGGAGAAGGTATTAGAGCAGGGTTTTTTTTTCTCCAGGATTAGATAACATTGTAAGCCCATAGGGCATGTCTTTGGGTCTATTTTCATTGTACTAAATGTAATAGTAGATCTCTTTTGATAATAATATTCCCCTTTTCCTATTGTGTTCATTTTGTCTTGGGTTGTGCCTTCATCAAGTGGTATCAGAGCTGACTTTCCTAAGTGTGTAGATTGAGTGACGATTGTGAGGTAGTTTGCACTAGGACTATGTGGTTGTGGGTTTTGATACAAGAAGATGCCTCCATAAAGGGAGCATGGTGGAAAGTCAAGAGTTGTTAGTCTTGAGGTTAGATCCCTCCATAAACAAGTCCAAGCATTGTAGGAGGAGATTCGTAGAGGGATGAATGTTGTCGTAGGTGACAAAAGTGAGAAAGAAAATGAAGAAGAAGGAAATATTGGGCAGGAAGGGGAAGGAGATGAAGAAGTCCTAAAATACACAGAGGAGAGGCTTTTTAGGGCCATTTCCAAGCTTGGAAAAAACCTAAAATTGATGTCGGCATGTTTTTGAGAAATCTAAACTTAGATGAGTTGATTGACTGGATCAATGAGTTGGAGGAATATTTTGAGTATGAGGATATTGGGGACCCTGATAGGGTTAAGTTTGTGAAGGCCAAAATGAAAGGCCATGCCAAAATTTGGTGGCAAGAGATTTAGTTGGAAAGAAATAGAAGAGGAAAGGAGAAAATCACAAGATGGGATCGCATGGTGGACAATCTAAAGAAGCAGTTCATTCCTATTGATTACGAGCTTGATTTGTTCAAGAAGATGCAAGGGTTAAAGTAGGAAAATCTATCCAAGAATATAGAGAGGAGTTTTATCAAGTCCTTATTAGGGTAAGGCATGCAGAAGCAAACAAGGAGAAGATTGCCCATTACCTTATTGGGTTAAGACCTAGCATTTAGGAGGAGTTAAGTCTAGTTAGAATGACTAGCATTGAAGAGGTGTACCATTTTTTCCTTATGAGTTGAGGAAAAGTTAAACAAAAATTTTGATGGAAGGCAAAGAGGGCACAGTCAAGGAGGAAGGGGTGGTGATAGGTCATTTGTAGGCGAAAATGAGAAACATAAAAAAAAATGAAGATGTGGGTACTAGCTGAAACCTTAGGAATGAGGGTTTCAACCACTCCTGTGATCAAAACTTTGGAGATAAAAGATGAAGAGGTAGAGGACATGGAAAAGGTTTAGGAAGAGGAGGCTTCCATGGCACCTATTTTCATGGCAATGAAGAAGGTTATTATGCCTTCGAATGCCCTCAATGCCAAGGAAGGATAGATATGAGATATGATAGTCAAGCAAGGGTTTCTCATGTGGATGATGATGCACAATCATCACATTCAAAGGATGTAGAAAGAGGAGAGGTTCTAGTTAATGCAAGGGTCTTACTAAGTAGTGAAACTAGGCCTATAAAAAGGAGGAGTTTGATTCATACTAGGTGCAAGTGTGAGGGTAAATGTTATGATGTGATTGTTGATGGTTCAAGTACTAACAACTTGGTGTCAGAGGAGATGGTTGCAAAGCTAAAGCTCAAGAGGGAGAAACATCGCCAACCCTATTAGATTGCTTGGGTGTAGGATGATCATAAGATCTTGGTTAGTGAGCAAGTTTTGGTAAAGTTCAAGATTGGGAGTTACCATGATGAAGCTCTCTATGACACCATCCTGATGGATGTCTGCTATTTATTGTTGGGAAGGCTATTGCAATTTGATAGGCATGCTATACATGATGGTCATGAAAATACATACTATTTGACAAAGGATGGAGTTTGCCACAAATTGAAGCCCTTGATAAAGGAGGGTGAAAAGGTATGTAGTAATGCTAGGGTATGTCTTGTTGATGGAAGAATTTTTTTGGATGGCATGAAACATCAAAATGTGTTATGATTTAATTCCTAGAATAGATAATGAAGGTAGTAGTAAAATTCCACTTGAAGTTTTAGGTCTATTGAGTGTGGAGATGTCATCTCTGATAATGTTCTAGAGGGGTTGCTACTAATAAGGCAAATTAGTCATCAAATAGATTTAGTCCTTGGAGCTAGTTTTCCTAACTAGGTTGCTCATAGGATGACTTCTAATGAGACTGAGGAGCCAAACGGACAAGTTCAAGAGCCGTTGAGGAAATGTTTGATTCAAGAAAGCTTGAGTCCATGTGCAATACCTACAATATTGGCATCCAAGAAGGATGGAGAGTGGAAAATGTGTATAGACTCTCAGGCTATAAATAGAATAACCATCAAGTATTGGTTTCCTTTGCCAAGAAGGGATGATCTTGTGGACTATTTGAGTGGAGCTCAGTACTTCACAAAGGTAGATCTCAAGAGTGGCTGTCACCAGATATGGATACGAGAGGGAGATGAGTGGAAGATTGCATTCAAGACCAAGGAGGGTCTATATGAGTGGTTAGTCATACCCTTTGGATTGACCAATGTGCCAAGCACCTTCATGTGGCTTATGAATGAGGTACTAAAGAAAATTTTGAGAAAATTTGTTATTGTCTATCTGGATGATATTTTGATTTTCAGTAAGTTTTTGGATGAACATTTATTGCACATTTGTAGTGTCCTTAAAAGGTTGAGGGAAGAGAAATTATTGATTAATTTGAAGAATTATAGCTTTGTCAAAAGGGAGTTAGTCTATTTGGAGTTTGTTGTATTAGCTCAGGGTCTCAAAATGGACCTAGAGAATGTGAAGGTCATCTTGGAATGGCCTACTCCAAGGTCTGCCACTAAGGTGAGGTCATTCCATGGTCTGGCTAGTTTTTACAGGAAGTGCATTAGGAACTTTAGTAGTATATGTGCACCCCTAACTGAAATAATGAGGAGGGATAGAAAAGAGTTCAAGTGGACTACAAGAGCTGCTAGGAGTTTTGAATTGCTAAAGAAGAAGGTGACAGAGCAACCTGTGTTGCCACTTGCTAATTTCAAAAAAATGTTCTAGGTGGATTATGATGTTAGTGGCAATGCTATTGGGGCTATATTGATCCAAGAAGGTAAACCTATTGCCTATTTTAGTGAAAAATTGAATGATGCAAAGAAGAAGTATTTGGTTTATGATCAAGAGTTCTATGCAATAGTTTAAGCCTTAAAGAAATCGAGGCATTATTTTTTGCCAAAAGAATCCTTAAAGAAATCGAGGCATTATTTTTTGCCAAAAGAATCCTTAAAGAAATCGAGGCATTATTTTTTGCCAAAATAATTTGTCTTGTATATTGATCACCATGCATTACAGTACCTGAATAGCTAAGGTAAATTGAATGAGAGACATTTAAAATGGGTAGAATTCATGCAAAGCTATACTTTGTATTAAAGCATAGAAGTAGAGGGTCTAATAGGGTTGTAGATGCATTAAGTAGGAGACAATTATTGCTGATAGTAATGCAGGTTGAAGTGGTTGGGTTTGATGAACTCAAGAATCTGTACCCTGAGGATCCTAACTTTGCAGAGCCTTGGCAGGCTTGTAAAGAACCTGCTACTCTAGACAAGACTAGGTGGCTAGATTACATGATTCAAGATGGTATGTTGTTCAAGGGAAGTCAATTGTGTATTCCAAGGAGTTCCATGAGGGAGAACTTGATTAAGGAGAAGCATAGTGGAGGGATGGTAGGACACTTTGGTTGAGATAAGGCCATTGCCATTGTTAGAGAACATTATTTTTGGCCTCAATTATCACAAGATATGAAAAAGTTTGTGTGGAGTTGTCAAGTATGTCAAAAAGCCAAAGGATTTAGTCAAAATACTAGACTCTATCAGCCATTACCTATTCCACCAAAGCCTTGGGAGGACATAGGTATGGATTTTGTTCTTGGATTGCCAAGGACATAAAGGGGTAATGACTCAGTATTTGTAGTGGTTGATAGGTTCTCCAAGATGGCTAATTTTATTCCATGCCACAAGACTCATGATGTAGTGCATATTGTAGATTTGTTTTTTAGAGAGGCGGTGAGCCTACATGGTCTCCCAAAAAGTATTGTTTCTAATAGAGATCCTAAATTTGTGGGGTATTTCTGGAGGACTTTGTAGAAGAAGTTGAGGATAGAATTGAATTTCAGTTCTGTACATCATCCACAGACTGATGGACAAATAGAAGTAGTGAATAGAAGTTTGGGCAATTTGCTGAGGTGTTTAGTAGGAGATAAGCCCAAGGGATGGGATTTGATTCTACCACAAGCAAATTTTGCTTACAATAATTTTGTAAATAGAAGTACTGGTAGATCACCATTCCAAATTGTCCATGGGAGTAGTCCAAGGACTACATTAGAGTTGAGGAAAATGGAACAATGGGAGAGGACAAGTGTTGAGGTAGAAGACTTTACTAAACATGTCAAGAACCTACATGAGGAGGTGTAAGCACATATTACTAAGATGAACCTATAGTATAAGGCTAGGGTAGATCAAAAGAGGAGAAATAAGGAGTTCCAAGTTGGAGATTAGGTTATGGTATACTTAAGGAAGGAACAATTTCTAGTGGGTACCTACAATAAGCTAAAGATGAAGAAATTTGGCACCTGCAAAATTATGAAGAAACATGATTCAGGGAATGCATATGAGGTGGAGTTGCCAAATGGGATTCAAATTTCTCCTATTTTCAATATTGCAAACTTAATAAAATATCATGATGATGGTGCAAATGAGGAGGTGATGCTGGAGCCATGTCCAATTCCTACTTCTACAAATGAAGATATTAAAGAAATTCTGGATAGTCATGTGGGCTGGAGTACCAGAAATAGGTAGTATGAAGAATACCTGGTGAAGTGAAAAGGATGACCAATAGAAGACTCAACTTGGATATGTGTAATGTAGGTTTCCCATTTGGGTTTTTTTCCACCAGCTATAAAGTGATAGAGTCACTTTTCAATCTACCCTGGGTGTCTGATGCAAGAGCATCCAGTGGTGTAAGGGCAATCCTATATCACCCAAAAATATTCTTAGTGTTAGTTTCTATTTAAAGTGTTTTCATTTTTGGATACCCATTTGGGTCAAATAAAGATTCCAACTCTCATAGTTCCACTATTGTTTTTCTTGGTTAGAGTTTTTGAGCACCTTGGGATATGTGAAAATGTAGAAAATAGGTTATTTTGTAATTGATCCATAATTATAATGAGTTAGAGGGTGTAAGTTGGAGGGATGATTGTACTTGTAATTTAAAGCACTCCAGAAAAAGAATTAGGTCAAAAGGCTTTATAGTTTGAAAGTTGTTGTAGTTTTAAGTTGCCTAGAGACCTCTTAAGAGCACTTCAAAGTTAGATTTGAGGCACTAAATGGCCTCATACAGGCCCAAAAATGGGGGACAAGAAAAGCTGGTCGAGAGAGCTCTATAGCGCTTGAAGAGCTTTCCAGTGACAATAATGGGATTTGATTTGTTTTTCAGTTGAATAGATAAGGGAGAGGTTTGGCTTTAGTAGATGGAAAAATTTCAAGTGGAAAAATGGCATCATCAAATCAGATCTAGATTTCCTTCCCTCTTCTATATCTTTATTTCTTCTCTCATTGTGCAAGGTTGGTTCCCAAAGTTTAGGGCAAGTTCTCAACTGGGTTTCCACCATTCTTTCAGCATTGCTCTCTTGCATGAACAACAAATAATAGATTTATAGTGTAGAGTTCTAATTAATTGAGTGTTTCATGCATTTTTAATGTACTTGTTTCAAAGGAATGAATACAAAGAGCAACAAATTACTTAGTTTCATTCTAATTCGTGTCTCTTGTCTCTTGTCTTTGTTGTTTGCAATATTTTGTGATCCATGGACAAAGAACACAAATCCAATTTGATCTCATTTTGAGCTATATATCTTGATCCATTTTTATTTTGGTTGAAAAAATCAAGTGCTTGATATATTTTGATAGAGTTGTAGATTTCAAGGAAGGATTTTGATGGGTATGAGGTTCAATTTGAACATTGATGTATGATTCACAAAGTGATAGGATAGATTTGATATCTTGATGTATGTGATAGATCTTCGATATCTTAGATGTATGTTGTGATTTGTGGAATACCCAATAGATATGGCACTAATTAGCTACATGATCAACCTAGTTTTTTGTTGCATATGTGGGTTATGTTGATTCAAAATCATATATCAATCATCCATTTTCCCTTTCTATTTAGAAGCTGAAAGGATACCCACACTCAACTTGTAGATTTCTTAGGTTTTGTAACTTTGTATTGCATACTTTTGTTATTTCATAAGTATAGGGGAAATAAGGTTTTAATCTAGTTTTTATAAATTCAGATGTATGGATTCAATCTAAAGTTATGACAACAAAATCATAGCTCTGATACCACTTGTAAGGAAACTTGCAAGAATGACATATATATATATATATATTACATTATCCATAATATATCTGAAATAGATATGCAATTTAAATCTACATGCAAGAGAATAGACAACATATCCACAAAATGTGATACAAGATATACCTTGGGAAACCTCATCGAGGGAAAAAAAAACCCAAACTCCAAAAGCATCCATCACCATGTATTATTCAACAAAATACCATTTCAATACAACCATGGAAGTCTTCAAAGCCATAGCCACAACCAAGCAATCCATGTGAACAAACATGAATTTGCAAATCTCATGCCATGCTTTTAACCTTCAAAATTGCTCCCTTAGCTAACCTATCAAGCCTTGTCTTACTTAACTTTCCTTTCTGCACTTTTTAATGGGATATTGGATGTGAGTTTGATAATACAAATGGTTTGGACATATAAAAATAAGTGAGCATTGACTCGTTACCCCTCATAGAGTGCAACTCAACTTGAAGGGTTAAAAGGAATTATGAATGGCATAATCTAAAACAATAAAAATATAGATGTGGAGGGATTTTGAGTGTGGTTAAATAATTGATCATGATAGGGAAATGATGAGAATAAGAATTAATTAGAGGTTTCAAAAATCCAAAGAGATCATAGAGACCACAAAATATATTGTGAAAATGTGAATGTTAGTGAAATGGAATACACTACAAATACTAGCAATGTTAAATGCTTTATTTCATCAATCAAATCAACAAGTGAATATTTCACAATATGGCACTGATTGTTATGGGGATAGACAGTGGCTACCAAGTGACTCAAAACTCTACCAAATCTTTCACAAAGTAGCAACAAGGCATTAGTAACACATGAAAATGTAGCTCTAACACCAAGAAGAAAGGCCAAAGTGTGGGTCGTTCTTATCAAACATGAATAAAGAATGAATCCATTTTCCTATCTATGATCCAAGAATGAAGAAATATATGCTGGTGTTTGTAGATGGTGATGGTGAATAAAGGGGTTTTCACATAAGGATGGATAACATGAATTAGAGGATGGGAACAATGCTTTGAGTTCAAGCCTGTGGGACGATGTGCACACTAAGAAGTAGACAAGAAGACTAAAAGGGTGTCTACCATTTCTCCTAGAAAAAATATATTATGAGCTTTTCAATCAATGGGTGGAACCTAAATCTAAAAGGCATTATTGAAAAGCACTATGTTGCATGGAAATGTAGTAATGTTTGACATTTTAAGGCCACGCAAGCTAGATAAATTTGGGATCCCTACAAAGGAATTATATATATTAAGAGTTAGGTCTATTAGTCAATGTTGAGGCCAAGTAAGATGCATTTATAGAATGCGCAGAGAGCTCAATTTCTAGGAATGATTTATTTGGTTGAGAGCTTTCTCAATGGAATATGTGAATGTAAGCCCAATTGGGAAAGAATCAACTTCATTGATCGCTAGTGTTAGTTTCAAAATGGAAAACTATTAAAATGAACTAATGATCCATTTAGCCATGAGTATTGTTTGGGATCTAGTGAGGGCTTGTATAGAGAATCATCAATTACAGACAATAATATTCTAGTGCATTCATGAAACAACCACCACTCTAGGAAGAGTGTAGAGTGCACTGCAATGGCTTCCTTTAGTCATCCCTCTCCACACAATTAGTATGTATTCTCAAATGCCTCTTAAAAGTGATTATGCACAAAATTAGTGTGAGGGATTTAGTCCCACATTCAACAGGTGAGGAAAATTTGAAGTCTTTTTATATGGAAGCTTATGATATGAGTATGTCTTAAGTTCTCCACTTAAGAAAAACAAGTGTGTGTGTATAGATGAGGCCCAATACAATTGCATGGTAAGTAAAATTTGAACCAAGATGAAGGTGGCATGGAGATGATGTTAGTGGTGATGTGGACCAAAGTGAATTGAAATTCAACATGTGGTAGCCTGAGAACAAGTGACACACACTTAGAGATAGATGAGTGCATGGGAGTGAGACATGTGGCATGCATCTCAAGGTAGACCTATTTGTCACATGATCTACAATTAGTTTGACTATTTTAGGTTGGCAATTGTGACCACTCAAATTTGTTTCAGGTGGTAGTTTCTTGCAATCGATGGACAAGTAAGTGGTTTCCAACTGCCACTTCCAACCATGTGACTGGTAGTTAATTGCATGGTTGGTAGTTAAAAACATAATTAGAGGACAAATGCTCCAACCTCATGACTAACCATTAGTGGTTAGTTTCATGGTAGCCATTATTAGTAAGAAGTTAAAGGTTCAAGCTATGAAGGTGTCAAATGGCAACATGTGTACTATCTCTCCCATTTTATTTATGTAAGTCATCCTGATGGATGCAACCTTGATGGTCTTTCTTGGTGAGTGATCATGATTGGGACCATGATTTCTCTACACCCTTGAGGTGATTGGATTTATGTTATTGTATTAGTTGCTTTATGTATGCTTATGACTAATTTATGAGATTATGATGTGGTTTATGGATCATGGAGGTTTGTGCCAATGGTTACCAGGATCGATGTGGTATCATGGTGTTGTTTCATGATTACCCTGAGATGTGTGCAGAGATCACAATATGTACTATTATCCTACTACACTAGACTAGGTTCTTCTAGAAAGGGTTAGTCATGTATATGACTATGTTTTCTTATGTGTTTTAAGTGTCTTTTCATGTTGTTTAAACAACCATTATTAAATGCTTAAATAATTGGAAATGGATTTTCCATGTTGGATTCATTGGTTATGTGGTGCGAATATTTACCTTGTTATATTTTGACACGAGAGACACTTGTTACTCATGTTATGTTTTACATTTGAGATGACATAAGGGATAGATGTTATACATTGATTTTAGTATCACATACATTAGACTAATATGTTGTTCAATTGATCATATTTGCATGATGATGCCATTTTGAGATGATAGTATATTTATGAGGATATCTGGTTATCCGATATTTGGACATATCTCTGATTATGTTAGATGTGGATTTATGCTATGGTTATTTACTTCATTCTTGTGTTGTTATGCTTTATGTGAACGTGAGTGATGTAAATAGATTATTTTGATATAATTAATTAAATTGTTAAATTAGGTGATTGAATGCATTTATTACTTTGGCTATGTTATTATATGCAATTGCACTTGATCACATTGTTTAGTGTGTGGGATTTATATCCTTGGCAGTGGCACATGGAGTTAGTGATTCAACTATTCATATTTTACCAATGTTATCCCTGTATGGTCGATGTATATTATTAATTACTTAAATTAAAGCTTCCTATGGTTTGATTAAATTGGGACTCATCTACATTATGTTATTAGACTCGTGAGTGTGTCTATGCATTTAGATGTTTGCATTTGTCATGAAAGTTATTAAGAAAAATTATATGATTTTTGGGTTTTTAGGCTTTTAAGTGATTTATTTTAATGTCTAGCAACTTTCCATAGATGAATTCCTATTACTAGGAATAGCCTATTTTAATTTGTGTCAATTTAGGGATTAAATAGGTTGGTTGGTTACTTACCCTAATCGATTATTCACTCAAAAAGTAAATAAGTATCCAGAAAGGAATTTAGTTTCTCACCTCTCACTTTTGAATTCAAAAGTTTGAGAGTAAAACCCAAAAATCCTCTTCATGATGAATTACTATTTTGTTCATTGTGGGAGCTACAAGCATGGGATCATCATGAGATTAGTCTTGTTCATTCCATCTTGTGGAGACCTTGGATTGCTGCTATTTTTGTCTACTTCTGCAGAATTTTTATTTTATGGTTCAGATTCCCATTTTTCCCCTTGTGGCTGTGAGGTAGGGCTCTCCTATTTTATTATTTTGGCATTGTTTCTACTTTTTTTTTTGGTAGTCATTTGTTAGGAGGTTGAGAACTAGTGTTCCTCTCCATTTCTGTATGTTGATTCTACCCAGTTTGGTAGGTATGAGCATTTTCTTTTTTTCTAGGGTGAGGGTTCATGGTTTTTCACCATTATGCTAGCCATTTTTGCATACAAACTCCAAAACTAAATTTTATTTGATATTTGTGGCTTTTGTGCCCTAATACCAAATGGGTTTTAATTTTAATTTTTTTTGTATTTTGAGGTTTTTCACATTATTTTGTGTATTGCCTTGTTTTCTTAGGTTTTCTTGGCATAATGTTGGTCATGGACTTGGATCATTTGTTGGGATGCCAGTTAGATCATTGTTGTACTTTTATGTTGCATTGGGATGCATGCTGCATCTGTACTCTCAACTTTGTGTTTGATTGAGTGATTTTATACCTAGTGTTGTTATTACTTTTGGACCCTTGTTGTTATTTCATGGATGTTAAGATTAATTCAGAATCCATGCTCCTAGATTGAGGTCGGTTGAGTGAGTTCATGATATTTGGTCTTGTTGCATCATTAGTATTTATGTAGAATCCATACTCTTAGATTGAGGTTGGTTGTGTGAGTTTATTATGTATGGTTTTTAGTGTTTCTTGGGATTCATGTAGAATCTATCCTCCCAAGTTTGTTTTTGGTTGAGTGATTTTTTGCTTGTGTTATCATTCAGTCCTTGTGTTATGATCTTTGTAATGGTGGTACACCACACTAGTACATACACGTACATTTTTTGTGTGACTTGTGAGGCCCAATCTTTCATGGACTTGTTGGAAGTTATCATCATTTGGGATTGGGTTGGGAATATGCATGCCTATGGGTACTCATTATTGGATGGGCATGGGTAGGGTAGGGTACCACATGGAGGGGCCTTTATCCCTCAACTTGGTGACTATTTCCTATTGGTTAGTAGAGGAAGTTTAATATAAGTGATAGCTAAATAAAAATGTGTGAGTGGTAATAAAACTTAAGATAATTAAAAAGTTGGGATTGTGTCCTTCCATTGGGAAGAGTTGCTGCCTAGAGTGTGTGTTTCCCCATTGGGGAGTTCAACTGCCAATACTGGCTTGGTCTTTTGGATGCCAAGTGACTCTCCATGATGTCAGCCCCTACATAGTAGCCCATTAAGTGTCTAATCAGGACCTTTAATTAATGCATTGTCTTTGATCTTTGTTTCATTCATCATTACTATTTGGTGTGCTTGATAGCCATAAATGTTTTCTTTGTGTGTTGGATCTTTATCTCCATCAGCATGGTGGGAGTGGACCTATGGGTTTTATGTGGTTGGGAGGCATAGCTACATTCACTACCATTGGGACCTTTGTATAGAGACAGTCTATTATCCCATTGTGACCATTTCTTTTTTTGTCACTTAGTACTTCAAGTTCTAGAGTATGCTTCCTTGTGATTTATGCTTTCATTGGAATGCTTGGATATCATGTTTAGATGATGTTAGTTTATTTGATGCATTCATGTATTATAATTTTTAGCATATGATTAGATGATGTGAATTGCTTAGCTGGAGTATCCATTGCTTATTGGTTTAGCATGTTAGATTTCCTATTTGTATGATGTTTAGCATATGATAGATGATGTGGTTGATTTATTATAATATTTAATGCTTTACTTTTAGCAGGTTAGATTTCCTTATTCTTATGATGTAGTACATTTTAATAGTGATATAATCAAAAGATAGACTTGACGGTTTGGTTGGTAGTTTGGGATGTTACACACAAGAGATGGCTAGGCCTGATGCTATTATGGTTGGGAGGAAATGTACATGAGTTTTTTTACTTTTTTACATTGCAATGTTGCTTTTGTATACTGCGATGTTGCTTTCAATACATTCTTTTCCTGCTATGTTTTTAGATGGTAGGATGTGGTTCCCTCTAGCAGTTATGGTATTAAGTGTCCTCACCTCGATCTATGGATCTAGTACTCCTTGGTGTGGAGGTTATAACTTCTTTTTTATCCCTTTGTTTGTCCTTATAGAATTTTCTTTCTTTTCCTAGGTGACCATGGGTCAACATTGGGCGATACTTAAAAGTATCACACGTCCAAGGCAGAAATATTGTGCAATACTGGAAAGTATTGCATGCCCATAGAAATTTTTATTATATGATACTGGTAAAGTATTGTACACCTTCAGGAGAGGTGTCACCCAAACCCTGAAAGTATCATATGACTTCTTTAGAAGGATTGTATGATACTAGAAAGTATTGTACAATATTGATTTAAAGTACTACTCGAGTCTTTGGAAACCCTGTCTAGATAGAGAATGGGAAATTTTTAGTTTGATCGGAAGTTTTTTTGGATACCCTCTTCAATGTGCTTCAATCCCTTAGAATTATATTTTTAATTCGGGATGTTTCAAATTTGAATTCATTTCATAGTTTGCATAGATGTTGTTTTGGTCAGTAGTGGCACTTGGAGATTCATTAGTTGTCGGTATTGTGGTTGAGTCTTCCATTACAATCCTTGTGATCCTCGTATATTGAGTGTCATGTGCATCTATACTTGTTCAAAAAAAAATGTCTTAGCTTGTTGAATCTTTGTTACAAGGATCTCCGAGTGGGGCATTACAACACATAGCACTAGACCTGTGAGAAAATTCAATGGCAACACATGGCGATAACATGGTGGAGGTCCCAATTGTACTAACATGTCATTGATGATTGTGTAGAGCTAGCTAGTCAAAGAGTACCATGTGTCAAGACCTAGTCAACCAAGTTTGACTCGAAGTGAAAATTGGGAGAATTTTCAAAGTTTCAAAAAATCATTATTTTATTCATTTTTCAAAAATGACTGTGCAAATTTTTTAAACCAAAACTATTTTTGTTATATAGTTTGAACTTTAGCATAAAAATGAAATATTTGCAAGATATCAGGGCCTATAAACTAGTTAGTTTGCAATTTGCAACTTTAAATGGCTACCCTGTGCATTTCTTTGAGGCTAATAGAGGCTTATCATTTATAGTCAGAAATATCTCGACGCCTAATTTCCAAATATACCATCATTTTTTGCATAGGTATTAGTGGGAACTAGTAGTGATCAGTTTTGTCCAATGTAATCTTTTTAAACTACATTCTGGTATGAGCAATTCAAAATCAGTTTCTTGCAAAACGGTTAGATGAGTTTCAACAAAACTTGGAGAGATTTATTTTGGCTATATCATTTTTCCTCCAAATCCATTTGGTATGGGTTTTGGAAAACTTTATCAAAAAATTAGATATTTTATCAGAAAGGGGTTTTTCCCATCATTCAGAGAGATGTTTTCAGAGTTTCTTATGCAAAATGATGGAATTTGATCTATTTTTCAATTGTAGAGAGAAGAGAGAGGATTAGATTCAATAGATGAAATTTTTTCAAGTGTACAAGTGTTGATTCTAGATTATATTTGAGATTCCTCCCTTCTTCTATATCTTTCTTTCTTCTCTCATTGTAAGGTGTTCCTGACTTTTGCATAGGTTTCTATAGTTGTGATACCACCAAGGTTGGATGTTATTGTTTCTAGACTATTGAGTAGAGCTCTAGCTATGATTCCACAATTTTCCTCAACATTTTATTTTTATGCACAACAATAATAAAGTATAGAAGACAGTTTTTTTTATTGTGTGTTTTATGAGTCTTTCATGCATTCTGAATATACTTGTCTCAATGGAATGAATACAAAGAGTGACAAGTTATTTAGTTTCATTTTGAGTCTTGTCTCCTGCACTGTTTGCAAACTTTTGTGATCTGTGGACAAAGAACATAGGTCTAATTGTATTTCATTTTAAGCTATATATCTTGATGTGTTTTTCTTTTGGTTCAAAGAATCAAGTAAATGCTTGACAAATTTTGATAGGGTTGCAAATTTCATGAGAATGATGTCTAATAAGTATGAAGTTCAATATGGACACTGATGTCTGATTCACAAAGTGATAGGATGGATCTTATATCATGATGTATATGATAGATCATTGATATCTTGGATGTATGTTGTGATTTATAGAATACCCAATCGATAGGGCACTTATTAGCTATAGGTTCAATTCATCTTGTTGTTGCATATGTGGGGTTTTTCTAATTCAAAATCAAATATCAATTATCAATTTTCCTTTTCTATTTAGGATTTGAAAGGACATCCTCACTCAACTTGTGGATTTCATAGGATTTGTAACATGCTACTGCATACCTCTATTATTTCACAAGTATAGGATAAATAAGGTTTTAATCTACTCTTTATAGATTTAGATGTATGCTTTCAACTGGTACCCATATGAATGAATGTAAAGCTCTACCCACCTAGGTTTTGGAGAGGCTAAAGTAGAATAAGGATTTTAGTCATATAGTTGGCCAAGGTTCTTAACAAATTTTCTCCATGATAGGAGATAGTTTCCCTTAGATGCAATCCTATCTTGGCTATCTATTAGTTGAAATTGTTGTTAAACTAGGAGCCAACAAAATGGTGATTCTACTAGGGATGTATTAAATTAGAAAAGAGATTTCAATATAGGAGGAAGAATTCAATACAATAGTAAGATTGTGAGGTGTTTTCATTTCTTTGTTAAAGATTCATGTCTTGCAATGGTTACCATATTCATGACAACAATACTTTAAGAGTTGGATGAAAATTGTGTACTACAACCATAGTACATTTATCATTAATTAGTTTAGCTAGGTAATGTTTTAAAGTGTTGTTGTAAGAGTCAAGAATGATCAAATGTGTTTCTCTTTTTCAAGTGTGTAAATCTTCAAAGGTGGTTTGATGGTCTAAAAATTTGTAAAAATTGAAAGTCTAGTTCAAACTTTCAACTTACAAATTATGTTTTAAAATATTTCTTATAAATGTGAGTGGCGACTCTAAAAGATCTATCTACCAGTTCCTAATTGATTTCATGTAAATGTTAAAAAAAATTTCAACATTTTTTTGCGCATACATGAATCTTTTGACAGTAGTTATTGGAAAAGAAAGTTACAAATTATTGATTAGAGAGTTAAAGTGTTGTATGCATCTACTCTTTTATGAAATTGAAGTGTTAGAATGAAAATCACAATAGTGATTTCATTTTCCTCATTCAGGGAGGTGGTGGCTCTACATGGTTTTATGAATGGTGTGAAGAAGATTAAGTTTACACCTATGCCAAATCATCACATCTCATTAAATCATGAACACTTCATGTTATTTTACTTTTCATGATTTTTCCTTTCATGAAAGTTAAGTGATAAGAATGGTTGCCTCTATTTAGAGATTTTAGCTCTAAGGAAAGAGGTAGAGAGATGTTTTATTTCAAAATAGATTTAGATTTTAGATATGAATTTAGTTTACTAAGTTATGAAAATGTGGTTGAAGATATTGTAAAATTAAGAAAGGAACTCTGTAATCAGATTATTAGCTTTATAAAGAATACAATACAAAGCATTCAAAGTCTGAATGATGTTCAAGTTTATATGAGGTTTAAGTCAACACTCTTAGAGTTGCATGTTTGTTTAAGACCTAAGGAATCTTCATTGCCCATTTTTTTCCTAGAAGTTTTTATGCCTAATTCAATTGATTGGCCAACACATTTAACATTACAAAATCTTTTGGAAATTGAAGAATCCTTGAAGAAAATTGAGAGTTATTTGATTGACAATAAATGCTATGTTGACTCTTCTGATGAAAATGAATGTGTTGAAAGTCATAATGAACGTGATGAATCCTTAGATAATGATAACTTCTCTTTTGATTATGAAGAAAGGGATTCAAATTTAATTGAATAAGATGATTTTATTTAGAATAAGAAAGATGGATATATAATTGAAAATGAATCATGTGATAGTATGTAAGAGAGTGAATAAAACTATACCAGCAACAATGATAACTCTTCTTGTGATAAAAATGAGTATGGTAATGTACCTAGTAATGAGGTATTTTGTAGAGAAGAGGAAATATGTTGTGGTAAGGATTCTAATTTTTTAGATTGCTATACTAATGATACTATTGTTATAAGTATTTTAGATCATCCGAATTTTGATCATAGCCAAGGAGAACAGACTTGTGATTAAGTCTTGTTAAATGCTGATGAAATTTTAGAACTATTGGATCGTGATGTGAAAGGTATGAAAATGTTTCTAAGGATGCTCCTTATTTCCTTTGTTATGATTTTTCCAAAGATGAAAACCTTTCCCCAAAATTTTATGTTGAAAGTAATACAAAATCAGAATATTATGTGTTAAGTTTTGGAGGTGTATATGACAGTAGTTGGAATTTCAATACACATGATGACTTATCTAATGTGGGGAGTACTACTGGGGGGGTTTGGCATTGATTCAAATTCTTGTCATGTTGATGATGCTGCAATACTTTTTGATTGTTCATATGATGAAAAGGAAAGGGTTGGATTTTCTACTGATGGGTCTAATGATGCTAAGTGTGATAGACTCAAAGTTCATCCCTATGAGTTGTTTGAAAAGGAAAATGATAGTAATCAGAATGTTATATGTGAACACTTTCATGATATGTTTTGTAACTTGGTGACTAATCCATTGTTTGAATAATTTGAAGGAGTTTCAGAACATGTTATATCTGATCAGATGGAAAAATAAGATTTCAAATGAGGAGAAATCAGATTTCATAGAATGCGTAAGTCATTTGATATAGAAGGATTTCAATCTGATTGTAAAATGCAACATTCCGATCCATGCTCTAAAAGGATAATAACAATAATTAGAATGTTATATGTGAACACTTTCATGATATCTTTTGTAACTTGGCGACTAATCCATTGTTTGAATAATTTGAAGGAGTTTCAGAACATGTTATATCTGATCAGATGGAAAAATAAGATTTCAAATGAGGAGAAATCAGATTTCATAGAATGCATAAGTCATTTGATATAGAAGGATTTCAATCTGATTGTGAAATGCAAGAGCATTTTGATCCATGATTTCATAATGAGCAAGTTGTAGGAAATGATTCTAGTTTTTACATGCATTATGAAAGTGAAGATTTAGAGTTTGTTTTGTCAAGTGATTTGATTAAAGATGCTAATATGATTAGTGAAACTAATGGAAGTAACATTCTCAACTTACCTCATGAAAATGGAAATGAAAATTAGGTCTATGATAGAGGTAAGAAGTTTTGTTGAAGTTTGATGGCCAAGTGCCATCATTTGTACAATGTTAGGAGTAGTTTCCTTGCTTTCAATAAAGTTGTTCAAGAGAAATTTTATGAGTGGTCTTCTTCTTCTAGAGATCTGCATCCTTTCTATGCCCAAAAGGGACATACATCCCCAAATAGAGCCACTGTTGGGACTCAAAATTGAAGCATTGACTTTGAGTACCATTCTAAAAATTGAGTCAAATTGAGCTTGTATAAGATATTTGCATGCATATGTACCTAGCTATCATTTTGAGGCCCATGATTTGCTTCATGTGTTTAATAAATTTAATTCAGTACATGCATGCATCTCATAATGATAAGTTGTCATTCTGAGTCATTCTGTGAAATAGCATTTTGAGCATTGCTCAAACCTGCATTTTTGCCAAAGTGTCAAATTGCGACAAGAAATCTAGTGTGCAATTGAATATCTTGCACCTAGTTAAGTTTCATGACTTACCACTTTGGGAGTGTTTAGTATGAATATCATAGAACCTAATTTTTAGATTCTAAGTCATTTCAATATGTTTTAACTAGGTTTTGTGTTACAAGCTAGAGTTGTCGTTGCACCAAAAGAATGACCTATCAATGCCCGATACAACTATAAGGAGGTGTTTAAGCCATGTAACAAATATCAAATGGGATCATTGATGGTTAGTACAAAAATCTCCCCATTATCTTTAACTGAGGATATTCAAATCTGTGACCAAGCTTTGATACCACTTGTCACAAGCTAGAGTTGTCGTTGCACCAAAAGATTAACCTATCAATGCCCAATACAACCACTAGAATTATAGAACACAAGGGATGGTTAAGCCATGTCATGAATACCAAGGGAAATTTTGGTGTTTATTCCAACATTTTAAATCCCTCAAAGTTGGTTGTTTAATGTTGTCATGGTGATGCATATTGTTTAGAACTCAGGGAAGCCCTCTTTGACTAGTTGTAACTTTGACCCAATTGACCCTATTGAGAATTTTTTTGTATTTCTTTATAGGATTAATAGACATGATATGTTCCATATTTGAACCTATAATGAATCTATTTGACTAGTTTTCAAACACAACTCCAAATGCAATTTTTGAAGTTTTACTAGTATCTAAAAGTGCATATTGATTGGTAGCCCTGTTTGGATGTCATAACTTTGAATCCATGATAGTTTGAGCTAGATGGATTGTATCATTGTGTTCTACTCTAGAAATAGTTTATGTATGCTAGTTTTCAAGTATTGACAAATCCACCTGGACAGTTTCCTAGGTTCATTTTATTTGTGAAAATTATTGTTCTACTAGATTTCACAGTTCTACAATTCTGAGAACCCAAATTTGATTACCTATCAAATTTTCCCAGATATTTTTCATAAGCCTAAAGTGTAGACTTATAATCTCCATGTGACAATAAATAGATGCCCCATATTTTGTGACCCCAACTGTCCCTTTAATCAAATTTTAAAGCCAAAACCAAATGTGTTTTTATTATTTTCTAACATGTTTGCAAGAAGTTTGAAAAGTACATTCTCACAGTTAATAACTTTTGACTGATTCATCTTCATGAAGAGAGTTTTTTTAGATTGAAAGAGTGTTAACAAGAGAGAAATAATGCTAGGTGCTAAGAATATGCTAGGTGTTTTGATTAGTTTCTAAGGCCAGCTCAAAGGCCTTGCGACATAGAAGTTCATAGTTTACAAAAGGTGAAAATGAGTTTTTAAAATGATAAGGAAATGATTAATCTTGAATAGAATCAATGTGCAAAGTTTAGTATATCAGCCATAGTGATAACTTTGAAAATTAAGGGTTTGAGTTTGAATTTTTTCTAGCTGAACCCATGTTTGGGCCTAACCAACTTCAGTAGTTTGACAAGGCATTAATGATTAATTTTAAAGAAATGTTCTAATGATTTTAATCAGTATACTCACTTGGTATGTGAACATTGTCGTTCAACATCAAAGGGTTGTGAGAGGATTATACATATGGTGACAATAGAGGAGAAAATGAATGTACTTGAGAGATTTTATGGCTTACACATTGCTGAGTGATGGGTAGTCCTAGCTAACTCTGAAAATTTCTTCAAGCTCTTCCTAGGACCTATTCTTTGGTCTTTCTAGGGTACTTATCCTTACTCTACTTGATGATCACTTCTAAGATCCCTATCTCCTTTAGAACTCTCCACCAACTTCAAACATCCACCATATCTCAAACTCAACTGTGCACTCATCGGCTCAATTTGACCACTTTTCTCCCAAACTACTCCTCATAATAGGAATAGCCATTATTTCTCTTCCTAATTTTCCTTTAATTTGTTTTAATCCATTTTTATGGATTCTTTCTTGGGTATTCTAATCTTCTTCTTGGATTATCTCCCAACTTCTCCAAACCAACCCCCAAAAATTTTAGGTATTCTTTCTAAGGAATTCCTAGGCTTCAATATTACCTAGGTCTTGGCCTCCCAAAGAGTTTGTACACAGTTCTTTCACCAAAGCCTTATTTTCAAGAGTTTCTAGGACATGTGAACCAATGTAAACTCTTGGCTTCTTCTTGATGCTCTATCCAACTCTCCTACTCTCTTGTATTAATCTTCCAAGGACATACCCTTTCACACTTGTACCATTTATTGGCACAAACCAATAAATACTGCAAGCTTCTTTGCTACTTTTATGTGCAAACTCCTAGTAAGAATGACCTTACACTTGCTTAGGGCTTGCTACTAAAAATAGCTACCCTACAATCCATGACTCCAAACACCATATTTACACTATTTAGAGAGTCTTTTATTTTATTCCAAGAGACCATGGAAGTTATACCATGGGAACTCAAGTAGGAGCCATATTTATAATGTTGGCTCTAAACTAGGCAGTGAATCAGAAAAACATAAATAATTAGTAAAATGATAACTAGTCTTGCAAAAAAACCAAACAAATGATACAATGGGTATGTAAAAATAATAATTCAAGTTTGGATGCACCGATTTAGTCCTTTCAATCCATGATTGAATGGATGAAGGTTCTATTACACAAATACAATCAATTCTTTCTCTTCCCAATCCATAGTCCATATAATGACCTTGCTAACTGTTAGGGTAGGGTTTGGATGACCTTATATATCTCATTACCACATGTATGGATGCTTAGGTTGGGCTTAGAACACCATTAAAGATAGTTCCAATTTTTTAGGTAAAGTTGTCGTGAGCAACTTTTGCAACTTCTTGCTCCTTGAGAAATTTCCTGCCCTAGCTTGCATATCTCAAACCAAGATCAACTCCTTGGATCCCAAAACACCTAAAAACATCAAAAACACAAGTGGCACTCTATTTTGGGATTTTGGTCAAAATTTGACCCTTATTTTGACTTTCCTAAGAATTGGACTCTAAAGCCTAATTGAGCATACAATCACAAACTCTAAGCATCCTTAACTCAATACACACCAACCTAGGGACTTTTTCAATAGTCCTTTTTACCTTAGTGATTTTTTAGAGTCACCTAAAAGCCAAAACTGAACTATAATGTAAGCAAGACTCTAGGGTGCTCCTACACCAAACAATTTTTCTTGCAACCATTGAGATTCAAATACCCAATGTCCTTAAGGAGAGGGGAAGACCATTTCTACATGACACATGTTTCTTTTTACTCATAGATATATTACTTTTTAGTAACCTAAACATGTGTAGTAGTAGTTTTTTATTTGACATGATTTTCATAACTTATGATACAAGGTGAAAACTAGAGAGTATACATCCATGGATGGTGGGAAATGATTTAGAGTCACTATATAGGTCAATGGAGAAAATCATACATTCCCTATGTAGATGGAACAAAATAGATTATGGACACAACATAGTATTGGTTGGCATTTGAAATTAAAATTGCACCTCCACTATATTAATTTAGTTTCCATTAACAAATTTTTCATATATATATGAAGTGTAGATGTATTTGATACAGGCTCATAGTCTAGTACACATGAAATCAACCTTATATTTTTGTAGTTTCTTATCTCCATTTTTCAATGGGATATTGGATGTGAGTTTGATAATACAAATGGTTTTATCATACAAAAATAAATGAGTATTGATTCATTTCCCCTTATAGATTGAAGCTCATTTTGAAGGGTTAAAAGGGATGATGATTGAAATAATCCAAAAAATTGAAAACATAGATGTCTTGGGAGTTTAAGGGTGGTTGAAGAACTGATCATGCTATGGGAATGATGAGAATAAGAATGAATCAAAGGTTCTAAAAATTTGAAGAGAGCATAAATACCATATAATATATCATGAAAATGCCAATGTTAGTGGAATACGCTACAAATACAAATGATGTTAAACACGTTGTTGGATCAATCAAATCAACAAGTGAATATTTCACACAATGCCACTGATTATTATAGAGACAAAAAGTATGTGCCAAGTAACTCAAACCACTACCAAATATTTTCAAAAAGTAGAAAGATTGCAGTAGTAACACATGAAAGTGTATCCCTAGTGCCAAGAAGAAAGGCCAAAAGTGTAGGTCGTGCTTACCAAACATGAATAAAGAATGAATCCATTTTCTTTTCTATCATCCAAGAATGAAGACATAAACATTGGTGTTTGTAGATGGTGATGAAAAATAAAGGGATTTTCGCATAGGGATATATAGCACAAATTAGAGGATAGAAACAGTGCTTTGAGTACCAACCCATGGGATGATGCACACACTATTAAGTAGAAAGGAAGTCTAAAAAGGTGTCTATTGTTTCTCCCAACAACAATATACTATGAGCCTTTCCATCAATGGGTGGAACTTGAACCCAAAAGGCATTATTGAAAAGGATTATGTTGCATCACCATGTAGTAATGTTTGACATTTTAAGTGACCCACACTTGTGAGATCAGCTCAGGATCCTTGCAAAGGAATTTTATATATTTGAACTAGGTCTATTAGTCAATGCTGAGGCCAAGTAAGATGCATTTACAGATCATAGAGAGATCCATTTCTAGGAACGATTTATTTGGTTGAGAGCTTTCTCAATGGAATATATGAATGGAAGCCCGATTGGACAAGAATCAATTTCATTGACCACTAGTGTTAGTTTCAAAATGGAAAACTATTAAAGTGAATTGACGATCCATTTAGTATTGAGTATTTTCTGGGATCTGGTGAGGGTTGGTATAGAGAATCACCAGTCATAGGAAATAATAGTTTGGTGCATGCGTGAAACAATCACAACTCCAAGAAGAGTGCAGAGCACACTGTAATGGCTTCTTTCAACCATCCCTCTCCACACAGTTTGTATGTACTCTTGAATGCCTTTCAGAAGTGACTGCATAAAAAATTAGTTAGAGGGATTTCATTCCACATTCATTGGGTGAGGAAAATTTGAAGTCTTTTTATATCCATTCAAACAATATGAGTATGTCTTAAGTTCTCCACTTAAGGAAAAAATGAGTCTTGCATATGGATGGATGGAGCCTAGAAATGTTGACATGGTAAGTAAATTTTGAACCAACATGCAGGTGACATGGAGATGATATCAATGGTGATGTAGACCTAAGAGAATCAAAATTTGACACATGGTGTGTTACAAGCTAGAGTTGTTGTTGCACTAAAAGATCGACCTGTTAATACCCGATACAACCACTAGACTTATAAAACATAGGAGGTGGTTAAACCATGTCATGAATCCTGAAGGGGAGGGCTAGTAGTTAGTCCAATAATTCCCCCCTCAACATTACTCGAGGAGATTCAAACCTATGACCAAGCTTTGATACAACTTGTTACAAGCTAGAGTTGTCGTGCACCAAAAGATCCACCTATTAATGCTTGATACAACCACTAAACTTATAAAACATAGGAGTTGGTTAAACCATGTCACAAATCCCAAAGGGGAAGGTTGGCAGTTAGTCCAACATGGTAGCCTAAGAACCAGTGATAGAGTGCTACATGGCACATAGTTCAAGATAGATAGGTGAAGAAGATTTCAACACATGGAACACATCCTAAGGTAGGATTGGTTGTCACATAGTTGATAGTTAGTTTGATGGTTTCAACCTTGCAGTTGTGACCAGACGAAGCAGTTTTGGTTGGCAGTTTTGTGCGGTCAGTAGTCAGGAAAGTAGTTTTGAGTTGGTGGTCTCAACCATATGACTAATACTTAGTCACATGGATGATAGTTAAAAGCATGTTTAGATGATGAATACTCAAAATTGGTTGTGAATAACCACTAGAGGTTAGTCCTATGGTTGCCACAGTTAGCAAAAAGTTAAAGGTTTGAGTTGCAAAGGCATGAAATGGAGACACGTGGGACCAGGTCCATGAGAAAATCAATTGGTGACACATGGAGATGACATGGTAGAGGTTCAAAGTGTATTGGCATGTCATTGATTACTTTACAGAGCCAACTAATTAGAGAGCACCATGTGTCAAGACCTAGTGGACTAGGTTTGACCCGAAGTAAAAATTGGAAAAATTTTTGAAGTTTCAAAAATTATTATTTTATTTATTTTTTAGAAATAAACATACAATATTTTTAAATTAAAATTGGTTTTATCATATAGTTTTAACTTTAGTATAAAAATGAAATATTTGCAAAAAATTAGGGCTTGTAAACTTGTTTTCAACCTACAACTTTAAATGGTTGCCCTAGGCATTTCTTTGAGGCTAATGTAGGCTTATCTTATATCCTTAGAAAGATTTTGATGTCTAATTTCCATCTATGCCATTAATTTATGCATAGGTATAAGAGGGAAGTAGTAGTGATTAGTTTTGTCTAAGGTCCTCTTTTTCAACTACATTTTGGTGTGAGCAATTTAGAATTAGTTTCTGGAAAAATAGTTAGATAGATATGCAAAAAAGCTTGGAGAGATTCATTATAGTAGAATTATTTTCCCTCCAAATCAGTTTTGTAGGGATTTTGTCAAAATTTGTCAAAAAATTAGATATTTTATCGGAAAGGGGCTTTTCCCATCATTCAAAGAGATTTTCAGAGTGTGTTATGTAGAATGATGGGATTTGATCCTTTTTTTAGTTGTAGAAAGAGGAGAGAGGCATGGATTCAACAGATGGAATATTTTCAAGTGTCGATTCTAGGTTAGATCTTAGTTTCCTCGCTTCTTCTTTATCTATTTTTCTTCTCTTATTATAAGGGGTTCCAGACTTTTGGATCAATTTCCATAGTTGTGACACCACCAAAGTTGGATGTTGTTGGTTCCAAACTATTGAGTAGAGCTCTACCTATGATTCCACCATTCTCCTCAATATTTTCTCTATATGAACAACAACAATAAAATATAGAAGGCAATTCTATTTATTGTGTGTTTTATGAGTCTTTCATGCATTTTGAATATACTTGTTTCAAAGGAATGAATACAAAGAGAAACAAATTATTTAGTTTCATTTTGAGTCTTGTCTCCTACCTCTACTATTTGCAAACTTTTGTGATCTATGGACAAATAATATAGGTACGATTGCATCTAATTTTGAGTTGTATATCTTGATGTGTTTTGCTTTTGGTTCAAAGAATCAACTAAACACTTGATATATTTTGATAGGGTTGGAGATTTCATGAGAAGGATGTCTGATAAGTATGACATTCAATGTGAACACTAATGTCTCCACTACCTCTTGGATTTGTTCCACAAGTAAAAATATCATAAAAATTTCTCATGAGAATGGTTTGATATTATAACTTTAGAAAGAAAACCATTAATAAAGTGAACCTCAACAAGTGCAAACCTTCAAAATCCTTGCATATGTTCAATTTCCTCCCTTACTTCCATTCTATGTGTATATCCCACATGTTTATCTAGTCTCTAAATGATGATATGTGCACATTGAAATTTTTAATGATCATACTCATTACAACTACAACTTGAAATCCCACGATATCCTATTAGTCTGATGAAGTTAGTTAGGCCCATAAATTGGTCTAGCTAAAAAAAAATTGAAACTCAATCAACCAACTTCCAAATTATGCTTTGACTTATCTCCTTCTCTTGATAGAAATGTAATTTGATCATTGATTGATGAGATAGATCTCATTTCTTAACTTCTTTGAGAATTGTCAATTCTATGCTAGGAGGCCTAATGACTAACCTTAAAAACTGACTAGATCAAGTATTTAGGGTTTTTCACATAGCACATCTATCTTTTGTTCCACATATTTGAAGTTTCGTGTTTCAATTTGTCCTGCAAACAAATTGCCAAAAATAGAAAAGTGCATCCAGGTTTTGATTTGAAAAATTGGGCCAATGACCACTTGGTGGAAAGAAATCTGGGACATTAGTAGAGTTTTATATAGAGAGTATAAATTTAAAAATTGGGCTCATGATGAATAATTGGATCAATTTAGAAAGCACTCAAAGTTGGCCCCTAGGATTTGTAGAATTGGATACATTGATAAAACAAAGTTTTTTTGCAAATGGATTGCCCAAAACTTGTAAACTAGTGTACATGAATTAATTTCATAGTAGAACACAATGGTGGAGTCATTTTAACTTCACCTATCATGTTTTGAAGTTTATAATGTCCTAAATAGGCCTACTAATCAATTCACAAGTTTGGACATCAGTAAAACCTTAGAAAATGTGTTTGGAATTGTGTTTGAAAAGTAGTCAAATAGATTAATCATAATATCTAATACAAAGAATAACAAGTTTATGACTACTAAAATTTAATGGAGTAATAAATTTCTCAATAGGGTCAATTGAGTCAATGTATGTTTAGTCAAACATAGCTACTGATAAACTATCATAAATGACAACTAGGCAGTTTTTAGTTTTTGCTAGTGGAATTAGTTTGAGGAACTTATCAAATGGATTAATTAGGCATAAGATTGCAAAAATAGGACATAATTTATGGCTAAAATGTAGATACATGACCATTTATTCAAAAAACTCAACAGGTTACAAAATATTCATATCAAACAAGGCTTCCCAGAATTTTGAATAATGTGCATTAGCATGACAACAATAACCAACCAAGTTTGGAGAACTCAAAACCTTATCAAAAAATATCAAAATGACTCAAAATCTAAAACATATATTCTCATACTAAGTTCTCCCGAAGTGATGAGACATGGTAGTAAACTAGGTACAAGATATTCAAATGCAAACTAGTGTTCTGAACTCTATTTGACACTCAAAGGGAAAAATGCAAAATTGACAAATGCTCAAAATAACACTTCATGAAATGATTTAGAATAAAAAATTATCATCATGAGACACATTCATATTCTAAATAGAGCATGTGGAATATCTTGAACTCATTATAGGCCTAAAAAAAATAGCTAGTAATTATGTATGAAAAGATCTTATAGGGGTTAACTTAGGTAAAACTTTCAAATCAGTACTCAAAATTCACATTCAATTTTGAATCCCAAAATTGGTTCTATATGGAGATGCATGTCCCTTGTGGTCATGGAAAGGATATAGATCTCTGGAGGAAGAAGACCAGTCCAACAAAACTCTCTTGAATAATTTTTTTTGCAAGCAAGAAAAACTACTCCTAACTCTACAAATGATGGCCTTGAGCCACTAAAAACATCAACAAAACTTCTTACCTCTGTCATAGATCTCATTTTAATTTTCAACTTCTTGACATAAGCTAAAGATACCATACATATCTATTTCACGAATCATATCAAAATTATCAATCAACTCATTAGGAAAAACCAAATCATTTTCTTTACTTTCATAGTGCATACAAAAACTATTATCATTATCTACAACTTGCTCACTATGAAAATGTAGATCATCATGCTCATTAATATTAGAACCAAGTTGAGAATCATCTTCACAAACTGATTCATGCATGCTATCAAGATGTAAAGAGAAGTGTTCATACTCTACTCAATGAAGGGCATTATACATACCTTACATGTATATCTCTTCATGTGCAGTTGGTTGACATTCAAATGATCAATTAGACTTATATTCATAAATGTCATTTATATCAATGTTTGAAACTAATTCAAGGTTCTTTAATGATTCTTCACAACCAAACAATGGATTAACAATCATATGAGAATATTCACCATGAAGCTCATTGGAAGGTGTAGGTTGATCCTCAATAATAGCTTCATCAAACATTCCATTATTAAGTTCACAAAATGCAACATCATCATCATTACCACTATCAATCTTAGAAGAACAATCTTATTTTTTATAGCACTATTATAACGTATCATCATTAAAATCATGGCTAACAAAATCTAAAACTTCAAAGTGTTCATAGATGGGTTTAATAATTCCATGCAAATCTCCTTTATACACATCATGGAAAAGGATGGGTTGATCATTATAAAAATCTTCATCATATAAAACATTATTAAACACCTGAAACTCACTGCCCATCCTACTATCATGGAAAATTTTAACATATGAAGCAAAATCAAAACTACATGAAAATTCATTGTCTATTTCACCCATCAAGCATATATCATTCATATCAAAATCCTTTTCATTCTCTTTCTCAAGATAACCAATATGAAAAGATGAGGAATCGTCCTTAAACTCATCACTATATGTTTTAAATTCACCATTCAAAAATCCTTCATTTTGATCTTCATATTCAACTTCATAAGTAACACACTGACTTATCATTTTCTTATCTTCATACCTTAGATAAAAATCATTCTCAAGATCTTCATTGTCAAACTGATTTGTATAATGCAAAGATTGAAATGAATTTTCAGATTTGAAGGAATAATTCATACCTTCACTTATAGAGAATATTCACTTTTTTCATTTCTCTATTCTTCCCATGTTACATCTGACTCATATGAAGATGAATCAAAACCATAGTTTTCATCTTCCTCGCTTGCATAACAAGTTTCAACACTCTCATCATTATGAGACTGTGGTATATATGTTACAAATTCATGGTTAACAATACCATCAATATCATAACCAACATAGTCATCATTGTTGGATACAATTATCCAATTGTGTGTTGTCTTTGATGTTACACAAATGTCATATCAGTTATCTATCAGCATCTACTGAGCTCAGCCCCATGATTTTTAGTATCTACCAAGCATTCTTGGACATTACCTTGCATAGATAGTGTCTACTGAGTTCACTCAGGCGTCAACATATTTTTTTGGCAGAAGTCAGTGTTAACTGAGCTATCAAGGTTAGTGAAGGAAAGTTAGTGTTTATCGAGTTCACTTGGTCATCAAAGGATTTTGCATGGTTCGTAGCATTAACAAAGCTTCTAATGGTTAACAGAGGAAATCTTTTCAGGATTAGTGTTTACCGAGCAGGGTCAACCAATGAAGGATTTTGTTAATTTGTGGAATAAAGATTAATTGTTTTAAGTATTATTTCCATCCGACTATGGTAATGATTATTGGTGATTGTAACTTGTGAATGAGCCAACTTGATAATCTGAATGGTATATATGAAAGGTCAAGTTGAGAATTCTAAGTGTGAAAGTGAATGAATGAATGAGTGAGCATGCAAGTGGATTGATTATTTGAGAAGAGAAAACTTTGAAGGATGATTAGATATCCTTGAGGAGTAGCAAAGCTATATTCGATTAGGAAGGATCTAGTGGAGTAGAATAGAGATCTGTAATCAAAAATTTTAGTTGCATCTCATTTAGGTAATTTCATTGTTACTTTCTAATTATTGTAGCAATGATTCCTAAATCTCTTAATAGATTTGGTTTAACAACCATTTGTAAATCCTCTAACAATGTGATAGTTCTATTGAATTATTCTATAGATCTCTAACAAGACCACTCCTAATAGGGTGCTTAAATCCTCTAATAGGGTCACACCTAACAGTGTGTTTTGTAACCTTTAATAGGGTTGGCTCCTAACAGGGCTCACTTCAGAAGAGTGAAAATCAGTAGCTAGTTACATTGGTGGTTTTTCCCATATTGGGTTTCCAAGTTAAATCTGGTGTCTCATGTATTCATGCTATTTCTTTTATGGTTGCAAGTTATTTCTATGCATGTTTAAGACCTGTTAAAGTTAACATACACTACATTTACTGAGTTACAACATTTTATGTATGTTTATTAAGTGATAGTAGTAAATAGATTTATCAGACATCTAAGGGATCTATGTATTTGTTTTTGTGGTAACTGATTTACCCCACCTCTCAGTTACTCCATCTATATTTTCAACAATTGGTATTAGAGATTTTGGTGCTTGCAGGAAGGTTTTAAGGACCTAAGCTAAAGATCAGAATGTCTTACAAGAGAGAAATTCCAAGGCTTAACATAGATAACTTTTTAGCATGGCAGGGACTAATGAGACTTCATCTGTCTTCCATTGGTGACACAGGATTGAAATACCTTGATGAAGAATATATAGCTCCTACTGGAACAGTATCTGTTAATGACATTACTAAGAAGAAGACTCATAACACCATGATGATAGACATTGCATTTTCCCTAAGCTATGAAGAATTTCATGAGATCAAGGATTGCAAAAATGCTCATGAAATGTGGATCAAGCTAAAGAGAATCTATGGAGGTGATGAAAATGTGAGGAGAGCCAATGCAAAAAGCCTAAGAGGATAATTTGATCAAATGAAAATGAGAGAGGATGAAAACATTGCCAAATATGTTGAACGGATCAAAGCAAGTGTTAGTGCAATCAGAGCTTCTGGAGGAGAAATCAAAGAAGAAATTATTATAAGTAAAGTTCTCAAAACCTTACTTCCTATTTATGTAATTAGAGTATCTGCTATTCAAGAAAGAAGATGTGAAGAAAATCACAAGATAATTTTCGATGCCATAGTGGGAAGATTGACAACTTTTGAGCTAGATAATTATGATAATTATGTTCCAACTTCCAAGAATATTGAATATGCATTTGAGGAAAAACTTTCACTTAAGGAGAACGACAAGAAGATAAAGAATATTCAATCTGAAAGTGAAGAAGAATTAGAAGAAAGTTCTGATAGTGATCTTGAAGTTGTTGAAGCATTGCTTACGAGGAAATATTCTAGAGACAGAGGAAAATAAAAAGGTAAAATTCCCTTAATCTATTTTTCATGTGAAGAAATAGGTCATATTGCAGCTAGGTGCCCAAACAAGCAAAGCAAGGATGAGAAGAAAGGTCACAAGTGCAATGGAAAGAAGGATTTCAAAAATCACAAATCAATCAAGGATAAAGGTAAGAAAACATGTTTTATGGCTAAAGATTCTAAGGATTCAGATAATAGTGAAGATGAAATTGTTTACATTGCTATAAAAGATGAATTTGATAATGAAGAAGAAGAAGAAGAGATGGAACTTATCTCTCATGTGAGAAAAAATGATACATGGATCATTGATAGTGGATGTTCACATAATATGATTGGTGACAAGACAAAGTTTGAACACTTTGAAGACTATGATGATGGTAGTGTAAGGTTTGGAAACAATGAACCTTGTTGTATAAAAGGAAGAGGCAGAATTTCTTTAACCAAAGAACTTGTATACGATAGTGCATACTGGGTTGAAGGACTAAAACATAATCTGTTGAGTGTAGCACAACTAATCAACATTGGATTAAAGTGCAATTCATGCATGGTAAAGCAAGATTGCTAGATGACAAAGGAAAATTGATTGGATTAGGCAAACAAACAAAAGGTAACTTGTTTTATCTTGATCTTGGCGAGTGCTCATGTTTTATTGCTCAAGTTAAAGAAAGTTGGTTATGGTATAGAAGATTGTGTCATGTAAATTTTGATAACATGGTGAAAATAAGAAAATTCAAGAAAGTAAGAGGCATTCCTAATTTGAAGAAACCTGATGTTGGTCTATGCAAGAATTGTTAGATTGGTAAGATGGGATAGACTAGTTTTAAAAGTAAAAACTATCAGTCTGAATATATTTTGGAAATTGTGCATACTGATTTATGTGGACCTATTGGAGTAGAAAGTTATACTGAAGAAAAATTCTTTATTTTTTTTGTTGATGACTACTCTAGAATGATAACTATTATGTACTTAAGAGAGAAGTCAAAGGCATTTGAGAAGTTCAAATGTTATTTAGCAAGAGTAGAAAAGGAAATAGGGAAAAGATTGAAATGCTTGAGATCAGTCAGAGGTGGTGAATTCATCTCCAATGAATTCAATAACTTTTGTATTGAAAGAGGAATCAAAAGATAGGTATTAGCTCTTGGAAATCCTGAGCAGAATGGAATAGCTGAAAGGAGGAATAGATTTATCATGGATTGTGCAAGGACTTTAATGATTGAAAATAATATTGTTATCAAATACTGGAAGGAAGCTATCAACACTGCAGTTCATATCTTAAACCAAGTACAGTTGAAGAAAGACTCATTCAAAACCCCTTATGAGTTATGGTATGGCTATAAACCTAATGTAAGTTACCTAAAAGTATTTGGAAGTAAATGTTACATTTTGAAAAAATCTAGAAAAGGAAAATTTGATGCTAAAAGTAATGAAGGAATATTCTTAGGATATTCTTGCAAAAGTAAGGCATATAGATGTTTGAATTTGTCTACTCACAAACTTATAGAAAGTGCACATGTGAAAGTTGACGAGTTTGCAGAAAATACTGAAGAAGAAAGCAAAAAGGAACCTGAAAATTAAAAGAGATTTGTTTTTATTGATGCATTGCCAGACACATCTGTCAATAAGAAGACTGCATCTACTGAGCCCAACATAGCTACTGAGTTGCAAGAAGTTCAGACCAAGTCACAAGGACCCAAGTCTTAGCCTGAAGCTATCAAGCCAATGTCTACTGAGTCTAAGTAGCTAGATCCTGAAGTTGAAGCTCAAGAGAATGACAATGCAATTCAGTCAAAAGACAAGGAACCTATTTTAGCCAAGTATGTCACGAGGCATCATGCTCCAGATCAGATTATTGGAGACAAATTAGAAGGTACCTTGACAAGAAGTAAGCTAAAAGGTACATGTTTACATGCTGATTTTGAACCTAGAAATGTCAAAGATGCATTGGAAAATGAAAGTTGGATTGAGGCTATGAATGAAGAGATAGAACAAATAGAGAAGAACTAAACTTGGACTCTTGTACCTAGGCCTAAAGATAAAAATGTAATTGGAACTAAATGGGTATTCATGAATAAGTTGAATGTAGATGGACATGTATCAAGGAACAAAGCTAGAGTGTAAAGGATATTCTCAAGAAGAAGGCATAGATTATGGCGAGACTTTTTCTCTTGTTGCAATATTGGAAGGTGTCAAAACCTTACTTGCATATACAACACATAAAGGATTTAAGGTATACCAAATGGATGTCAAATCTGCATTTCTCAATGGTATTTTTGATGAAGAAGTATACATTGAGCAACTTGAAGGCTTTATTGATCTAGACAAGAAGGACATGGTATGCAAGTTACACAAAGCATTGTATAATATGAAACAAGCCCCTAGAGCATGGTATGAAAGATTGCATAACTACCTTATTCATATTGGATTTCAAAGAACTAGTGGTAACAGTAGTTTGTAGATCAAGCAAGGACTAGATAACAAGATTGTTTTGGTAGAAATATTTATGGATGACACTTTGTTTACATGGAATGATGATCAATGTAAAGAATTTTTAGAGGAAATGAACAAATAATTTGAAATGTCTATGTTTGGAGAGATTAAGTTCTTTGTTAGTATTAAGATTTAGCAGAGCAAGAATGGTATCTACATCACTCAATCTAAGTATATCAAGGAGATATTCAAGAAATTTGGTATGGAAGATTCTAAACTAGTTGGAACTCCCATGTGTATAGGACTAAATCTTACAAAAGATGATGATTCAAAAGAAGTAGATCATACCTTATATAGATCAATGACTATAAAATTGCAATATGTTGTTCATACAAGGCCCGATATTGCTTTAGTAGTTGGTATAGTAGCAAGATTCTCAGCAAAACCCAGAGAAAATCACATGATGGTATTTAAAAGAATCTTGAGATACTTGAAAGGAACTGAAGATTATGGCTTATGGTATAAAATTGGAGGAAACTTGGATTTAAAAGTGTTTATTGATGCCGATTGGGTAGGAAACATTGATGATAGAAAGAGTACAAGTGGTGGTGCATTCTTTCTAATTGGCAAAAGGTTGGTATCTTGGACAAGTAAAAAGCAAAATTACACATCCCAATCTACAATAGAACTAGAGTATGTTGCTGCAATAGTGAATTGTTCTAATATTGTTTAGTTTAAATAGTTGTTGGAAGGCATGAAGGTTGAGATCAAAGAACTAGTTCTCATTTTATGTGATAATACAAGTACAATTAACATTTCAAAGAATCCAGTGATGCATTCCAAAACCAAGCATATTGCTATAAAATATTACTTTGTCAGAGAATTGGTGCAAGACAAGGAAATCAGATTGGAATATGTCCATATAAAAGAACAGATTGCTAACATACTCACTAAGCCACTACCTAAGGATGCATTCTTGTATCTAAGAGGTAAGTTAGGGGTCATTCCCCTATCTGAAGCTCACTGAAATAAAGTTTTAGTGATGCATCAACAAGAACCAAGTTGAAGATCTATTAGTTGATACAACATAGTCAAGGAAATATTGCATATGAATTAGTACTTAAGGTACATTGATACTTATTTGGTATGTGTTGTCTTTGGCATGTGTTGTCAAAGAGGGAGAGTTTACTAAATTTATTTGAGAAAGAATTTGCTATTTGAAGCTATGTAATTCCTTCACAGAGGAGATTACTGTAGATGAGTAAAGCTTGAGGTGTACAATCTAAGAGGGAGAAAAATTTCTATAAGAGAAAGTCTTGTTTTCAAATTTCATTATGCTATGACATGTTGTGTTGCCATCAATGCCAAAGAGGGAGATTATTGGATACAATTATCAAATTGTGTGTTGTCTTTGATGTTACAAAAATGTCATATCAGTTATATGTCAACATCTACCAAGCTTAGTCAGTCTGCAAGATGATTTTTAGTGTCTACCAAGCATTCCTAAACATTACCTTGCATAGATAGTGTCTACCAAGTTCACTCAGGCATCAACATATTTTTTGGCAGAAGTCAATGTTAACTGAGCTATCAAGGTTAGTGAAGGAAAGTTAGTGTTTACTGAGTTCACTCAGTCATCAAAGGATTTTGCATGGTTCACAATGTTAACTGAGCTTTTGATGGTTAACATAGGAAATCTTTTCAGGATCAGTGTTTACCAAGCAGGGTTGGCCAATGAAGGATTTTGTTAATTTTTGGAATAAAGCTTAATTTTTTTAAGTATTATTTCCAACTAACTGTGGTAATGATTATTAGTGATTGTAACTTATGAATGAGCTGACTTGATAATCTAAATGGTATATATGAAAGGTCAAGTTGAGAATTCTAAGTGTGAAAGTGAATGAATGAATGAGCGAGCATGCAAGTGGATTGATTATTTGAGAAGAGAGAACTTTGAAGGATGGTTAGATATCCTTGAGGAGCAACACATCTATATTTGATCAGAAAGGATCTAGTGGAGTAGAACAAATATCTGTAATCAGCAATTTCAGTTGCATCTCATTTAGGTCATTTTATTGTTACTTTCTAATCATTGTAGCAATGATTCCTAAATCTCTTAATAGAGTTGGTTTAATAGCCATTTGTAAATCCTCTAACAAGGTGACAGTTCTATTGAATTGTTCTAAAGACCTCTAACAAGGCCACTCCTAATAGGGTGATTAAATCCTCTAATAGGGTCACACCTAACAGTGTGTTTTGTAACCTTTAATAGGGTTGACTCCTAACAAGGCTCACTTCAGAAGAGTGAAAATTAGTAGCTAGTTACATTGGTGGTTTTTCCATATTGGGTTTCCACATTAAATCTAGTGTCTCATGTGTTCATGCTATTTCTTTTATGGTTGCAAGTTATTTCTATGCATGTTTAAGATCTATTAAAGTTAACATACACTGCATTTACCAAGTTACAACATTTTATGTATAATTACCAAGTGGTAGCAGTAAATAGATTTATCAGACATTTAATGGATTTGTGGATTTTTTTTTGTGGTAACTGATTCACCCCCTTGCCTCTCAGTTACTCCATCTTTATTTCCAACAATCATGAGTAGAACTTCTTGCCAAAACTATTTCATGGTTTGACATCTCATTTTGTGAACACTTTCAACACAATCTGAAACATCAATTTTTGTTGTGGCATCATGAAAATATGTATCTTCCTCAACATGTGGAAAAACATCATCATGCAGTAATCAAAACTCATCTGGATATACATTGTGATCTAAATTTTCAACACAATCAAGAGCTATAGAAGAAGTGTTGATACATTGATCTGAAACTGAAATATCAACATAAGATTTATCTCTATCCTCAAATGCATTAAACTTGACAAACATTTTTAGCAAAATGAATCCTAGACAATCTGTATTTCATGTTATTTTCAATATCCATAGCAGTCACGAATGCATGATATAATGGCTTAGGTTCTTTATCCCTAAACAAGTATCTCATTTTCTCATCAAATGCATCAAATTAAACAACCAAATACACTTGATCATCAGGTCTACAATTTAGAGGGATTTCATTTAAAGATCTTGCATATCCAATGTTAAATCTAGGAACATGTTCACCATTCCTGATATGAATCTTCAAAAATTTACCAAAGAAATCAAAGATGAATACTCTTTCTCTAAATTACTCCATGAAGGATAAATGAAACTCACTCCAAGGTGAAATAAAACATGCTAGTAAAAAGGAAAACTAATCCCTAGCACCATTTTCCAAATATTGAACAAACAATTTCATATGCACATCCTCATGAGCAATCTCAGTCACGCATCAAATCACCAAATAGCTAAAGATGATGATTGGCTAAATTGAAATGGCTCCCACTAAACTTAAGCAAATTATTCCTAAGATCATATGGCATAACATTTGGGAAACCATGAATTCCATCAAAAGATAATGACAAATATCTCTTGGTAGAAATAGAGCTTCAAACTCCATTAATAAGCTACATACTGGTGTATGAGCACTTTTCTATGAAACAATGAAATAAAGGTTTTTTGGGTCATTTATGGCCTTGTTATACTCTACTTTTCTATTTTTTCAATAAGACAATGTTTTTAAGTTCCTAGGTTCACTTTTAACCCTTTTGTGTGGCCCATTAGCAATTCGAGTGTTTTATAAGCTCATTGCTCAATGAGGTCACAAAGGCATAATATATGTAATTGGATGAATTTTATTATAATATAGGATCTATTGGTTGTATTTAATAATTTAGGACTCATTTAGATAGTTACAATGCCTTTAAGCCTTTAAAATGCAAAAAATATGCAATGAAAGTGCAAAAGTTGCTATGCAACTTTGCAACTTTTTGCATAACTAATTTTATAAAAAAAATCTATTCCCCAATGGTCACAAACTTTCAAATTTGGTTGGGTCAATTGGGTAAGACCTTCATATAGACCTTCTAGTTGGGTGGAAGGTAGAATGTATGTTTTTGGCATTGAAATCAATAAAAGTAACCCTATTTTTTGCATTCTGAGAAAGATTTTTGAATGGTATAGACACATATAGATGCATAGGAGGTTGAGGTAGACATTTCTGGATGTAACATCAAGTTATCTTTGCAATGCAATTTGTTTGAGGTCTTGAGGCTCTATAAAACTTAAGTTACACCTATTTTTGTGCAAATGGCCCGAATTTTGAGGGTTTCAAGGGTTTTGATTGAAATCACATTATAGCTTGAGATTCCACCATAGGAATTTTATGGAATTTGGTGGGATCCTTGTATTCTTAATTATATTTGATATTTTTTTGGTTTTAGGTGTTAACATGCAGGTAAAAGGAAGAAATTCAATGCCCTAGGTGTATATCCTATGTATACACCTATGCATAGTTCTACTGTAACAACATTTGAGACCTCAAAACTGCACATCATGGTCTGTAACTTTACACATAGTTATTTTTGCAATCCCTTAGTTAACCTAATTGGTTTCATGTTTTTATCACATGCCTAAAGAGGACTTCCTTTGTAAATGTGGCCTAATTAGCCCTTTAGGCCTAGTTGTTGTCCCACGGGTTATGATAGTTTTCTTGCTCATAGGATCTTCACACTTTGGGATCTGAAAGTACATCAAAAATAAAAAATAATCTTGATAATTAGTTTCTTGTTTCCATACAAAATATATGAGTTTTAGGCCAAAACCTCATTCCTTGGGCTACTAGGAATCCAAGGGTTTAATGAGGGAACTATGCCATTTCCTCAATTTTGGGTCTTCAAATTCTATCAACATGTCCATGCTAATGTAAAAATAACATTCCTTGAGTCTGGGTTCATGGTCCCATGTTCGGATTAGGTTTCATGTGTTAAGCCTTTATTGTTGTCAAGGTGCAAGTGTGGGGTCTTGGGTCTTGTTTGGGCTTTCAAACCTTGTTAAGGTGTTCTTGTGGGTTGTACTCTCCCAATCTTCATTTTTAGTAGCCTGACCACTTGCATCAAGTGGTATCAAATCCCATCTAGATCTTTGGGCTTTGAAAATTTTGTCAAGATGTCAGATGGAGAGAATGACGGATTGCCATCCAAAATGGCCAATGCAAATATAGTGAAGTATTTGAAGGAGTAGAAGATAAAAGAAGATGCATAAATGAATAGAGATGAACTAAGAAACATTGAGATGCAACAAATGAGAGATGAGTTGAAAAGGATTAGAGAAGAGCTTGCCAAATCCAAGAACTCTAAAGAATTTGATGAAGGGAGTGATGAAGAAACCCCTTTGAAGGAAGAAGAACAAATACCTCCAGATCAAAGGCTTCTTGTGAGCACTCTTAAGTCTATGGAAAGAAGAACCATGGATGCCAAATTAGACTTACCAATCTATGATGGGATAATGAACCTTGATGCTATATTTGATTGGGTGGATGCCCTAAATAGTTTCTTTGAATGTGTGAGATTCCTAAGAATCAGAGGAAAAAGATAGCCAAGTCCAAGTTGAAAGATAATACTCTTACATGGTGGAACATCACTGAAGGTGATAGAGTGAAGAATAGCAAAGGTCTAATAACCACATGGACAAAGATGGAGAAATTATTTTGGAAGGCCTATGTTACGAAAGACTATGAAGTCCAACTTCATAGAAGAAGAATGAATCTAAGGAAAAAGGACATGGAAATTTCAACCTACATTAATGAGTTTCAAGCATTGGTGATGAGGACACAAGAGGTTGAATCCAAAAGTATCAAGTTGGAAAGATACTTGCAAGGTCTCAAGTTGTCTATTCAAGATGAATTGAGTTTGACAACAATAACCACCATGCAAAAATGTGTGCAACTTGCACTAAAGGTGGAAGAGAAGTTTAAAAGGAGTGAACAATCTAATAGAGGAAGAGTCAAGGGCAAAAGTAACTCTAGGAAAAGAGGTCAATCATCTATTGAAGCAAATCCATGGAGAAAAAAAATAAAGATCATGGTGAATCTAGTTGGAGAGGAAGATCTAGAGAAGGAAGATCCTTCAATAGAGGAAGAGGGAGATCTAATGGACCTCCTAAGTGTTTCAAAAGTAATCAAATAGGACACTATCCAAACAAGTGTCCTAAGAAACCAAATAATAGTGATCAAGGAGAAAGGACCTAGTTGGTGCAAGAAGAAATAATCTTAGAGGCTGGGGAAGGTGTGGCACTGATGATGAAACAATCATTCCTACAAGTATCTCATGCTCAAGAACTAGTAAAAAGAAAGAACTTGTTTAGGACAAGGATCAAATGCAAAGAAAGGGTATGTAATCTATTAATTAATTCAGGATCAACAGAAAATCTAGTTTTTAAAGAAATGGTTGAAAAAATAGAACTAGAAAGAATTCCTCATCCATATCCTTATAATGTTTCTTGGCTAACAAAAGGGCAGCAAACTATTGTAACTAAACAAGCTATGGTATAATTCTTATTAGGTGATTTCAAAGACAAAGTTTTATGTGATATTATAGAAATGGATGCTTGCTACCTTCTCTTAGGAAGGCCATGAAAATATGATATGGATCCCATGTATAATTGTAGAAAAAATACATACACCATAGTGAGGGATGGAAAAACTTATAATCTTAAGCCTCTACCTAAACCTAAAAAGGAAAAAGAACCTTTTGGCTATCATAGTGGGAGAAAAGGAAATTTTAAAAACAATCAAAGAAGAAAAAGAGGGATATGCATTAATTTCGAAACCAAAGGATGAATTAGTACTTAGCGAGGATAAATTAGGCCCAAAAGAGGTTCAAAAGCTTCTTGAAGAATACATAGAAGTGGTTGCAAAATATTTACTCGAGTCCCTCCCACCCATTAGAGATATAAGCCACCAAATAGACTTCATCCCTAGAGCATCCTTGCCTAACAAAGCCCCATACAAATTTACCCTTGCTCAAAATGCTAAGATATCCAAACAAGTTTACATAATTATTAGATAAAGGACTTATCCAAAAAAGTCTTAGCCCATGTGCTGTGCCATTAGTTTTGGCTCCTAAAAAGGATGGTAAATGGAGACTATGCACTAATAGTAGAGCCATTAACAAGATCACTATAAAATATAGATTTCCTATCCCAAGGATTGAATACCTCCTAGACTAATTGGGCAATGCATCATACATCTCAAAAATTGATCTAAAATCTGGTTATAATCAAATAAGAATCAAGCCAAGTGATGAATGGAAGACTGCCTTCAAAACTATATAAGGTCTCTATGAATGGCTAATAATGCCATTTGGTTTAAGCAACAACCCTCTACCTTCATGAGGCTAATGAATGAGATATTTTATGATTACAATGGAAAGTTTTTGGTTATTTATCTTAATTATATACTAATTTTTAGTTGCATCTTGGAGGAACACCTTGAACACATTGAATTGGTTCTCAAAACACTAAAAGAGAATCAACTAATGATCAACCTTGAGAAGTGCTCATTCTTGTAGAAACAACTCACCTTCTTGGGATTTATAATCTCTAAAGGAACACTAAAGATGGATCCAACAAATGTAGATGCAATCATCAATTGGCCTCCTCCAAATAATGCAGGTGATGTAAGAAGTTTTCATGGTTTAGCAACATTCTATAGAAAGTTCATTAAGAACTTCAGCCATGTATGTGCACCTATATTAGATACAATCAAAGGAGGTAAAAAGGTAAATTTTGTTTGGACTAAGGTAAAAAATGATGCATTTGAATATCTAAAATCAAGAGTGGCACAATATCCAATACTCACTCTTCCTGATCTCAATAAGGTTTTTACTGTTGAGATAGATGCAAGAAACTTAGCAATTGGGGTAGTCCTTAGCCAAGACAATAAATTTGTGGCTTTCTTCTTTGAAAAAATAAATGATGATAAAAAGAAGTACTCAACTTATGACTTAGAACTTTATGCTATTTTTCAAGCCCTCAAGAAATGGAGGCACTATTTATTACCTAAAGAATTTGTGGTTTTTACAGATAACCATGATCTAAGTTATTTGAATTCTCAAGACAAGTTGAGTGTCAAACATATCAAATGGATGGAACAATTATAAGCCTATTCCTTCACTATAAAGCACAAGAAAGGCCAAGAAAACAAAGTTGCTGATGCACTAAATAGGAGGATCATTTTGGTGTAGGAAATCCAATTTCAAAGCATAGACATCCAAGCATTGAAGGACCTCTACAAAGATGATGTAGATGTTGGAGAAATATATCAGGTTTGCACTACTCTTATGGACATATATCATATAAATTTTTATGAATTTCTTGTTCAAGATGGACTGCTTTTTAAGGGTCATCAAATTTTTATTCCATAATTCTCTATGAGAGAGAATATAGTAAAGGAAAAATATTGTGGAGGAATGAGTGGTCACTTTGGTATTGACATAACATTAGAGGCTATCAATAGACATTATCATTGGCCTAAAATGTAGCATGATGTCATGAAATATGTAGAGTCATGTGTCATATACCAACAAGAAAAGGGTACTACAACTAACCAAGGGTTATATCGACCCCTACCAATCCCTTCTAGACCTTGGGAAGCCATATCTATGGACTTTATAATGGGATTACCAAGGACAAAACTAGGATATGATAACAAATTTGTGGTTGTAGACTGTTTCAGCAAGATGGCACATTTTATCCCTTGTAAAAGCACTCATGATGTCTCTCATATTGCCCATACCTTCTTTAAAGAGATTCTAAGAATTCATGGTTTTCCTAACTCTATTGTTTTAGATAGAGACACTAAATTCCAAGGACATTTTTGGAGAACCTTGCACAAGAAATTAGGCACAAATCTACAATTTAGTTCTGCCTACCATCCCCAAATGGATGGTCAAACTAAAGTTGTAAATATATCTCTTGGAAACCTCCTTAGATGCCTCACCAAGAAGTATGCACAAAATTGGGATCAAATCCTTCCACAGACTGAGTTTGCTTTCAATGATTTGTTCAATAGGTCTACATGAAAGACACCATTCCAAATAGTCTATGGCTATCATTGAAAAGGATGTCTAGAACTTAGAGTGTTACCTAATGACATCAAGGTTAGTGCACAAGGAGAAGAATTGGCCGACCTTATCAAAAAAGTACAAGAAAAGGTGAAAGATACATTGGAACATACTTCACAAAAATACAAAGCACAAGTAGATAAGAAGAGGAAAGATGTTCAATTCCAAATAGGTGATAAAGTATGGGCATATTTGAGAAAGGAAGGACTCCCTAAAGGCCATCATACCAAAATCCAAATGAATAAGATAGGACCTTATACAATCTTGCATCAATTTGGTCCTAATGCTTATGAAATTTCATTACCACCTACCATTGCCATCTCACCAATTTTCAATGTATTTGACCTCACTATTTTCAAGGATTCTTTTGATGTTGTAGGTACATATACAATAGGTTCACATGAAGATTGGTTGAAGGATCTACCACCTTCTAAACCGTTAGAGTTGGAAGCAATCTTGGACTCCAAAATTGTCAAAAATACAAGGAATCAAACCTATTTTCAATACTTAGTCAAATGGAAGGGGCTACCTATCATTGATGCTACTTGGATGACTAAAGATCAGATTCAGTAGCATGGATACACTCTTGATCAACTCACCTCAAGTGGGAACTTGAGTTTCTTTTCCCTAGTGCAACATGGTGTAGGAGCACTCTTCCATGAAACAATGAAATAAAGGTTGTTTGGGTCATTTATGGCCTTGTTCTAGTACGATTTTCTATGTATTCAATAAGAAAATGTTTTAAAGTTCCTAGGTCTTTTAACCCTTTTGTGTGGCCCATTAGCAATTTGGGTGTTTTATAAGCTCATTGCTCAATGAGGTCACAAGGGAACAATGTATGTAATTGGATGTTTTTTCTTATACTCTAGGGTCTATTAGTTGTATTTAATCATTTAGGAATCATTTAGATAGTTACAATGCCTTTAAGGCTTTAAAATGCAAAAAAATGCAATAAAACTGCAAAAGTTGCTATGCAACTTTGCAACTTTTTGCATAACTAAGAAAAAATGTTTGTAATCAATCCCCCAATCATCAAAAACTTTCAAATTTGGTTGGATAGGTTGGTGAAGACCTTCATATAGCCATTTTAGGTGGGTAGAAGCTAGAATGTAAGTTTTTGGCATTGAAACCAATAAAAGTAACCTTGTTTTCTACATTTTGAGGAAGTTTTTTGAATGGTATGGATGTGTACAGATGCATAGGAGATTGAGACTAAAATTTATAGATTCACCATCAAGTTATATTTCCAATGCAACTAGTTTGAGGTCTTGAGGCTTTATAAAACTCAAGTTACACCTATTTTTGTGCAAACAACCTAGATTTTGAGGGTTTCAAGTGTTTTGATTCAAATCACATTATAACTTGAGATTCTACCATAGGAATTTTATGGCCTTTGGCGTGATCCTTTTATTCTTAATTCTCTTTGAGATTTTTGTGGTTTTAGGTGTTAACATGAAGGTACAAGGAAGAAATTCAATGCCATAGGTGTACATTCTATGTATACACCTATGCACAGTTCTATTGTAACAACATTTGAGACCTCAAAACTACACATCATGGTCTGTAACTTTGCATATAGTGTATTTTTGGTATCCCTTAGTTAACCTAATTAGTTTCATGTTTTTATCAGATGCCTAAAGAGGACTTCCTTTGTAAATGTCGCCTAATTAGCCCTTTAGGCCTAGTTGTTGTCCCATGGGTTATGACAGTTTTCTTGCTCATACGATCTCTACACTTTAGGATCTAATAGTACATCAAAAATAAAAAATAATATTAATAATTGGTTTCTTGTTTCCATACAAAATATACTAGTTTCAAGCCAAAACCTCATTCCTTGGGCTACTAGGAATCCAAGGGTTTAATGAAGGAACTATGCCATTTCCTCAATTTGGGGTCTTCAAATTCTATCAACATGTCCATGTTGATATAAAAATAACATTCCTTGATTTTGGGTTCATGGTCACATGTCTAGAGTAGGTTTAATGTGTTAAGCCTTTATTGTTGTCACGGTGCAAGTGCAAGGTCTTGGGTCTTGTTTGGGCTTTCAAACCTTGTTAAGGTGTCCTTGTGGGTTGTACTCTCCCAACCTTCATTGTCAGTACCTTGACCACTTGCATCACATATGAGGTGTCATGAAATTTTCCATATTTCAAAGACTTAAAGCTCATTTACCATAATAACCTTCAGATTTGTAACTTGTAGAAGATCTACACATTCCTCTACCAAATCATTCTTCATACATACTTTAAACTTCACATACACAATGCTGAAACTTACTCCAATGAAGTATGTGAAAACACTTTAAACAATTCTCCTACTTAGAACTAGGATTCACTTGATGGAGAATATATATTTGTATATCTTACTTTCATGAAAAGAAAAAACTCATGAGAGGGAAAATACCTCAATATGTGATGCTTGAAAGCTCTTTCTCCTCTTGAGATAATTGCAGATCTAAAATCTCATCAAGAAATTCTCCACAAGTCTCGCACATCAATGCATCACAAATCTTTGAAGTCACTAAAATGTTTCAACCTCTTCCAAAACATGAAATCTACTCTCTTCCTACTACAAACTAATTACAATACCATGTATGAAATGTACTATTTCATAGATTTATCTTTTGAGTAAACCACTCAGACAAGGTGAGGCAAGATTTGAATCAATATTGAAGATTATCACAAACTGATCCAAAATACAACAAATAGATAACACTTTATCTACTCATATTTTTTAAATTTCAACATCCTTTACAATGTTGAAACATCACACTTCTTGACCTTGAGATGTGACAACAAAAATTTACAATACGTAAAACATATGGGAAACTCCTGTATGAAATTAAAAGCACAAGTAATCGTACATCTACAAAGTCACTGCTGTCATGAAAAAAGGTAAGAATTGGGATGGAATAATTTCTGGCAAGAAAATAGAAAATCCTTCAAGACCTTTCTGCTGTAATTTCCTCATGCCCTTCTTTCTATTGTGTTGAATCTATTTTTAGATTCTCAAGGTTTGTCTACAAGAAGAATTCAATACAATCCCCAATAGAGTCACCATTTTGTTAGTTCCTGATTTAACATCAATTTTAACTACTAGATAGCTGAAAAAAATACATCTAAGGGAAGCTAACTCCTATGATGGATGCAATATGAAATACAACTCGAGCCGAATATAAGACTATATTCCTTCTACACTTCAGATTCTACAAAACATGGGTGGGTAGACCTAGGATTCCATTATGTGACCAGTGCAAAAACCATAAATCTAAACTAAACCCCAATTTATTATATGATTGTGCAATGATAGAGGCATGAAATAGCTACTAACATGACCTATGAGATTGACAAGATAAGTGTGGATGTCATTTTCATCTCTAAAACATGAAAGGGAAAATGATTTTACTATTGATTGATTTCAGTATAACCCATATATGAAGTAACAAATCATATACAATATCCAACTAAGATTAGTGTCTAATCCATTGGGTATCCCATGAATTACAACATACATTGAGATATTATAGATCTATCCATTCACTTTATGGATTAGACATTAGTTTTTAACATGAATCTCACACTTATCAAAATCCTTCCATGAAATATGTGACCCTATCAACATACACTAAGAACTTACTTGTTTCCTTGAATCAAAAAATATATATATAAAGGCATACAACACTAAAAAAATTGTAACTAAGATCTATGATCTTAGTTCACATGTCACAAAAGGTTGCAAACAACAGATATAGGAGACAAGAACTAGAATGAAACTATTTGCATTGTTGTTTACTTGTTTTCATTTTCTTGAGAGAAATACATTCAAGATGTATGAAAATAACTCATGAAGTACACAAAGGACCAAAACTAAACATCAAGGATAACTTTAGTGGCTAATATTTGCCAATTGGATAATCTCACCCATCTAGGATCCTAAATTTGGCTAATTTTTTTGCACTTTGTAGCTATTCTTAGAAGATTGGTTGGAAGCATCAATTTTGATCATATTCCTATGGGGGAGTACTAATATGATGATATTTTACATTCATGATTGAGTTTTTCATTGATTTCAACATGGTAGTTATCTCTGGTATTTGATAGAAGAGCAACAGAAAGATCAAGTTGGTATGGACCACTAGTTGAGTATTATAACCACCCAAGGTTATGGGAGATACTTCTAAGTATTTGGTATATTTAGTTAACATCAAAAGAAGAAAGGATAAGGCTAGAAGAAGTTATGTAAGTTTTGGTGATGTTTGTTTTGAGATAGAGTTTATAGAGGCATGTTTTGGTAAACTTATTATATCTCTTAGCATAGTTGATATCTTGAGAATCAAGGTTGAGGACATGAAGAAGACATGTTGGGTATGGTGTGGCTAAGCTCACTTGTCATAATATTGTGTGTACAAAAATTTATTCAAGTTGCAAGGCGGAAGATTTATGTTATCACTAAGTGTAATGTATTCTTAATAAGGTCCTAATAATTAATTAAGAAGGTCTAACAGCCAACTCAAGGAATTTTTTTATGGGCTCGATATAAAGGAAGGATATTTTCTTTTATCATGAGATGTGATGATATGGATTTTGAATTTTTGACAAATAGAAAAGAGTGCAAAATGAGAAGCTGAGTAGAGCAGTGCAGAAGTGAAGGAAACTTCATTGCTAAGGTTTTGCTAAGTTTGGATCTGAGGTTTGTGACCTAGTCTACAAGGTCTGGCATTGATTGATCTAGTTGAAATGATAGAGGAAAGAGAAAGATAATAGTAAATTAACTATTTGAGTAGTCAACTCTTCTTGTAGCTAAAATTTCATATTTGGGTCATGGGCTCATCTTGCATACATTGTACTACAACTCCTAACAGGGTTGGAATCTCCTAATAGAGGCTCAAAGTCTCCTAAAAGAGACTCATTGTACTAAGTGTTGTAATAGAATCCTAACAGGGTCCATCCTCTAACAAAGAATATTTATATTAGTACATCATCTTGTGGGCATCATTCCCATCGAGGTTTTCCATTTGATCAAGTGTTTCCCTAGTCAACATATCTAGTGTAATTGTCTATGTGCATTTTATTATGGTTTTTGTTTACTTTGGTTGAATGGTTAAGTTTGTTTAAAGAACATAAATGTTTTAATTACTGGATAACTAATTCACCCCCCCTCCTCTCAATTATCTTAGTGGACTATTGTTTCTAACAATTGGTATCAAAGCATCAAGTCCTTGAAGATAAAGTTTAATAACTTTGGCAGATCTATGGTGAACATGTTCATGAAAGATAGTCTAAAGTTTGATGGAACAAATTATGATAGCTGGAAGACAAAGATGAAGAAACATTTGTTGTGTATGGGTTTGGAATATTGGATCTTGACAAAATTAGAGAAGAAATCATTTTTGAAAAGGATATGGATGTTTGCACTGAGGCAGAGAGATTTTTTCATATGTGACATGAGAGCTAGAGAGGCACTATTAACTGCACTTCTTGATATTGAGTATAATTAGGTAAATTCACTTGCTACTTCACATTTGATTTGGAAAGCTTTGGAAAGTTTTGGAAAATATTTTTGAAGGAGATGCACATTCTAAGAAGTTAAGGCTAAAAAGTTGGATTTGTACATTTCAAGATGCTAAAATGATGGAAGATGAATCTATAAGAACATATATAGGCAGGATATTAGAAATTACTATAGGTATTAAAGCTCAAGGAGGAACCAAAGAAAATGATGAGCTTATATGGATGATATTGAAGACTCTAACACCATAATTTAAGTTAGCAATTCAGATGATACAATTGCTCATATCTTGTACCAAAGATTTCACAAAGGAGACATTTTTTGGAAGACTAGAAGTAGTAGAGAATGAACTTAAATAGTCTAGAGAACTGACCAAAATAGAGACAACTTTTAGTGCCTTGAATATTTGACCTAACTTATCAAGGAACAAAAGTTCTAGAGGAGATTTTGCTAGCAACAATAGATCCGAGGAGGATAGAAAGATTGAAGAAGGAGTAGCCCTTATGGGAAGAAGATAAAAAGGAGGTAAGAATTTTTTTAAACATTGGACTTGTGATGAATATGTTGTATGTGAATGAAGATAATGATTCTAATGAATAAGAATTAAGTGTTAGTGATGATGAAATTGGATTTGTGACAATTAAAGAAGAAATTCTAGAGAAGGTAGCTTTGGTGTCACAAGTTGAGAAGAAATCTAATTGGATAATTGACAATGGTTGTTCACATCATATGAGTGGTGACATGAACAGGTTTGTTGACTTTAAAAGTCAAGATGGAGGAATTGTCAAAGTTGGAAACAATGCAACATGCCAAGTTAAAGGTATTGGATCTATAACACTTGATGGTAAAACTAACATTGAGGATGTATACTTTTTTGATGGTTTAAAGTAAAATCTTTTGAGTGTTGGACAATTAGTAGACAAAGGTTATTAGTTGTATTTTATAGAAAATACATGCATGATTAAAGATAAAGATAAAAAGGTAATTGGAACAAGAACCATATCTAGAGGTAATGTATTTTAATTGAATCCTACTTAGATGACATGTTTGGTTGCAAAGGTAGCTGAAAATTGGTAATGGCATAAGAGATTTTAACATATAAACTTGGATAGTATTGTGAGGACTAGTAGAATGTTTGTAGTTAGAGATTTGCCGAAGATTGTAAAGCCTACTAACATAATTTTCAAGGAGTGTGTTTTGGCAAAGCATAACAGAACTTCTTTTCCTAGCATGAAGTTTACCACTACACCAAAGTTGGAGATTGTACGCATAGATCTTAGTGGTCCTACAAAGACTAAAGGATTCTATGGTAAAATGAATATTATGATTCTAGTTGATGATTTTTCTAGAATGTTATGGGTTGCATTTCTTTAAAAGAAATTGGAGGCATTTGATAAGTTCAAGATATTCAATAATAGAGTTGAGAATGAATCTGGTATGAAGATTAAATGTTTAAGATAGAGGAGGATAATTTACTTCAAATGAGTTTAACATGTTTTGTGAAGAAAATGGAATTAAAAGACAATTAAAGCAAACAGATTTCCACAATCCATGAATATTGAAATGATTTCTGGGGAAGATTGTGTGAGAGTTTTTTCATCAAAAACTCTCACACAATCTTCCCCAGAAATCATTTCAATAAAAGACAATTATCAGCTTTGAGAACCACTAAATAGAATAGTGTTGGAGAGAGAAGGAACATTTTAGTTACAGAAGTTGCAAGAGCTATGTTAGAAGAGAATGATGTGTTGGAAATATAAAAGAGTAATTGAGAGGGGAGAGGTGAATCAATTACTACAAAAAAAAATCCAAGATCCCTTTAGATGTCAATATAAAATAAACTCTAAAAATTGAATACTGTTGATGCTCGATAAACACATATAGAATGTTGTAACTCGGTAAATACTAAATGTACTTGGTAATGAATTAAATTTATAGATCTTAAGATGTTATCAGTGATTATTATTCCTCTATCTTAATTGTAATCATAAAGAGAATAACATGAACACATATGACACCAAGATTTAACGTGGAAACCCACTTTGGGAAAAACCACCAATTGTAACTAGTTACTGCTTTTCACTCTTCTAAAGTGAGATCTATTAGGAGCCAACCCTACTAAAGGTTACAAAACACACTGTTAGGTGTGACCTATTAAAGGATTTAATCATCGAGTTAGGAGTGGCCTTTCTAGAGGTCTTGAGACAATTCAATAGAATTGCCACCTTGTTAGAGGATTTATAAATAACTATTAAGCCACATCTCTTAGGAGATTTAGATCACTACTATAATTGCTAGAGAGTAAGAATGAGATGACTTGATTTGAATGCAACTGAATTTCTAATTACTGATCTCTATTATGGCTTGTACTTGATCTTTCCTGATTGAATATAGCTTTTTTGCTCCACAAGGATATTCTTCTTATCCTTCAAATTCTCTTCCTCTCTTCATCTTCAATACATTCATAACATCTTCATTCTTTTCACACTTTGAAACCACAACTTGACCTTATACTTATATATTTCATATTGACAAGTCTACTCAAATACAATGTAGATTAATTGATATTCATCACTTTAGTTGGCTAGAACCAATAGATAAATCAATTGAGCTTAATATGCCAAAATAAGAAAATCCCTCATTAGCTGACCTAGCTTGGTAGAAACTAACTCAGAAACAATTTCTTGTGTTAACCAATAGAAGGTTGGTTAACATTGTATAATGCAAAGATCCTTTGGCAACCAAGTGAGCTCGATTAGCATTGGTTCCATCCAAATTTCCTTCATTAACTGAGTGAGCTCAATTAGCACTCATCTTCTACATACTTTTCTTCAATGCTTGAGTGAACTCGATAGATATTGCCTTCTGAACTAGGCAACCATAGGAACATTCGATAGACATGAAAAAATCTCTTTATTTCTCAAGTAAGCTCGGCATATACTGACTAATAATGATATGAAATTTGTGTAACACCAAAGACTACACAATTAATCAATTATATCCAACAATCTCCCTCTTTGGCATTGATGGCAACACAACATGTCATATTGTAATGAAATTTTGGATTTATTCTTGAGATCTCCCTCTATCTATATGAGCTCTTCCTTTTACTAGATTATTTCTCTATTTGCAACAACTTCTGCCAAGTTCATTCACAAAAATTTCTCCCTATTATAGAAAAATTCTCCTTCTTTGGAATGATATAAATTTCTCATAGATATGATAGTAAACTTCTCCCTCTTTGACAACACATGCCAAAGACAAAAATTTTGTTAATATCAATGTACCTTAAGTACTTATTCATTTGCAATATGCCTTTGTTAATTCTACATCAACTATTGATCATCAACTTAGCTCTTGTTGATGCTTCACTAAGCTTTATTAAGTGATCTTCAGATAGGGGAATGACCCCTAGCTTACCTCTTAAATATAGAAATGCATCCTTAGGTAATGGCTTGGTGAATATGTCTACAATCTATTCTTTTGTATTAACATATTCCAATTTTCTTTATCCTACACCAACTCTCTTAAGAAGTGATATTTTATAGCAATGTTCTTTTTATTGTTATACATCATTGGATTCTTAAATATATTGATTGCACTAGTTTTATCATAGTATATGACTATTGGATCCTTGATCTCTATCTTCATTCCTTCGAACAATTATTTGAACCAAACAATGTTAGAACAATTAACTACTTCTGCCACATATTTGGCCTCTGCTATGGATTGAGATGTATACTTTTTCTTCTTGCTTGTCCAAGACATTTGTCTTTTACGAAGAAAGAATACTCCACCACTAGTGCTTTTTTTGTCATCAAGACTTCCTGCCCAATTAGCATCAGTGAATACTTTTAAGTCCAAATTTCCTCCAATTTTATACCATAAACCATAGTCTTTAGTTCCTTTTAGATATTTCATGATTCTCTTGATTTCCATCATGTTATTTTCTTTAGGATTTGCTAAGAATCTTGCTACTATTCCAACTACTAGAGCAATATCAAGCCTTGTATGTACTACATAATGCATTTTTCCAATCATTGATCTGTATGTGGCCTAATCTACTTCTTTGAAGTCATCATTTTTGGAGAGCTTATGTCCAATAGACATGGGGGTTCCAACTGGTCTTGAATCTTCCATTTCAAACTTCTCTAATATCTCCTTGATATACTTAGATTGAGTAATGTAGATACCATTTTTGTTCTGTTGTATTTGCAATCCAACAATGAATTTTATCTCAGCAAACATGGATAGCTCAAATTATTTACTCATTTCTTCTAAAGATGCTTTACACAAGTCATCATTTCTTGTAAATAGAGTATCATCAACAAATATTTCTACCAACAAAATCTTCATGTCTCGTCCTTCCTTGATATACAGACTAATGTTATCATTTGTTCTTTGAAAGCCAACTTGTATCAAATAGTTATGTAGTCTTTCATACTAGGCTCTGGGAGCTTGCTTGAGACCATATAGTGCTTTGTGTAATTTGTAGACCATGTCCCTTTTACTAGGATCTACAAAACCTTTTGGTTGTTCAATATAGACTTCCTCATCAAGAATTCTATTCAAGAATGTAGATTTAACATCTATTTGATACACTTTAAATCTTCTATGTGCTACATATGCTAATAAAGTTCTAACACCTTCTATTCTTACTAAAGGAGCAAAAGTCTCACCATAATCAATACCACCTTCTTGAGAATAGCCTTTACATACCAATATTGCCTTGTTTTTGGAAACTTTTCCATCTTCATTTAGCTTATTTCTGAATACCCACTTTATGCCAATTACATTCTTATCTTTGGGTCTAGGAACAAGAGTCCAAGTTTTGTTCTTTTTTATCTATTCTATCTCTTCATTCATTGCTTCAATCCAAATTTCATTTTCTAGAGCATCTTTAACATTTCTAGGTTCAAATTCAACAAATAAACATGCACCTTTTAATTTGCTTCTTTTTATTGTTCCATCTAATTTGTCTCCAATGATTTGATCGGGTGCATGATGCCTTTTGAGATATCTTGCTAACATAGGCTATTTGGGATTTGAATGAGTTCCATTATCTTCATTATGAACTTCAACTTCAAGCTCAGGTCCTTCTATCTATGACTTAGGTCTATCAAACTCAGTTTGAACTAGCTTGATAGCCTCTAATTGTGACTTGGGTCCTTCAAACTATGACTCAATTTGCACTATCTACAACTCGGTAACCATTGGAGATTTAGGGGACTCAAGAGATAAAGTTTCCTTTCTATCAAATAGATTTGGAAATGTATTAGGTTCATAGTAGACAAATATTTTGTAATCTTCTAGATCCTTTTTGCTTTCTTCTTCACTCTTTTTTGTAAACTCATCAATTCTCACATGTGCACTCTCTATGATCTTATGAGTAGACAAATTAAAACATTTGTATGCTTTATTTCTACAAGAGTATCCTAGAAATATGCCTTCATCACGTTTTACATCAAATTTTTCTTGTCTAGATTCTTTCAAGATATAAAATTTGCTTCCAAATACCTTCAAGTATCTTACATTAGGTTTGTAGCATACCACATTTCATAGGGAGTTTGGTTTGAGTCTTTCTTCAACTAAACTTAGTTCAAAGTATGAATTGCAGTGCTGATAGCTTCCTTGTAGTATTTGATAGCAACATTATTTTCTACATCAGTGTCCTTGCATAATCCATGATGGATCTATTTCTTCTTTCAGCTATACCATTTTGCTGAGGTGTACTAGGGGCTAATACTTGTCTTTTGATTCCTCTTTCAATGTAGAAATTATTGATTCATTGGAGATGAGTTCACCACCTCTGTCTGATCTTAAGCATTTCAATCTCTTTCTAGTTTCTTTTTCTACTCTTTAGAGATACCATTTGAATTTCTCAAAAGCTTCTAATTTTTCTTTTAGATACATCACAGTCATCATTCTAGAGTAATCATCAAAAAAAAGAATGAAAAACTTTGTCCACTGTAACTTTCTATTCTAATGGGTCCACATAAGTTTGTATGTACACACTAGTACATTTGAGGTCATTTTTTGACCATTATTGGTCAAAATTTTGACCTAGTTTTCAACCAAACTTTGACCAAATTTGACCAAACCATTGGTCGTAAATTTTCCCGTCAAAATTTTGACCAAAAGTTGGTTGGTCAAAAAATGTGTTGTGATGATGCAATTTGCACCCAGGTGTTGGTCAAAATTTTGACCAGCACCTGGTAGTTTTTGACCATCATTGGTCAAAATTTTGACCAATGATGGTTGAAAATTGCCAGGTGTTGGTCAAAATTTTGACAACACTTAATAGTTTTTGACCATCATTGGTCAATTTTTGGACCAATGATAGTGAAAAACTGCTAGGTGTTGGTCAAAATTTTGACCAACACTTGGGTGCAAATTTTTTTTGATTGGCATGAGATATAAGCTTCTAGTACTATATCCTATAGATGGTAATGGAAAGTTTACTGAAGAAATTGGGCAGCTTGCTGGTTTGGATGTCTTGGGTGATGGAAATGTGGCAATTGGCAAGAGCTTAGATGAACACTCATGTCTTATCATGGAAGAAGCATACAAACAATGAACACTCATGTCTTATCATGAAGACGCATACAAACATAAATATCCTTAATAAGGATATTTATGTTTGTACGCTTCTTCCATGATAAGACATGAGTGTTCATCTAAGCTCTTTCCAATTGCCACATTTCCATCACCCAATACATCCAAACTAGCAAGCTACCCAATTTCTTCAGTAAACTTGCCATTACCATCTATAGGATACTGTACTAGAAGCTTATATTTCATGCTAGTCAAAAAATATTCTTGGCCATGGCCTGGGGTAGTATGAACCAACCGAATGAATGCCACATTCATCCAGCTCAATACAATATCTCTTCTAAGAGTTGAGTGAGGTAGGAGTCATAAACTTTGGAATATTTTAACTCAAGGATTCTAAGGCTCCAACACAATTTCAATACCCCAATACGACACTATCTTAAATTGTTCCAATAGTCCAATTCTCTGCCCTTTAGGCTTGTTGCATACTTGAAATGGGGATGAATTTGGCTTTTCCCAAGATATGTGACAATGTAATGATGCTTATTGATGCCATATTTGGTCTATTACAACATATCATGGATTTCCTTATTTTTTTTTGGATTAGCACAACTACCCTTGACTGGTACCCTATTTTTGTGCATAAAAATGACTACTTTTTCAAAGGAAGTATCATCAAATGACATACAATCAACCCCAACTCCTGGATAATTACTTATTACCTCTTTAATTGCTTAATCCCAAAAGGAATTGCTCTACAATACCCTACAACATTAAAACCCCCAAACTAGCACTCATAAACCCTTGAACTAGGGCTTCCTTAATCCCCCAATTAAACACACTTAAAATCCCAATTAACAATGGATTCACCTTTACATGAACATTCTTCAATATCTCTAGTCATCAAATAGACCCCTTGTTCAAGTAGAATGTCTACTGCTATACCCGATCATGCATTTTTAATGCACTGTCATGTTGTTGCTTAACTAAGATCACTCCTATCTTGTTTAATCCTGCATGTTCCTAGTTAGTAACTTATAATACATATCAATTTCTGTCATTCCATAAATATTGAGCTCCCATACTCATGGAATGATTTCCATTATTCTTAAATTCTATTGCAACAAGTAAATTGTTAAAAGAAGTCACTGGTTCTGCAACTGGTGTGACAACAAGTTTAACATAGTGTGGAAAACATCAATTAGAAATTTGGATGGTTAATAAATCCTATCAATTCATTACTAAAGAAAACCAAATTGATTTGAGACTCCAAAGGATCAAGGAAATCTTGCAGAAATTGAAGTTTTATTGCTTGCGATATTACACCAGTCTGTACACCCAACTCCCTCTTCTATATATGTAACAATGGCTCCCTCTTACATATATAAGACTTCACAATATTACCAATTCAACCAATTTTCATTGGGTTGAAAGGTTAGAATCCTAGAAACCTTATTAAGAACATTATTGAAACTTGGACAACATTGTTCTCAAGTTGAAACTGATGTATTATACTGAGGCCCAGCACCTCAAAATGATGGAACACCTTTAATTCTCATGCAAATATATAACTCATATTGGGCTTGCAAGAGATGAATTATGCATCAATCCCCTATGGACTAGTATAATTCATTGTTGACATGTATAATTTCACCTTGATTCAGATCTCCATAAGGCAATGCATTAAATGTGAATCAAACAGTCTGCTGTAAAACCTCAACAATACTAAAATGTGATCAGCACTAAGGTATGCCCTTCCTAATTAAGCATCAATCCCATATAGACTAGTATAATTCATAATTACCATGCATTATTTGATGTTGATTGATATCTCCTTGAGACAATGCATTAAATTGGAGTGAAACATAGTTTGCTAGAAAACCTTTAACAAGACTTAAAAGTTAAATGTTATCAATAATATGGTATGCCATTTGTAATGAGTAGAGTGTTTTCAGAATTGTACTGGGTGATTGATATCTCCTTGAGACAATGCATTAAATTGGAGTGAGGCATTGTTTGCTGGAAAAATCTTTAACAAGATTAAAATGTGATCACAAGAAACACATTAGTATTTGTTAAACACAATTAAATCAAATGCTTAAGAGAAATTTTCATGAACCATTAGGAATCTAAAAAAGCACAATCCTTTTTATCCCAAATATTTCCATAAATAATGTGTATACGACAATTGCAAAAAGCTTTATTTATGAATGAAGTAGCTAGCAATGTGAGATGACAGAATTATACAAATTAAATTCAATTGCATATCTCAGATTAAAGAGCAAAGGGAATTGTTACATTAAGTACCATGGTAGATTCAAAAAGAAAAACAACATCGAACATACCTTTCTTCTTGTGGCATTCCAGAATGAATGCAAATTGATGGAAAGTTGCATTCCACAAGAAGCTTGTTCAACTCTGTAGCTTTGTTAACACTCTTGACAAATATCACAACTTGATTGAAGTCCAGTGCATCAAGTAGATCATTCAGCTTTTGATTCTTCTCCAACTCATTGAGTTTGATGTAGTGCTGGAAGAATCTCAAGACATAAATACCAAACACAACAAAAGAGAAAATAGTTTACTATTTTATTGGATATGTGGTATTCAACACAAGATATATGGTATTCAATGAGATTCATCATAGATATCTTAAGTACTCAAACGATTCAATAAATGAATACCCTAGGTTATTACATGCATTACATAATTTACAAGATTTGATGTTCATAAATTATATATCAAGGGCTTCTTTTGATGTTGCACCTATGTGGCATTTTCTTTTGACATGACAGAGGGGTGATTTATGCCTACAAGGATGAGGTGCACCTAGAGCTGGATTGAACAAGAATTAAAAGATTGTGAGTTGATTTTGCACACCTACGAATACTTAAAAGTCAAATCTCACCATTTCCATCTCAGGGCAGTCCTTGATTAGAATAAATCTAGTCCATCATTTGTAATTGTTAAACTCTTTTCTAATTACATTCTTTTATAGCTCTCAAGGTTCTATTATGAAGGCATAAAATAAAAGCATTTAGCCTCAAATAAATCATACCATTAAGTAAGATCTCAAACCAAAAAGGTTGTCTCTATAAATAAATAAATAATCATTCATTTGTAAATGGACTTCAACATATAGTCTTTACAAACAAAATTAAATTTACCAGTCAAACTAGGTCATTCCAAGGAGTGCAAGTAATTTCACACTGCCTAAACCTCATTATTTGATGCATACTAAAAAAACATTACTAACAAGTCATAAACTAAACAAATGACACCTAAATCATATACATTACTAAAAGATCAAATGACTTCAAAAATTTTCTTCAAGAGAATGTTATTATACATTCTCCTTGAGTAGGGCCACATGTTATATTATTTGTATCTAGACAAATAGGAAAAATTGAGAATAATGTATGTATTGACAATGTCAATTTGAGATAGAATTCATGAGTGCCCTATGCTATGCCTTATTCACAATTTGTAAAGCTATAAGCATTAAACACAACAAAGAGAATGTTGAAATAAAAGAAACAAATGCTTCCAAAAACTATATATTTTTACAATTAGTTTAAACATAAACAAGCCAAAATATGTATCAGTATACTTCAGAGACATTATTTGACTTATACATGCAAATTTCTCATAGATTGGAACCTTACGCTACAATTTAATCATTAAAAAAAATACAAGAGTTCGACCATCATGATCATCATCATTTATCTCTATACAAACAACAAACCTGTGAATTACACCATCAAAGGCCCATCCAATACTTATTCAAGGAAGGCCATAGTTGTAAGGGCATTCAAAATAAGAAGCTTCTGCATCCCATTCCTTAGACATTTTAATAGCCCTTAATGTGCTCTCATCCTACCGAAGACTCAAGAAACTACTATTACAATTGAAATTTGAATTTAAAAAGCCAATCTTCAAGTAAGACATATATTTTTTGATTCAACTTCTCTTCATAACCCAACTTCATTAAATTTTATAAGGAGCAAGTGTTTCCTATGAATTGGAACTAATTATATGGATGATGTAAAAAAAAATGTAAAATAATACACTGAGAAATAAGAACATGAGTTGAGCAGGAAAAATTCTAATTTATTCATTCATAAATCTCTATGAATGGATACATCAACAACATGAAATTCTAGATTCCAAGTGGTGATCAGTTGCATGACGATAAGACCTAGTCCATAGATGCATTAAAAATGTTAAAGCATTATGTAAAGGTGCATATATTACTTATCCCAACAATGGTGAACAATACAATTTTGAATTTATATCCCCAATGACAACAACTGACAAATACAAATATCATCATGATCATCTTTAGTAGGCATGTGTGAAACTGTTAAAATTCTTAAGATACATTTAAAATACTTGCACCTTGTATCAAAAATAGTTAATATAAAACCAATAATTTAATTAGAGAACATTAATATCAAAACTTGAGTCAAAAAATAGGTGATGGAAGAAATTCTTTAACTGCAAAGTGCAACAATTTTGAATGGGATGTGTATTATTATGGGAAACTTCCAGAATTCATTCATAAATTCAGCAAGAAATTTTAACATATTAATAAATATATTTTCAAAACTTAGCAGTATCCAGAACTTACAGTTAAAAGAAAATCAAAACAATCTTAGCTAAATGCTTTATAGAAGAAACCTCTGACCACAAAACACCCTATAGAAGAGAAAGATCTCTCATAGGCAATCCAATTACTATTTGGGGACATTATCTGACTTATTCATACAAACCTCTCATAAGATGAACTTTTAAAGTGAAATAGAATTATAAAAAGAAACTAAGGTCATCCAATGATGTAGATATAAAGGAGAGTTGAAATAGGGGAGCATAAAATACATTTGAACATAGTCAAGAGGTCCTAAGCATAAAATCTATGATTTTTCCTTATTGATTAGTAAATTCAGAGCGTAGCATGCAATTTATCTTTATGACAGTTTTCCATACTAATAATAAACCAATAGATCCATGAAAGGTCTAATTAACAGAGTGAAAAAGAGAAACTCATTCTAAGATTTCTACTACAACCAAGTTTGAGAAATACCCATTGCTAACTACTCAATCTAATAATAGAAATAACAGACTTGACATTGGAAACTTTATTTAGAAATACCCATTGCTAACTATGAATCTAACAAAAATAACAGACTTGACATTGGCAACTTTAGCATACACAAATGTGCATTCGCATTAACACACATAGAGAAATGTCAACACTTCCCTCCCTCCAGCTTATTCTCATATTATTTTTCATATAAAACTAAATTATGTCGAGAAAAATTGTCAATTGCAGTGGATAAGTCAAAAAACTATCATAACATGTACTCGAAAAATAATGCCATCTCAATTAAGCTATATGGTATACCAAATTTATCAATGATGAAAAGAAAATGAAAAGTTAATTTTATAGATCTCCAAAGAAAAGCACAAGGAGTTAAAACATTTCAAAACCTGGTCAATTAGAATTGGCATTCCCTAGATGATGAAAGTAGCTACAAGTGCCAACAAAGAAAAGCTTAATAAAACCACCTTAATCCACCAACATATGCAATATTTGTTCCTGTCTTTATTATGAACAAGCCAATCCAATTACGTGTATCTATACACATAGATAAAAAAAGGAAAGGTTAATGAGAATGATTTATATGACCATAATTATATGTAAAACAACTCAGTTTAACTTATTTTAATAGATCAAAACATTATAAAAATAGCACACTGTGATCCTACAAGAGAATTTAGAATAATTACACTCAAAGTGAATGTCTGCTACTGTATAGATTGATTTTTCTAGTTACCACTGTATGTCACCAGTCTGACACCCTCCAAGAAGTTCATGTGTGGAATGATGGGGTCTTGATCTGGATATTTTGACCCAAAAAACCAAAATATTCAAGTTAATACAATTCAAAGATCTTTGCCACCTTATCATAGCTTGCAATTAACAACTTGCTAAAAGAAAAGTCAGGCCAGATGGAATGTTCATATCAAGAAGAACCATAGAAGTCTAAAAGACATTGTGAATTTTTTAATCAAGTAATGTTTCTTACTTGTAAGAAAATCTTAGAAACACAAAAGTTGATAATCTGAAAAGCTCTCCACAATTGCACATTAAATAAATAGCAACAGATTTGCAAAATAATAAAAAGGAGACTCGACACCAACTTGTATTGAGAATAATTGATCAAACTCTGAGTGTTTTTAAAAAGACATTCATTCATTTAAAATCATGCTAGAAAGATGATTAACCTAGAAATCATTAGAGTATTTGAAGAATATTTATCATAGAGCATTAATACACCATGACATTAGCCATTGCAAGCTTGTTGCTTGTCTTCAACCATTTTTCCAAAGCCAAATAATCAATCCAATTAAGGTGGTTGACTAAGAATGTAACCCTTGTGATTTATTACATGCTCCAAAATTGATTGTAAACACTGTGATTTCCATACAAAATTCAAATTTAAAAAGATAGAGGTGAGCAATTCGAGTAGTTGAAATTCTCCCAAATCATTTTTGTTACCTACAATTCATATGCATACATCAAATAAAGTTTCACAATTGTGAAGGTCAGTCATCCACTTATATAGATGAACTAGAGCAAAGTTAACTTAGTTCAATGGATCTAAGAAAATCATCTAACAACCTCAAGTATAGTTTAGAATTCAAATCAACATAACAAATTCAGTTTCAGTTTGCACTCCCATAGGTAAACTTTTAGTTTGAATGTACTAAGGAAATAAACTTAACAAGCCCTAAAAATCCAACATTGTGAATGATATATTCCTTGCTTATTTAGTTAAGGAATTTATTTAGTAAACACTCTACCTACCTAAATAGCATAGATATTTATGTAACTAGTTTATTTTCCCTTGCAAACACACATTCATATAAGTGCACAGACATTGAAGTGAGATAAAGATTAAACGTTCAAATACATTCCACATTTAACTTTGGTATTTAATTCATAGATCATATATCTAAGTTAGTTATTTTTTCCAATTCTTTATTCATTTAATTATCCTATAGAAATTTCATTTTATGCTCTATTTATTTGATTAGCCTAGATATTTTTATTTTATACAACTAGTTTAATTTTTCCTTAAAAATGTATGCAAATATCATCCAAAGGAGTGTGTGTAAAAATAAATAATCTTTCATCTCCATTTTGAACTCAGTTTGATATGTGTATCTGTGCACATGTAAGCATGTGCCTCAAATAATTCACATGCCTTTTCTATGCTTCCATAATTTGCATTAGTCTACCAAGGCAATTTGAACTTCAACATCTCACAAAATACCTCTATCCTTTGTACTTTGATGGATGTCTATAACCTATTCCAAAGCTCCCATTTCAACATAGGAAGGCTAGATTCTAGTAGAGGTTGCCGTGTTTGTCTTTGAGACCAAATATCTTGTAATCATGACATCTCATCATACTACATTTCTTTGAGGCAATCAATCAAAAAGTTCCCATGCCTTCTGTATGCTTCCACATTTTGCATCCATATATGTATGAATGCACATATATATGCATACAACATGCATGCCCATATAAATATACATGCATATGTGTGTATATATTGTACATACATGTTTGCACATATGTATCCACAAGATTCTATTAACACTAAATACATGCAAGCATGTGTATACAAACATACATATATACATACATATATGCATAAATATATACATACATATATGTTTGCACATATATATCAACTTTGTACATACATGCACAAATAATAATAATAATGAGCTATCCATATTAACCACTGAGGACAACAAGATCTGAGATCAATAGCCTTGCCCACTTGCCTGCCCTGTCAATCTCTAGTAGCACTGGTTACAAACTCCCACCAGTAATAATTAATCAACAATCATAAAAATGATAATAATAACATCAAATAGTGCGCTTTCTTAGAAGAAGATCCTTATCCTGCTCTATAGTTTCTTCATCATCATCTTCTTCTCCATGCCTTTTTCATCATCACAATAATAGCCATACAGTCAATGACCAAAAATATTCCTTCCTCTCATGCAATCACCCCATGCTTATCCAGGCTTGAAAGAAAATATGTGTAGGAAAAGTATGCTTACCCCTTGAAACCACAAAAAATATGTGGAAAAGCACCATCAATTACACACGAAGAACACTGTAACCCTCGTCACATTTGAGCATAACAATTTGTGGCACCAATCTTTTCAAGATAAATTCCTGATAACACTCAGTTGCATCACAAACACAACCACTTGGCCCATCTGTACAATAGACCCATTCCATGGAATTCATATATGCATTTAGTACATCCTCTAACCCTAAGCCACACACCAAATAAGAATGTACATCCATAATGTGTATATATATATAAAAGCATATATACATGCCCCATCCTATAGGCCTCTTCCCACTCTCTTCACTCCCTTCAACTCCAGCTATTGTTTGTGATCCATTCTCTTAGCATCTTATACAATAGTTTTCCAAAAAAGTAGAATGAAAATCATTTTTATCAACAAATCAGGGGATTTGGTTGCACAAGAATATAACTGTATTCTAAAATTCATGTTCATCCACCTGCAAAATCTAGAATTTCCACCATCGAATAGTCATTGATATCTAGTATTGCAAATGCGCTAATACCATTTCATGATTTTACTAAAACAAGATTTGTATCCCACCCTTAAATTAAACTCATGGTCTCCCTATGTTCCCATACAACATATAGTATGTTCCCTCACTGAGATTTGGTTGTTTTTTTTTCTAGAAAGTTAAGTGGAGAAGCTAATTGCAAGGGATGAGCATTATATATTGACTGATTACTCTTTAATTCTTACAAAAATGGCCTTGTCATTGATGCCAAAATAAATTTAGACAAGTATGGCTATGATTCAAGGACATATTATTATCTGTAACATCAATTTCTTAGAATCAATTGTAGATAGTTATGTTTATATCCAATAAGGGATACCATCTAAAATACAAAATTTGTGAAGCATTTTGTACGTAAACATATTGGAGGAGTAAAATAATGCTTAAATCCACTAAACATAAAACATGGTCCAAAATTTCTTTCTTTTCCAAGTACCTAGATCGGTCACTCCTTGGGCTTCTTTGCTAAGTATTTAAGAGAACCACAAATCTCTAGTAGAAAGTATCATCTATTTACCATGGTCGACCTTGGACTGCTAGCTATTTTCTCTATAGCCAAGATCATTGATTTAGTTTTCTTTGAAACATGAGACCATTTTGGTCAGCATTCTCCTTAGGTAGGCCGAAATGGGGACTGCATTTTCAAAAATTAGATTTTTTGAAAACACTTCAAAAAGTTTCAAGAAAATTAAATTGATATTATAAAGCCAAATTATGTAACCTTTGTTGGCATCTTCCCCCCCTATGCCAAAATGGGAGCTCTAGAGTAGGTCATGGACATCCATCAAAGTATGATGAAAAGATTATTATCGTCAAATAATTTTTATTATTGGAAATGCAATGATAGATACATATGAAAAATATAGAAGAATAGACAAGGCACATTATTCTTCAAAGTGATGTCATCTCATGGAAATCCATTATTGTGGGATATACAGTAAATAGATATATTAAATATATGTTGTTCAAACTTGAAAAATAATAGAATTGGTAATGGTATCTATTAGATACGTATGCAAAATACAGAAGAATAGACAAGGCACATTATTCTTGCTTTAAAGTGATGTCATCTCATGGAAATCCATGAATGTGGGATATGCAGTAAATGGATATATTAAATATCCATTGTTCAAACTTGTAAAAAAATGGAATTGGTAATGGTAGTTGTAAGGAAACATTTCACTACTTCTTTAGCTTGCCTCTAAGTTGTGGTAAAATGGCACCTTGGGAACATGGTATGGACATCAAGAAAAGCATAGAGGTTAATGGTGGAAGTCTCCCTCTCCAACCAATAGAATTCTATCAGATCTGCAATTGTGCATCAAGATGGTCTAGAATGGGAAGATCTCTGTAGAACTTTGGTGCATAAAGAACCTATAGTTAGCTCATATTTAAACCAATATCAAGATTCTAGAACATTCCCATATAGGAAAAAGTGATTCTCCACATCTTAACAAAATTAAAATCTAGAATAAATTTTTAAGGTTCAACATTCTCAAAACCTCTAAATATTTTGCAAAAAAATAAAGCTATTGACTACAACAGTCTGAATCAAATTGTACTAATCAACAACACTATAAATCTATACCCTTCACCCTCAAAACAACCTTTAATGTGAACAACCCTAAAATACAACCTATTATACATTGTTTGGTGCATTTACATCCTCGAGGAAATCAAAATTACACACATCTTACATTGATTAAATCTTTGTCTCTTGTGCATTTTTTTCAAACAATTTTAGTGCCTTCTGTATGTTCACATTTGATTCCTTCTAAATTAGTAGTACTTACATATTCTAATATATTCACTTTTTAATTGTAATTTCATGAACGTTGATACCATGTCATAGAGCTCCCATTTGGCAAATGCATTGTAAGGATGCTGCAATTATAAAGTGGGTCAAGTATATGTATTTTTGTGCTTTCTCCATTGTTTGGATTCTTGTAAGTTGAGCATTAATCCTTTTAAGTCTAATTAATCTAGGGTTTTATTTTTTCTTTAGTTTGTATGTGGTCAACGATGACATTACTTTCAAATCAATAGCAGCTATGACTATTTGAAATGGATGGATGCAGCAATAGTAAGGCAATACTTATCTTAGTTTATGGCCCCAACGTAAAACTCAACATGTTGATCACACTGTCCCAACTCTTTACAAGAAGCAAACATTAGAATTGTGAATGAAATGGTTTTGGTTGATGTCTCAAATTTTTCCCCATATATCTCTTTGTTTAATTTGGGCTAGTTGTTTATTATTATTTGGATTTATATAAAGGAGGCTGCCTTCCCTATCAATAATACACACATATTCATATGCAAATACATATACAAACATATATAATACTTATAAGTATACATATAGATTATATACATATATAAAATAAATTGTGCTCCCTCATAATGGAAATAACATAAAATGTAGTCATTGGATGGAATTAATAAACAAAAAATGGTTGTCATCAATGGATAGTAAACAATTAAAATATTGATAATTGTGGAATTGTCTTATGCTTGCATTTGTCAGTCAAATATTAGAATCAAAACTCATAAAATGTTATACACTGAAGATGTCTTAAATTAACTGAACAAATATGTCTACATAGCCAATTGATGGAATTAAATTTTATTTTCTCAGGAGATACATGAATAGGGCCATCCCCTATGGATTTGGGTTAAACATTAGCCGAGGTGTGACTCGAGCCTGAAACCTCTCCATAAGAATGCATTTTTCTCCTCTTTTCTTCTGTAACAACATTTATAAAAAATCCTTTCAAATAATTTACTTCTATGCTAAACAAACCTTAACAAACTTGTAAAACAATGACAAAAAAACATCCTAGCTAAATAGGGCTATCCCCTATGGTTCAGCTTTGGATTAACAAGTGCCATTAGAATTGAGTCACTTATACAACTCAAACCCAAGGCCTCTCTTCCATGAAAACTCATCATTCACACAATTCAAATAAAACCCTAACTCAAACAAAACCCCATAACCTAGACACTATGAACAAAAAGATGGAGGAGCAAAAAATGGCAAAAAAGTTCCTCGCCTCTTCCTCGATTCTTGCCTCTTCTCCTAAATTTCTTGTGGTGCTCCCACATGTGCTCCATGAGGGTTATTGAGCCCAACGTGCCTATTATAGATTAGATCAAAGTAGCTAATCAAAAGTTTGAAACCTTTTGTTTGATGCATCAGAAAAGGAAATGTGTTTTAGCAATAAAGTTGAAGCAAACAAAAGGATAAATAGCAGAGGGTCAGAGACTATATGGATTATTAATGTTGATGCAACAATTGAGAAATAATAATGCATGATAATTCATTAGAGAATACACATTAGATTAATTTTCAATATGAGGCAAGCTGGAATATGTTCACCATGCAACTATCCAAAGGTTTCAGGTTTCCTTTCAAATTCAGAGAAAATAGAAACTTATATGTTTTTGAGAGAATCACTTTGTTCTTCATGAGTGAAAAAATGAGGTATTATTATGTATATGTTGGAATATCTCTCAAGGTTACAAGAATATCAAATGCACATGTTTTATTAAGACCATCTTACAACATCTTCAACAACAAAGAAAGAGTTTTTTTAGTAAATTTCATCTATATTAGTAGACATGGGAATCAAAGCATATTGAGGGTCTAAACAATGAGAAGAGACTAAAAGAAAATAATGGAAGTTTCAATTCAGAATCAAGATAGATATGCAGTTTCAACTATCAAATAATGGAAGGTCAAATTATCAGAACCATTGACTTTTTGTGAAATGCATCAAACATGAACCATAGAAAGATGCTACAAGAAGGATGAAGCAAGCTGAATGCTCATCTACATCTCAATATTCTACTATTTTTCAAAATGTTTGCAAGAATACATATAACCATCATGAGGATTTATGAACATTTTTTATGTGAGACAACAATCTTCAACCATGTAGATAAACATGATGCTACAACAATAAGTAATGAGAATCATGTTATTTTATCAAATATAGCCAAATGGAAAGAGACATAAAATCTAAAAACTTTCAGTAATATTTGAAGCAACATTTTCCATCAGGTACAAGGTTTGAATCTACAACTACATAAAATAGCAAAGATATCCATAAATCTCCATAATGTACGTGCTTCAAAAGGAATTCCAAATAAAGATGGAAAAACCCTCATTAGTAGGAATGAAGTTCAAAACAAGAAAGCATGAGAACCCATAAGACATTCACTACTATTCACATGCATCTCATAGAATTTGAGAGCCTTCTAGCAAGAGTAAAGAAAGAGAGCAAATACCTACAAGTGTTTTTGTGAAAATGAAGTGATAATTCATAGCCACAAGAAAGAGCTACAAAATTTCTTTAATATTGGCGGCCACGAAAAGTTCAAACATCTTAAACTTTGAATTTTAGAAAGAATTTAAAGCCACATACTCATAACCAAATCCAAAGAGTTTTTAAGTAAAAGTTTCTCTATACTAATCAAGATAACCCAAAAAATAGAAAATAAAATGAAGAAGCTAACCCTTTAAATCAAGGAGATATGTATCGGCAAAGAAACACATTTCATGGAAAAGAGAAACAAGCAACATGAGTTTCCAAAAGTTCCCAAGTTATTATGAATTTGCAACAACAAATCTAGATCTGGTGATGGAAAATAAAATGTTTCCCAAAAATTAAAGATAACTTACAACTGTTTGAAAACTTTGTCTCTTCATGAATGATGGCCAGAATAGTAGAAGGAAAAAAATCTCCAGAATAAGAAAGACAAATGTCTAAGTTGAGGCCACATTTTATGATGGCTAGAGACTCCAACAGAAGTTAATAATGTAGTGAAAGACCAAGTGCAAAATGGTCTAGTAAAACTCCAAGAGATTAGACCAATTCGTGGCTGTAGGTGAAGACTCCAATGTGCTAGTGAAATGTGAAAATAGGCAGGATAAACTCTAAAGACAAAGCTCCAAATCTTCAATCCAAACAATAGAAAGAACAAAGATTCCTGCCTCTTCTCCTAAATTTCTTGTGTAGCTCCCGCACGTGCTCTGTGTTAAACAAATAGCAAATTCACAATTCAAACTTTTTTTATTTTAATATAATGAAGCCCGTGTTGGTCAAAATTTTGACCAACAAGGGCATGGATTTAAAAAAAAGAAGATGTTTTTCCTTGCATATTCTGACCAATTTGACCCCATTTTAATAGATGGTCAAAAAATTTGGTCTAAAAATTGGGTTCAAATGCACTACTAACAATTTCCAAGACTTCTTCTGACTGATAATTTTTTCTTTTGAAACTAGTCTTTCCCATATTACCAATTTGGAAATTCTTGCATAAAACCACATCAAGCTTCTTCAAACTAGGAATGCCTCTTACTCTTCTATGTTTTCTTATCTTAACTAGATTATCAAAGTTTACATGACATAGCCTTTTGTGCCATAACCGACTTTCTTCTACTTGAGCAATAAAACATGAACAATCACTAAGATCAAGATAAAATAGATTACCTTTTGTTTGATGCCATATCCAACCTTATTTCCCTTTCCATTCTGTAATTTGGCCTGATCATTCATGAATTCTACCTTGAATCTAATTTTATTTAGCTATGCCACACTTAGTTGATTGTGCTTTATACCTTCAACCCAATAGGCATTATCACATATAAGTTCATTGGTTAGTGAGATAGACCTTTTCCTTTTATGCAACAGGTTTCATTATTACCAAATCTTACACTTCCTCTACCATAATATTCAAAATTCTCAAACTTTTATTTATCTCTAGTCATATGGTACAAACAACCAATGTTTATAATCCATGTTTCATTTTTGCTAACATGAGAAATAAGTGCCATCTTATCTCCTTCATCACCAAATTCATCTTTTACAACAATGTACACCATTTCATCTTCATTGATATTAGAATCTTTAGCCATAAAACAATTTTTCTTACCTTTGTCATTTTAGTTCTTGTGACTTTTGAATTCTTTCTTGCCTTTGTGCTTGTGACTTTTCTTCTCATCCTTGCTTTCTTTGTTTGGAACCTAGCAACAATATGACCAATTTCTTCACAAGAAAAGCAGATTAAAGGGATTTTACCTTTGTACTTTCCTCTTCCTTTGGAATATTTATTTGCAAGTAGGGCTTCAACAATTTCAAGATCACTGTCAGAAATTTCTTTAGTTTCTTCCTCACTTCCTAATTGATTTTCCTTTAATTTCTTGCTCTTTTCCTTAAGTGAGAGTTTGGCTTCAAATGCAGACTTAATGTTCTTGGAAATAGGAACATAGTTATCATAGTTGTCTAGTTCAAAAGTTGTCAATCTTCCAAATAGAGCATCCAAGGTTAATTTTTTATTTGGATCACATCTCATTTCTTGAATACAAGACACTCTAATTGCATAGATAGGAAGAAGAGTTATGAGTACCTTGCTTACAACAATTGCCTCCTAAATGTCTCCTCTAGATGATTTGATTGCATTAACATTGGCCTTGATTCTTTCCACATATTTTGCAATATTCTCATCTTCTCTCATCTTCATTTGATCAAATTTTCCTTTGAGACTTTCTACTTTAGCTCTTCTTACATTGTCATCACCTCCATAGATGTCTTTCAATTTGGTCCACACCACATGAGTAGATTTATAGTCTTTTACCTCATCAAATTTGACATAATTGAGAGTAGATGCAATATCAATCATCATGATGTTATGGTTCTTCTTCTTAGCAATATCTTCAACTAATAATGTTCTAGTGGGAGTTTCATATTCAATATCAAGATACTTGTAACCTGAATCAGTGATAGTAGATAGATGTAACCTCATAAGTCCTTGTCATGCTAAAAAATTATCTCTATTCAACTTTGGAATCTCTCTTTTGCGAGACATCATGATCTTTAGGTTAGGTCCTTGAAACCTTCTCTGCAAGCACCAAAATATCTAATACCAATTGTTGGAAATATAAAGGAGTAACTGAGAGGGAAGTGGTAAATCAGTTACTACAAAAATTAATCCAAGATCCCTTTAGATGTCAATATAAAACAAACTCTAAAAATTGAATACTACTGATGCTCAATAAACACATATAGAATTTTGTAACTCGATAAATACTAAATGTACTCAGTAATGAATTAACTTTGTAGATCTTAAGATGTTATCAGTGATTATCATTACTTTATATTAATTACAACCGTGAACACATATGACACAAGATTTAATGTGGAAACCCAATTTGGGGAAACAACCAATTGTAACTAGTTACTATTTTTAACTCTACTAAAGTGAGCTTTGTTAGGATCCAACCCTATTAAAGGTTACAAAACAAACTGTTAGTGTAACCCTATTAAAGGATTTAGTCACCCTATTAGGAGTGGCCTTATTAGAGGTCTTGAGACAATTCAATAGATCTGTCAACTTGTTAGAGGATTTACAAATAACTATTAAGCCAACTCTATTAGGAGATTTAGATCACTGCTACAATGGTTAGAGAGTAACAATGAGATGACCTGATTTGAATGCAACTAAATTGCTCATTATAGATCTTTATTTTGGCTTGTACTTGATCCTTCTTGATTGAATATAGCTTTTCTGCTCCACAAAGATATTCTACTTATCCTTCTAATTTGCTTCCTCTCTTCATCTTCAATACATTCATAACATCTTCATTCTTTTGACACTTTGAAACCATAACTTGACCTTATACTTATATCTTTCATATTGTCAAGTTGGCTCAAATACAACTTAGATTAATTAATATTCATCATTTTAGTCAGCTAGAACCAATAGATGAATCAATTGAGCTTAATATGCCAAAATTAGAAAATTCTTTGTTAGCTGACCCATCTCAGTAGAAACTAACTTAGAAATGATTTCCTATGTTAACCAATAAAATCTCGATTAACACTACATACACATGAAGATCCTTTGGCAACCAAGTGAGCTCGATTCGTACTGGTTCCATCCAACTTTCCTTCATTAACTGAGTGAGCTTAGTTAACACTCATCTTCTGCATACTTTTCTTTGACACCTGAGTGAACTTGGTAGACAATTCCTTCTGAACTAGGCAACCATAGGAATGCTCAATAGAAATAGAAAATTGTCTTTACTCCAGTGAGCTTGGCATATACTGACTAATAATGATACAACATTTGTGTAACATCAAAGAAAATATACAATTAATCAATTGTATCCAACATGATGTATCCAAGACATTTTGGAGAGAAGCTGTGAATGCAGTAGTCTACACTATGAATAGAGTACAAATTGGGAAGGATATAGACAAGACACCTCATGAACTATGGTTTGGTCACTCACCTATAGTTAAGTATTTGAAAAATGTTGGGAGTAAGTTTTATATCAAAAGAGATGATGATATTGATAAGTTTGATGCTAGAAGTGATGAAAGTATGTTTCTTGGTTATTCATTGAAAAGAAAGGCTTATAGATGTTATAATCAGAGAACTAAGACTATTATGGAAAGTGCAAATGTGAGAGTTGATGAGAAATTTAGGATACAAGAGAAAATATTTGATTACAATTTAGATGATGATATTGTTACTAAACCAAGGAATGATGAGGTATTTCTTGAGACAAACAATGATTTGCAAAATGAAGGAGAGCCAAGGCAAGAACAAAGCTTAGAACCTTTAGTAAAGTCAAGAGTTGAGATACAAAACTCCTACTTCAAGAAAGAATGTGATAAAGAATAACCCATCTAAACATATCATCGAAAGAAAAGATAAAGGTGTGATGATAAGAAGTAGACTAAATGAAGAACTATGCTTTATATCTCAAGTTAGGCCTAAGAATGCATATGAAGCATGTAAATATGATAATTGGAAACAAGTCATGAAAGAGGAATTAGATTAGATTGTAAAGAATGAAACATGGGAATCGGTCCCTAGGCTAGCAGAATAGAAGTAGTAAAATTATTCTTAGCCTATGCAATAGAGAATAAATTCAAAGTATATTAGATGGATGTCAAGTCAGCATTTTTGAATGGAGGACTTGAAGAATATGTATATAGTGAACAACCTAAAACATGTCCTTTAATAGATGACAAGGACATAGTATGCACACCACGAAAAACATCATATGGACTGAAACAAGCACCCAAAACCTTGTATGAAAGGTTAGACAAACATTTGACAATACTTGGATATAGCAAAGGTATGGTAGATAGTAATCTATATTGGAAAGAAATTGATGATGGTTTGATGATTTTGGTAATATTTGTTGATGATATTATATTTGGAGGAAATGATGAAGCAAGTGAAAAGTTTGTAGAAGAGATGAAGAAAGAATTTGAAATGAGTATGATAGGAGAGATGAAATATTTCCTAGGATTGCAGATTATACAGAATAAAGAATGAATCTTTATTTCTCAAACTAAGTACTTGAAGGATTTACTAAAAAGGTTTGGTTTGGAATCATGCAAACCCATTAGAACACCTATGATAACTGGACACAAGTTATCTAGAAAGGATGAGACACCTACTATTGAGCAAAAGAAGTACATATGTATGATTGGAGGATTGTAATATTTGACTCACACAAAGCTGGATATAACAAATGCAATTGAAATTGTTGCAAGATTCCAAGCTAATCCTAGAAAAGCACATTAGGCAGTAGTCAAAAGGATATTTAGATATCTAAAGGAAACATCTAATTTTGGATTATGGTATGATAGATCTAATGATTTCACTCTAAGTTCTTATACCGATATAGATTGGGCAAGCAGTATGGATGATAGAAAGAGCACCAGTGGAGGAACCTTCTTTCTTAGAGGAATATTGGTTTCTTGTTTAAGAAAGAAGTAGGATTGCACATCATAAAGTACAATGGAAGAAGAGTATGTTGTAGTAGCAAATAATTGCAATCAAGTCATTTGGATGAAGTAGATGTTAAAGGATATAAGGATAGAAATTAGTGAACTTGTTGTCAAACATTATGACAATACAAGCACGGTAAATATGTCTAAGAATCCAATGTTGCATTCAAGGACTATTCACATTTCTATCAAGTGTCACATGTTGATAGAGAAAGTTGCAGAAAAAGAAATAAGTTTGGAGTATGTGAGCACTAAAGAGAAGATTGTAGATATATTCACTAAGCCTCTTCTCAAAGAGACTTTTGAGTATTTGCGAGGTATGCTTAGGGTTATGCCCCTTCCTATATTAGAATAGAAGAGGCACCATTGTTTGTCTAGATTGAATGTTGATGCTTCCTATATGGGGGAGTATCTATGATGGACAACGTCAACTAGGACTCTTGTTGATATTGTTTTGAATAGTGTATTTTGACACTCGAGCTAAGTAAGTATCAATTGTTGCAGAGATGTTGGTTGCTAAAACGTTTGACATTGACGTTAATGGGGGAGAATATTGCAAAACACTATGCTGAAGAAGATGTTTGGCATGAGTACAGTATGTTCGATATAAGAATAGGAAGCACATTGATGTATATCAATGGGGGAGAATGATTGATGAAGAGGATTTGAAGATGAACAGTCTTTTTTTGGTATTCTTGGAACTAGATATTTTTCATCTATTTTTCCATCAATGCCAAAGGGGGAGATTGTTAGAAGATTGGTTGGAAGCATGAATGCTAATGATATTCCTATGGGGGAGTACTACTATGATGGTATGTTACATTCATGATTGAGTTTGTCATTGGTGTCAACATGGCAGTTTTCTATGGTCTCTAATAGAAGAACAATGGAAAGATCAAACTAGTATGGATAATTAGTTGAGTATTATAACCACCTAAGGCTATGGGAGATTCTTTTGAGTATCTGGTATATGTAGTTAATGTCAAAAGAAGAAAGGATAAGTCTAGAAGAAGTCATGTTATGTTTGGTGATGTTTGTTCTAAGATAGAGTTTATAGAGGCATGTTTTGGTAAACTTGTTATATCTCTTAGCAAAGTTGATATCTTGAGAATCAAGGTTGAGGAAATGAAGAATACATGTTGGGGATGATATGGCTAGGCTCGCTTGTCATAATATTGTGTGTACATTAATTTATTCAAGTTACAAGGAAGAAGATTTATGTTATCATTAAGTGTAATGTGTTCAAGTAATGAGGTCCTATAATAATTAATTGAGAAGTTCTAACAACCAATTTAGGGAATTGTTTTATGGGCTCAATATAAAGGAAGGACATTTTCCTTTATCATGAGATGTGATGATGTGGATTTTGAACGTTTGACAAGTAGCAGAGAGTGTGGAATGTGAAGTTGAGAAGGGCAGTGCAAAAGTGAAGGAAACTTCAATGCTGAGGTTTTGTTGAGTGATTTGAGGTTTGATATTTGGATCCAAGGTTTGTGACCTAGTCTACAAGGTCTAATAGTGATTGGTTTGGTTGAAAAGACAGAGGAAAGAGGAAGATAATAGTAAATTACTTATTTGAGTAGTGAGCTCTTGTAGTTGAATTTTCATGTTGGGGTAGTACACTCATCTTGCATACATTGTACTAAAACTTTGAACAGGGTTCGCAGAACTCTTAATAGGGTTGGAGTCTCCTAACAGGGATTTAAAGTCTCCTAATAAGGACTCATTGTACTACATGTTGTAATAGACTCCTAACAGGATCCATCTTCTAACAAGGAATATTTATATTAGTACATCATCTTGTGGGTGTTATTTCCACCAGGGTTTTCACTTTGATCAAGGGTTTCCCTAGTCAACATATCTAATGTAATTGTCTATGTGCATTTTATTATGGTTGTTGTTTACTTTGGTTGAACGGTTAAGTTTGTTTAAAGAAGATAAATGTTTTAATTATTGGATAATTGATTCAACCCCCCCAATTATCTTGGTGGATTATTGTTTGTCATAGCCATGTTGCTTGCACTTTACAAAAAGTGGGTTCCATGCTTAGGCCAATCACCTATAATAATACATAAATATTTGTATTTTAGTCATGACTTTTCTTGTGTAATATATTTTTTCTTAGAATTTCTAATTCTTATCTTAATTGATGTCACATTAGCTAATATTTGGTAAAAATTTAAGTTAGGTTGTAGGTTAAATATGTAGATTCCACATGTGTTTCCATTCCTTAAAATTTCCATGAAACTTCTTATCCTTTCTCACTTTGGCTTGAAAAAAAATTGATTGGAACATGTGTCTTTACTTTTGGGACTATTTTTAAAACTACGCATTCTTTTAAAAATTTGGCCCAAAATAGGATTTAGGCCATTTATTTAGGATCTTCCAAAGATTATAAGCAATAGGGATGTTGCCTCCATACCACCATTCAATAATTTGGAGGGAAACTATAATACTATAAGTGGGATAAATTTGACCTTTAGGTTTGATGTTCATTTAGGATCCATACAACAATAATAATAAAACCATGGTTTCTAGGTTTGTATACTTATGTCCATGATTTTCATCAATAATGAAAGATTCACTTAGATTTTATAGAATTTTCATATAGCTAAAAAATATCGGCAATAAAATTATGTTTTTCCCTACTCAAAAAAATTAATTTGCCAATAGATATTAATTATTTTCCCACAAACTAATATTTGATTCACCAAAGTTTTATAAATTTTTCCAAATGGGATTTTCTTAAAGTTATCCCTATTAAACACTATGACTTCATTATTGTTTATCAAGTAGAGAGAAAGGTTGAAGAAAATGGTGGAATAATAGCTATGGAAACTTGCCCAAAAGATTGGAACCAACCCTGTAGAATGAAAGAGAAAGGGAATATGTAGAAGAAGCTAGAAGAGTCAAATTTGATCTGATCATTTCACTTGCCTTCTTGATTCTTCATCATATGCTGAAGGAAAACCCAAATTTGATCTTCATCATTAGTACAACAAAGTAGAAAATATCTCATCAAAATGATGGAAAACCTCTTTTAGAGAAAATTTCAGATTTGTTGCTAAAACCACTACTAAAAACTCCACCAAATGCATGAAATGGAAAAATAACATTGCTAGTAGAAACTTCACCAAGTCTCACCCCTACCCAGATTGTACATTCAAAAGGAAGGACCTCTAACTATCATCATTAAAGCACAAACAACCAAGATTGAAAATAGTTGGAAAGTAACCTAGTAAAAAAAAACCTTGAATAAATTTTTACCAAGAACACTTACACTCTAGGTGCATTGGACTACTAAAAATTAACCCCACTAGCATAAGAATAAGTACTCTGTGATGGTTGGTCATACTAGTTACACTTATTATGCAGAGAGTACTAAGAATCCCTAGAGTGTGAACCACCACCACCACTTTGTGGTAAGGGATACAATACTCCCTAATGTTGTTATTGATTTCCTCTTAAAAAAGGTGTCCTATTGCTACTCAATCCCTACTTACTTTTGGAACCTGATGCAATAGGTGCTCCCACAAATCCATCATGTCCTAAGGTAACACTTTTCTCTACTAGGATAGCTTGATGTACCACATCCTTAAGGGTTTTAGGTTGGAAAACTTTTACACCCCTAATAAGACAATTGTTTAGACCTTGAATGAAGTGTTGAACCAGTAGTAGTGAACTCTCACTAGTCCCTACATAAGGCATGAGCTCATAGAATTTCTATTCATATTCTACCATAGTCATAATACATTGTCTTAGATCATGAAACTCATCAACCCTCTCCTGGTGTCATTCTTATGGTAGGAAGTGTTCACAAAAGGTTCTAGGAATAACTCCCATGTAATGGTGTTCGTGTTCACACCTAGTTTCTTCTCTTTAATGTTCCACCATGTAGCCCCAAACAGCTTTAGGTTTGTGATGGAAAACCTTTCTTTGAAATTAGAGTCAAAGTCCTATATAGAAAAACATTTGTCTAAAGAAATTAAACAGTGCTTGGCCATATACCCAATACCTAACCCATTGAAGGATTTGATCTTGGACCTTTATAGGTCCTTCATCTAAGTGACCTTAATTGACCTCTATCTATCACCGTGAGGGTCTCTCCAAGGACTCCTAGACTTACACCTCTCCTCATTCCCTACATGATGTGATCCCTCTCGATCAACATCCCTAGGAGGAGGTAGGTGCTCCATAATAGTCCTCATCGTTTGTCTCAAATCAGTCCTCTCTAAGTCAACATGATCTTTGCTATGGCTCTCTTCCCTATTTTCCTCCTGAATAGGACTCTCTACATGAGCTAGAGGAGGATTTTCATGTCCATGTCTACCAAAACCTCTACCTCTTCTTGGACTATAATGTCTAACAACTGATCTAGTTTCACACACCATCTTCCTACAACACCTAAGCAAGAACAACAACAATGCTCACAAGTCAAGAAAGGTATACTGCCATAAGGTACAATCATACAAAAATATGTCTGAAATCCAATCTCAAGACTAATTCAAGTTTTTCCTTTTTCTATGTTTCAAGTAATAAAGTTTGAAGTTTTCAAGTGTTAAAGTTGCAAAAGATACATATAACAGTTTAAGTTATGTTTTAGTTCAACTAGTTGACAATTAGTGGCATTCCAATATACCTAGAACTTCCAATGTAGAAACTTGGGCTCTCATACCAGATGTAATTCCTCACTAGGGAACCCAAAAGAAATTAACTTAAATTTTTCACTAAGTTATCCAAACATTTTTTTTAATAGATTAACAAAAATAGATATAATATAGCGGAAGCAATAATCACCTACATAAACACAAACCGTAAACATATTACATGTTACATCTCTTAAGGGTCCCATGACGTTGACTCACATTTAAGATTAATTAATACTAAAAAATATATATAACAAATCCACATTAAAGATTAACTACAAGTAGGAATCCATTGACATAATATACAATTATCTTGAATGCCACTTGGAAATAATTAGAATGCATAATCATCCACTATACAAGTTGCAAGGTATGAAAAGCTCAAAGAATAATACATCATAAAATAAATTACATCATTTCGTAAGATTTGTGAAATAAAATACAATGCAATAGAGTATAATCATCCATCATAGTACACAAGAATAGAATGAAAGGAAATTTAGAACAGGGAACTCTAGCAATGACATTGAACTATTAAATCTCAATGGTAAAAGTAAAAACCACTACCACCTAACCTCATGAAACCTAAATGGTCCACTCCCACCACACTGAGGAGATAGTCTCAAGCCCCAAATAGGATAGAAATCCTAATAATTATAACCAACATCTAAGTCAAGGAAAACCTGAAAGCAATCTATCTCAAAGGTACCAAGACACAAATGACATCTAAACCTAGTGGGAACAATGACATGTACAAAATCTACTATGTAAGTGAAAAAGTGTCATCACATGAGCCAAATCTAAGGATACCTTGGAAGCTACTTGGACTCAAGCCCCCTAGTGTCTCTATGTGACACTAGTATCTTTTCATATAGACAAGGCATACTAATGAAGTAAGGTCATAGCCAAGCATCCTCTCTACTCCCATCATAACTTGTACTAGAACTCGAGGCATGGACAAGGAGAAACAATGAATCTTATTAATTTTTCATTTTACTCTCATTTAATGTAATGTTTTCACTTATTAAAACAACTTACAATGGGTTACCCATGAAACCACTTAGGGCTTTAGCCTCCATTGCAAGCCACTTCCCAATGCACACATATATTTCTTACCCTAGGCTCATAAAAATAAAAATAATAGAATAACAATTTTTACCTCAGTCTTTTACAAGCAATTGGAAAACACCTAAAGTTAAAACTCAATATTCACCTCAGTTCTTTACAAGCAACTAGAAAGCACCTAAAAACCAATTTCAATATCACCTAAGTCCTATACAAGCAACTGGAAAGAATCAAAGGATAAAACACAATAATTACCTCAATCATATACAAGCAACTGGAAAGCATCAAAAGACAATTAATTGAAGACTCAAAGGTTACAAAAAGGAAAGTCACACCATTTATCTCAGTTCTATACAAGCAACTAGAAGGCATTAACAAACAATAGATCAAATCTCATTATAGAAAACATGTGACACATCACCATGGTCAGGTATAAGAGATCATATATCATCATGACATCACATGACATCACCAAAATAGTAACTCTTAGCCTCTGGTAGATATCCAAAACTAGTCAACACTCTAATCTAACCCCAAACCCAAAACAAGGTAAATCATACTACATAGCAAGTGTAGTTTTATAATCCATTTGTTTAGCATTGAAAATGCTAGATTTGTTTGCACAATGGCGTTCACATTTTTTTTGTTTTTTTCAAGTATTACAATTTGATAGGGTTTTCAAATAACCAAAAAAATAAATAGAATTTCCTAATATTAGGCACCATTTTCCTTTTAACTGAAACCATTCCCCACAACTAACTTAAAAAAACTATTATTTTTATTAAATATAATAATAAAAATAAGTAATTATTATTAAATTAATTAGAATAATAATTATTAAATTAATTAGAATAATAATTATTAAATTAATTAGAGTAATAATTATAAAATTATTAATAAAATTATAATAATTTATCAATAACTATAATTATTAATTAATAACAGAATAAAAATTATATTAAAATTATTAATAATATTTAATATTGAACAAACTTATAATAATTTTTAAAAACTATATTTAAAATATTTATTAATTTAAAATTTAATAAATAATTTTTAAAAAATAAATAAATTAAATTTCTTTAAAATAATGTTTAAGGTGCGTCGACCATCCTTTAAGAAAGCTACTATAGTAGTTTGATGTGGCCGCAACAAAGTATTGTTGCGTTAGTAGTACCTATTGGTGCCGCAGCAGGATTGCTCCATCATTCCCATACACGCGGCTGCTAGAGGGAGAAAAGAGGAGGGGAGGTGGGGGTGGTGGCCTGCCTCCTACTAAAGTTTTAAAATTATTATTATTTTGTTTAATTAAACAAAACAAAACCAAATTCATACACCCTATAATATTATCCATTTTAAAATAAAATTTATAGTATATATAAATTTATAATTATCATAGTGATTACTGTGATAATTATATTTTTAATTCATATATTTATTTATTTGTTTGTTTGAAAAGATTTCCCTAATTAAATTTGATAAGAGAAAAATGAAAAATCAATCAAATCTATATAAAACATTCTTGATATCTTTTCCAAACCTTACTTGTATCAAAATAGGGTTTTCTAAAATTTTACAAACAAGGGTTTCTAATTTTCAAAGCATATGTAGATATTTCTCAATCAAAAAGTGATAAATTCACATACAAGGGTTTCAACCTGAGTCAAATTCTGAAAACAAATTTATCCAGACATGAAGAATACACAAAATTCAAAGAACAAAAGCTACTACACAAAATCCATAAGATTCTACCTAGATCTGATGCTAAAATGACAAGCGCACAGAGCATGCAAGAAAATCCCCCTTTTCCAAAAACCTTCTCAAAAATTGGCTCTTCCAAATATTGGTATCAAGAAATGATCTCTAATTTCCTAATAAAGAGTTTTTCCCCAAATTAGGGCTTCGATTGTGCAATCACGCAAAATCCCTTTTCCTTATTTGCTTTATTATATTTTAATTTTCATGTGCAACCTTTTTGGAATTTAATTAAAATATCTTTATTAAATCAATTTCTTTCTCTCTTTAATTAGTTCTCAAGACGTCTTTAATAAAATATTTAGAGTTTGTTATAAAAACTAACTCCTAAATATGTTATTATTAAATTAAGTAAATATGATTATGCCAAAATTAGAACTTTAACTATATCTTTAAATTTAATTTTGTTTATTTTACTAATTTCTTCATTAATTAAATAGAATTAGATATTGAATTTTTTGTAAAATTTCCATTAAACTAAATCATTAAATACTCTTTTAATTTGATTTAATTATAATAGAAAATCATCACTCGACAGTCAAAATCATAAATTTACATCACTTGACAAGTTTGAAAGGGTAAACAACTTAGATACTTGTCCTACTTTCTAGGACAATTGGCTTAAGGTTAGGATTTGGACTCGAGAATTATCTCCCCTCTTTTTCCATCTAGATACTATAATAGGGTAAGCTCATCCTAAAAATTCAAGGAAGTTGATACCTAATACCTGCAATCTGCATAAAATCTGAGCAATAACATACACATCTAATCTAGACTAAAAAGGCAATGACAGGGAGTGATGCATCACATAGATCCTGACTAGAAGGTGACTATGATTCCCTCCTTCAACCACATCAAGAACATCAATCATAAAGTAAAATAGACAAGTACACCATACACATGCAAGTATGAGGTAAGTAACCATATAAACAACATATAAATCATCCATCTAACTATCATCATGAAATAACTCAAATCACTATATGAACATACATGTATCATCATAGAAATAATCCTAAACACATGAAATAACTAACTCATCACATAGATTAAATGAGTTTGAAATAACATATAATCATATCTTGTAACCAAGTACCGAAATCATAAAACTTGCCCAAAAAAAATTGACAATACAATCTGAAAAGTAAACTAGGTGTAGGCATTAAAAAAAACCTCGATTCATTATCTTCTTATTCTAGATTCTCTATCAAAAAATAAATATTTTAATGAATTCTTGCCTTTCTAGATGGGCAATATATATGTTATTGGTATGCACAATACTTGATTGCAAATCCAATATCATGACTTTGGTAGAAAGGTTGAGCATCTCATTGACAAAATAGCATGCAACCCTAGGTTAGCATATGACTATTGACCATTATTTAGGTACTACTAACATCTACTTTATCACTACACCTACCTTATTAATTTGTGGTTTTATCTATGCTAGTGGATGTATCTCATTTGATTGAATATCACTTCCTTAGTTTCCATAATAACTCTTATATGATCCATCTCTTGTATATATAGCATATATATATATATAATTACATACATGTACAAATAGGTATATATCAACATTTGGAGAAGTGTGAGTTCTTGAAGCAGGAGCTGGTGTACTTTGGGTTTATTCTGTGTTAGGTGAATCTCAAGATGGATCCTAGAATGGTGGATGCCATCCTCAATTGGCTTACTCGTAAAGCGATAACTAAGGCGAGATTTTTTCATGACTTGGCCTAATACTATAGAAAGTTCATCAAATATTTTAGTTCTATTTGTGATCCTATGTTAGACACTATCAAAGGTGGAATGAAGAAAAGGTTTTATTGAACTCAAGAAAATTTTGGGTTTAAGCCACTCAAAAAGAGGACAGCTACTCAGCCCATACTTGTCCTACCTAGTTTTGGCAAGCTTTTCACAATGGAGTGTGATGCTAGAATTGTGGCAATTGGGGTAGTTCTAAGCAAAGAAGGGAGGCTAGTGGCTTTTCATCGGGAGAAGCTAAATGATGCAAAGAGGAAGTACTCCTTTTATGACCTAGAGATGTATGCCCTAGTCCAAGCCCTAATGAAGTGGAGGTACTATTTTCTTCTAAAAGAATTTTTGGTGTATTCAGACAACCAAGCCCTTAGTTTCCTCAACTCCCAAGACAAACTCAACAACAAGCACATGAAATGGGTGGAATATCTATAATCATACACTTTTAACATCAAGCACAAGAAAGCGGTGCAAAATAAGGTAGTTGATGCACTAAGAAAGAGACTCCTAACAGTGCAAGAGGTTCAGTTGTAGAGCATTGGGATTGATAGATTTAAGGACCTATATGTTGCTGATGAAGATTTTGCAAACACTTACAAGGTATGCAAAGAGTATAAGAACAATTTGCATGGTGAGTTCTCCAAATATACTTTGCAAAATGATATGTTGTTTAAGGCCAACCAATTATGTGTTCCTAGGGGGTCAATGAGGGAGAATTAGATTCAAGAAAAATGTAATGGGGCACTTAGAGGTTACTTTGGAGTTAATAAAGCACAAGAACTAGTTTCTAGGTTCTACATTTGGCCTAAAATGAATAGGGACATCAAAAAATATGCATAGTGTTGTATAGTTTGTTAGAAGGCAAAAGGCACATCTTCTAATGCAGGTCTTTACCACTCCTTACCAATTCCTAATAGATTGTGGGCTTGTTTAAGTAGGGATTCTGTTGTAGGATTACCAAGGACTAGGTAGGGCTTTGATAGAATTTATGTTGTGGTGGAAGTATTTTGTAAAATTATATGCTTTATTCCTTGTAGGATAGTACATGATGCTTTCCAAATTACACACTTGTTCTTTAAGGAGGTGGTGAGGATCCATGGCTTACCTTTAAGTATTATTTTAGACAGGGACACAAAATTCATGAGTAATTTTTGGAGGACCTTGTGGCACAAGTTAGGCACAAATTTGTCCTTTGGATCTTCTTACCATCATCAAAAAAATGACCAAAGTGAGGTTATTAATAAGAGCCTTGGAAACTTGTGGGGGTGTATTATTGAGGAATATGGGAAGGTTTGGGATCAGCTCATTAGACAGGATGAATATGCATATAATGATACTGTCAATAGATCAATTGGTAAGAAACTTTTTGAAATTGTTTATGGGTTGCATTATAGAGGGGTGTTTGAACTAAGAGAGTTGAAGGATGGTGCCAAGGGTAGTGGATATATCGAGGAAATTTCCTACTCCATGAGGGAAGTCCATGAATTAGTAAGGAAAGCCTTAACTAACAATATAGAGAAACTAAGCATAAGGTGGATGACAATAAAAGGGAGGTGTATTTCTAAGATATGGATCTTGTGATGGTCCATCTAAACAAAGCTAGGTTACAAAAGGGAGTCCCTCATAAACTTCAAATGAGGAGATTGGGACCTTGCCAATATTGCCCAAGTATGGTAACAATGCCTACAAGGTGGAACTTCCTAAAGATATTGGGTTATCACCAATTTTTAATATTGTTGATCTAGTTAAATACAAAGGCCCTACTCTACATGTTGATTAGATACTTAAGGAGGTCACTCAAGATGTGGCAGACTTGAGTTTGACTCCTCCCTTATCTAAAATAGCTGACAGAGTACTTGATTCAAGGGTCTACAAGAAGACTAAGCCTACAACTTATTGGGAACATCTTGTCAAGTTGCATGGCCAAGTAGATGTAGAGGCTACTTGGATCAAGGAAGAAGACCTCAAGAATTTGGGCATAGATTCCAGCTTACTCAATCCAAGGGTGGATTGAAATTTTTGTTTTTAGGGGAGTATGGTGTAGCAACACCTAGGCTAACTCCTAGTCATGACTCTACCCTTTGGATTTTTGGCTTACAAACAACCTAGCCAATTTTTTTAGGTGTGTTTGGACCTTATAAGGTCATGGTTGGCTTTGTTCCTAGGTGAATTTGACTAGGTCCAATACACTCTAAGTGGTTTGGGTTTTCTTGCTTTGGTTGATTATGTTTTGGGTGTTAGCAAAGTAAAATAGGGTTATGGGTCTTGTTACAATTTTTAAAATTAGTTTGACAACATTTTGACAGGAAAGTTGCATAATGCAAGAAATAGGTTAATGGTTATTCTGACTACCTACGACCTCTTGAGGAACTTACAAAACTATAAAGTGAACCCATCCCAAGGTTGGAAATAGTAATAAGCAGAGTTCTGCAAAATGAATCCAAGAGATACAGTTCAGATTTTGATAGTTTTTTATTTTCTTGATTGCATGTACAAAATAATGGATTGAAAAAAATCATTTTTGTATTTTTTTCTTATGGTTCATGCTGTTATAGTACTTTTAATTTTATACTTCAAGTTGATTAGAGTTTATTTGTGCATAGTTGGGAAATCATTTGTACATAGATTGTTCATTGTTTTTGCTTTGATAGTTTTTGTGAAAATGGATCCCCCATGAATCCTCAGCATGGAATCATCATGGATTTTGGGGATATGAAAATGGATCCCTTGTATAGTGTACATATAAAAGGAGAGGCATGTAGAATCTTGGTGGCTATTTTAAAAGTGATGCCCTAGGCGAGACTTTAGCGCATGGCTAGGTGGTCATAGAGCTAGTATGTTCATTTAAGTGGATTGAATGCATTATGTAGTTCAATATAATTATTGGAGAAGGATGAGGCATGTGTTATGAAGGCACATGTGAAAGGAGAAGGTTTCAAGACTAGATTTACCACATGTTTTATCAGACCCCTAATGAATGTTGTTTGACAATGTTAGAAACCCTTGGTTTTAGGCATAAAAACACCGAGTGAGTGTACAGATAGGTTGGGGGATTGAGACCCAAACTATTTCATAGTGTTTCCAAAAGGGTATCTATATCTGAGATTTTTTTCCACCTTATCACAAAAACTAACTTTGGAGGCCTAATTCTATTATGACTTTCTAGGACAATTTTATCAATATTGAGGAAATCGATAAGGAAACCTAGTGAAATGATTCTGAGAGGTTAGGAATAGTCTTAAAATAATTAATTTATTATACCTTAATTACTGTTATACCATAATATAGATATTCATTTACTATTATACCTTTATGTTATACCTATGAAAGTATTCAATATAATCTATATATTACCATCAATCTATAGAATGGTTTAATTAATCTAATACTTACCTATAAATCTACTTATTAGTCTTAATCACTAACTTTTTCCACTATCTTAATTACTCATACCCCCTTTCCATAAATTTCTACATGCTCCCTAGATTTTTCTTGGCCACTAACCTAAATCACATTACCTAGTTCCTAATCCCCTCCTTCCTATTCCATGTTTCCTTCCTATGTCTCAACCCACCCATGTCTTTTACCCCTTGTATTTTCCCTTGCACCAAAACCAAGTGCTTTTTTCTAGGAAAATCCCTTCTAATGGATCTCCTATCTTCCATCCCCTCCTAAACCCCTTATCCCTCCATGTGGCCTCCTACCTACCAGTTTACCTAGCTACTCCTACACGTAGTACCATATATTAGGTGCTCTGCTAAAAAATTAGTGCCTATTTCCTTGACTATCATGCCGTACTTTGGTATGTGCTCAATCTTCATGTGTGTAGCATGGGAGTGGATGGATTAGGGGTAATATTGGAAGGTTTCCACTTAGTTTTGATTGCTTCCCCACCACCCTTTTTTTGTGTTTTAAGAATTCCCTTATGAGTTTGGTGGGTGATGTCATGGAGAAGCGTGTTAAACTAGGTGGCACATAAGTCATAATCAATGTTTGTACTGAGTATAGGGAATCTGACAAGACATGCGATTCCTATACTCCTTGTTTGAGTTCAAGTCATGATTATTTGCACTAGGAGACTAATTAAATTAAATTATTATTAGCATTTTTTTGGGTCTTATTTTTATGTCTAGGTAGGGGGGTTATTTTATTGGTCTATAATTGGGAGTAGGGTATTTTCCAACTTCCCATAAAAACTCTAGAGAGTTAAATATGTATCTAAAACTTGTACATTCTTATGGAACTTATACTATGTGTTCTATTTCATCTTTTTCCTCTACACAAACTTTGGTATTATGGTTCTTAGAATGGTAAGAATATGCTATTTTTTCAATAATCCAATGTCTTTACTTAGTTTTATGGACTTACTTATCAATATTTATTCCATAGTTCAACACATAAAAGTGCATTTAGAATGCCAACTCTACTTGAACTAATGGCTTATTCCTTCCATATTAAATGAAATTTAAGTTCCTTTACTTATTGAATAATGCAATGAATCTCTTTTCACATGACCAATAAATAAATAAATATACATATAAACACATCTTTTTCTTTTTTGATTCATAAGTCAATATTAGATAAATTTATCACTTACATGGTCACTACTTGAACATCCAAAGAATGACTACTCTTTGCAATGAAACTCTCCTTACCTAATTTACACTTCTATGATAGATCCAATTTCCATATCAATGCAACTAAATACAAAACATTGAATCTTACCATGCTAATGATAATAACTAATTTATTTCATAAATCCATATTCATATTAATGTACACATGACATGATGATCTTTATTGCACAATACAATACACAAAACAACAATGAGGATTTTGACTTTGCAAATACAATGCTCAAGACATGGAGGAGATTTCATCCTTCCAAATACATCACATAAATAACATATCCTTTCTTGGTTCATAAATGCAAGGGAGAAAACGTTGTCTCTTCATGGATCTAAAGAGTACAAAACTTGTAAAAATAATGAATCAAGAACCATGGAGGCTAACCTCTCATCCTAAGCCTCTATGAGGCCACCCACCAAGCTTGGGGAAACAAGGCTCAAATCATATACAAAAATCAACCTTACTAATGGATGAAAAATACTACATAGCTTTGCAAAATGATTCTCAAATGGAACCATGAACATTGGGTGAAGGTGGACTTTCAAAGAGGGGACTTGCCATATCAAACAATATCTATAATAAACAATTTCCATGTCCTTTTGGGTATTTCATAATCAAAAAATTTCATGCCCTTTTGGGGATTTCACAATCATCCTCCTCTTCACAATAAATTCCCAAATACACTACCATTAACTCTATCTTTCTTGGAGCCCATACTCCATAAAATTCATCTCTCCACCATACTTCCCTTATCACCCCCAAAGCAAGATATTAATGATTATGGAATACAATGGAACCCACACTCTTAAGGTTCTCAACTACATTGTCAAGCCCAACTAAGCCCTTCACCATGGACTTATCTTCCCTTCCCAAAGGGTGAGTAAAGTCCCCACACCCATGAATAACACTCATTGCAAAAACTATAAAAATTAAGGACACCAATGAAACAAATAACACATCACAACATTTACAACACAACACACAATGCACAATTACATTTCTACTTGAACATAGATTCAACATCATTAAGGAACTTCCATGAGAAGCAAAGGCATGGGCACCAACCTTGAATCCAAGCAAAAGGCGAATGGTCATTGTTTAATAGCTCCCTTCTCCTTAGTCTTTTTCCTTCCAAAAATATAGTTGTCTCTAAACTTAGAAAGTGGGTGAATGCCCCACCAGTTTTTCCATGTCCACTAAAAAAGGCTCTTCCACTATCACACCTTTTGCAAAAACATCAAGCCACTATCTCTTACAACCTTGTCCCTACCAAAATTGCCATTTGACTAAGTGGAAAAGTGGGGGTAAACTCATGGGACAACTCAAATTTTGAATTGGTTGGATAATGTATTGGTTAAGGGGTCCCTTACACTAGCTGGGAACTAAAATAGTTATTCTATCATATGGGTGGCTTATTTTCACAAAAATGGAACTTTGGAACCACATTTTGACCCTCTATAATCCTTGTCAAGTTTTAATTCAAAATTCACATGATGGTGACCCATCCTACCCTTCTTCCAAGTGAGTTACTTAGTCTTTTAAATGGTAATTAGTTTAAGGTTAAGTGACCCCATGACCAAAACCCTAGGTGACATGCCATCAACACATAAAAAATTACAACTGTCAAGTGACAAGTTGAAACACTTTACACATCACAATGACATGTCCTTAATGTAATGATTAATTTAAGTTTACTACACACATGCAAACTCACATTTACACTATAAACACATCACACTGAGGTTTTTAATCTTCCAAAGATTTTCCTTGGCTATATTGTGTCCACAATAGTTTGAACCTTGACTCACTAATAGATTTCCATGGTTCATTTTCCTGCACAATAAACTCAAGCATCAATAGTCCATGAAAATCATTAAAAGAAAAACATGTATATAGGTGCATAATAATTTAATGTTGTATGATTAACATTAATAAACATATTCAATTATCATAATTAATTTTCCTTTTCCAATAATTTTCTTATGAAACATCCAAAACATTAAAATATTAAAATCTACATATTGACATGAATCTCTAATTAACATAGTCAAATTAACATTCTAAATAACATCAAAATTCCATTTTCTATCCTAGCAGTGAAACATTGAATTCCTAACCATCATATCATTAAGCATGTGAACTAGGTCTTAGCACGTATCACTTTAAATCAAAATAGTAAAATATGGTAACAATGTATCACTAATCATTAAAACATATAACATAAGTGAGTGTCACCATAATATAGTATTAAAATAACATAATTGTAAAAGTCTCTATATATCTAGAGCACAATTGTGTCAAACATCAAATCATGAAGTGTTAGAACATAGATGTGTTACAAACAATAGTCCACAAAGATAACTGAGAGGGGGGTTGGTGGGGGGGGGAGGTTGGTGGCGGAGTGGAGTGAATAAGTAATCTAACAATTAAAACATTTATCTTCTTTAAAAAAAATTAAACATTCAACCAAAGTAAACAACCATAATAAGATACACATAGACAATTACACAAGATATGTTAACTAGGGAAACCCTTGATCATAGGGAAGACCTTGATGGGAATGATGCAAACAAGATGATGTACTAATATAAATATTCCTTGTTAGAGGATGGACCCTATTAGGATTCTCTTACAAAATTTAGTACATATGACTCCCTATTAGGAGACTTTGAATCCCTGTTAGGAAATTCTAACCCTGTTAGGAGTTGTAGTACAACGTATGCAAGAAGAACCCACTACCCAAACATGCAATTTCAACTACAAGAGGATCTCACCACTCAAACATGAAATTTTCTATTATGGTCTTCTTTCTTTTTTTCTCTCAACCAAATCAATCACTATCAACCCTTGAAGACTAGGTCACAAACCTTGGATCCAAATATAAAACCTCAGATCACTTAGCATAATTTTCGTAATGAAGTTTCCTTCACTTCCACACTACTTAGCTCAACTTCACATTCTTCTCTTTACTGTTTCTTATCATTAATTCAAATCCACACTAATGATAAAGAAAAATTTCCTTCCTTTATGTTGAGTCCCTAAAACAATTCCCTAAGTTGACTATTTAGACCTTCTCAATTAATTATTATAGGACCACATTAAGAACATGTTACACTTAGTGATATCATTAATCTTCTGCCTTACAACTTCAATAACTTTTTGTACACATAATATTATGATGAGAGAACTTAGCCACATCATAACCTAAATGTATTCTTCACATAGCCAACCTTGATTTTAAGAATAAACATTCTACTAGGAGATATAACAAGTTTACCAAAACATGCCTCTATAAACTCTATCTGAGAATAGACATCACTAGAACTTACATAACTTCTTCTAGACTTATCATTTCTTCTTCTGACATTAATTGCATATACCAGATACTCAAAATTATCTCCCATAACCTTAGATAGTTAGAATACTCAACTAGCCATCTGTACCATCTTGATCTTTTTGTAGTTCTTTCGTCAGATACCATAGACAACTACTATGTTGACATCAATGACAAAATTAGTCATGTATGTAACATATCATCAAAGTAACATATCTATAATACTCCCCCATAGGAATATCATTAGAATTCATGCTTCAACCAATCTCTCAAAAATCTCACCCTTTGGTATTGATGGCAACATATATGAAAAACATTTAGTTCCAAGAATATCAACAAAACATTGTTCATCTTTCTTTTCAAATCCTCTTCATCAATTATTCTTCCCAACTATTTTCTTCTTTTGAATGAGCTGTACTTGTTCTTTCTTACTTCTCCACTATGATGTTCTTCCTCATGATGTTCTCATAATGCAACACTTCTCCCAATTATGGTTTTCATGTTAAACTTCTCCCCCATTGATATCAATGTCTAAGGTTTCAACAACCAACTTTACTACATCAAACTCTGCAACAACTGATTCTTGCTTAGCTCAAGTTTCCAAAGACACTATTCAAAAAAACATCCAACAAGAGTCCTAGATGACTCTCCATCATAGATAGTCCCCCATACAGGAAGCATTAGTATTCATTTTAGATAATAATGGTGCTTTGTTACATTGGACTAATGCACTCTTGTATCTTTTACTCTGATGTAGGAAGGGACATAACCCAAATAATACCTCACAAATACTCAAAAGTATCTTTGGGAAGAGGCTTAGTGAATATATCTACAATCTTCTCTTTTTTGCTCACATACTCCAATTTAATTTCCTTTTCTGCATCTTTCTTTCTCAACATGTGATATGTAATATAAATGTGCTTGGTCCTCAAATGCAATACTAGATTCTTAGACATATTTATTATACTTGTGTTGTCACAACATATGACAATAGGTTCACTAATTTCTATCATTATATCCTTCATCATTTGCTTCATCCAAACAACATGATTGCAATTGTTTGCTGCTACAACCTATTTTTCTTCCACTATAAATTGTGATGCACAATCCTGCTTCTTGCTTAACCAAGAAACCAATCTTCCTCCAAGAAAGAAGGTTCCACCATTGGTGCTCTTTTTGTCATCCATATTTCCTTCCCAATCAACATTAGTATAAACACATAAAGTAAAATTATTAGATCTATCATACCACAATCTAAACTCAGATGTTCCTTTCAGACATCTAAATATCCTTTTGACTATTGCATAATGTTCTTCTCTGCGATCAGCTTGGAATCTTGCAACAATTCCAAATACATTTGCTATATCCAATCTTGTGTGAGTTAAATTTTCAATCCTCCAATCATAGATCTCTACTTCTTCTGCTCAATAATAGGCATCTCATCCTTTGTAGATAACTTGTGCCCAGTTACCATAGGTGTTCCAATGGGTTTGCATGTTTCCAAACTAAACCTTTTTAGTAAATCCTTCAAGTACTTAGTCTAAGAAATAAAGATTCCTTCTTTGTTCTATACAATCTACAATCTTAAAAAATATTTCATTTCTCCTATCATACTCATTTCAAATTCTTTTTTCATCTCTCCAGAAAACCTCTTACTTTCCTCATCATTTCCTCCAAATATGATATCACCAAAAAATATTACTAGAATCATCAAGCCATCATTAGTTTCCTTCCAATATAGATTACTATCTATCATACCATTGTTATATCCAAGCTTTTTCAAATGCTTTTGCAACCTCATATACTAGGTTTTGGGTGCTTACTTCAAGACATACCATGTTTTCTTCAGTTTGCATACTATGTCCTTATCATCTGTCAAAGGACAACCTTCAGGCTACTCAATGTACACTTCTTCTTCAAGTTCTCCATTTAGAAATGTTGACTTGACATTTATTTGATATAATTTGAATTTATTTTGTGTTGCATAGGCTAAGAATAATCTTACGACTTCTATTCTAGCCATTGGAGCATAGGTCTGCTCATAATATATTCTTTCTTGCTGTGAGTAACCTTTACATACCAATATTTCTTTATTCCTTACAACTTTTCCTTGCTCATTCATCTTGTTCCTAAATACCCATTTAGTTTCTATCACATTCTTGTCTTCTAGTCTGGGGACCAATTCCCATGTGTCATTCTTTACTATCTAATCCAATTCCTCTTTCCTAGCTTGTTTCCAATAATCATCCTTACATGCTTCATCTACACTCAGGCTCAACTTGAGATATCAAACATAGTTCTTCATTGATTCTGCTTCTTGTCATCACACCTTTTTCTCTTCTTTTGATGATCTACTTGAATGGCTAATTCTTTATCATATTCTTTCCTAAAGTAGGAGTTGCTATCTCAACTCTTGGCTCTACTGAAGGTTCCAAGCTTTGTTCCTTCTCTCCTTCATTTTGAAAATCATTGTCAGTCTCAAGAAATACTTCATTATTCCTTGTCTTAGTAACAACACCATCATCTAAATTGTAATCAACTATTCTCTCTTGTATCTTGATTTTCTCATCAATTCTCACATTTGCACTTTCCATAATAGTAACCAAAGCTATTTCTTCAAATTCTTCAACTTTATTAGAAACTAGATTCTTTCTATCTTTTCTTAATCTCTTAGGACATCTACTCAAAAAATGACCAAATTCTTTACATGTCCAACAAACAAAAAATTTCACACCTTTTAGTTCTCTCTTTGTAAGTAGATCAATTATCTTTATATCTTCTTCTAATTTGGATCTGTCTTCTCTTATTCTACTATTCCTTTATATACAATAGAAGGATTATGGATCTAAAAACTCAATGCTCTTCTCTTTAAAAAAATCTAATAGCTAACCAAGAATTTCCATCATTCAGGTGTCGAAATTTCCTCTGTTAGATGTAGGATTGTCTTCCCTAAACATGTTCACCATGGATCTCCAAAAGTTGTTAAACTTTATCTTCAAGGACCTAACGCTTTGATACCAATTGTTAGAACAATAGTCCAACAATAGGACACCAAGATAACTCTTTGTGTGTCGGGGGGGGGTTGAATTAGTTATCCAACAATTAAAACATTTATCTTCTTTAAAAAAACTTAACCATTCAACCAAAGTAAACAACAACCACAATAAGATGCACATAGACAATTACACCAAATATTTTAACTAGGGAAACCCTTAATTAGAGGGAAAACCCTAGTGGGAATGACACCCACAAGATGATGTACTAATATAAATATTCCTTGTTAGAGGATGGACCCCATTAGGAGTGTATTACAACATTTAGTACATATGAGTCCCTATTAAGAGATTCTGAATCCCTGTTAGGAGATTTCAACCCTATAAGGAGTTATGCCAACCCTATTATGTTCTTCCTTCCTTTGTTCTATCAACCAAACCAATCACTATCAAACCTTGTAGACCAGGTCATGAACCTCAAATCTAAATATCAAACCTTGGATCACTTAGAAAAACATTAGCAATGAAGTTTCCTTCACTTCCATACTACTCTATTCAACTTTGCATTCTTCTCTTTATTGCTTCTTATCATCAATTCAAATACACACTAATGATAAAGTAAAATGTCCTTCCTTTATATCGAGTACCTAAAATAGTTCCCTGAGTCACTTGTTTAGGCCTTCTCAATTAATTATTATAGGAAAACATTAAGAACATGTTACACTTAGTGATATCATTAATCTTCTGCCTTGCAACTTGAATAACTTTTTGTACATGCAATATTATGACAAGAAAACTTAGCCACATCATCACCAACATGTCTTATTTGCATTCTCAACCTCTATTCTCAGAATAACATTTTTGCTAGGAGATATAATAAGTTTACCAGAACATGCCTTTGTAAACTCTATCTCAGAAAAAACATCACCAAAACTTACATAACTTCTTCCAGACTTATCATTTCTTTTTCTGATCTTAACTGCATATACCAAATACTTAGCAGTATCTCCCATAACCTCATATAGTTAGAATACTCAACTAGCCATCCATACTAACTTGATCTTTCCATTGTTCTTTTATCAAATACCATAGAAAACTGCTATGTTGACATCAATGAAAAACTTAGCCATGCATGTAACATATCATCATAGTAACATATCTACAATACTCCCCCATAGGAATATCGTCAAAATTCATGCTTCTAACAATCTCACAAAAAAATGTATCATATGCTATGATGGGTCAGGGTGAGGTGTCACAACTCCCAAAGTGGCGAGTCATGGCACTAAATCAATGCAAGATATTCAAATGCAAATTGGCCATCTAAACTCTATTTGACACTTAGGAGGAAAAATGTAAATTTGAGAAATGTTGAAAATGAAAATTCATGAAATGATTCATAATGGTAATTTATCATCATGAGACACATGCATATGCTAAGTAGAAGGTGTGGTACATCTCAAACTCATTATAGGCCTCAAAATGATAGTCAGGTACATAATGCATGAAAACATCTTATAGGGGTCAACATTGGAAATTTTTTGAAATCAGTACTCAAAATCCACATTCAATCTTGAGCCCCAAAAACATGAATTCAAATTTGTCACTTCTCTTGTACCATAAAACATAGTCTTTTATTCCTTTTATTTATCTCAGTATCTTCTTGAATGTCATCATATGATTTTCTCTAGGATTACCATAGAATCTATCAACAATTCCAATAGCTAATACAATGTTAGGTCTTCTATGTAAAACATATTATAGTTTCCAATCATTGACTAATATAATGTCTAATTCACCTTAGTAGAATCATCATTCTTTGAGAACTTATGTCTAGTCATCATAGGTGTTTCAATTGGTCTTGAGTCTTCCATAACAAAAGTCTTCACAATTTCTTTGATATACATAAACTAGGTAAGTAAAGTACCCTTTTTCATTTGATACACTAGAAATCAAACAACGAATTTAATCTCAAACTCATTTTTCATTTGGCCAAGAAATAACTTGTTCAATGAATCTTTTCCTCCAAATATGATATCATTGAGAAAAATTTCAGCTAGCAATATTTGATTTTCATCTTCACTTTTTAGGTACAGATTTGTATTGTCATTAATCAAATTTCACCAAATAATTGTGCAATCTTTCATACTATGCTCTAGAGGCTTGCTTCAAACCAAGAAAGCTCTATATAACTTACATACATCTTGTTTTTGTTTGGATCAACAAATCCTTTAGGTTGTCCAATGTAGACTTCTTCCTGTAGAATTCATTTTAGAAGTGCATATTTTACATCTATTTGGTACACTTTGAATCCTTTGTAAGAATCATATGCAAGAAAATTTCTCATTTGTTATAAAATTGCAACTAGGGAAAAAACTTCACCATAGTCAACCCCTTGCTCTTGTGCATATCCCTTAAAAACTAGTCTTGAATTGTTCCATTGTTCCTTGTGACTTTACCTTTCTCATTCAACTTGTTTCTAAAAACCCACTTACTTCCAATCAAATGTTTATCCCTTGGTCTCGGTATCAATATCCAAGTCTTATTCTTCTCAAATTGTTCATTTTATTCACTCATTTCCTTGATCTAATCTTCATTCTTTGAGGCATATTTAATATATTTAGGCTCAAACTCACATAATAACATGTGTGATTCTTCAAACTTCTTGTCATGACTCCTAAATATTTATCTCCAATAATTTGATTTGGTGCATGATTTCTTCTAAAATACTTTTCTAATATAGGTTTAGGTCTTAGTTCTTCATGATTTTATTCACTAGATTCAATGTTCAACTTCTTCAATTATCTCTACTTGCAACTTATATGTTTGTTGGTTGATAGTCATAGTATGTGACTCGACTCCTATGGCCTAATGCTTGAAAGTCTATTAATGCTTGGAAGAAATCTATTATAGAACCTCATTAGTGCTTGGCTACTGATGCTTGACAACCACCTTCTCTAGTTTAGGTAAGGTGCTAGCTCCACCTTCATATCTCTAGACACACTTTCTATAATCTTCAAGGTCTTTCTAGCATTCCTCTTCATTTTTCTTTGCATCAAGTCTAACATTTGCACTTTCCACAATTTTGTTAGTGTTAGAATTCAAACACTTATTGGCTTTTCTCTTAGTGGAATAGCCTAAGAATATACCTTCATCAGTATTTTGCATCAAGTTTACATTTATCTACATCTTTTAATAGATAACATTTACTCATAAAAAAATCAAAATAATTCACATTCGGTGCATATCTATACAAGAGTTCAAAAGGTGTTTTGTTTCTTTCTTTCTTCTCTTGCACTTAGTTCATCATATAGATTCTAGTGTTAGAATATATAGTCCATTGATATAATTGAGAGGGAGGGTGATTTAGTTATCCAACTATTATCATAATTGTTAACCTTAAACAAAATAAACATTGTGAGTAATATAAATTGAAACCAACACAAGTTACAATGCACAATTAACACTAGATATCTTAACTAGGGAAACCCTGGATCAAAGGGAAAACCCTTGTGGGGATGGTACCCACAAGATGATGTACTAATATAAATATTCCTTGTTAGAGGATAGAACCTATTAGGAGTCTATTACAACATTCAATATATATGAGTCCCTATTAGGAGACTTTGAATCCTTATTAGGAGATTCCAACCCTATTAGGAGTTGTGGAATATAGTTGGACTCACTACCCAAACAAAATCAAGGTTAAGATCAATGAACCCACTATCAAAATAATCTATGTATTATTCCTTGCAAAATAATAGAACTAAAATGTACTTCCTTCCTCTATCTTTGTCCTATCAACCAGACTTCTTCTCCTTTAGATCTTGTAACCAGATCTTATATTGTACATCCAATGATCCCTTGGATTTCTTACACACATCCTCAAAAATGCTCTGCCTCTTTTTGCACTTTGCACTACTTCTTCACACTTGGATGCTCTACCATGCTCTTGCAATCAAGGAAAACATCTTTCCTTTATACCACATCTTCATAATAATTCCTTGAGTCAGCCTTGAGGCTTTCCTAATTAATTAAAATAAGATAATTAATTAATTCATAATTATAATAGCACTGTCAGCTCACAGTCTATACAAAACTTCACACGTGTGATAGCAAGTCTTGTGCACACACTGATGCCACCATAGGATTTTTCTCTATTATTGTGTGATTATGCATCTCTTCATTACATCTCAGATGAAAGATAGTGCTTGATCATCATTACACTATTTTCTAATACTATGTTTTTGCACTACTTTTAGTAAATCAAGTATAATTTCTGTACACCATCATCTCATACTTAGTCCTCTTACCCACATCATTAGGAAAACCTTAGAAACATGTCATTAACTATGCATCACTTAGACCTTCCTCAAATTTTGCACACCGTAAGATCTCGAACTGCTATTCTTTGAGTCTTTACAGAATTACTACTATGTTAAAATCAATGACAAATACAATCATGAATGCAACATATCAATACTCTCCAATGCTTATGATACTCCCCCATTGTAGTATCAATAGCATTAATGCTAACATGTAGTACTTACAACCTCTCTCCAATAATTTTGTGAAACATCCTTCTCCATCATTAGTGCCTTTTCACATTCCATAATCAATCAATTCTTTCTCTTAGCTATAATATTCTGTGGTGAAGTCCTTGGTTTACTCATTTGTCTCTTGATTCCTTTGTCATTGCAAAATATATTGAACTCATCTAAAATAAATTTTCCACCTCTATCTGATCTCAAACAATTCAATCTCTTTCTTGTTTCTTTTTTAACTATAGTCAAGTGCCACTTAAACATTTGAAATGCATCATATTTTTTCTTAAGAAGCATCACAATTGTCATTCTAAAAATAGTCATCAAAATACAAAATGAAATATTTGTCACTATAATAGCTTTGCAGTCAAATAGGACCACATAAGTTAGTATGAACCAACTCCAAAATATCATCATAAGAATAGTTATTTCTCTTGAAACTAGATTTTGACATTTTACCAAACTATACAATGTTGTTTCCATTGCAGTCAGCTTCTCAAATCCTCTTCATCAATCTAAAATTCTCTATTTGTTGGCATGAGTTATTCATGGTGAACAACTTACAACACTTTCTGGATGATATATCTTCCCCATAGAGATATCCTTTTGCACACTTACATGAATCATTCTAAATCTCCCTAAAAAGATAACACTCCCCTATTTACATCTCAACAGGTGCTTGTCTCACATTTTCTATCCCCATTGCCTAGGAGATGTTTTTCATGTACATATTCTCTCCCCCATTGTCATCAATGTCAAAGGTGTCAATACAAGTATAGAATACCAATTGTTATAATATAATTCTTCCAACTCTTCAATCATCTCAAGTGTCCAAAGATTCTATTTGATATAAAATACCAAATACCAAGAGTCCTTAATGACTCAGTATGTACCAAATACTCCCCCATAAAGGAAGCATCAACATTTGGTCCAATCTAACCATAGTACTTTTTACCATTGGACTGATGCACTCCTTTCATCATCTACTTAGAAGTAGGTAGGGGCATAACCCCAAGCATACCTCTTAAGTACTCAAAAGTATCCTTAAGAAAAGGCTTTGTAAAGATATCTGCAATCTGATCTTTAGTACTTACATACTCCAATCTTATTTCCTTCTTTGTTACCTTCCCTCTCAAAACATAATATTTAATGGATATGTGCTTTGTCTTAGAATGTAGTACTAGATTCTTAGACATACTGATTGTACTTGTGTTATTACAGTAAATGATAATAGGTTCTATAAAATTAATCCCAATATCCTTCAACATTTTCTTTATCCACATAACATGATTATAGTTATTTGATGCTACAACAAACTCTACCTTAGCTATACTCTAAGAAATATAGTCATGTTTCTTTCTCAACCAAGAAACCAATCTTCCTCCAAGAAATAATGCTCCACTACTGGCACTCTTTATGTCATCCATACTGCTTGCCTAATCTACATTGATATATGCACACAAAGTGAAATCACTTGTTCTATCATACCAAATTCCATAATCAGATGTACCCTTCAAATATCTCAATATCCTATTTACTGCTACATAATGATACTCTTTTGGATCAGCTTGGAATCTTGATACAATCTCAATTGCATTTTTTATATTTGGTCTAGTGTGAGTCAGATATTGTAATCCTCCAATCATAGATCTATACTTCTTCTGCTCAACTCTAGCTGTCTCATCTTTACTAGATAACTTATGACTAGTTATCATGGGTGTACCAATAGGTTTGCAACTCTCTAAACCAAATATTTTGAACAAGTCTTTCAGATACTTGGCTTGTGAAATAAATATCCCATCTCTGCTCTATGCAATCTACAATCCTAGGAAATACTTCATTGCTCCTATCATTCTCATTTCAAATTTATTTTTCATCTCTTCAACAAACTTACCACTTTATTTATCATTTCCTTTTGTCATCCACAAATATTACAATGATAAAGAAAACATCATCAATTTTCCTTAAATATAGATTACCATCTGTCGTACCTTTAATAAATCCAAGCTTAGACAAATACCTGTCCAACCTTGCATAATAGGTTATAGGTACTTTCTTTAGACCATATAGTGCTTTCTTCAATATGCATACAAACTCTTTTTCTTTTGTCAAAGGGAATCCACCAGGTTACTCAATGTAGACTTCTTCTTCAAGTTCTCCATTTAGAAAAGATGACTTGACATCCATATGATAAACCTCAAAATTCTTGCTTGTTGTATAAGCCAAGAACATCTTTACTACTTCCATTCTTTCTATAGGTGCATATGTTTCTTCATAATCTATGCCTTCTTGTTGTGAATAACCTTTGCAAACAAGTTTGACCTTTTTTCACAACTTCTCCTTGCTCATTCATCTTATTTCTAAATACCCACTTAGTTCCTATCACATTCTTGTCTTTAGGTCTAGGAACTAGTTCCCATGTCTTATTCTTCACAATTTGATCTACTTCTTCTTTTATTTCTTGTATCCAATGATCATCCTTACATGCCCAGTTTGTGCATTTAGGTTCCACTTGAGCAAGCAAACATAATTCCTCATTCACTCTATTCCTTGTCATCACACTTTTATCCTTGCTCCCAATTATTTTTTCTAGAGGGTGATCCTTTTTCATGTTTCTACTAGATGTAGAAGTTGACATCTCAACTCTTATCTCTTCTCTAGGTTTAGATCTCTATTCTTCTCTATGATCAACAGATACATCATTCTGTAAGTCATTATTAGTCTCAAAAAGAACTTTAGCTTTCTGCCTAACAATTCTAGAATTATGCTCATCTTCATCAGAATTATAATCTACCATCTTTTCTTTAGTACCAAAATTTTCATCAATCCTTACATTTTCACACTCAACTATTGTCTTAGTTCTATAGTTGAAACATCTATATTCTTTAATTTTCAATGAGTAACCAAAAAAATACCTTTATTACTTTTAGGATCAAACTTACCAATATCATCAACTCTCTTTATGTAACACATACTTCCAAATATTTTGAAATACTTGAATAATCGTGAATGCCCAAACCATAACTCATGGGGTGTCTTTGTCATACCTTTTCTGATCTATACTTTATTCAGAGTATATACTACAATGTTAAATGGTTCTCTCCAAAATTTCTTTGAGACATCATTCTCAAATAATATTGCTCTTGCTTCTTCTACTACTAACTTATTCCTTCTTTCAACAATCCCATTTGTTCAAGTGTTCTTGGTGAAGATAACTAACTTTTGATTCCATTCTCTTCATAGAACATGTTGAACTCTCCTCCTCTATCTCATCTCAAACATGTAATCTTGACACCAGATTCATTTTCAACTCTATTCTTAAATATCATAAATTTTTTAAAAGCTTTAGACTTCTCCTTAGGAAATACTACCCACATCATTCTAGTGAAATCATCAACAAAAATCATAAAGTACCTTTTACCATAGAATTATCTAGTTCTTGCAAGACCACTCAAATCTATGTGAACAATCTCCAATTTCTCAGTAGTAGATAACTTCTTGCTAGGAAAAGACACTTTCCTCTACTTAGCCAAAATACATTCCTTGCAGACAACATTAGTAGGCTTAATAATCTAATACAGATATCTCACTTAAAATGTATTACTAACCTTCACAATAGTATGAAAGTTTATATTACAAAACCTCCTATGTCATAACCAATTCTTATTAAGTTTTGTAACTAAACATGTCGTCTTAGTAAGATTCAACTGAAATACATTACCTCTTGATCTAGTTCTAATACCAATCATCTTACTATCTTTGTCTTTGATAATGCAAGTCTTCTCTATGAACTACAATAGATATCTCTTATCTACTGACTGTTCAACACTCAACAGATTATGTTTCAAACCATCAACAAAGTAAAGATCATTAGTGTTAGTTTTACCATCAAAAGAAATAGATAGAATCCCTGTATTATGACAGGATGCATTGTTACCAACTCTAACAATACCTCCATCATGATTCCTGAAATTAAAAAACTTGTTCATATCACAAATCATGTGATGTGAACATCCACTATCAATTATCTAATCTGATTTCTTCTCAAGTTGGGTAACTAGAGCTCTTTCTTCTCTAATTTCTCTATCAATATCATCTTCCTTGATAGCCACAAATCCTATTTCATCATCAGTTTCACTCTAACATCTTTCATCAGATTCTTCAACCTCATTAGCATATAAACAATTTCTATCCTTATCTCTTCTAGGCTTAAACTTCCCTTTAAACTTTCTCTCTCTTTTATAACATCGAGATGCATAATGACCATATTCATCACAAGTCCAAAATTTAAAGATTTTCTTATGACCTTTTTCTCTTCTTACCAAAAGAGATATTCCTTCCTTAATCTTCTTATCTTCCTTGGATCTGCTACAACAGGCAAAGTCTCCTCTTGCACTTACACTTCTTGATAGATTAGGTCAAATGTTTAGAGCACTGAAAGCTATCTCAACTCTAGCTAGTTCTCTAGACTATCTCAATTCTACTTCTATAGACTCTAATCTTCCAAGAAATGTTTCCTTTTTGAAATCATTGGTGCAAGAAATTACTAGCTAAATCATCTGAGATGTTTACTTGAATGGTGCTGTCAAACTTTTCAAGATCTTCCATATAACTTCATCATCTTGTTTAGTTCCACCAAGAGATCGAATACCTACAACAATTTTTGATATTCTACCAACATAACTTCTTATAGATTCATCTTCCATCATCTTCGCATCTTGAAATGCAAAGATCCAATTTTGCAATCTCATTCTTTTTGCATGATCATCACCTTAAAAAGTAACTTCTAATGCTTTCCAAATCTCATGAGAAGTTTGGAATGTTTTTACCTAATTGTATTCATTCTCTAGAAGAGCTAATAGTAGGGCTTCCCTAACTCTAATGTTACACATGAGCAAATCTCTTTCTCCCTCACTGCATTCATCTAGCTTTGATTCTTCAACAATTGCCTTCTTATCTTTTGTCAAAAACCACTATCCTAGACCCATGCATAACTGATGAGTCTTCATATTTTTCTTCCAACTATCATAGTTGACTCCATTAAATCTTGGACTATCCTTCCTAAACATATTCACAATCGATTTTCCAAAGATGTTAAGCCTTATCTTCAAGGACCTGATGCTCTAATACCAATTGTTAGAATACAAAGTCCACCAATATAACTTGGCAGGGGGGGTGAAGGGTGAATCACTTATCCAAAAGCACAATCATAAATCCTAAACAAACTTAAGAATGTAAGTAATATAAATTGAAACCATAACAAGATACTCATGCACAATTAACATGAGATATGTTAACTAGGGAAACCTTTGATATGAGGGAAACCCTATTGGGGATGGTACCCACAAGATCATGTACTAATAAAAATATTCCTTGTTAGAGGATAGACCCTGTTAGGAGTCTTTTACAACATTTAGTACATGTGATTCCCTATTAGGAGACTTTGAATCCCTGTTAGGAGATTCCAACCCTATTAGGAGTTGTGCTAACCTTGTTAGGATTTGTGGAAGACATCTAGACCCACTACCCAAACAGCTTCAAGGTTAAGATCAATGGACCCACTGTCCAAATGATCTCTATATTATTCCTTGCAGAATAATAGAACTAAAATGTACTTCCTTCCTATATCTCTATCCTATCAACCAGACTTCTGCTCATTTAGATCTTGTAACTAGATTTCATGTTGTACATACAATGATCCCTTGGATTGCTTACACACATCCTTCAAAATGATATGCCTCTCTTCGAACTTTGCACTGCTTCTTCGCACTTGGAAACTCTACCATGCTCTTGAAATCAAGGAAAACATCTTTCATTTATACCACATCTTCATAATAATTCCTTGAGTAGGCATTAGGGCTTTCCCAATTAATTAAATTAAGATAATTAATTAATTCTCAATTACAATAGCACTATTAGCTCACAGTCTATAAAAAAATTCACATGTACGATAGCAACTCTTGTGCACACATTGACATTACCACACAACTATCCTCTATCACTGTGTGACTCCACATCTCTTCATTACATCTTAGATGAAAGATGGTGATTGATCATCAAAAAATTCTTTTCCAATACTTTTTTTTGCACTGCTTCCAGTAAATCAAGTGTAACTTTTGTACACCATCATCTTAGACTTAGTCCCCTTACCCACATCATCAGGACGAGCTCAGGAACATGTACTTAACTGTGCATCACTTAAAACTTCCTCAACTTCTTTGCATTGTAAGATCTCTGACTATTATTCTCCTAGTCTTTACAGAATTACTCTTATATTGGCATCAATGAAAAACAAAGTCGTGAATGTAGGATAAAAGCACAAACCTGTGTCACCCTTTTATAAAGGAAAAGACTAACAAAAGTATAATTGTTCATCTTCAATGACATAAAAATGGTAGTATTATTTAGAATTTGATAATGAAGTAAACTAATGAAATGTGTAGAAATGGAAGAATTTTAGGATTATAATTTTTAATAATTATTTGGAATAAGAATTGATATATTTTCCTAAATTTTAAAGATAATTTTTTACTTGCTAAAAAATGCTAAAAATTAGGAGTCTAGTTCCCACCACAAAATAATGTGAAAATAAAATTATTTCCCTTTAATGTTATATTATGTTATGGATAACATATATAGCTAGAACAATAAAAAATGAAAATTGGCTTTAGATCTATATTTGATCTTTCATAATGATTCAAAATTAACTCATATGAAATGGATAGTTTTCATGTCCCACCACATTTTTGAAAACAAATCTTTTCTAACCAAAAGAAAAGTTATACATTCTTGAAGATGACTCTCTCCTCTAGAACGTCATGTGATTTTAAAATTTTTTTGATATGATTTAATATTTTTTCCTATCTCAAACTTGATATCTTCTCAAGTGTTAAAATACGTACTTGTAAATTTTTTTAAATTACAATATACTATATCTAATTAAAACACCATAAAATCTATATGAGAATATTCTTGACTTTGAATTCTATAAAATGATGTTTATATGTTATTAAAAAAATATCATAAAAAATAGTAAGATTAATTGAAATGTCAGTTGTCTAAAATAATTTTATTTCTTTAGTAATTGGATATAAACTAGTATAAAACATGCATTTAATAGACAATTCCAATTAGAAAAGTGTGAGACCATATATAACTTAGCTAGGGTGAATTTTTCTAAGATCATATCTTTGAACAAAATTTATTTTTAGATAGAAATACTCAAATGTAGTCATTCTGATAAGTCAGCCTGAAAGGTGACACAACTTTGTACGTTTACCCTATAACATGTCAATACTCTACAATTCTATACTCCCCCAATGTAGTATCATCAACATTCATGCTAACATATAGTACTTATAGCCTCTCTCCTATAATTTTGTGAAACATCCTTCTCCATCATTAGTGTTTTTTCACATTCCATAAATTATCCATTGTTTCTATTACCTATACTATTCTGTTCTGAAGTCCTTGGTTTACTCATTTATCTCTTAATTCCTTTGTCATTGCAAAAATGTTGAACTCATTTGAAATGAATTTACCAACTCTATTTGATCTCAAACAATTCAATTTATTTCTTGTTTCTTTTTCAACTCTAGCCAAGTACCACTTGAACATTTGAAATGCATCATTTTTTTTTAATAAAGAAACATCACAGTTTTGATTCTAAAAAATGTCATCAAAAAATAAAATGAAATATTTTTCACTATAATAGCTTTAAATTCAAATATGACCACATAAGTTAGTATGAACCAACTCCAAAATATCATAATAAGAATGGGTCTTTCTCTTGAAACTAGATTTGAAATTTTACTAGTTAGCATTGTTTGCACATCACTTTGTTAGGTTTGTTTAGTCTTGGTAATCCTCTAACTCTTTTCATCTTACTAATGCTTACCAAATTATCAAATTTCACATGACATAGCCTCTTATTTCATAACCGAATATCTGTAAATTTTGCAAATAGATAAGGATATTTAGATAGCTTTAGATAGAACAAGTTATCTCTTGTTTTCTCTCCACTACCAACTAGTTCACTTGGAGCATCATAGATATTTTCCTTCTTGTTCTTGAAATCAACTATGTATCCTAAACTTATTAATTGTGCCACATTCAAAAAGTTATATTTCAAACCATCAACCCAATATGCACTATCACACTTGATCTTATCATTTTGTTTAATTGGTTCTTTACCTTTCACATAACATGGTGTATAATTACCAAACTTAACACTACTTCCATTATAATGATCTATCTTATCAAACATATTTGTATCACTAGTCATATAATGTGAGAAACTACTATCAATTTTCCATCTATCATTCTTACTCACATGAGAAATCAATTCATTTTTATCATCTTCATCAAAATAATCTTTTATTGCAACATAAAAAACTTCGTTATTCTGATCATTAGAATTATTATAAGGACCATCTTCTTCAACAATATAGAAACATGTATTATGTTTGTCCTTGTAGTCTCATCTATCTTTGTTTCCTATGTTATCTCTATCATATCTTCTTCCTTTGTACTTGAAGTCTATCCTTTCCTCTTTCTTATCTCTATCAGGACATCTAGTAGCAATATGATCAACATCATTACATGTAAAACATCTAATAGGAAGTTTACCTTCGTATGTTCCTTTTGCTCTAGAAAGTCTTCTAACCAACAATGCTTCAAAATCATCAAGGTCATCATCAGATCCACTATCACTTTCTACATACTTTCTCTTCTTCTTTTTCTTAGATCCATCAAGGATTAGTTGTTCTTTGAACACATACTCAACTTGCTAACTTGTCCCATATTTTCTTAGCAGTAGTGCATTCCCTCACATCATCAAATTATGCGTAACTTAGGGCTACTATAATTTTATTCATAATTTGGTTATGTTCTTGCTTCTCTTTCATCATCTCAATCGTCATAGGTCTAGGAACCTTAATGCATTCATTTTTTAGTTAGTATGATGTTGAATATTAAATATTAGATAAGTCAAATCTCTTCAGTCTCTACTATGTTGGGTAGTTCCCCTTGTTCAACTTAAGTATCTCTCTCTTGTACATATTGATCTATGGTTTGAGTCCCTTCAAAATTTCCTTACAAGCACCAATGCCCTTATACCAATTACTATAATGATTTAGAATAACTAGGAGGGGGTGAATAAGTCATCCTCAGGTCCAAATGCACCAATTCAACTCTTATTAACTTTAAACAACTTAATCAATCTCAGATACTCACTCAATCTATATAGAATATCATCAATAATTTAACATTTCATACAATATCTTAAGTTGATATCTGTATATGTGTTGACTTCTAATAAATAAACTAATTTAAAAATATAGCACACATAACAATAAAATTCACATGCACATGAAAATTGTTGGTGTAAATAAGTATTCACTATTTACACTTACTTAAGTTTACTTAGGTTAATACATATTTTTATTATTTATTTATTAGTCACCTAGGAGTATGCATACTCTTGTGAGTTGTCATGTTGATAACATAGGAGTTCTCACCTCTTTTATGCACATGGTGTCTACAAGATAGGAGTTAGCACACTAATTAAGCACATAGTGTCATGACATCTCCACTTGAGATACACCTTATCATTCTTATTCTCTCATCTAGAATGATGGGTAAGATGTGTGCTTAGTTGTCATGCTTGTCTTATCTCTTGGTTCCTTCTAGAGACATTCTAGGTGCTTCCTGAGAGGCCTTTATATACAAGCACTCCTAGTGTGTTTGTACATACAATACAAAGCAATGTATGAGGACATACTTTGATATAATGATCATACTCTTTTTTTGGTCTACAGTTGTGCTTGTGTTTGAGTTCTATGATCTTGGGTGCATCTTGCCCTTAGGAAAATTCTTACATGGTATTAGAGCTCTTGGAGAATCTCTCATCACATAATCATTTGAGACCATCTTCTTGCTTTAGCACCTCAACCCAAATCTAAAGTATCATAGTCATTGGGAGTGTCTAGAGCCAGATCTAACCTCACCATTGCATCTAGAATGTCAATTTGGTGAAAATTAGTTACAAATTCAACTACTCTCAGCAGAAGTTGATCGTGAGGCAAATTTTTTTTGCAAATTGGCACTTGAAGGCCTTGATTTGCAACTTGGGTATGATATTTTAGATCTATAATTTCATTCAATTAGGATTTGTTAAATTCTCTACAAGTATTTTCAAAGTCTTCATTTTTTTGAATTTTTTTCATGGGCTAGCAGGGAATTTTTTTTTGTAGAACTGGGCAGTCATACCTTGGCCCTATAATTTGGGTATAATATTCCTTTATTTAGATCAAAGGACTAAATTTATTGTAGTGGGGACACTCATTTTTCAGTAGCCACTTGGAAGTCTACAATTATATCTGGGTGGACACATAGCCTACAATAGCTAGTCAATAGCCATGCCAACTATACTTTTTCCACATCATCTATACATTCGTACATTTAGCCATGTCAACGTACAGTCCTGCCATGTCATCAAAGGGAATTTTTTACTGATGTCATCATTTTCCAAAGTTAAATTTGAACACCTTTTGACCATCATTTTCAAGGATTTTATAACTACTGCAATGATCGTTTGGCCATCAAATTTAAGCACGTAGTTTTCCTTCTAGACCCCTATTCAAATGTAGTTTTGATTTGGCATCCTAACTTTGAGAGGCCATAGATCGGACATCCAGACTCCAATTTAGGTGCATTTTAAAAAATTTTTTGGTAGAATTTATTGAACCTTTTAGTGGTGGTGTTCTTTTCTAGTTTTGGTGCATGTCTTTTTCAAAAATTGTATCTTTTGGTGACTGTATCTATCCAATCCTACATTTTGCAACTTGAAGTGCTCCATACAGGCTCATCTAGACTCAAAAAAAGGTTCCATTTTTTTTGAATGTGTCTGATTTTTCATCTACTTTCTAGATCTATAGTCAAATTCTAGGGTTGTGTGGACAAAAATATCACTTTTAGAAATAGGGCCTTTTCTACATTGTATTACTTTCATTTCTTTTTCAGAATTGTTGTATATCTTAGCTACAATGCCTAGTTTTAGATTTAGGTCTCAAAAGGTAGTTGTAACAAGAAAAATTAGAAGTCTACTTTGTATATTTTGACAAGTGGCCTATTGTACACACACTACATATAAAGTGCCGAAGCATCTTTTTTGGGGGGTTCTTTTGATTGAGTGAAGGGGGATGTGTATTGTGTTTTTTGTGTCCCTCTTGTGTGCTCTTTTCATTTTCTGCATCATGGGTTCACCTAAATGTCCACCTCTAACTTTACACAATTATTCTACATGGAAAGATATTGCTTGGAGTAGATTAATGGAAAAAGGTTATAGTCTATATGTTGATAGTACAATTCCCAAACCTAGTGATGCTAAAGAACTCATTGATTGGAAAAAACAAGACCATTAGGCTTTAGGAGTTATCAGGAATTGTGTGCATAGAGATCTCTTCTTTCACATTGCCAGTTGTACGGAATCCAAACCAACTTGGGACAAATTTGCAGCATTATATGGTAAGATGGATGAGGAAAAGGGATTTTAGATTGAGGATGGTCTACTTCTACTGGATCCAAAGAACTTTGACACAATTCAAGATTACATCACCAAAGAAAATGAGTATAGGGCACTACTTAAAGACTGTGGAAATCCCATGAAGGATGAAAAGTTGATTCATCACATCTTGAAGAGGCTACCTTTAGAGTATGCTTCATTTGCTTTTAGTTATAATACTCACAAGTTAACCATGGGAAGTGCTTACTAGAAGCCTACTTTTGATGCTTTTGTAGAGATCTTGATTTTTGAACAATCTCACTTGATGGATATAGAACTTCTCACAACATCAAAACTAAAGCCTTTGCGACTAGTGATGAGCACCAATTAAGTCAAGGAGGGAAAAGTTCTAGCAACAAGAAGAAGAAGCAGTAGAAGCAGAAATCATAGTTTGAGACACAACAAGGCAATTCTTCTTCCAACAAGAAGGGAAACAGTGAAAAGAAGGACAAACTTTTTTTTGCATATTGTAAAAAGCCAAATCATGATGAGCATCATTGCAAGATTAAAAGAATCAATGAGTTAGAAAATCTACTCAAGAAGAACAAGATTCAAGTGCCAGGTACTTCCAAGGATTCAACTCCACCGATTTCAAAGAGAAAAGGGCAAGAACTTATGGAAAACTCAAGTTCTTCTACAGAATGGATACTTGACTTAGGTGCCTCTTATCATATGGGTTCTTCAAAGGGAGGCTTTTCTTCATTGAAGTAGTCACAGGTACCACACATCTTCATGGGAGATGATACTAAAAGGGAAGTTGAAGGGAAAGGACATGTGAAAATGGAAAATGGGGAATTCAAAGATGTTCTCTATGTTCCAAACCTTAGTTTAAATCTCCTCTTAGTTTACCAAATCACTCACCTCCGAGATGGTCACAAAGTTGAGTTCCTTCTAGATTTAGTGATGGTGCACAATCTTAGAGATGATTCATTGGTTATAGTGGGGAAAGTCAATCATGACAAGAGGCTTTATTCCTTCTCCCACTTTGTGCCTAAGCTTCCTTCTCAAGCCTTGTTGACTCACTCTAATTCACAAATTACATTATGGCATGAGTGGTTCGGTCATCTTGCCTTCTACTATCTTCAACAACTCTACTTCAAACACATGGTCAAAGGTCTACCTAACATCAACTTTTCTAAGTGTGAATGTTCATCATGTTCTATGGATATGAATCTCAAGGAGAAGTATGATAAAGGCAAGTCTTCACGAGCACTAGTTGTTCTCCAGTTGGTTCACATGGTTTTAGTAGGACCCTTTGCGGTGATATCAATTAGCTAAGGCCACTACATCCTTACTTTTGTTGATGACTTTTCAAGATTCACATGGGTCTGATTTCTTCATCACAAGAGTGAAATGGTTCATAATCTTCAAGCCTTTAAGGCTCATGTTGAACACAAATCAAGAAAAGCCATCAAAGTTCTATAGATGGACAATGAGAATAGATATATGGGTAGAAGACTTAAGGAATTTTGCAAACTTGAGGGAATTGATCTTTAGAATCCATTAGCATTCAGTCCGCATAAGATAGATGTTGCAACACTGAGGATTAGGAATCTTAAGACCATGGAAAGTTGCATGATAAAGGCCAAGTCTCTTGGTCCTACATTAGAATTCGATGCTATCAATAGTGTCACTCACATACTTAACAGGTCTCCTCATATTACCTTATATGGAAAGACTCCTTTTGAGGCATGGTGTGGTAGAAAACTAGTTGTGGGTCATTTCAAAGTCTTTGGTTGTCCAAGATGGGAAAACCTACCTTCTAGGGGTTGCAAGGCAACAACACCTAGGCCTTATACTTTCATCAGATATGAAGATAGCATGAAGGCATATAGACTTATGGATCTAGAGACACACAATTTTTGTGGAGAAGGATGTACACTTTGAGGAAAGTTCACCTATCTTATCCTCTAATCCTCTTCACACCTCATACATTGTGGAAATTGATAGTGACACTAGTGATAGTGCTTCAACAGATTCAGACACATGGGTTTTTATCGATAGTTATAGCGAGAGGTCATGCCATTAGTCCAATCCAAATGCATACATTTCCATAGTGAAAGGTCCAACATAGTAGGGTACATGTTGTCTTCCAGCTCTAGCTTTAGTTGATGACTTCTTGGAAGACATTGTAGCTTTGTTCATGGAGTCACACACTGTAGATTTGGAAGACAACCTTGATGATTTGCATCTTCTCTTTGATGAAGATGATCCTTTTACAGTTGTTTCAAGGGCTCATTCTGACCCTCATGTCCATTCTCTACATGATCAATCTTCATAGGTTGGCGTGATTATGGATACTTATGTACAGTAGTTGGAGGAGATCTCTTTATTAGTGGAGGAGACAATTTTGGAACAAGTTCTACAGATACTTGAGTAGGTTTCAGGGCCATGACACATCTTTAGGATTGTACCTTTGCTATTGTTTCTTCCAAAGGGGAGGAACATCATTTAACACTCTTGGACTAGCTTCTACCTAGGAGCGACTTTCACCGATCAACATTCTTCCTTTGGGGAGGGGGGGGGGGGGGGACTACCTTGTCTCTCTTCCTCTTCTTTCTTATGGGAGGGACTTTTTCCTTTTATGAGGTTTTATCCTTCTCATTTTTCTCTCCTGTATATACTGGATGTATGTCTTAAAAGGGGGGTCTTGATTGCTCCATCCATCCATGCATCCCTTTTCATCTCTTTTTGGGCAAGGGTTTTTCCCATGAGGCTTTCCCTCTTTCTCCACTTTATGAGAGATTGCATATCATTTTGTACATTGGTACCTAATATGGCCTAGTAGTTTGACCCATCATGCATTTCATCCTAGTTTTTGTAAGCTTAAACTTGCATTCCCCTAAGTTTCACTTAAGGGGGGGTGTTGGTGTAAATAAGTATTCACTATTTACACTTAAGTTTACTTAGGTTAATGCATATTTTTATTATTTATTTATTAGTCACCTAGGAGTATGTATACTCCTGTGAGTTGTCAAGTTGACAACACAAGAGTTTGCACCTCTTTTATGCACATGTTGTCTACAACATCAGAGTTAGCACACTAATTAAGCACATGGTGTCTACAACATCTTCACTTGAGATACACCTTGACATTCTTTACCTCTCATCTAGAATGATGGATAAGACATGTGCTTAGTTGTCATGCTTATCTTATCTCCTAGTTCTTTTTAGAGACATTCTAGGTACTTCTGGAGAGGCCTTTATATACAGGTACTTCTAGTGTTCTTGTATATACAATATAGAGCAATGTATGAGGACATACTCTGATAGATTGATCATACTCTTTTTTTGGTCTATATTTGTGCTTTTGTTTGAGTTCTATGATCTTGTGTGAATCTTACCCTAAGGAAAATTCTTGCAAAAATAAAACTTTAACATGAGGGTTTAACATGGAAACCCAATTTGAAAAAACCACCAAGTAACATGATACCAAATTTTCACCCTTTTGAAGTGAGCTCAATTAAGAGCCAAGCTTGTTAAATGTTATACAAAACACTTTCAAATGTGACCCTATCAAAGGATTTCATCACCCTATTAGGGGTGACCATGTTAGAAGAATTTGGAACATTCAATTAGAATGTCACCTTGATTAAAAGATTTACAAAATGACTATTAGGTCAACCTTGATTAAAGGTTTTTGACTGATACAATGGTTATAATGTAACAATAGGTTTGATCTATCTACTACAACTCACTTTACAAATTTAGATCTACATTCTCTCATCCACTAGTTCATTGATTGGCCTCCATTAACATCTCTAGATTTGATCTTCTTGGTGTCTTCTCAAGAAATCACTTCTTCACCAAACTCTTCACACTTCATCTCTGCTATTATTCTCTTTATAATTTCTACTCAAGATTACCAATCAATAATGAAACAACCTTATGAAATACCTCTTATGCCTCAAATAGGTAATTTTGATCTTTTCCACTTAAAAATCATTGTTGATATTAGGGTTAGATCAAATTCATCAAATCCTTCCATCATTTTGTTATTCTTCTTCCTCTAGAAACTTCTAATAAAATCCTTTCCTTTGATCACCTAATAAACTCTCCTCATGCATTAATTAAATATGCTAGCTCATCAATCCTTATCTTCCATGTGCTTTGACTAACACAAATTCCATCCATGTTGGCCTCAAACTATAACTTTTGTTTTCACTCAACAATCATCACACTAATACATTTGAGATTAATTTTTGACCTTTAATTTCATCCAAGGCCTTTTTTATCTTGTCATGGCTTTTAATGTTTATGAGCCCAATTTTATTGAAATTTTGACAAATGTAGGATCATAAACAAAAAAGAAAGAAAAAGGTTCAAGATCATTTGATCAATATTTGGGTATTGTGGGTGAGATATTTGGAGGTCTGTGCACATGGGAGAATTTTGAGGTGAGTTTTTTTTTGTTGCAAGTTCTTCCACATTTACTATTGCCTTGATGATTGCCTTGAATCATTTGATGCAGGTTCTTACACTGCATTGACATTTTGATAATTTTTTGGAAGGAAACATTAATCCATTTTCCCCCTAAATAGGTATGTGCTCCTTATCATTTTTGTATTCATTTCTCTATTTCATATTTTATAGTTAAGGTTCCACATTAGTTTCATATTTTACCTCTTTGTTTTTGGGAAACATTCTTGTCTATTCACGTGGCTAGGGTTCCACAACAGATTCATAGCCGCATTTATAGATCAAAGCTTCATTGAAAACTCATTATATCAAATGAATTAAGGAATATTCATTGCAGATAAAAGCAATTTCAAATAATGTTAATGTTATTACAATGCCGATTGGAGTAGGTCAACTTTATTAATAGTTCAATTTGATCAGCCAAAGAAAAAACTCTCAAGTAGAAATGCTTTTATGGGTTGATCCCATGAAATTCTTTAAGAGAGGAATAAATCAAACAAAACCATAAACTTAGAAAAAAATTCAATACTTCTGCACAAAACAAATGAAACCTAGTTTAAAATATGAAGTAGAAAATGGACCCAAAAAATAGTAACATGATCAAGCCAACACTCTATTATAGTGTTTTCTTTTTGGTAAATCATGAGTGATTTATGACTCATGAGTGATGTATGACAAAGTTGGGACAAGCTTGGGAACCATTTTTGTGCTAGTCAAGCAGCCTTTGTTATATACAAATTTAGCACTACTCATTGGATCTAAAATCAAGCACAAACTCAACCCCCAAATATTATACCATGACCCAATAATATGTTTTTTTTGATCTAGTTAATCACAATTTTTTTTTAATATAGATCAATCTTAAATGTAGCTAATATTGATTACAAACCTCATGATATGTTTGCTAAGTAAGCTAGGGCTACATTTATAAGACCTAAACCTAGGCCATCCTCCAATACACCCCATTCACACCATGCTAAAAACCTCATGACATGTCTTTTGCATACAGTTTGTACCTTTATTAACTTAAACTTGTGTTGCCCTCAAATAAACCTTACATGTATTAAACCATTAAAGTCTCATAGCATATGTACTGAGTATATATTAATAAAGCTATAAAAATTAAATCCCAAAAGCTATTAAATACAATCCATGCTCATTAGAACACAACTTTGTTTGAATGTTTAAGAGCCATGTTTCACTTTACTACAATGTGAAGGGCATAACCTTCAACTATGTTATTAATTAGCATCACATTATAGCCATTTAGACTTGATTTGAAGAACTAAATCACTGGCTAAAATAGAATATTGTTGGCATGCATAATTCCTAGTACTGCTGACAATCCAGACTTTTCTTCAACCACCATATTTTATCCCACTGACCTTCATAAATGCTGGTTTATTTCACATGTCACATGCAATTTTTGACTATTTTATATTCCAAAATTTTCCTACCATGCATGTGCATGATTCTGGATCTTTCTCAGACCTCTATAAATAGAGGTAGTTGTAATGGATGTAAACACAAGGCAAAGAAGTAGAAGTAATAATATAAAGATTCCTTATTGTGTTTCAATTTTCTCTAGCTCTGCCCACCTTCATAGTGGTATCAGAGAGCAGGAAGATTGTGGAATGAGAGCATAGGAAGATTGCGGAGCTAAAATAATAGATTGTTGCTGCAAGAGATATGCTCTTTCCTACTTGCCAATGTGAGCTCTTAGGTGAATCCATAAATCTAGAAATTACACTTATTGCATACATAATATTAGGCCTAGTTGTTGTGAGATACATCAAACTACCAACCAACTTTCTAAATTGATTAGAATCAAATTCAGTCTCATTATCTTCTCTACTCAATTTTGTGCCCATTGTCATAGCTGTTGAGACTGGACTACAATTTACCATTCTAAACCGTCTCATAACATCTTGTGCATATTTATTTTGACAAATGAAAATACCCTTATCATTTTGCGTTACTTGAATACCAAGAAAATACATCATCAAACCCAAATTTGTCATCTCAAGTTCTTTCTTTATTGCCAATTTAAACATATGAATGGAAAGATTACTAGTAAAGATCAAATCATCAACATACAAGCAAACAATCAAAATTTGACCTTCCTTATTGACTTTGGTGTATATTGTTGGCTCACTAGTGCTTCTATTAAATCCATTCTTAAATATTGTGGAGCTAAAATAATAGATTGTTGTTGCAAGAGAAAAGGTATGCTGTGAGTTTAAAGGGGTGTTAATTCTTGATGGAATCATTCTCAATGTTTTGTAGCAGACATATGAGATCAGTCCAGTAGTAAAGTATTGCATTTATTTGTGAAGTTGAGGCACCTTTGTGATTTTTATTGTGTGCTTATAAGCTATATCTTATTTTAAGTTTTTAATTTTGAAAGGAGCTGAAGATTTGATTTTTTAATTGAGATAATCTTATTGATTCTACTGCCATACTTAGGAATCCAAGTATTTTAAAATATTTTATTATTTTTAAAGTATGTCATCAAGCATGAATCAATTTATGAATCCAATATTTTCTTGCAAGAATTATGATCATTGGGCATTTAGAATGAAAATAATATTTTGTTCCCTAGAATTAGTGGAGATTGTAGTGAATGGATTTGTAGAGCCATTGGATGAATTGTTATTAATTGTAAATCAAAATGATGAACTCAAGGAAAATAGGAAAAAAGATATAAAGGCTTTTCAAATTATTCAACAAGGTTTGGATGGCATTGTTCTTGCAAGGATTAATGGAGCTACAATAACCAAGAAAGCATGGGAGATCCTTGAAACAACATATCAAGGTATAAGCAAGGTAAAAGTATCTAAATTATAGTCATTAAGAAGAGATTTTGAAAACCTCCAAATGAAAGATTTTGAGTCAATAGAGAAATTTTCAATTTGAGTTATGAATGTGGTTAATCAAATAAGGTTGAATGGTGGTGAGCTAATAGATCAAAAAATTGTAGAAAAGATCTTAAGAAGCTTGCTTGTTAAATTTGATAATATTGTTGTGGCAATTGAGGAATCTAAGGATTTGTCAAAATTATCTATAGATGAGTTGTTTGGGTCATTAAAAAACCATGAATATAGGTTGAACAAGCATGATAATACTTCATTGGAGAATGCATTCAAAACACAAATGACATTTGGTAGAGGCAGAGGAAGAGGAAATCTAGGATTTAGAGGACGAGGAAGAGTATGAAATAATGATCAAAGAGAGGAAAGAAGTTTTGATCAAGGATTAAGGAGAAATTAAAGTTTAAGCTCAAGGGGGCGCAACAACAATCAAGCATCAGAAACATATGACAAATCAAATGTCCAATGTTATTATTGCAAGAGGTTCGATCACTTAGCAAATGAATGTTAGAAGAAGCAAATAGATGTAGGCAAACAAAATGTGAATTTAGTCTAGGGACATTGTTCATTACATGTCATGTAGCTCAAGAGAGCTCAACTGATATTTAGTTTCTAGATAATGGTTGTAGCAATCATATGACAGGAAATAGAGATATATTTGAAAGATTGGATACCTCAGTCAAGTCAAAAGTAAAATTGGGCAATGATAACATAGTGGAAGTAAGTGAAAAAGGTACAATTGTTGTAATGACAAATCTTGGTAAGAAATCTATTTCTAACATGTATTTTTTACCTAGTTTAAAGCATAATCTTATAAGTGTGGGACAACTTACAAAAAAAGGTTATAAAGTTATTTTTGAAAATAACATCTGCACTATATTTGATATTTCTCCTAGTACCATGGTCATTGCAAGAGTTGAAATTATAGACAATAGAATGTTTCTGCTTCACATGAAAAGTGGAGCGATGAAGGAGTATGGAGTGAGTTTCGAGGCAACACGTCAAGATCAATCATGGATATGGAATATGAGGTATGGTCATTTAAATTTCAAGGGATTGAGTTAATTGCAAAGAAAGTAAATGGTAAGAGGCTTACCCCCTATTGAAGCGTCATTTAGTTCATGTGAAAGTTGAATCTTAGCTAAGCACCATAAGGAAAGTTTTCGAAAGGAAATGTCATATAAAGCTTGGGCACCTTTAGAAACTGTGCATATTGATACATGTGGTCCTATGCAAGTGCCATAATTAGGGGGGAGCATTTATTTTCTAACATTCATTGATGACTTTAGTAGGAAGACATGGGTTTATTTTCTTAAGTATAAATCTGAAACATTTAGCAAGTTTAAGGAGTTCAAGGCATTTGTTGAGAAACAAAGTGGTCTATCCATTAAGGTATTAAGGTTAGATAAAGGGGGAGAATACATGTCAAATGAGTTTTTGGATTATTGCAAGCACCATGGAATAAAGAAGTACTTCACTACAAGTTATACACCTCAGTAGAATGGTGTTGCCAAAAGAAAGAATCAAACAATAATGGAGATGGCAAGAAGCATATTGAAAGGTAAGAATATACCAAATGAATATTGGGCTAAAGTAGTAGCTTTTGTTGTTTATATCTTAAACAAGAGTCCAACAAAGATTGTAAGAGACAAGATTCACCAAGAGGCATGGAGTGGTAAGCATCATTGTGTTTCCCATTTTAGAGTATTTGGTTGTATTGCATATGCACATGTTCCTAAAGAAACAAGGAGTAAATTGGATAAGAGTGAAAAAAGTATTTTTATTGGTTATGATGAACAATCTAAGGCATATAAGTTGTTTAATCCTATAACTAGAAAATTCATTATAAGTACAAATGTTGTGTTCAAAGAAGAAGAATCTTGGGATGGCAACATAGAAAAGATAGTTATATGCACAACTCTAATACTATATGGTGACCAAGAAGGAAAAGACCAAGAGAATCAAGTAGATCAAACAAATGAGCAAGGGGGAACTCCTTCAAGTAGTACACATGGAGATAACATATAAATGGAAGATGGGCTGGGAGAATCTTCAAGTTCACAAGTAAGTAATGACTCTAATCCTACAATTGCATCATTGAGATCAATGATCAAGAAAAATAAAACTAAAAGTTTGCAAGAGATTTATGAACAACGGGGCAAAATTGATTTACAATCAAATTTTTCTTTATTTGCTCAAGATCCTATATATTTTGAAGATACAATAAAGGAAAAAAAATGGATTAATGTAATGAATGAAGAAATGGAATCTATTGATAAAGATGATACATGGGAACTAGTTGATTTGCCTAAGAATAAAGAATGCATAGGTGTAAAATGGGTTTATAAAACTAAGTATAAAGAAAATGGAGAAGTTGATAAATATAAGGCAAAATTAGTAGCCAAAGGGTTTGCACAAGAATACAGAGTTGATTATAATTAAACTTTTGCACATGTAGCTAGACTAGATACTGTTAGAATGGTACTAGCTATTACATCTCAAAACAAATGGATGGTTTATCAAATGGATGTAAAATCAGCTTTTTTAAATGGGTATTTGGAAGAAGAAGTTTATGTACAACAACCACCAGGTTATGAAATCAAAGGACATGAACACAAGATTTATAGGTTGAAGAAGGCACTCTATGGGTGGAAACAAGCACCAAGGGCATGATATAGCAAAATTGATTCATATATGATTAAAAATCATTAGTCAGCCAACACTATACACCAAAGTCAATAAGGAAGGTTAAATTTTGATTGTTTGCTTGCATGTTGATGATTTGATCTTTACTGGTAATCTTTCCATTGATATGTTTAAATCAACAATGTAGAAAGAATTTGAGATGACAGATTTGGGTTTGATGAAGTATTTTCTTGGTATTCAAGTAACATAAAATGATAAGGGTATTTTTATTTGTCAAAATAAATATGCACAAGATGTTATGAGATGGTTTAGAATGGTAAATTGTAGTCCAGTCTCTACACCTATGACAATGGGCACAAAATTAAGTAGATAAGATAATGAGACTGAATTTTATTTTACTCAATTTAGAAAGTTGGTTGCTAGTTTGATGTATCTCACAAAAACTAGGCCTACTATTATGTATGTAGTGACTATAATTTCTAGATTTATGGATTCACCTAAGAGCTCACATTGGCAAGCAAAAACGAGAATATTGAGATACATTGCTAGGACTCTAAATTATGGCATAATGTATTCTTCTTCAGATGATTTTCAGCCGATTGGATATACTGACAATGACTTTGTAAGAAGTATTGATGATAGAAAGAGTACATCTAGATATGCATTTCATCTTGGAACATATATTATGGCATCGACATCAAAGAAGCAACCTGTCGTGACTATATCTTCAGCTGAAGTAGAAAATGTAGTTGGTACATCAGCAACATGTCAAGCAGTATGGATGTGAAGAGTCTTGAAAGATCTAATGCATGAGCAAGATGAGTCTAATACAATCTATTGTGATAACAAGTCTACCATCGCACTATCAAAGAATCATGTTTTTCACAAGAGGACAAAGCACATTGATACTAGATATCATTTTATTCAAGAATTGTTCAATAATGGAGAAACCAGCTTGGAGTATTGTAGATCTGCAGATCAATTGACAAATATATTTACAAAGGCATTATCACAAGAACAATTTGAATATTTAAGAGACCAAATGAATATTGTAAACTTTGATGTGATTAATGGTAGAAATTAAGGGGGAGTGTTGGCATGCATAATTCCTACCATTGTCGACAATCCAGATTTTTCTTCAACCACCATATCAAATATAAAAGCTTCCCATTGACCTTCATAAATGCTAGTTTATTTCACATGTCACATGTGATTTTTGACTACTGTATATTCTAGTTCTTTCCTACTATGCATATGCGTGATTCTGGATCTTTCTCAGACCTCTGTAAATAGAGGCAATTGTAATGGATGTAAACACAAGGAAAAGAAGTAGAAGTAATAATATAAAGATTTCTTATTGTATTTCAATTTTTTCTATCTCTTCCCACCTTCAGATATCCTTGAATACAATTTTAAATACTTCAGTTGAGCAAATTAGTTCTTCATTTGCAATAAACTGCCACAAAATTTTGTAAACCTTAAAATATCTAACAATAATATTTTTGAAGGGATTTGTAGATTTCATATGAATATTGTACAAAGACAGATGGATAAGAGCATGAACTTGAGATCAAAACAACTTAATGCAAAAGATTTAAATGAAAAAGAATTTTCAAAAAAGAGCAAAGAAACACATTTTTAGTCCCTGCCACCCATAGGCGGGGACTGATGTTTTCAATACATTTCTCTATTACTTCTTGTCTCAAGAACTATACAAGACACTAAAACAATGCCACAAAAATCAGCTCCTTATTGCATTTCAATTTATCCCTATTATCCTCATGATTTTCCTTGTATTTCTATTGGCTCACAACGATTTTCCCAACTGTCTTTTAATTTTACTGGTAAAAAAATTAATCTTTTTTTGGCAGCTTGCATTCCAGCTGCTCGTTGTAGAATACAACACATGCCTCTTGCATGCTTTTTGCTAGCATGACTCCATAAACCCATGTCTCCTTACTTTCGTGGTCCGTGTTGCTAATGGAGGTCCCTTTATTATCGGAAATTTTATTTACCATTGCGCAAAGGAATTTGACTATCATTTTATCTTCTTCTATTTGTTCTAAATCTACATCAATGTGTTATGTTCTATTCTATTAGACAAATTATAGCCTTCATTCAGTATCAAGAATACTTCTTATTTTCATCCTTGTGACTAATGGTTGGGTGTTTCATTTCCTTGCTTGGAATTTGATGCTTAAATCTTAAGTTTTGATAAAAAATAATTTGATAGCTAATGTAGAGAAAGATATGATTTAAATGCCAACATATTCTCAATTTAAAGAGGATGAGTGTGCTGAAGTTTATAGGTTTAGTGCTCTGTTACAACAATGCCCCTTCACTTTACTTTCTTTAGCACGAGCTTCCCACATTTTCTTTTAATGTCTACCTATTTTAAATTTACTGTTACAATAGTTGACATAATAAAATATCAAATCTAAGTGATAAACACAGAAGTAAAAACACTGAAGCAAATCCCACATCTTATGTTGCACTTTCTAGCAATGGGGACCTTTGTTCTATAAGGAGTGGTGAATAATCTGAACGGATTTGGGTCACTATAACATATTGCAAATCTCAGCTGCTCCATCAGTAACTTTTGAGGTTTAATTAGAAAGATCTTCAGCATACTCGGTTGCTATGTTTCAAAGCACAAGCCATCCTCATAAAAAATAGCAGTTTCAAGACTTATAAAGCAGTAGAATTTTAGCTTGAACCTACCGCCACAGCTACAATGAATATGGTAATCTCACCTAGCTGTGTCCTGAACAATAACCTATATGCTAGTGCTCAACTCGTCCATCCATTCATCTAGTCTAGCCAATATACACCTCTAGCCAAGCCCACCAAAGGCAGGGACTAGGGTTGCATTGAGTGATGGTGACATGGAATTCATGCTTTTTCTGTAATCCTTGTGTTGGGCATGCTATTAACAATATCATATCTAATTTGAAACTATCTGAGGCTGAAAGTATTTTTGATAATTTTCCTTAATTCAAAGTATTTCTTATTAAAGTATTTCTTATAATTTTCCTCCATGCATTTGGCTGTACATTGATTGTTTGTATCTAATCAAGTAGGGAAAGCTGCTTTGGTAGGATTGTTCATCCCTCTTCAAACAAAGTATAATGTTAGCATCTGAGGCTTATAGTCTACATAATTTGCCTCCGTGCATTTGGTTCTACACTAGTTGTATCTGATCTTATTGTTTTCTATTTCTATTCTTTCCTCTTCAACTTGCCAAAGAACTAGAGTTGTGTGCTGCTGCTCAATCTTTCTGGCCAAGCCTACCGCAAGCAGGGACTAATGCTGCACGCAACACTTGTTCAGTTTAGATCTGAGTAATTATCTACCCAATCTTTGAAAATATTAAGATGATTATGATTTTTGCTAACCTGGCATGGCAATACACTGAAAGGCGGTGTCTGCAATTTGACGGATCAGAATACAACAAGATGGAGTGAAATCTTGCGTTAATGTAAGCAAAAGATGAACCTCAAGTGTCTTGAGGAGGTCAACTTTACTGACACTTTGTATGGTTTTTAATGTATGAGTGCATAGAGTTGACTATGTGAAGGACAATACAATTAATTTCAGTAAAATTGTTTACAATACTTATGTGCAATTTGAAAAACGGAGTGAAATTGCCGCCACAAAATAAATCTACAATGTATATGAGTGAAGGAACATTGTCACTACTTGTTCAAAATATATTTCATAATATCCACATTCGTTCTCTCTTTCTAACAATGAAGAATATTCAACCACGTTGCCATTAAATTTCACTTTTCAATAGAATGCCCTTTGTTTTTTGTTTGTGATAATTATTCTCTCACATGCCTACTATCAATGTATGTCATATTTAAACACTTCATAAAAGTTTCTTGCAAGAATGACTTTCATTCATTTTTCATAAGCTTACGAGAAATCTAAATACTTCAATTCTTCCTTACAAATTTGTGTTTACAAAATCCTTTATCCTAAGTCTATGCTTACCTAATATATTGTGCACGATTCTATTGTAAATCCATTGAAAATCAAAATTTTCATATGTGACATAATCAACATTTACTCCCACAATAATTTATGGATTACATTATTTCTTCAAAAGTGACATTATGGTGAGGATTACACGGAATTGTGAAAGAATCTTGCATGTATACTGATTTTTTTGGGGAGGAGAATGGAATTTTTTTTAAACAATGCTAACATTTTTTTTTTTTAGAACTACAACTTTTGACTCAACTCACTTCCCATTTTATCACCAATATTGATGTTAATTTTCTTTTAAACTTCAAGAGTGTAGCAATTAAAAATTTGAAACTTATATTGAAATGCTTTTGTAAGCCACATGCAAGAAACCCTCTAATATTTGACAAAACTTAAGATTTATGAAAATAAAATAAGTTTGGCTACCTTCCAATGATGGTGTAAGCTAAGAGAAATGAATTATTTTTTTCCCACTTTCTTACATTTATTTCATTATAACTTTTTTTTTTTAGTTGCAAAATATTAATAAATAGTATAATATTTTTGTTGACAATTGACTAATAGTGATATATAATTGTTGTCATTTGTGACAACACATGATGTACATGTTTATAGGAAACCTCAGAAATAAAGATACTTAGTGTTTGGTAATCAAAAAATTGTCTAAGTATAGAATTTGGTTTACAATAGTATATTATTTTGTTTATAACTTGTTGCTGACATCATATTATGACTAGCGAAGTTAGATGAAGATAGTATACATGTTGATGATGACGTTTATAACCTTGGAAGTTAGTATAGATTGTACACTTACTTTTAGTAGCAAATTTACCCTTGTGAGAACATAGAGTCATATCAAATGTACCCTAAAGGGACTAAGGAAAATAATCTAGCATTGAAGAATAGTCTCCCTGGGTTGAAGAAACAACAGAGTGATCCAACACATAGCCAACTTGTGCATATTACTACAAATATAAAAATAAATGCACTCAAGAAAGAGATAGATTCATATCATCACTACAACTCTTAGACCAAGAATAATTTAACTGAATTTAAATGTGTTATTTAGAAGTAGAAAATCATTATCTTCATTTAAACATAATTAGAATAAGTCTTCAATATTGAAAATTTTGGCAATGATGCTTTAACTTCTAAAGGCTTTTTTAATGCTCGACTATAAGAGCTTTTACAATCATCACCACAAAAGTGTCACAATCTACCTCATCATATGTGTCAAAACTTGGTTAGGAAGCAAACAACCATTTATATATCATTTAATCTAAATTTCATCACATTTGGTTCCATAAATTTTGACATAATTGTACTTTGTGTGTGTGTGTGTGTGTGTGTGTGGTATTATAGAATGAAAAATCCCTTAATCACATTAAAAAACTAAGTCCAAATTATGGTGGAGGAAAGATATTAGGAAAGATGATTTGAGAAGGAATGTGCAAATCGGTTGACCTAATCTTGTGAGCATTAATTGTGTTTGTATTTGTAAATCTTGTATAGTTTGTTAATATCAGATTTAGTTTTGCCAAGTGAGTGTCTACACACTTAAGTCATTTACTTAGTTCATGTTAAACAAGTAACATATGCCGAGCACAACATGTAAATTTAGTACATGCCAAGCAAAGATTGAGTACCAAGTCACTCATATGTCGAATCACTCAAGTGTTGAGTAGATAGTGTATGCTGAGTGATTTAGAATCCGAGAAAGCAGTGCTTGCCAAGTCATTGAGATGTTGAGTGACAACATTGAAGTAACAGTATGTGTCGAGCATCAGGGACTTTAGATGCCGAGTAACACAATTTTTTCATAGTTGTTTGTATTGGCACAAACTACTATGTAAACCATTTTTGAGCTAACTTAGAGATTCAATTATGATATTTTGGTGATAAGGACAGATCTTAAGTTGGAATCCCTATGTATAACATGCACCGAATTAGGTAAAGGGAAGGTTTAAACGACAATATGGATGAAACATAGTCATTGATTCATACCTAACCCTAAGTCACCAAGGTCTTCTTAAGGAGGAAAAACCCTAAACTTTGAAGGAGATAGAAAGGGAATGAATGAGTGATCAAGGAGAGTTTTGCATGCACAAACTAGGACATTCATGGTGATCAAGGTATTGTGATCTAAATTGCATAGTTAGTAAAAGGAGAAACAAGGAAGTAGTGAACAACAGAGGGACATTTGATGAAGAGTGATCAAGTACACAACAAAATAGAGGTGATCTATCATCAACCATCAGAGTGCTAATTGAAGGATCATTGTTGAGACATTCTAATAGGTGAATCAACTAAATCTCTTCATAGAGTAGTCCTAATAGGTTGTATTGAAATCCTCTAACAAGATGCTTACTTATATGTGAGTTGAAATCATCTTGCCAAGCACACTTCTAATAGGGTGTTGAAATCTTTTAACAGAGTGAGACCTAATAGCCTTTAACAAGGTAGACCTTTCATAGGGTAGATCATGATTCATGATCAAACATTATAACCTTTATTGGATACACTTTATTACTACAATAGTGAAGATTTGTGGGTGTCATCCCCACCCCAATTTTACCTTTTCATTGGAGGGTTTCTTGCTAATCATATCTAGTGTCATATATGTGTGAATGCTTACTTATTTACATGTTTTAGATGTATATGCTTTACATGGTATTTCAATTTACTTATTGAATATGTGAGATGTATGTGTGGTGAATATTTTATGGGTCAAATTTTAAAGTACTGATTGACCCCCCCTAGAAGTTTACCTTTCCTATTGTAATTCCAACAATTGGTATCAGAGCACGGTTCTCTTGAAGTGATGCTTTGCGTCTTTGAGGAAAGTTCTTGGAAATGGAAGTTTACAAGTTGGGAAAAATCATTAAGAATCAAGGGATTGAAATACAACTCATTCTACATCAATTGAATGAAGCAAGAGATGATCTAAAGAAATCATTGAAGAGAAGGAAATAAATTTTTATTGAGGAGAATGACACACAAAAATGATAGATGGACACTACTAAGCTATTTGCAAATGGAGACTCCAAAAAATTTGATGTAGTAGTTGTAGATCTAATGGAAAAGAATAGAACCCTAGTTGAAGAGATAAAAAATCTTTAAATAGAGCAAGAGTCACAAGCCATATTACTATGTGAGGTGACCAAATAGAAAAAGAAAACTATGAAAGAAAAAGTCATGATTGAAGATGATAAAATATTTTTGACCAGCAGACTAGAAGATAAATCATCAGAGGTAACTAGGATTGCTAACATGTAATTAGAAACTTTGGGTCAAATGATGAATGCAAACCATGAACTGAATGCCAAAGACATTGAGATAACAACACTAAAGTTGCAAAATGAATAGTTGAGCAATGACTTGAAAATGGAAAAGGAGTTTGCTGGAAGTTTCAATAAACCAAATGAAGCTATCAAGTGCTTTGAAAAATTGATGAGATCTCCTAGATCTAACAATGATACATCTAGATTGGGATACTCAAGTGATGAAGAAGGAGAATCATCCAAAAGTTTCGAAGAAAGAAATAGCAAAGGTAAGAACTCAGAACCTACTTGCCATAATTATGGTAAGAAAGGACATACTGCTAATTTGTGTAGGAGAAAGACTAAAAATTAGACTATTAAGCAAAAGAGCATGGGTCACTATTGCAAGTGCAACAAACAAGGTCATCAGGCATATGAATGCAGAACCAAGACCATGCACACTCAAAGATTTGAAGGATATTGTTATAACTATCAAAAGTATGGACATAGAGCTTTTGAGTGTGGATCCAAACCCATGTGGTCATCAAAAAAGTAGACAAAGGTAAAGTACAATGACAACTCTTATAACTAGGATTATAACATAAGGTATAATTGTCACTACTATAAGGAGTATGGACATGTTCCCAAAAATTGTATTAGGCCACACTTCAGGAATGACTACAAAAGGTGGTTGAGTCAAACCATACGCTTTAGCTATTTAAAGACTACTCACATCAGTTGATATTATCCAACAAGGTCAAAGGCACCATGTTGTGAGTTAAACAAAGGCAAAGGAAAGGTAGACATTGAAAATGCAAGGGATGAGATGAACAAAACATGAAAGAGAAAGGAGGAATACAACATATCAAGTGCATATGGGATCACTTCAACCAATGGGTCAGGTGATCATACCTCATCAAACTAAGCAATCAAGAGGTATGTGGGACTGATATTCAAAACAAGTATCATACATTAGTTCCTAGGATTTAATTATGAAAAGATTACATATGCACAAGTAGAGATGCAAAGTGATACTAGAAATTAAAGAAAATTATTCATAGAGTAACAGGGTATCCAACCCTAGATCATCCAAAGACTATGAGAAGTGAGTCAAAGGAAGTAATTGAAAAGAACAAAGAGATTGTGTGGAACAAAAGGGGAATGACAATTAATACAATTACAGATCCCCTAATTGCTTTTGCAGTGAGGCTAATAGCACATACGTTTTATTAGTCAAGTAGATTAAATAATGTACCTATGGGCTATAAAATTGTGAAGAAAGATCATACTTATGATCTTGCCGAGTTGTAGTTGCAACAATTAATTGAAAATCTAGGAGCAATAAAGAAAACAAAAAGTGCTCATTGCAAATTTGGATCTATTTTGGTTTTTATTTTCTTCTATGTGCATAATACATTTCCTACATTTGGAAAATTTGCATGGAAGAAAAATAAATCAATTTCAATATAGATATGAGAGTGATGGGGACACAACCCAAGAACAGAATGGACACAACAGAAAAGGAAAATTGTATTAACTAAAAAATAAGCTAGTACATTTAGTAGAGAGAAAATAAACTTCAAAACATGCCCTAAGGGCTTACAATAGCATAAATGTGGAGATAATTTCTCCTTTCAGTACCTCCTCTCAAACTCCACTCCGAACTGCCTTTTACAATGCTAGGAATCTCCTTAAATAGACCTCGGAGGGTAAAGGACTAGAATACATTCTAGAAGGTGCTAGTAGGCATCCATCGACCAAATAGAAGGCTCCAGAAGCTGCATTAGAAGTCAGAGCAAATCTAGAAGAATCCAGAAACGGTAATCGAACTTCTGGGAGGCATAACTTTTGAACCGTAGCTCTGATTGACGAACCGTTTACATTTCTTGAAAGCTCTCAAAGCATTCTATAGCCCTATGGACCAGCTTTGATCGTCCCCCATTTTTTGGCCCTTTTCAAGGTCATTTAATGCCCCTAACTTGACTTTGAAGCATTCTTAGGAGGTCTCCAAAACCTGAAAAATTGCAATAACTTTCAAACCGTGGGGCCTTTTGACCTGATTCTTTTTTTGGAATGTTCAAAATCACAATTACATTCATCTGGCCAATTCACACCTTCTAGTTTACCAAAATGATGGCCCAATTACATGCTCCTATTTTTTTGGGATTTTCTAGCACACTGATAGTGGAACTGTGAGAGTTGGAACCTTTATTTGACCTAAATGGGTGTCCAAAAATGAAAACACATGAAACAAAAACTAAGTCTAAGTACATTTTTTTTTGGGTGACACAGGATTGCCCTTATACTTTTGGATGCTCCTGCATCAGACACCCAGGGTAGATTGAAAAGTGACCCTGTCACTTTATGAATGGTAGAGGAAATCCCAAATGGGAAACCTTAGCTGCTGAACTCCAAGTTAAGTCCTCGATCGGTCGTCCTTTCCATTTGACCAAATAATCTTCATAGTGCCTGTTTCTGATACTCCTACCCACACGATGATCTAGAATGTCTTCTATCTCCTCCTTCTTAGAAGTAGGAATTGGACATGGCTCTAACACCAACTCCTCATCTACACCATCATCATGATACTCTGTTAAATCTACAATGTTGAAAATGGGAGAAATGTGAATACCATCTGGTAGCTCCACCTCATATGCATTTCCTGAGTCATGTTTCTTCAAAATTTTGCAGAGGCCAAATTTCTTCATTTTTAGCTTGTTGTAAGTACTAGCTGGAAATATTTCTTTTTGTAAGTGCACCATGACTAGATCCCCTACTTAGAATTCCTTATGTCTTCTCCTTTGATCAGCCCTAGCTTTATAATCTTGATTCATCTTGGTAATGTGTGCCTGAACCTCCTCATGTAGACGCTTGATATGTTCAGCAAATTCTTCTGCTTCAGCACTTGTCCTCTCCCCTTGTTCTATCTTCCTCAATTCTGGTGCAATCCTTGGGCTATTCCCATATACAATTTAGAATGGTGATTTTCTAGTACTCCTATTTATAGAGTTATTGTAAGCAAACTCTGCTTGTGGCAGAATCAAATCCCATCCCTTGGGCTTATCCCCAACTAAACATCTCAGCAAATTGCCCAGACTTCTGTTTACCACTTCTATTTGGTCTTCAATTTGTGGGTGATGTGTGGAACTGAATTTCAAGTCTGTTCTCAACTTTTTCCACAATGTCCTTCAGAAATACCCCACAAATTTAGTATCTCTGTCAGAAACTATACTTCTTGGAAGTCCATGTAGTCTTACCACCTCTTTGAAAAACAAGTCTGCAATATGGACACCATCATGGGTTTTGTGGCATGGAATGAAATGTGCCATTTTGGAGAACCTATCAACCACCACGAATACTGAGTCATTACCCCTTTGTGTCCTTGGCAATCCAAGAACAAAATCCATACTTATGTCCTCCCATGGCCTTGATGGAACAGGAAATGGCTCATATAGACCAGTATTGTGACTAAACCCCTTGGCAACTTGACAAACCTGGCAACTCTGTACAAACTTCTTCACATCCTATGAAATTTGAGGCCAAAAATAATGTTCTCTAAGAATGGAAATGGTCTTATCTCGACCAAAATGTCCTGCCATCCCTCCACTGTGTTTCTCCTTAATTAGATTCTCCCTCATGGAACTCCTTGGAATGCACAATTGACTACCCTTGAACAACATGCCATCCTGAATCAAATAGTCTAACCACTTGGTTCTATCTACAACAATAGGTTCTTTACAAGCTTTCCATGCTTCAGAAAAATCAGGATCCTTGGGGTACAAATTCTTGAGTTCATTAAACCCAACTACTTCAACCTGCATTACTATAAGTAACAATTGTCTCCTACTTAGTGCATCTGCAACCCTGTTAGATTTTCCACTTCTATGCTTCAACACAAATGTATAACTCTGCAAGAATTCTACCCACTTCATATGCCTCTGATTCAATTTACCTTGGCTATTTAGGTACTGTAATGCTTGATGATCAGTATAAAAGACAAATTCTTTTGGCAATAAATAATGCCTCCATTTCTTTAAGGCCTGAACTATTGCATAGAACTCTTGATCCTAAATAGAATGCTTCTTCTTTGCATCATTCAATTTTTTACTAAAATATGCAATAGGCTTACCTTCTTGGCTTAATACAGCCCCAATAGCACTGCCACTTGCATCACAATCCACCTGGAAAACATTTCTAAAATCTGGAAGTGCCAACACAGGTTGTTCTATTACCTTTTTCAACAATTCAAAACTTTTCATGGCTGCTGCAGTCCATTTGAACTCTTTTCTATCTCCTCTTATTATATTAGTTAGGGGTGCACATATGCCACTGAAATTCTTAATAAACTTCTTGTAAAAACTAACAAGACCATGAAATGATCTTACCTCAGTAGCAGACCTTGGAGTAGGCCATTCTGAGATGGCTTTTACCTTCTCTGGATCCATTTTGAGACCTTCGGGTGATATAACAAACCCCAAATAGACTAATTCACTTTTTGTAAAGATACACTTCTTTAGATTAATTAACATTTTCTCTTCCCTTAGCCTTTCAAGGACACTACGAATATGTAGTAAATGTTCTTCCAAAGTGTTGCTGAAAATTAAAATGTCATCCAAATAAACAATAACAAATTTTCCGAAGAACTTCTTAAGTACCTCATTCACGAGCTGCATGAAGGTGCTTGGGGTGTTTGTTAATCCAAAGGGCATGACTAACCACTCATAAAGACCCTCCTTGGTCTTGAAGGCTATTTTCCACTCATCTCCTTCTCGAATCCATATTTGATGATAGCTACTCTTGAGATCTATCTTTGTGAAGTACTGAGCTCCACTCAAGTAGTCCATAAGATCATCCATCCTTGGCAAAGGAAACTGATGCTTGATGGTTATCCTATTTATAGCTTGAGAATCTGTACACATTCTCCACTCTCCATCCTTCTTTGGTGCGAGTACTATAGGTACTGCACATGGACTCAGGCTGTCTCGAATCAAGCTCTTCCTCAACAGCTCCTAAACCTGTCTATTTAGCTCCTCTGTTTTAGTAGGAGTCATCCTGTGAGCAACCTTGTTAGGTAAACTAGCTCCTGGAATCGGATCTATCTGATGACTGATTTTCCTTACTGGTGGCAATCCATCTGGAACATCATCAGAGATAATATCTCCAAATTCCCCTAGTAAAGCTGAAACTTCAAGTGGTATTTCACTACTACCTTCTTTATCTTTCCTAGGAATCAAAGCATAGCACATATGCTGATGTTTCATGCCATCTAAAAACTTCCCTCCATGAACAAGACAAATCCTAGCATTGCTACATACCTTTTCACCTTCCTTTTTCATGGGCTTCAATTTGTGGCGAACTCCATCCTTTGTCAGAGAGTATGTGTTTGTATGCCCATCATGTACTCAATGTCTATCAAACTGCCATGGTCTACCCAACAATAGATGGCAAACATCCATTGGAATAACATCATAGAGAACTTCATCATGGTAACTCCCAATTTTGAATTTCACTAAACATTGTTCACTTACCAGGACCTTATGATCAGCTTTTACCCAAGCAATCCGATAGTGTTGGGGATGTTTCTCCCTCTTGAGCTTCAGCTTAGAGACCATCTCTTTTGATACCAAGTTATCGGTGCTACCACCATCAATGATCATGTCACAACATTTATCCTCACACTTGCATCTAGTACAAAACAAACTCCTCCATTGTCCAGGTTCAATCTCATAACTTAGTAGGACTCTTTCATTTACCAAGGTCTCTCCTCTTTTTGCATCCTCTAAATGTGATGAATGTGCATCCTCATCCACATGAGAAACCCTAGCTTGGCCCTCAGCTCTCCTATCTATCCTTCCTTGTCATTGAGGGCATTTAAAGGCACGGTGACCTTCTTTATTGCAATGGAAATAGGCAACACAAAAGCCACCTCTTCCTTGTCCACGTCCTCGACCTCTTCCTCTCTGATTTTAAAAGTCTTGATCATGGGAGCAGTTGAAACCCTCATTCCTCTAGTTCTTGCTAGTACCCACATCTTCATTTTTCTTTTAGATTTCATTGCGGCCTCCAGATGATCAACCACTTCCCCTTCCTCCTTGACTACACCCTCTTTGTCTTCCTTCAAACCTTTTATTCAACTTCTCTTCAACTCGTAGGGAAAACTAGTATGCCTCTTCAATGCTTGTCATTCTTACCAGACTTAATTCCTCTTGGATGCTAGGTCACAACCCACTGATATAACGAGAAACCTTCTCCTTATTTGCTTCTGCATGCCCCGCTCTAATGAAGAGTCGGTAAAATTCCTCTGTATATTCTTGGATTGATCTTCTTGCTTACTTTAACCCATGCATCTTCTTAAACCAATCAAGCTCGTAGTCCACAGGAATGAACTGCTTCTTCAATTTGTCCACCATGCGATCCCATCTTGTGATCTTCTCCTTTCCTCTTCTATTTCTTTTCAATTGAACCTCTTGCCACCAGATTTTGGAATGGCCTTTCAGTTTGGCCTTTGCAAACTTAACCCTATCTGGGTCCTTGATATCCTCATACTCAAAGTATTCTTCCAGTTCATTGATCCAATTGATCAACTCATCTGGTTTCAGATTTCCTAAAAATACACCCACTTCAATTGTAGGTCTTTCCCAAAACTTAGTAATGGCCCTAAAAAGCCTTTCCTCTGCATGATTTAGAACTTCCCCATCAAATTCCCCTTCTGGTCCAATTTCATCTTCTTCGTTGTCATCTTCACTTTCATCACCTGCGGCCGCAATTGTTCCTCTACGAAGCTCCTCCTGCAATGCTTGTACCTGACTTTGGAGGGCTCTAACCTCCTCAGGATTAATAGCTCTGGCCCTTCTGCCATGCTCTCTTCATGGAGGCATCTTCTCAACTCAAACCCACAACCACATAGTCCTAGTACAAAGTACCTCATAGTTGGCGCTCTATCTACACACTCAGAAAAACTGGCTCTGATACCACTTGATGGGGACACAACCCAAGAACAAAATGGACACAATAGAAAAGGGAAATTTTATTACTAAAAAATAATCTAGTACATTTAGTACAAAGAAAATAAACTTCAAAACATGCCATAAGGGCTTACAATAGCATAAATGTGGAGATAATTTCTCCTTTTAGTAACTCCTCTCAAGCTCCACTCTGATTTGCCTTTTACAATGCCAAGAATCTCCTTAAATAGACCTCAGAGGGTTAAGGACTAGGAATACATTCTAGAAGGTGCTAGTAGGCATCCACTGACCAAATAGAACGCTCCAAAAGCTGCGTTAGAAGTCGGTGCAAATCTAGAAGAATCCAAAAATGGTAACCGAACTTTCGGGAGGCATAACTTTTGAACCATAGCTCCGATTGACGAATAGTTTACATTTATGGAAAGCTCTCAAAGTGCTCTATAGCCCTATGAACAAGCTTTTCTAGGTCCCCATTTTTCAGCCCTTTTTGAGGTCATTTAATGCCCCTAACTTGACTTTGAAGCATTCTTAGGAGGTCTCCAAAACCCAAAAAACTGCAATAACTTTCAAACTGTGGGACCTTTTGACCTGATTCTTTTTATGGAATGTTCTAAATCACAATTACATTCATCTAGCCAATTCACACCTTCTAGTTTACCAAAATGATGGCCCAATTACATGCTCCTATTTTTTTGAGATTTTCTAGCACACTGATAGTGGAACTGTGAGAGTTGGAACCTTTATTTGACCCAAATGGGTGTCCAAAAATGAAAACACATGAAACAAAAACTAAGGCTAAATACATTTTTTTTTGGGTGACATAGGATTGCCCTTATACCTCTGGATGCTCCTGCATCAAACACCCAAGGTAGATTGAAAAGTGACCATGTCACTTTATGAATGGTAGAGGAAATCCCAAATGGGCAACCTCAGCTGCTGAAATCCAAGTTGAGTCCTCGATTGGTCATCCTTTCCATTTGACCAAATACTCTTCCTACTGCCTATTTCTGGTACTCCTACCCACACGATGATCTAGAATGTCTTCTATCTCCTCCTTAGAAGTAGGAATTGGACATGGCTCTAACACCAGCTCCTCATCTGCACCATCATCATGATACTCTGTTAAATCTGCAATGTTGAAAATGAGAGAAATGTGAATACCATTTGGCAGCTCCACCTCATATGCATTTCTTGAGTCATGTTTCTTCAAAATTTTTTAGGGGCCAAATTTCTTCATTTTCAACTTGTTGTAAGTACCGACTGGAAATCTTTCTTTTTGTAAGTGCACCATGACTAGATCGCCTACTTGGAATTTCTTATGTCTTCTCCTTTGATCAGCCCTAGCTTTATACTCTTGATTCATCTTGGTAATGTGTGCCTGAACCTCCTCATGTAGATGCTTGATATGTTCAGCAAATTCTTTTTCTTCAACACTTGTCCTCTCCCCTTGTTCTATCTTCCTCAATTCTGGTGTAGTCTGTGGGCTATTCCCATATACAATTTGGAATGGTGATTTTCTAGTACTCCTATTTATAGAGTTATTGTAAGAAAATTCTACTTGTGAAAAAATCAAATCCCATCCCTTGGGCTTATCCCCAACTAAACATCTCAGCAAATTGCCCAGACTTCTATTTACCACTTCTATTTGGCCATCAGTTTGTGGGTGATGCGTGGAACTGAATTTCAAGTCTGTTCTCAACTTTTTCCACAATGTCCTTCAGAAATACCCCACAAATTTAGTATCTCTATCAGAAACTATACTCCTTGGAAGTCCATGTAGTCTTACCACCTCTTTGAAAAACAAGTGTGCAATATGGACAACATCATGAATTTTGTGGCATGGAATGAAATGTGCCATTTTGGAGAACCTATCAACCATCATGAATACTAAGTCATTACCCCTTTGTGTCCTTGGCAATCCAAGAACAAAATCCATACTTATGTCCTCCCATGGCCTTGATGGAATAGGCAATGGCTCATATAGACCAGTATTGTGACTAAACCCCTTGGCAACTTGACAAACTTGGCAACTCTGTACAAACTTCTTCACATCCGCTGAAATTTGAGGCCAAAAATAATGTTCTCTAAGAATGGAAATGGTCTTATCTCGACCAAAATGTCCTACCATCCCTCCTCTATGTTTCTCCTTAATTAGATTCTCTCTCATGGAACTCCTTGGAATGCACAATTGACTACCCTTGAACAACATGCCATCCTGAATCAAATAGTCTAACCACTTGGTTCTATCTACAGCAACAGGTTCTTTACAAGCTTTCCATGCTTCAGCAAAATCAGGATCCTCGGGGTACAAATTCTTGAGTTCATTAAACCCAACTACTTCAACCTGCATTACTGTAAGCAACAACTGTCTCCTACTTAGTGCATCTTCAACCCTGTTAGATTTTCCACTTCTATGCTTCAACACAAATGTATAACTCTGCAAGAATTCTACCCACTTCATATGCCTCTGATTCAATTTACCTTGGCTATTTAGGTACTGTAATGCCTGATGATCAATATACAAAAAAAATTCTTTTGGCAATAAATAATGCCTCAATTTCTTTAAGGCCTGAACTATTGCATAGAACTCTTGATCATAAACAGAATACTTCTTCTTTGCATCATTCAATTTTTCACTAAAATATGCAATAGGCTTACCTTCTTGGCTTAATACTGCCCCAATAGCGCTGCCACTGGCATCACAATTCACATAGAAAGCCTTTCTGAAATTTGGAAGTGCCAACACAGGTTGTTGTGTTACCTTCTTCTTCAACAATTCAAAACTTCTTGTGGCTGCTGCAGTCCATTTGAACTCTTTTCTATCCCCTCTTATTGTATCAGTTAGGGGTGCACATATGCCACTAAAATTCTTAATAAAATTCCTGTAAAAACTAACAAGACCATGAAATGATCTTACCTTAGTAGCAGACCTTGGAGTAGGCCATTCCAAGATGGCTTTTACCTTCTCTGGATCCATTTTGAGACCTTCAGGTCATATAACAAACCCCAAATAGACTAACTCCCTTTTTGCAAAGATACACTTCTTTAGATTAATTAACAGTTTCTCTTCCCTTAGCCTTTCAAGGACACTACAAATATGCAGTAAATGTTCTTTCGAAGTCTTGCTGAAAATTAAAATATCATCCAAATAAACAATAACGAATTTTCCCAAGAACTTCTTAAGTACCTCATTCATGAGCCACATGAAGGTGCTTGGGGCGTTCGTCAATCCAAAGGGCATGACTAACCACTCATAAAGACCCTCCTTGGTCTTGAAGGCTATTTTCCACTCATCTCCTTCTCGAATCCGTATCTGATGATAGCCACTCTTGAGATCTATCTTTGTGAAGTACTGAGGTCCACTCAAGTAGTCCATAAGATCATCCATCGTTGGAAAAGGAAATTGGTACTTGATGGTTATCCTATTTATAGATTGAGAATCTGTACACATCCTCCACTCTCCATCTTTCTTTGGTGTGAGTACTGCAGGTGCTGCACATGGACTTAGGCTCTCTCAAATCAAGCCCTTCCTCAACAGCTCCTAAACCTATCTATTTAGCTCCTCTGTTTCAGTAGGAGTCATCCTGTGAGCAGCCTTGTTAGGTAAACTAGCTCCTGGAATCAGATCTATCTGATGACTGATTTGCCTTACTGGTGGCAATCCATCTAGAACATTATCAGAGATAATATCTCCAAATTCCCCTAGTAAATCTGAAACTTCAAGTGGTATTTCACTACTACCTTCTTTATCTTTCCTAGGAATCAAAGCATAGCACATATGCTAATGTTTCATGCCATCTAAAAACTTCCATCCATCAACAAGACAAATCCTAGCACTGCTACATACCTTTTCACCTTTCTTTTTCATGGGCTTCAATTTGTGGCAAGCTCCATCCTTTGTCAGAGAGTATGTGTTTGCATGCCCATTATGCACTGCATGTCTATCAAACTGCCATGGTCTACCCAACAATAGATGACAAACATCCATCAGAATAAAATCACAGAGAACTTCATCATGGTAACTCCCAATTTTGAATTTCACTAAACATTGTTCACCTACTAGGACCTTATGATCATATTTTACCCAAGCAATTTGATAGGGCTGGGGATGTTTCTCCCTCTTGAGCTTCAGCTTAGAGACCATCTCTTCTGATACCAAGTTATCAGTGCTACCACCATCAATGATCACGTCACAACATTTATCCTCACACTTGCATCTGGTACGGAACAAACTCCTCTGTTGTGCTGGTTCAATCTCACCACTTAGTAGGACTCTTTCATTTATCAAGGTCTCTCCTCTTTTTCCATCCTCTGAATGTGATGATTGTCCATCCTCATCCACATGAGCAACCCTAGCTTGGCCCTTAGCTCTCTTATCTTTCCTTCCTTGTCATTGAGGGGATTCAAAGGCACGATGACCTTCTTAATTGCAATGAAAATAGGTACCATAGAAGCCGCCTCTTCCTTGTCCATGTCCTCTACCTCTTCCTCTCTGATTGCCAAAGTCTTGATCATGGGAGCAGTTGAAACCCTCATTCCTCTAGTTCCTGCTAGTACCCACATCTTCATTTTTCTTTTGGGTTTCATTGCGGCCTCGAGATGATCTACCACTTCCCCTTCCTCCTTGACTGCACCCTCTTTGTCTTCCTTCAAACCTTTTATTCAGCTTCTCTTCAACTCGTAGGGAAAACTGGTATGCCTCTTCAATGCTGGTCATTCTTACCAGACTTAATTCCTCTTGGATGGTAGGTCACAACCCACTGATATAATGAGAAACCTTCTCCTTATTTGCTTCTACATGCCCCACTCTAATCAAGAGTCGATAAAATTCCTCTGTATATTCTTGGATTGTTCTTTCTGCTTGCTTTAACCCATGCATCTTCTTAAACCAATTAAGCTCGTGGTCCACAGGAATGAACTGCTTCTTCAATTTGTCCACCATGCGATCCCATCTTGTGATCTTCTCCTTTCCTCTTCTGTTTCTTTCCAATGTAACCTCTTGCAACCAAGTTTTGGCATGGCCTTTCAGTTTGGTCTTTGCAAACTTAACCCTATCTGGGTCCCTAATATCCTCATACTCAAAGTATTCTTCCAGTTCATTGATCCAATCGATCAACTCATCTGGTTTCGGATTTCCTAAAAATACACCGACTTCAATTGTAGGTCTTTTCCCAAACTTAGTAATGGCCCTAAAAAGCCTTTCCTCTGCATGATTCAGAACTTCCCTATCAAATTCCCCTTCTGGTCCAATTTCATCTTCTTCGTTTTCATCTTCACTTTCATCACCTGCAGTCACAATTGTTCCTCTACAGAGCTCCTCCTACAATGCTTGTACCTACCTTTGGAGGGCTCTAACCTCCTTAGGATTAATAGCTATGGCCCTTCTACTACACTCTCTTCATGGAGGCATCTTCTTAACTCAAACCCACAACCACACAGTCCTTGTGTAAACTGCCTCACAGTCGGCGCTCTGTCTACACACTCAGGAAAACCAGCTTTGATACCACTTGATGGAGACACAACCCAAGAATAGAATGGACACAACAGAAAAGGGAAATTGTATTAACTGAAAAATAAGCTAGTACATTCAGTACAGAGAAAATAAACTTCAAATCATGCCCTAAGGGCTTACAATAGCATAAATGTGGAGATAATTTCTCCTTTCAGTACCTCCTCTCAAACTCCACTCCGAACTGCCTTTTACAATGCCAGGAATCTCCTTAAATAGACCCCAGAGGGTTAAGGACTAGGAATACATTCTAGAAGGTGCTAGTAGGCATCCACCAACCAAATAGAAGGCTCCAGAAGTTGCGTCAGAAGTTGGCGCAAATCTAGACGAATCCAAAAATGGTAACCGAACTTTCGAGAGGCATAACTTTTGAACTGTAGCTCCGATTGACGAACTGTTCACATTTCTTGAAAGCTCTCAAAGCGCTCTACAACCCTATGGATAAGATTTGCTCATTCCCCATTTTTTAGCCCTTTTTGAGGTCATTTAATGCTCCTAACTTGACTTTGAAGCATTCTTAGGAGGTCTCCAAAATTCAAAAAATTGCAATAAATTTCAAACCGTGGGGCCTTTTAACCTGATTCTTTGTCTGGAATGTTCTAAATCACAATTACATTCATCTAGCCAATTCACACCTTCTAGTTTACTAAAATGATGACCCAATTACATGCTCCTATTTTTTTGAGATATTCTTGCACACTGATAGTGTAACTATGAGAGTTGGAACCTTTATTTGACCCAAATGGGTGTCCAAAAATGAAAACACATGAAACAGAAACTAAGTCTAGGTACATTTTTTTTTGGGTGACACAGGATTGCCCTTATACCTCTGGATGCTCCTGCATCATAGAGTTCATTGAACAATTAGGAAATAACTTTGAGACATCAATGACTAGTTATTTTAAAGTTTTCAAACAATCCATGAAGAAGAGATTAAGGAATCTAGTATCACTAGTGGAAAAATATTATGATGATATTTGCTTCCTGGTTGACACTAATCATACATATGTACAAGCATCAATTCCTAGAGTGAGATGGCTAAGGCCATTAGGATATGAGATAAATGTTGATAAGGCCTCTGCAACAATCACAACACTACTTGTAGAAGACGTGGACAAAGAGGCCAAAGCATTTGGTAAGTATGAACTGGCCAAATCTAAAATCACTATGGATTTGAATACTGCCTTTGTAATCAAGAAAAAGAATAAATTGGTGAAGAAACTAAAAGATAAATTTGGTGAAGAAGCAGAGGAAGAGGAAGAAGAAGAAGAAGATGGAGAAGAAGAAGAAACATAGGCTCAAGCACCACTAGCACTAACACATGGACAAGGAGAAGATCAACAAGAGGAGGAGATAGAAATTGTCCAAGGTGCTAAGGGAGAAGAAGCCAAGGAAGAACCTACTCCTACTGATAAGAAGAAAAGGAATGAAAAGACACCTTCAATGACAAAACCAAAGAAGGTTACAAAACCAAATCAGCCCAAACCTACAACACCTACCACAAGGGCTAGTACAAGAGTCATTACACAAAAGGTGAAAGAGGTAGCTAAGCCTAAAAATAAAGAAGGTGGACCACAGAAAAGACCAAGAAGAAAGTATGTTGGTCAGGCTGAATCTAATGAAGAGAAGACTGAATCTAATGACAATAACCAATTCAAGTGGTGAGTAGACTTAGATAACTTATGTGAGAACATTAGAAACAATATTGAATTGTCAAGTTTCTCTTACATTGAATTTGATAACCTTGGAAAGATTGAGAAGAATAAAGTAGAGGAGGCAATATATGCCATGATGGCTACTTTTCAGAAAACTCCTCTAGAAATTGCCAACTCCATACCTAAGAGTTTATATGATAGAGTTGAGCAGAAATGACACTACTATTTAGACACAAAGAAGAAAATTAGGGAAATAGACCTCACTCAAGGTATGCCTTAACTTAGCAATGCACAAATGTCTAAAGCCATAAAGAAATATGCTATGAGATTTGTACCAAAATATAGGGAATTTAGCATATTACAAAACAACATAGAGGATGTTGTATGCAAGTCCAAAGAAATGTGGAAGATTACATATGGACTAGCCACAACCAAAGAAGGTGAACAAGAACTGAGGAAGAAGATTACACTTATATTAATATTGATAATGAAGCAATAACTGAGGAAGAGTAGCAACCAGATCAGAGTGTACAAGATACACAAATGTTGAGTGTCAGTCCTCCATAGGTAATAAGAATAACTACTGAAACTATTATAGTAAAGGATGTTTCTAATCCTACTAATTAGAACATCAATCCCCTAATAGAGGAAGATTTGAAAAGAATACTGGGTGAACCCACAATACTAGGTACCACTTTTGGGGGACGAAGGAAATTGCAAAATGATGAAAAATTCTCATATTGAATTTTATGTATGTTTGTGTGAACATACTAACTATGTTCACATGAACATAAAACAATTATATGTTTGCATGAACATATTGATTTTAAATAAGGTGTGTTCGTGTGAACATACCTTATTAATATGTTCACACAAACATATTTTAACAACAATTTTGAGATTAAAACCCCAATTTTCTATTTGAGATAAAAATATATTTTTTCTCTTGCCTTAATAAATTCTCTTTTTTGTATGTTTGTGCGAACACAAGTTATTTTACATGTTTGCATGAATACATTAACTTAAATTTATGACTGCTAGATTATTTCCGCTTGTACATTCATGCAAAGTGTAAGAAATGATAATATTGAGTAAGGAACGAGAAACAATCCAAGTAAGTTAAGTGTGAAACAATGTTACCATAAGATAAGAAAACTCCAAGAGCATACACTAAGATGGTTCAACAATGGAGACAAGGATTTATAAGGGGAAAGCAAAGAAAACCCCTTGTGAGTATTATGAATGAAGGCAAATGCCTAGAGAAGAGAGAGAGAGAGTGTTGGAGCAAAAGTAGGTCAATACAATAACATCAAGTGCTAAGAGTGAAGAAGAAAGAAGGAGGAGCATCTCTTATATAGAGATGAGAAAGGAGTTGCATTTGTAACTCCCATTTCTATGAATGCCACATTCATAATAGGTGTGTGCAAAGTGTCACAATCCTCTTAAGGAGGATAAACTAAATAAAAAAATAAACAAGAGTTGTCCTTACATGTGGAATAAAGGACAAACAATGACATGTCCTCCACATGTGTACAAGAGGACAAACTATATTTAGGGACCCTTGGAATATCCCAATTAATATATCCAAGGAAAGATTAACCTTTCTAACACAAAGACATGTTCCCATGAACATGTCTAATATGTTTATGTGAACATAGAGTTCGTGTGAACATCTCAATTTACAAATTTTGGATGCTATTTTCTAAAAAAATTGAAATTGGCTATTTTGACCCCCAAAATTGAGATTGAATGATCTCCTACTGTAAAATAAAAAATGCCAATTTGTGCTGCTCGGAGCAAGCTTTCCAATGACTATAATTGTAATACATAGTATATTCATTAAGACTTTCAAATATGAGTTTAACTCATTATAGGTTCATTAATGATTGAACATCAACTGACTCCAACACTTTAGGAAAATTTGTAAATTAGGTCAATTTTTTTTTTGAAAAATATCTAGGAAATAGGTTATTGAGATAGATTTCTAGTAAAAAAAATAGATTTATGATAAATTGAGTTCAAGTTATGTGTGTCAAAACAAACACATGTCTAAATTATGATTAATGTCACTTCAAAACTTTATAAACTATACAATATTCAACCAAATTGAATCAAACCAAATGCATCCTCTGGATATTGATGTTACAAATCCAACTCTAGAAGAATTACCTCATTATCATTTCTAGAAAGAAAAAGGTTATGTGTGTCAAATGGACTGTCAATCTTTAAAAATATTGATTTTTCATATGTACCACTTTTTGGAGGAGAAGAGAAATTTGACTTAAATAATTTTTTTAAAAAAATTTAAAAATATGGTTATAAAGTAGGACAGAGTACTAGTAATCACTAGTTTATGTCATCTTGAAATTATTCATAGTTTTAGAGATATAGTCACTCGAATGTCAGGTTTGTTTCAAAAATATTGATCTTAGTGTCAAAATTGGTCAAAAAGTGGAACCCATTATTGTGGGATCACCCTACTTGACCAATCCACACTACAGGCCAAATTATGTGATAACCCTCGATTGGTAAGGGTTGATAAAATTTAGAAGGAAAAGTCTATGACTGTAGGAGAGGAAGTGAAAACACAAGAAACATGTACAATCACTTCTCATATCACAAGTGTACAACCTTCACCAAATTTAGGTGTATATCAAAGGAAGGAGATAGAAGGATGCACTGTTAGTACACCTATGGAAAGCACTTTAGTCTCAATAAATACACAAGAACTTGAAAAAGACAAGATTGAGATAGTTGGAGAAGATAAGGTGAAAACACCAGTCAATAAGGAGATGCCAAGTCAAACAGGATAGGTAGATCTACCTACACCTCCAGTACAAGATCAAGGCGTAGCTAAAATCAACAAGGCAGAACAAGACAAGCCTAAAGAGACAAATTTGATATCCAAGCCAATGGAGCTAGAAGAAATTCAAGCACTCATAAACTTACCAAAATTAGGAATTCCTTCCATTCAAACTCTTCATAGGCTGAGCATAGATGCAATACTATTATAATTCTTAGTGTTGTGTCCTAGCTCACCAAAGGTAGAAGAGGTAATCACTTATGAAGATGTTAGCCTAGATGAAGAAATTGTGTTGGCTAAGTTTGATTATGCAATAATAACAATTGAGCAGACGGGTATACTTCAACATACTCTAGCAAGAAAGAAACATCAAGAACTGCTTAGAAGGGAGCATAGGTAGAAGCAAGCTTTGATTGAGATCAAAGACATTTTCTTGGATGCATTCAGTCTATATACTCTAGATGAAACAAAACCAATTATTGAACAATTAACGAACATAGTGGAAAAAGTAAGTAATACAGACCTAGATACTAATGTTAAATTGTTAGAATGGTCTAAGAAGAAGTTACAAACTAAGTAAATGAGAAGATATCTAGTGAAATAGAACTAAAACAAATTGCATTGGCCACTAAGATAGATAGTGTGAAGAAGGTACTAGAGAACATTTTCTCTATGTACACCAAATTGTATAATCCTACACTCTTCACATAGGAAATGAGGATTCACCTCTTGAGCTTGGAAAGACAAATGCAGTCATCTAGAGCTAAATTTTCCATGACTCCAGCTCAAAGTGAGAAACATTTTTGGATTCTATTGTAAACCAAAAGTCAATTAGCCACTTTACAAGTAGATGAAGCAAATATCAGGGCTAAACTGATTAGCATCTAGTCTACATTGGCTCCTCATATGGAGATTCTACACAAGGATATAGGCTATGCAAAAACACTTATGAAGAAAAACTCCAATCTTTCTACATTAGATGGTTTAGTACACCTTGCTACTGAGCTAGCCATCCAAATTAAGTCTTTGGAGGTAGCATGTGATAATTGGGATGCAACTCTTAAGAATATTCTTGACATCCATAAATCCTTTTTGGACAAATACACTATTAGTGTATAACTCATTGACATCAGTGTCAAAAAGGGGGAGTAAGAGCTAAGGGGAAGCACAAAGGGGGAGTAAAGAGTAGAAAGTAGAGCAAAAATAGAAAGCAAAAAACAATGAAAGAGTATCATTTGAGGCATACCTACCTAGTAGGAAAAAAAAGTATTTTGATACAAGATATAGTACATAATAGATCAAACAACTCAGGAGGAGTTATAAGATTTTTGAGGTATAAGTCATGTTGCAAAATGTTGATATTTTATGAATTTTTTTATAGAAGCCAAATAAGAGTTTATGTTATGCTCATAAGGATAAAAAGTATTAATGTATGACCAAGTTTTTTTGACACTCATGTCAAAGGGGGAGATTGCTAATCTTAGATTTAGTTTTTCCAAGTGAGTCTCTACACACTTAAGTCATTTACTTAGTTCATGCCAAACAAGTAACATATGTCAAGCACAACATGTAAATTTAGTTCATGCCAACTAAACATTGAGGGTCAAGTCACTCATATGCCGAGTCACTCAAGTGCCAAGCAGATAATGTATGCCAAGTGATTTAGGAGCCAAAAAACAAGTGCTTGCCGAGTCATTCAGATGTTGAGTGACAACATTGAAGTCATAGTATGTTTCGAGCATCAAGAACTTCAAATATCAAGTAACACAGTTTTGTCATAGTTGTTTGTATTGGCACAAATTGCTATGTAAAATATTTTTGAGTCGACTTTGAGATTGAATTATGATATTTTGGCGATAAGGATGAATCTTAAGTTGGAATCCCTATGTATAACATGCACCTAATTAGGTAAAGGGAAGATTTAAGTGGCAATACGGATGAATCATAGCCGTTGATTCATATCTATGTTGAAAATAATCAAGACTAGATAGGTTACTAAGAGGGGAGGGGTGAATTAGTAACCTCAAAATTTTTGACAAATTAAACCTTAAATAACATAATCCAATTATCATTAATAGATCTAAAAGCATAAAACACTTTGAACACAATATTTGGTGACCTAGAAACCTTCCAAATAGAAAGTAAAACTGGGGTAGGGATGATACCCTATAGTATAAAGTTGGTTTGTTAAGGCTTACAATGATCACTTTTGATGATCTACCCTATTAGGAGCAATTAGGACTACTAGGTCCACCTTGTTAGAGGTTTTATAAATATAAAATGAAGTATGCACTTGTTAAAGAAATTTAAAGAAAGACTGTTAAGTCTACCCTATTAAAGGATTTGAAGCTAATTCACTTGTTAAGATGAAATAGTAGATCTCTTACTTACAACTGAATTTTTGATTGAGATCCTTGAAATATTGATCACCTTTATGTGATAGATGTAACTTTACCACTCTTGATATGGCCTTCTAATACACTTTGCTCTGCTACTTATTCACATTCGCATGATTTTCATTATTATTCGCATTCTCTTGCATCATTACATTACACTTGGGCATGATAAAATACATTAAATATATAACAACCCAATTCACATAATTACGAGGTTAGCCAATACATAAGTTAACACCAATATTTCAAAGTCGGCTCAAATGTAGAAACTTGGGTTCTGAAAATAGACTTGGTGAATTTCTAATACACGACATCCACTGTCATTACTCAACATCGTCATGCACTCAGTAGAAGTAGAGGCTTGGTCCGTACTGATCACTTCAATGTAGTTTTGAACTCAGTATACACTGGTGACTTGGTAAATATAATGTCACTTGGTAGAAATTGAATTCCATGTTTACCATGCCTGCACTCAGTAAACAATAATCATCTCATCACTCGGTTAATACTAACTTCGCTTCAAAAGAACTAATTACTTGATAGACACTATGAAGCTTGGTAACCATTGAACTGCTCAGTAAGAACTATTAGACTTCACACTGCCTTAATTCACTTAGTAACCACTAGAATGCTCAATAGGAATTGTGAAGCTTGGTAACCACTAAATTACATGGAAATCACTGGAGACTGATCAAAGAGATCGGTAACCATATAGAATGTGAATAAGTTTTGTCACTCATAAAAAACTTAACTTAATGCCAACAATCTCCCCCTTTGGCATTAGTGACAAAAATACTTATCAGCCAAAACTTTTGTACAACATATTGTGATACTGGCTTGGTATGGAATGCTGATTTTTTTTTTGAGATTTTTCAAAATTTTTCTTTGTCACTCTATTATATACGTTTTGCATATATCTCCCCCATACAATATACATATTGTGTCATACTAAGTGTATCTCCTAGTATGGTATCTTTCTCTCATGATATATACAAATATTTCTCCTTCTTAAATATATACATGTTTTCCCCCCTTTTTGACAATAATGCCAAAGATTTATACACAATGTACTTATATAGAGACACCAAAATGTGAGAGAAATTCATAATGTAACTTAAGATTAAGAGTTAAGATCCTGTCCTAGTTTTCTTGCAAAATTTTGCAAGTTTGAAGAGCAACTTGTACTTCTACAGAGAGCTCAATCATATGATCTGCAATTGAGAAATTATTGTCATGGATAAATGTTTTAGAATAGGCAATGTGCTTCTACATTATATCCATGATGGGAAGGATCATGTTTTGGATGTCTATGAGTGTAGACTGGATCTTTGCTTCCTCTTGCAATAATTCTGCATGCATATCTGATAAGAATTTGATCTTTATATGATGTGCAAATCTTGAACTAGGGTCAAGCTACAACTTCTTTGCACTAACCATCAGATCTTCATCAATCTTATTCAATTTTCTCTTTATTTCCTTAGTATTCTTGGTAACATCACATAACTTAGCAAAAAGAGATGTCAAATTTGTGTAAGAGGATTCAAGATTTGTCAAAATTGAAGAAAGTTCTACTTGCTGCATAGCTATTTGCTGAGCAATGTGCTAAAGCACTTTGTTATCAAACTTCTTCTATGCTTTCTCCATTAGCTTATCTTGACCATTGGAATCTTCATTGAATTTTCTAACTACCTTTTCTAATTGCAACAAAATGTGTTGAGAAGAATCAACATCAACACCTATAGCTTCTATCTAGATATTCTTAGCACTTTCAATAATCCTGAATTCCCTATCTCTCTGTTCTCTTAATTGCTTCTTTTTGGCTTTCTTTTGGAGGAGTTGACTAACTAATCTCATTTTCTCTACAATGTTGTTGTCAAAATCTAATTTGGGAATCTCAATATCTTCATCCAAATCTATATCTTCCTCTATTTGCCTTCTACTAATCAAAAGTCTTGATTGAGTCTTTGGTTCAACTTCTGAAATTAATGCTTTAGATTTTGGAATAGAAACAATAGTGGAAATAGTAGGGCTAGTAGTGAAAACTTGTACATTGCCTACTAGTGGAATACTTACTGGAATACTTAAAGAATCCAAAACTGATGTATTTGCCAAACTTCCCAAAATTGAGGTATTTACAGGTGAAGTACTGGAAAAAGTATTTACAATTAAAGCACTTGAAGCATGCCCAACTAAAGAATCCAAAATTGTACTTACTGCTAAAGAACTCAAAATTATGGAGCACTCTATATCCATTATTGAGACTAGCTCAGTGACTGAAGGATTCTGTAGCTCAGTGGATGAAGTGGTAGACACTTGTATCTATGATGTGTTGAGTTGAGAAGTAGTTGGGAGTGATTGGACATTTGATGTATCAATGGTTGTTATAATCAAAGCTACTAAAGCTATCTCCATGCTTGATGATGTTGCAATTTTTGCTTTAGAATAAGGAAGGGAGGCTATGAAAACCACAACTATCTTGACTGGATCACTCTCCTCTTCTTCTTGCCTAGCTTCCTCTTCAGCTTCTTCCTCTTTTTCTTCTTCATCATCCTTCATTAATTCTTGATATTCTTCAGCATCAATAGTGAAAAAAGGAGTATTTTCTTCATCCTTTTCACTATCATCATCATCATCTTTGATATCAATAGGATTTTTACTTGGTTTATGTAGGTGATAAATATTCTTTCACATAGATGTCGCATCCTTGACTACATGCTCTATGTCTTTTACCAAAATTGAACAAGTATGAAATTTAATAGTCATCTTGTCTTCATTTTTCTTCATAGCATCTTTTACCTCAGCATTGGTAATGGGGTAAGTCCACCAAGCTGTGGTGCCAAAAGGGGGGTATAAGTGGACACCTTTTTCCTGAAATCAACAATTTCTAAACTTCTACAAGAATATGAAGATAGTTACGCTCAAAATTTTAAGATATGACAAAAACAAAAGTAGCAGTCCTTTGAATCTAGTTTCTAAACTACAATTTTTTTTCCAAAATGGTTTAGTTTTAGGTTATCAAAAATGGGGGCCAAAGAAAGTGGTACTATTTATTCCAAAAAAACACAACACAATATAAAGTGTAGCCCCCTAAAAATTTTAACTTTTTTTTTTGAAATTCTTTAATCGCTCTTGTCAATTGTTACTTAACACTATGTCGTTTATCCTAGATTTTTTGGGTAATTTTACAATGTGTATTTTTTTAATGAACTTTTAAACTAGACACATCCCAAAAACATGAAATATCTATGTGTTCCCCCTAGAAATGATTGAAAACTAATCTAAAATCAAAACTTCTTTTTTTCAAAGTGTGTAGAATGGAGTCTAGTTTCTAAAAAACTAAGTTTTGCAAAATTCTATGAACGACCTAAAATCTACAGCCCAATTAGTACATGGTGGTTTTTGACAAAAAATGGACATACATTCAAAATAAATTATAGATGAAAGGCTTGAAATAGTTCAAATTAAAAATAAATTATATGTTTATATAGCTAACACAGAGACATACAATGTCATGTAACCTAATCTTATTGATTTCCAACCACAATGAATCTTGAAGGAGAGAACACAAGAAATATCAATCATTTTTTGTACGTTTGCAACAAAACATGTCTTAGACCTCTTTATGGACTACAAACCTTTGGGTTGGATCTCCAAGGAAAAACCAAGCCTTAGGCTTGGTTTAATGCAAAGATTTGAATAGTGTGTATGCTCTATAGCACGTGCACGCTATTTAAAGCTTTTTGAATTTGGGTCTCAATAGCGCGTGTGCTATGTGCACACACCCTATTGAGACCTAAATAGTGCATAGAGAAGGAAGAAGAAATACAAAGCAAGAGCAAGAGAGAAAGAGATAGAGAGAAAGTAGGGGATGGGAGAGGGGAGAGAGAGAGTAGGGGATGGGGGAGAGGATACAGAGGGAGAGAGTGAGAGAGAGAGAGAGATAGTAGGTGGTAGAAGAGGGAGTGAGAGAGGGAGAGAGAGGGGGGATGGGAGTGTGTGTGTGAGAGATCTAGAGAGTAGGGGATGAGAGAGGGGAGAGAGAGGGGGATGGGAGTGTGTGGTGTGTGTAAAAGAGAGAGTAGGAGTTGGGAGAGGGGGAGAGAGAGAGTAGGGGATGAGAGAGAGAGTAGGTGATGGTAGAGGGGGTGGGAGAGGGAGAGAGAGTGGGGGAATGGGAATGTGTGTATGAGAGAGAGTAGGGGATAAGAGATAGAGGAAGTGTGATAGAGAGTAGGGGTGATGAGAGAGAGATTAAGAGTAGGGGATGGGCGGAGAGAGAGATTAAGAGTAGGGTATGGGGGAGAGAGAGAGTAGGTGGTGGGAGACAGAGTAGGAGAGGGAGAGTGAGAGAGAGGAGGATGGGAGTGCATGTTTGTGAAAGAGAGAGTAGGGAATGGGAGAGGGGGGAGAGAGAGAGTAGTGAGAGAGAGAGTACGAGATGGGAGAGAGAGAGTAGGTAGTGGGAGAGGGAGTGGGAGAGGGAGAGAGAGGGGTGATGGAAATGTGTGTAAGAGAGAGAGATTAGGGGATGGGAGAGAGTGTGAAAATGTGAGAGAGAGTAAGGGGTGCTAGAGCGGGAGTAGAGAGAGAGAGAGAGAGAGAGAGAGAGAGAGAGAGAGAGAGAGAGAGAGAGAGAGAGAGAGAGAAGGCAGTTGGAGAGGGAGTGGGAGAGGGACAGCAAGTGAGAGACAGAGGAGGGGATAGGAGAGGAGAAAGAGGGGGGGATGGGTGTGTGTGTGAAAGAGAGAGAGTAGGGAATGGGAGAGGGGAGAGAGAGATAGAGAGAGAGTAGGGGATGTAAGAGAAAGGGAGTAGGTAGTGGGAGAGGGAGAGAGAGGATGGATGGGAGTGTGTGTAAGAGAGTAGGGGATGGGAGAGAGTGTGAGAGTGCGAGAGAGTAGGGGTGGCAGAGAGAGAGCGAGAGTAGGGGGTGGGAGAGAGAGAGTAGAGAGGGAGATAGTGATAGAGATAGTAGGTAGTGGGAGAGGGAGTGGGAGAGAGAGAGAGGGGCAATGGGAGTGTGTGTGAGAGATCTAGAGAGTAGGGGATGGGAGAGGAGAGAGAGGGGGGATGAGAGTGTGTACTATGAAAGAGAGAGTTTAGGGAATGGGAGAGAGGAGAGAGAGAGTAGGGGATGGGGGGAGAGAGTAGGTAGTGGGAGAGGGAGAGAGAGGAGGAATGTGAATGTGTGTAAGAGAGATGGAGTAGGGAATGGGAGAGAGTGTGAGAGTGTGAGAGATAGTAAGGGGTGGTAGAGAGACATCATATGGGATGGGAGAGAGAGAGTGAGCATAGGGGATGGGAGAGAGTGTGAGAGAGAGTAGGGGATGATAGAGAGAGAGTGAGAGTAGGGGATGTGAGAGAGAAAGTAGAGAGGGAGAGAGAGTACTTGAGAGAGAGATAGTAGGCAGTGCGAGAGGGAGTGGGAGCGGGAGAGAGGGGGGATGGGAGTGTGTGTGACAAATGTAGAGAGTAAGGGATGAGAGAGGAGAGAGAGGGGGGATGGAAGTGTGTGTGTCTATGAAAGAGAGAGTAGGGGATGGGAGAGGGGAGAGAGAGTAGGTGGTGGGAGAGGGAGTGGAAGAGGGAGAGAGAGGGGGAATGGGAATGTGTGTAAGAGAGAGGGAGTAGGGGATGGGAGAGAGTGTGAGAGAGAGTAGGTGGTGGCAGAGAGAGCTCATATGGGATGGGAGAGAGAGTGAGAGTAGGGGATGGGAGAGAGAGAGTGAGAATAAGGGATGGGAGAGAGAGAGTAGAGAGGGAGAGAGAGAAATTGAGAGAGAGAGAGATAATAGGTGGTGGGAGAGGGAGTGGGAGAGGGAGAGAGATAGAGGGATGGGAGTGTGTGTGATAGATGTAGAGAGTAGGGGATGGAAGAGAAGAGAGAGAGGGGAGATAAGAGTGTGTATGTCTGTGAAAGAGAGAGATTAGGGGATGGAAGAGGTGAGAGAGAGAGTAGGGGATGGAGGATAGAGAGTAGGCAGTGGGAGAGGGAGAGAGTGAGAGTAAAGGATGGGAGAGCATGTGAGAGAGAGTAGGGGATGGGAGAGAGTGTGAGAGAGTAGGGAGAGGGAGAGAGAGGGGGGGATGGGAGAGAAGAGAGAGAGGGGGGATGGGAGTTTGTGTACATGTCTATGAAAAAGAGAGAGTAGGGGATGGGAGAGAGTGTGAGAGTGTGAGAGAGAGTAAGGGGTGGAAAAGAGAGAGAGTACAAGATGGGAGAGATAGAGTGAAAGGATGGGAGAGAGTGTGAGAGTAGGGGATGAGAGAGAGTGTGAGAGAGAGTTGGGGATGGTAGAGAGAGAGAGAGTAAGAATAGGGGATGGGAGAGAGAGAGTGAGAGAGAGATAGTAGGTAGGGGGAGAGGGAGTGGGAGAGGGGGAGAGAGAGGGGGGATGGGAGAGGAGAGAGAGAGGGGGGATGAGAGTGTGTATCTATAAAAGAGAGAGTTTAGGCAATGGAGAGAGAGAGAGAGAGAGAGAGAGAGAGAGAGAGAGAGAGAGAGAGAGAGAGAGAGAGAGAGAGTAGTGGATGGGAGAGAGACTAGGTGGTGGGAGAGGGAGAGAGAGGGAGGATGGGAGTGTGTGTAAGAGAGAGTAGGGGATGAGAGAGAGAGTAGAGAGGTGGAGAGAGAGTGAGAGAGATAGTAGGTTGTGGGAGAGGGAGTGGAAGAGGGAGAGAGAGGGGGGATAGGAGTGTGTGTGAGAGATCTAGAGAGTAGGGGATGGGAGAGGAGAGAGGGTGAAAGAGAGTAGGCAATGGGAGAGGGAGAGGGAGAGAGAGTAGGTAGTGGGAGAGGAAGATCAAGAGAGAGAGAGAGAGTAGGGGATGGGAGAGGGAAGAGAGAGAGAGTAGGGGATGGGAGAGAGAGTAGCTTGAGAGAGAGGGGGGATGGGAATATGTGAGATAGAGAGAGTAGGGTATGGGAGAGGAAGGAGAGAGTAGGGGATGGGAGAGGATAGAGAGTGAGAGAGTAGGGGATGGGAGAGAGAGAGTGAGAGAGAGTATGCGATGGGAGAGGGAGTAGGAGAGGGAGAGCAAGAGAGAGTAGGGGATGAGAGTGGAGAGAGAGACTAAGAAAGAGTAGGGAATGGGAGAGGAGAGAGAGAGTAGGGAGAGAGAGAGAGAGAGAGTAGGGGATGGGGGATTGTAGGATAGGGAGAGATGTGTTTTGACATAGTGCGTATGCACTGTAGTACATACACACTATGTCAAATCACCCAAAAATGATCACAAAGCAAGTTTGGGTCCCATTTCATCCATTCTCTGCTTTTGGTCTATAGTGCATTCTGTTGTATAGATAGAAAACATGGGTTTAAACATAGCAAACACTATTTGAATAATTTTTGAAGCTATCAAACACCAAATTAAATCATTGGATACACTATTTGAAGGCTTTTTGAATATTCTTTGTATAGAAAAGGTTAGTGCAATCCTTTTTAAATATTTTTTGTTGATATATAGATACAAATTTGATTATAATTTGATATGTTCTTTAATATATAGTGAATTCATTGAAATTTGTATGTTTGAATGAAATGTTATTTCGAAATGGTTAGAAATTTGACAAGTTATTTGATATATATTATGTATTCCTTGAAATAATTGTAATTTTTATATGTATTTGAATGATTTATAATTTACACATTGCAAGTAATTTAGATGTTTGAATAATTTGACATGTAGAAATCATCATCATGCCAAGGAAGAAACCAAAAACTCAAACAAATGAAGATAGGGAGAAAGATTTGGCAATTAAAAGAGATAAAATGAAACTAATGCATGCATAAAGAAAATTTCAAAGCAATAATGAAGAATTGACTTTCGAAGAGGATCAAGAACCACCAATACAAAGAAACAAAGAGGAAGAATTGGAAAGACAAAGAGAACGAATGAGACTATTACACTCAAGAAGATAATTGAATTGTGAAGCTACACCATCTTCCAATGTTGGAGTCATATCATCCTCTCATGTTGAAGAGACACTAATTTGTAGATCCGATGATGTAAACACTCCATCATGTCATGTCGAAGGCACAACATCAACAAATCAAGTAGGTGATATTCCATCTTTTGCATCTTATTGCCAAGGCACATCATCTTCGATTCAAGGTATGCAATACACTCAACCTTATGTTGATGTTCAAAATGTTGAGGGAATGGAAGAGATTATAACACCTTCTAGAATTCATTCTGGAAGACCAAAATATTTGATTGATATTGAGACTAACATTTTGAAATCAATGCTTGAGAAGATTAGCAAGCATCCTTGTCAAAGAAAAGTTAATTGTATGTGGAGATTATTTTTTGAAGAATTAAATATTACAGGTTAGTGCCAATTATTTGTTGAAATGATGAGGAATTTTAAATTTAGGCCTATCATGAAGATTCTTGGGCTAAGAACGATGGACGATTCAAATGAAAAAAACATTATAAAGAATCTAATGAGTGCTTATGACAAAGTGGGTTCTAAATCACACACCAAAGATAGTAATATCACAAGACAAGTACTTACATAAATAATAGTAAGTACCCAAATGAAGAAATCTTAACTCATGAGAAAGACAAGAAAAGCATTGAAAATTGGTACAGGTACTCTAAGGAGAGCCATGCTAAGGCAGGAGAGATTGGAAGATCCAACAAAAAATGAGTTATGGACATTTAGTGGTAGACTACTGTGAAAGGATAAAGAAATTAGTGAAGCTTTGAAATCATTGATCAAAGATTTTTGGAAAAATAACACACGTGTTTCCCTTAATGAAAGAGATGTTGTAAGGAGGATTGGTAGCCAAAATTGTGACCCACATGCAAAACATTTTTTGGACTCAACTTAGAGACAATTTTTTGCAAAATTTATTGGTATGTATCCTCAAATTTGAATAAGTCAAATCTTTTTTGAGATGGGTAAACCTTTTTATGTCAAGATAAATCACACATGCACAACTTATTGTTGTAGGATACATATTGAATTTTCTAACCATTTTGATGTTTTTAGGCATATATGTGTATTTTTTCATTCTAAGTTTGTTTTTCAGGATTGTGACATGAATGAGCCACCAAGATCTTCAAGGGACAACTATTTGAATAATGGAAGCTTGAAAACATGGTGTGAAATTAGGTCAAAACAAAGAGGAGGACAATGATAGATTTGGAACAATATGTAAACACACATGCAAAACATGGAGGGAATTATATACTAAGCAAATAGAATGGGAACAATGGAAGAATAGAATGAAGTCACAGTCATAGAAATGATGATCAACCAACATCTTTTATCAAACATTGCCCTTCCCTTCTCAGTGTATGTTAACATAATGGATTGGTGGGTAAATTATGGCAAAAATCAGCAATGATTCAACAATATCTATTCATCATGGGGCAGATAGATCCTGTGTTAAGGAGATGTAACATGGCCAATACTAGATGCTCACAGCTTGCAAATTTTGGTAGATAAGAGAAAAAAAACTATAGTTTTTACTGATGAATATGGAATTGTGAAACTTATGTTGATGAGGTGCTAACAAAGTCAAAGTACCATCATCTCTAATCAATCCCTTGTATTTTTGAGACACCCCCACATGGCAATTTGGTCATTGATAGGCACAAAGTTGATCTACTTCCTTTGGTAAAAGGATTAATATTGCACCTTCTTCAAATGTACTACTTCAAGAAGCACACATGGGATGGAAGCCTACTTTTCATTAAGAACAACTATTGAAAAGTTCTTCCCAACTTTACAAAACACAACCCTTTCCATGTTACTCCAATTTCAACTTCTATAATTGAATGACAAGGCTTATACTATGCTACTACCCTTAGCATCAATTAATCTATCTTAAGACAGAGTTGACAAAGCTGTCAAATTCATCACACAAATTAAAAAAATAAAACAATATATGCAAACCATTCCATAGAACATAACTACCAAGTACAGGCAGTACCACAAGCTTGTCCACTGCATTGTGAGCCTTATAACATCACAGAGTAAGTAGGATTAGATGCCACCTTTGAGCTCAATCTTCCTACCTAGCTTGTTATGCACCTTTTTTTCAATTCAAAACTCTCACGCCATTACTAGCCACCTTTATTGAAATCTACAATGCTGCAAAGGCTCTATTTTTAATTGAACTCAATCCTATATGTGCCATCCCAACCAATAATAACTAGATCATCAACAGTCAACATCTAATATTGCCAACAAGAGACACCCTCTTCCTAATGATGGAAGCACAATAAGTTCCTTCCAAAGGACATGGGTAGAAAAAAGTGAAAATTGCTCAGAAATCTCCACGTCTAATTCTATAGTTGGGCACAATGGGTATTAATGCTTTTCAAGGGTTTGGGGGACTTAGGGATACATAACTCTATCTGTACTAAGATAAGCCCTCTGTTTCTTTGTCAACAACACAATCATCACCTACATAACACATCAAAGAAACACAACAATGTAATTCTTCTAAAAACTTTCCACACACATCCAGTGGCACCTGTCCTGACATATTTGCTAACTACAAACAGTTACAGTGACATATCTGGCCCTACCATTATCTAGGAGCCAGCTTAGTGGTAGATTAGGGGAATAGATTAGGCACCAATATGTACAACATCTCAGATTTTACCTCTTGGATAATAATACTATGCATTGCTGTTAAAGTTTAACATCTAACTTATTATGTTATTTGTTTTCCCCCCATCTTCTCTAGCCTAGTATGGTTCACAGAAAACACCAAGATCCACATATTATATAAAAGGTTGCATAGGGATAGGGGTACTTGGAGTACTTAGGGTACGGGTATGGGTACAACTATTTTTTATAATAGGGGATGGGATTACTTGGGTATGTCAAACTTTATTTTTAATTATACTTTTATATTTATAGAAAAGATGAATTTATGAGTCATGACAATGATTTTTCAAATCAAGAACAATGATAAAGTTTGCAAATGTAATGTATTGTTTTCAGTTTTAGATTTTTTATATGTTTGTAATAATAATTTATGATAAATGTTTAGATGCATAACATAGAAGGTAGGCTTTAAACATGAACAAGAAGATCATAAATCATATGACAATGACATATTGCAAATGATAAATTTCTAGCTTTAACACTGATAAAGTTTATTGCTGATCAATATTGTATCAAAAATTCAAACTGATTATGTATTGAATTAAGCTTGATAAACAAATAATAGATAAGGAAAACTTTAAACGTGAACAAGATCATAAATCATATGATGATGAAATATTGGAGATGATAAACTTATGCTTAAACAGTGATAAAGTTTATTGTTAATCAATATTCTATCAAAGTTTAAAATTGATTAGGTATTTAACTAAGCTTGATAAGTAACAAGCTGATACACAAACAAAAAACCAAAAAAAAAAATCCAAAATCTCAATCAAGGTCCTTAGCTATGATGCTCTCCACCAAGTACCCAGTACTTGGGTACATGGGTATGAGTATCAGGGGTGTGGGTACAAGTACCCAGGTAACCTCATAATATATTATGATAACCAATAATGTCATACATAAAGGAACATATAATATATTATGCTAACCAATAATGTCATACATGAAGGAACATATAATATATTATGATAACCAATAATGTCGTACATGAACAAACATATAATATAAAATGATAACCAATAATGTCATACATTAACAAACATATAATATATTATGACAACCAATACTATTGTACATGAACAAACATATCATATATTAACCAATAATTTCATAAGTCTAATAATGTCATTCATCAAATAAATGTCATAAATCAAATATAAAATGTCATATATACATCAAATGTATATTGAATATGTCCACTGACATAAAATCCAACATATATGTCCATTGACACCTATACATGCATGTCTATCAACTATCTCTTCTCCTTCCCATGAGCGAAAGCAAACAAATCTCTAGAGGTCTTCGGTTGTCATGTGGAGGGAGACGGTGGCGATGATGGGGTCTTCCTCACATGCTTGCTCATCCTCTTGTTGAGGCTCTTCTCTAACTCAAGCTGATACAAAAAAGTAGATATGAATCACTAATTATTATACATTGAAATAAAATATATGTACACACAAAATTAATTATTTTCTTATTGCCATCATATAGTTGCTCTGCAAGTCCACCTCGAAGGCTCGTGGATGATCGGGTGTGAAAAGACCCTACAAAAATTGAATCAATATAATCACTTATAAATAACATTAGAAATTTTGATACTAACTATTACAAGCAACAACTAAAACTAGAAAAATTCTTTCATGCCTCAATCAATGGCTGTGAACTAGCCATAGCTGCAGCCACTCCATGATTGACGGACTGCCAAAGATTAGGAGGAGTCTTAGATGTCAAGAGTTGCATGTAATACATTACACGTTAAATGTAACATGAAACATGAAATAAATATAATCAAATGAATTAAATTAACATGAAACAAATGTACCTCTATGAAGCTTGTGTCACGTCTAGGCTTAGAGTCTATAGTGAATGTTGACGGTCCTGTAGAGAACTAATGCACATGCATAAATTTTTTTTTCAATCCTTCATATGATTACTTAATAAATATATGTATTCATTTAAATGATTAAATTGATACATACCTCTAGACTCATCGACACAACAAAAAATGGGGCTAGGGGATCGCTACTAGGGTCACCTACACTTTGACCCTAAATTTTGAACAATGTCAATACATGCTAATTAATTAGTCATTCACTATACATATGAAATGTGATCAAATTAGTTTATTATAATTGTAATTTACCCATGTGTCAATGCCAAATGTCTTATTTAGGAACTGATCAGTCACTAGCTCATCATCCACACCATCTTTAGCATGACTTCCAAATGTGCATAAGGATCTGCATGATGTGCACATGTGACCATGATGTGCAGAAGGCTCCTTCTCAACTAATGGACTTGTGCAATGAATGAGGGTCTGTGTCAAAGAACTAATAGTCCCTAGAGCGATGGCCTCTACATGTTCCTTCACAACTGAAGGAATAGTCACATGCTCACCCTATGGATTGACCATAGGTACCCTAACTACATTAGGGTCATGATGTGCCCCCAGCCTCTCAAATGATACCCCCCTCCTCTACCCTGAGAGTCTAATATATCAAAATAATTGGGGATCTCCCCAAGGACAAACTCACAATACAATTTCCTTAAGAAATACATTGGGACCTTGTGATTATTGCAAGGAGGGGCATCAAAAACCATCCACCATCTATCTCCAAAATTATTTCTAATACCATTGTGTATGCACCAATGGATGGGAAACCATTCAGTACCCTTTCTAATAGTATCTTGTTCACCAAGCTTTCTAAATAATGCACAAATCCTACCTTTTGGTATATCTTTTTTTTTAACATCTTGATATGATAATTTATTTGCATAATATCTTTTTTGTTCATCCCTCTTAACCCACCAAACATCTAATTGACTACTAACAGAAGCTATGTGGGTCTTAACGGACTCAAGGGAGGATGCCAATTGAGCTCTCATTGGATTGGTTTGTCCACAAGCTTTCAATCTACCAATGAGTGCTTCTAATTTGGTTTTGCCTCTTTCTATTTCATTTAAAATGTTTTCTTGTGTGCCAGGAGGAGGCCTTGTAATTGGTTCGGGTTGTGAAATTTGTTGTTCTTGTTGTGGAGGGTTTTGGTTTTGATCTTCTTGAGGGTTTTAGTTTTGAGCTTCTTGGGGATTTGTCAATTCATTATTCACATTTCCTAATAAGAAATCAATTGAAATCTAAATAAATAAAAATTTTTAAAGAAAAATTGAAAAAAATCTACGAAAAACATATAAAAAACATATAAAATATTGCAAAAATAAAGTTTGACAACATATAATGTGCTCGTGATCTCAAACTTTGATGGCAAGGAGGCATATTGGCAAGGCGGGTGGTGAAAATCTTATTTTCTCTCAATCCACGTACGTGCTGTGAGGAGGGAAAACTAGAAAATAGAGGAGAAATGAATGGGCTACAGGTATGTAGCCCATTTATAATATTTTGGATTTTATAAAATGCATACGCCCTATAGCACGTATGCACTATAGCACGTGTATGCTATAGCATGTACACACTATTGAAAATTAGAAAAAAAAATGTGTCACATTTTTGGCACCACAACTTGGTGCACTTACCTAATGCTTGGTAACAACTATCTCAGAGTTTGTTCATATATGTCTTTTGTTATTTGCATGGCTACATCCTATCTTGGCTTTAATCTTTCTAATAGTTCATTAAAAATTTGAGGTGCTATCTAATCAGGGGAATACTTCCATTTTCCCATCTTGGTTAGTACCAACTCCTCAATCTGCATCTTCCTCATCTTTATTTTGGTCTCATACTTTAATGCTTTGAAATTGGTTATACTAGCACCTTCTTCCATTTGCTTCGATCTTTCCTAGAAGGTGAGAGCAAGCTTACTAAACACAACTTCACTGTCACCTTTTCTTGCTTTCTTCTTGGATCTTCTTGTGAATACTGTAGTGGAGGGCTTGGGTGGCCTGGTGATAATCACCTTGACTTTCTTCCTTATAGGTTCTTCTTCATTTTCTAATTTCTCTTCATTTTTAGATTCCCCCACATCTTCACCTTTTCCCTCGCTAATCATAAGAGGGGCACTTGTTGTTTTCAACTTTGATATCCTCCTTTGTCCTTTGTTCACCGCCTATGGAAGCTTAATCTCAAGTTCAATTCTTGCTTTAGCCTCATCATAGGTTCCAAAGAGAGGTACCTTTGGATCTACAAGCTCATTTACTAGGGCTTCAATTATTTCTTTTGCCTCATCAATATTAATCTCATATGGAAGAGGTTTTACCCACACAATTCTGGGCCTTACTACTTGAATGTATACTCTGTCACTATCAACCATAAAACAAACATCATCCTTATAATCTTCAACCAACTTCTTTGGTATCCTGAACCTATTATTTATCTTTTCTTTGAAATTTTCATAATAATTATCCATGATACTATCAAATTTTTACCCATTTCAGCTATAAACTCATTGATCTGATACAAGATTGGTGTGTCTTTTCTCCATACAACTGTGCCTTTAGAGGGAAAAAAATTTTGAACATAGAAAATCAAACATGTCAATAATGAACCAAATTTGCATGGGTTATTCTTTGAGGTTCTAATGCTTTCCATATTTTTGTTCTGCTGCTTCAAGATCAAATCTTCTAGGTCATATGACAAATTCTTCTTTACAACCTTATAAGCTAAGACTACTACTTCACATGACACACTATTGAGTTGACTTGAGCTATACATCTTATGTGCTATCACATGAATGAAAAAATTGAGTTCTATGTCTGATACATTGCTAATTTTCATTACTTTGTCATCCCACTCGGCTAGGGTTTTCTTCTGTAACTCATCCTAACCTAGGGTTTAGTGACTTTAGCTTTGGTAAGCATAGGGAGACCAGTAATGCGATGAATCATTTTCCTTGCAATTAAAACTGGTTTCTCTAACCATAATTAACCATTATGAACTCGGATTAAGATATACCTAATCCATTTAATTTGAAAGTTTTGAGGTAGGTGAAGGATATGGGTTAAACCTTTCTCTTCCAAATGTTTATGCTCAGGTTTGAGAATTCCATTCACATAGAGTTTACTTAGGGAATTATCCATTTCAAGGGTTCCTATCTCCTAAACTACACATTTAAAATGAGTTCAAATGTCATTAATAAGAAGTACCTTAGGTCGTATCTATGACTGAGCTTCATTTAGATTGAGGGTTTCTGCGATTGCTGGCACCAGTTTGAAGTAAGGAGCTTTCCACTCAACACCTTGCACCAACATTTTAGATTCTTTCTTTGCCTTGTTGTTGCTATTGTTGGATGCCATGATAACTCAGTAAACTAAGAAAATTCTTTGAAAAAATTTTGCTATAAATTTTGATCAAGGTCATTGGTATGCTCTGCAAATCACTCTATTCTCAATATACTAAATTCATAGTGGAAATGAAGTTGATTTCCTACATTTTGATAAAAATTTCCCATTAACACTTAGTACAATGAGAGCCATAATGACATAGTGCATGATAGCCTATCATTCACTATCTATATGGACCACTCAATGAAAGCTTGTAGCTCAGCAACCAAACATAACCTTGTTACTCCCAACTTCGCCTAGTAGAGTCCATGATCCAACCTTGCTGATGATTTCTCTGAATCTTGAATACCAATATGAATCTTTACTTCCTTTAAATTGGAACTATTTAAGATGTTACCTTGAAAATATAGATCTAGTTCTTCCTTAAGAACTTAATTGGAAATGGTGGAGTCACCTACTTCTTGAGTGACATGAATATCATCACTTAAACTAGCTTTCTCGGTATATTTAGGAATCCACTGCTATCTCATATGCTTCCTAATGTTATAAACTTTTTGTTTCTTTTCATCTTCAATTCTACCTATATTTATGCAATTTTTAGCTATATGACCAAGTTTAGTACGTGTAACATCTTATGGTAGTATCCTTTCTTCTCATGTGGTGTCAAACACAATTTATGCCAATGTGTACATATTCTCCACAATAATGACATCTACACCCAGTGTTGTAGTCCCAACCAAATATTGCCTTCACAAATTGTTTAGCTAGATTGAATGGTTTAGATCTGCATTCAAATCCCTTGTAACCTTGTTTCTTGCATTTGTGACACTTGCCCTCAAAATTTGGTTTTTCTTTGAATTCATTAGCTTTATGACCATGTTGACTGCAATTGTAGGATTTTCCATTAAATTTTGCCTTTCCATTACTCCAACATTTGTTTTATGTATGACCTATCTTACCATAGTAATTGCAAGTAGGTCTTTGATTCCTTTAAGCACCTGTTTGTAGGATTCACCTTCTTCTTTGTATCCAAGTCCTGCTTTACCCTTTTGCCTATAAAAATTCTACTAATTTTGTTGATTCAATTGATCCATGTCTACTTGGGATTTCATTATTCTTTCATTGAGTTTCTTCTTAGAATTTAGATCAACTTTCATCCTTTCATTGATTTGCTTTTCAATTTTTAAGTCATTCCTTAACCTTTCATTTTCAAATCTCAGACTCATGATTTCTTCATTTGCATTGGAGAGATGATTGATAAGACTTTCTTGCTAAAGGGATAGATTTTGAATTTCATTGTTCCTTACCTCCAATCTTCTTGTGCCTTATTTCTCTATTCTGAGATTTCACACAATCTTATTGACTAAATTTCTTGTTCTCTTTTCAATTTTCTTACTTCTTCTTGCAAGGAGCCATTCTTTTCTAGAATTTATTTGATTGCATCATTTGCTTCATCTAAACTACTTGTGGGGAAAAAAATCTTCAACCTTCTCTTCAACATACTAGTGGTCATTCATCTGATTTGCTAGTTCCTTTTTTTCTTTTTAGGGATTGGGAAAGATTCTCTTTTCCTTTCTTGAGTTGAGCTATGGCCATCTCTAGATCTAAATTTTCATTGTCAATAGCTTTGTCAAGTATAAATATCTCCATTGTCCTTGATCTTTGCTCAAGCCTTCAAACTTTATCTTGAGAACCGCAATGCTCTGATACTAATTTTTGGAAATAATCAAGACTAGCTAGGTTACTGAGAGGGGAGGGGTGAATTAGTAACCTCAAATTTTTTGACAAATTTAGTACTAAATAACATAATCCAATTATCATTAATAGATCTAATCTACGGTATGCATGAGAAACTTAAAGCATAAAACACTTTGAACACAATATTTGGTGACCCAAAAACCTTCCAAATAGAAAGTAAAACTGGGGTGGGGATGCTACCCACAAAACTTGAATATTGCAGTATAAAATTGGCCTATTAAGGCTTACAATGATCACTTTTGATGATCTACCCTGTTAGGAGCAATTAGGACTACTTGTTCCACCTTGTTAGAGGTTTTACAAACATACAATGAAGTATGCACTCGATAAAGAGATTTAAAGAAAGACTATTAAGTCTACCTTGTTAAAGGATTTAAAGTTGATTGACCTATTAGGATGAAATAGTAGATCTCTTACTTACAACTAAATTGCTGATTAAGATCCTTGAAATACTGATCACCTTTATGTGATAGATGTAACTTTTTCACTCCTAATATGGCCTTCAAATGCACTTTTCTTTGTTGCTAATTCACATTCTCTTACATCATTACATTACACTTGGGTATGATACAATACATTACATATATAACAACCCAATTCACATAATTACAAGGTCGACCAATACAAAAGTTAACACCAATATTTCAAAGTCGACCCAAATGTAGAAACTCAAGTTCTAAAAATTGACTTGGTGAATTTTTGATACATGACATCCACTATCATTACTCGCCATAGTCATGCACTTGGTAGAAGTAGAGGCTCAATCCATACTAATCACTTCAACATAGTTTTGAACTCGGTATACACTGGTGACTCGGTAAATATAGTGTTAGTCAGTAGAAACTAAATTCCATTTTTATCATATTTGCACTCAGTAATTACTAATCATCTCATCATTTAGTTAATACTAACTTCGCTTCACAAGAACGAGTGACTCAGTAGACATTACGAGACTTGGTAACCACTGAATTGCTCAATAAGAATTGTTGGACTTCACACTACTTGAATTCACTTGGTAACCACTAGAATGCTCAGTAGGAACTATGAAGCTTGGTAACCACTGAATTACATGGCAATCACTCAAGACTAATCAAAAAGCTTGGTAACCATATAGAATCTGAATAAGTGTTGTCACTAATAAAAAATGTGACTTAATTCCAACAACTTAACCCTAAGTCACTAAGGTCTTCTCAAGGAGGAAAAACCCTAAACTTAGAAGGAGATAGAAAGGGAATGAATGAGTGATCAAGGAGAGTTTTGCATACACAAACTAGGACATTCATGGTGATCATGGTATTATGATCTGAATTGAAGAATCGGTAAAAGGAGAATAGAGGAAGGAAGTAGTGAACAACAGAGGGACATCTAATTAAGAATGATCAAGTACACAACAAAATAGAGGTAATCTATCATTAAGCATCAGAGTGCTAACTGCAAGATCATTTTTGAGATATTCTAATAGGTGAATTAGTTAAATCTCTTTACAGAATAGCCCTAACAGGCTGTATTGAAATCCTCTAACAAGGCGCTTACTTAATTGTGAGTTGAAGTCCTCTTACCAGGCACACTTCTAACAAGGTGTTGAAATCCTTAAATAGGGTGAGACCTAACAATCTTTGTAAGGCTTTAATAGGGTAGACCTTTCATAGGGTAGATCATGATTCATGATCAAACATTGTAACCTTTATTAGATACACTTTATTACTACAACAATGCAGATTTATGGATGTCATCCCCACCCTAGTTTTATCTTCTCATTGGAGGGTTCTTGCGCAATCATAACTAGTGTCATATATGTGTGAATGCTTACTCATTTACATGCTTTAGATTTATATGCTTTATATGGTATTTTAGTTTACTTATTAAATATGTGAGATGGATGTGTGGTGAATATTTTATGGGTCAAGTTTAAAGTACTGATTCAAACACAACTGCCACCCCCCCCTCCGAAGTTTACCTTTCCTAGTGTAATTCCAACATAATATTGTAACATATTATTATTTTTGACAATATACAAGGTACTACTAATTCTTATATGCTTACATTTTGTGTATTTATAGACCAAATATTTCCCTATGAAGAAAGAAACGCCTGGCAATATGAGCCCAGAACAAAATAATGAGACAGTCGCTAGATTGTGGTCTCAGTTCCAAAGAAAAGTTGATAAATGTAATTATCCTTGCAAAAAGTGTAAGATCTTAAAGAATCAAAGAATTATAATCACCACAACCTAGAGTCATTGTAGGTAACTTGGTCATGTTGAAGGGGGGCATGATTTTCATTGATTAGTGAATATGGATTTTCAACTAGAGGAACATGGAGGTGTAAATATCTACGTTGAGGATTATGCTCCCATGGAAGAAGATGATCCTACAATAGAGGACATATTTGAATATGAAGGTATTGGCATAGCTAATAATGTGCTAGAGGACGTGATTGAAAAATATGGTATTGGTGCAGCTAATCAAGGTGATCATGATGATGGCACTAGCACATCTAATAATGATGATGAAGATGGTCTTGATATAACTATACTTGAGAAGGCATAGAAGACCCTATATCAAGGCTCCCAAACAACTCTTCTCTCAATTATAGTGTTGTTGGTGAACTTGAAGGTTATAAATGGTTTATCTAGTCACGTATGCTAAGATATTTCATTTTTGTCATCTTGAATGATTGCATACCATTCTTGTTCATTATAATAACAAGTCATATTTATTTTTGTAGGTTGATAGGTGATTTTTTTTACCACCAAAAAATATTTCCTTGTTTATACTGAGAATTATCTATTATTATGAATCAAATTGGAATAAAGTATCAGATAATACATGCATATCCCAATGATCACATTTTCTATCATAAAGAACATAAATTTACAACATACTGCCATGATTTTCATATTAGTAGATATTGGTCAGATCAAATTACAAAAAAAGTGCCTCACAAGGTTCTTTAGTATATTCTCATTATTTCACATCTTGAACAATTATTTAGGTGCACTAGCTTGGCACAATTTATGGATTACCATGCATGCAATAGAAGTCAAGATGAAATTATGAAAATGTCTATGGATGGTTCTACATTTAAAGACATAGAGAAAACTTTGCCACACTTTAAAGAAAAACCTTGTAATCTCAAGCTTTCATTGGTAGTAGACAGTGTCAATTCATTTGAAGATATGAGATTTGTTTATTCAATGTGGCCTATTTTAATTTTTTTATTAATAAAGTTTCTCTTTAGATATCCATAAAGAGGGAGCACATAATGTTGTCAATGATTATACTAGGTATTTTTTATTTAATAGTTATCAAAATTAATTTATTAACATTGCATCAAATTGGTCATAATAATTATGCAATATTTTGTTCATTCAACTAGGTAAGTACCAAGTTAAAGATATGGATGTGTATATTGAGCTCTTTATTGAGGAGTTGTTGAAGTTATGGAATGGGGTCACTATGTATGAAATCTGTAGACCAATAAGACAAAGACAATTTCACTTCTATGCAATGCTTGTATGGACAATATATAATGACCCTAGGCTAACTAATTTTTACTATATGTTATATTGTTAAGGTCACTTATTTTTGGTATGTTATAGTGATTACACATTACTATTGTATATTAACTTCTGAATGATAATTGTACATGATTTTTTTGGTCTTTAGACAAAGGGAAAATTTGCATGTCTAGTTTGATGTCTGAAGATGAAATCTCATTGTACATGGTGGAATTGTGTATTCATGAGACCTTAGTGCAGAGTGTAAGTAAATTAACAATGAACTAGTCTAGGCCCAAGATATCATTGTTAAGCAAAGACTCCACCAACATTCATGTTTCCCTAACTACAACCATTAAGACTACTCTTAGACTAGCATCTCAGTGAAAGTTCTAGAGGAGTATGTTATGAATGTAAATCTACAAATGATTATGCAAGATCTATGTGAAAATGTGGATTTGATGAAGATAATAACACTAGAATGATAGAGTATATGCATATGATAAGACTAACCAATGCTAAATGATGTTAGATAAACACTAAAACACTACCAATATGATACTAAAATGACATGAATTCTATATAATAACAATGCTAAAATGGATTATTACTCTAAATGTGTCTAAAGTGCAGATGCATCAAACTTGGGTCCATTTGCTCTTGAATTTCCCTCCTATTTATAGGATTTCAGAAGGTGATTGGGGTAAGGATTAGGATTTTTCTTTTCACTAGAGGGTCATGGTGAAACTGAAAATATCTCATAAGGTGCAAAGAGGAAAAGTCCAAAAGACATGGCTTGTGAGGATAACTGAGAATTTTTTCAATTCTTTTAATTGTAAAAAGGAGGATTTTCACTTTTGAGAGGATAAATGGCTTTTGTTGATTTAATAAATATTGCATTTACTTTCAACTTTTGTCTTTTACCTTTTTCCTTTAAAAAATAAAAAAATCTTTTTATGATTTTATGAATTGCTTTTCCTCTTTGTCAATTAATTTAGGTCCTTTTTTATTTGATATGTGATTGATTGATTAATGACTTGATGTTACCATTGATTTGAAAGCCTATTGTTTTCCCTTGTTATCGAATTTTTCCCTTAATTTTCATTGTTTGATTGTAATCCTTGTTGTTTTAGGTTTTGCCAAATTTAGGTTTCTACAAATTGCCCTCTTTGAGCTAATATGCTTCACATATTAGTTTAAAGACTATCTTGATTTTCTAATTTAGGCCAAATTTTGATGATTGAATGTTTGATCGATGATGTTTTATTGATTATGATGCCTGATTGTCGATAATTTGATGTTGGATTTTGATATTTAGATGTTAGAAATCCTTTGTTTAGGAAAATTTTCTTGGATGGCCAAGTTTTGTTTCATTTGATGTTAAAATTTGGTTGGGTTTGAATGTTTTTGATATTTGGAAATTTTTTGATGCCCGAGTTTGATATGAGTATACTTCCCCCTTAGAAGTAAAATTGGAGAATTTGATGTGTAAAAATAGAGAGAGTCCAATTTTATTTATGAAATAATTGATAGGAAAGTTGGGTGGATGTAGGTCGCATAAGTGATGTTTGAATAATACCGAGTTTGAGGGAAATGGGTCAAAAGGACTTGAAAGGAGCTTATAATTTTGAAAATGTCATAAAATTCTCTGGGTGGGGGGTTAAATAAATCAAAAGGCCTTTTTCACATTTCATTTTTACACTCCCCTTTTACCTTTGGTGACTTGGAGCTCTGAGCCAAAAGGAATGGTTGTCCCATTGCGAGAGCATAGATTCAAGAGGGGTCGCGGATATGAGTGTTCAATCAACTATGGTGCCCTAGTAAGTCATCCAAATCCTCTACAATTTAAAAATTTGAAGTTTTGAAATTAATTTATTGATTTTTGCTCAGATTTTCATCATAAATGTGTAGATTAGACATTTTAGCGCATTTAAAACCTTGTAGCATATATGAGACATAGACTAATGCATTTGCATCATGAAATAGTGCAAATAAAATCCTAATCATATAGTGAAATAGTGCATAGGGTTTTAGCATATCCATAGGGTTATGTAGTGCTTTTAAAGATTCTAGTGCATACAAGATGTATTTTAGCGCATATATCTCGTGAAGTAGCACATTTGCTAAGTAGGGGTGGATGAGTCAAAATAATGAGAAATGTCCAATTGGATGTATGCATTGTAGTGCATATGTCATTTGTCCAAGCACTTTTGCTAAGTGTAGTGCATTCGATTGATTTGATAGTGCATATGACAAATATAGTAGCATTTTAACAACCCATAGGGCATCCAACTTGTTGACTAGTGCATATACCCCTTGTAGTAGCTCATATAACTATTGTAGCACCTCTATGCTATTGAATAGCACCTTTGAGGAGAGTAATAAAACATGAGTTTTTAAGCATATACATATATAATAGTAGCACATATAATGAATTAAATAGAACAAAGGATTTGTGTAGCACTTGTGGTGCCTGAGATAATGCATATGGCCAAAAATGGGATTGTTAGATAGCAAAATGATTGGATAGTTGAGCTGAAATGTGTTTAGCATTGTGGAGAGCATACAATAGGATCCTAATGTGAAATAAATGAGCCTAGAATCAACATAGAGATTAGTTTGTGTAATGAATCAAAATGATAGTGAATGTGTGTCACAAAATGATGTGTAGAATCAATTAGTTGGTATTGGATAGATAGCACAGAAGTGTCCCACTTAGGATACATAGTAGGGAAAACTAATATGTCTATCTCAGGATATAGAGTAGGATAAATAAAAGGTTCAAGATAAAACCATTAGCTAGATAGCTTGATGTTGATATTTGATTGATGTAGGATAATCATTTGTGATGGAAAATAGATGTTGATGTTTGGTTGTTTGATGCAATAGGTATGTGGGTGAAAGCTCATGGTTCAAGGATTGTACCCAGGGCCTTTAGATTCAATAGGAAGACTTCTAGTGAAAGAGATTTAGGTAATTGATAGATGTAGGTTTACTTATCTTCTATAGATGGCTTAGTTATGAGTGACCATAGGTTTATTGATAGCTATGGCCAAGTGGTGGCACTTGGACCACAACATTTTTCACATGCCCCTAGGAGAGATGAATGTTACCTTTAAGGATGTATACTAGATTCTTTGGATCCTAATAGTGGGAGATCTTTTTTATTATGATTAGGTGGAAGATGAGACAACATCCAGGGATGTGTTCAAGGATAATGGCATCAATGATGATGGTGTGTCATGGTTTCAGATGCTACAGTATGAGCCATTTCCTATAGTGCTAGTTGGATTGATAGGAGGGTTTTTATTATTGTTATCTCTAAAATTTATGCCTCGACTGAATTCTACAATTCTAGTATTTAGTCACTTTGAGTAACATGGAAACCCTCCTAGGTAGTGGGAAGTACCAAGGTTAGGAGTGAATCTCTAGGTTATAGGTCAGTTCCTTAAGATATTTCACCTATTTGTCTCTTCAAACATGAAAATAAACTTTAGAGGGAAAGGGATACAAGGATTGCTTCAAAGTAAATAATGAAAGTAAAAGGGGTGATACACCAAATGTTCAAATGAAAAGATCACTTGCTTGACATGATGAAACACTTCTGAATAGCTTTGGTGAGCACAATACTAACCTCAAGAAACTCATACATGAATATTTCACAAAAGGACAAAATTTAGACAAGATACTAAAGGGCATGATAATATTCACAATTTCACAAAACTTGAAAGAAAGCAAAACATCATGACTTGCAACTTGTATGAACACTCCAAACCTCACTTGTAGCTAAAACTAAGACAAAACTCAAGGGTTCAAGATAAATCATAAAAGCTATATCAATTCAGTAATTTAAGCAACAAGAAAGATGCGAGAAGGGATATTGAATTGTTCCTTTATTTAGATTTCAAAGGTCATTCCACAACATTCATCTAGATTGATTGTAAAGTAAGGTAAGTTACAAAAAAAGCATGAAGGATTCTTAAGAAATCTTGACAGCACTATTTTTGCATAAAACTTCAAAATTCTAGCCAGCCTTCGATCCTTTTTTCCACATCTTGGAAATCCTTATAAAGAGAAGGATTGAAAAAAGATTTAGATGGGAGGGGCACATATCAAAAATTTATTGGAACAATTAGAGATATTTTAGAAATTTATGTTACATTTTACATTTTACATTCTACCTCCTCTGTATTCGGGTGAAACCAAAAAGATGATTCTAAAAAAATGCTACGTGGTACTTGCCACAAGAGTTCTTTAACTAATTTTGTTTTCCTTTGTTGCCTTTCATCATGAAATTCCTCAACTGCATTAGTTGATACAAACATGATATCTTCAACTTCTCTTACCATGTCCATTTCTTCTTTGAGGTTGTTTGAAATATTTGATCCTTCCTATTGATCTCTTGGCTCTGCTTTATCCAGGATTAGATCTTCATTTTCTTGCTTTAGCTCTGTAACTTGAACCTATTATTTCTCTCCACCTTTGGTTAAAATCTTAACTAACTACCCAGTGAGATCACAGTTATAATAGTTGAAAAATTAACTTCAAACCATAGACACTCAAAAATTGGCAAAGACCTAAAACAACACAAATTTTGATCAAGCAACACAAATTAAGGATAAAATTAGAGGAAAACAATAGAATTTAAAATCAAGGATTACATTAGGTCATTAATTGATCAAAGCATCTATCAAATAAAAAAGGACTTAAATCAACTTTAAAAGGGGAAAAATAATTCACAAAATCATAAAATAAAATATTAAAAAAAGGAAAAAGGAAAAGACAAAAGTTGAAACTAAATGGAACATTTATTAAATCAATTAATCCATTTATCCTCACAAAAATGAAAATCCTCCTTTTTACATTTAAAAGAGATGGAAAATCCTCTTTTATCCTCACAAACTAAGTCTGTTGGACTCTTTCTCTTGGTGCCTTATGAGATATTTACAATTTCACCATTACCCTCTAGTCAAAAGTGAAAACCTGATCTTTACCCCAACCCTCCTAAAATCTTACAAGTAGGAGGAAAATTTAAGAGCAAAAGGACCCAAGTTTTAGGCATCTACACTATAGGCACATTTAGAGTTATAATCTTTTAGCCTTGTTATTATAGTCAATTCATATCATTTTGATTGCATTCTTTTCATGTTATTTAGTATTATTTAGCACTTTTTAAGTCTACACATGCACATGGTTTTAGCATTCTAGGGTTATTATACTCATATAATCTGCATTCTCAGATAGATATTGCATAGACATTTGTAGATCAGTATTCATGGCATACTCCTATTCTAGAGTTGTTACTGAGATTCTAGTTTGAGAGCAATCTCAGTGGTTGTAGGTAGGGAAATAGGGGATGTTTGTAAAGTCTCTATTTGACAATGATTTATTGGGTCTAGTTTAGTTTGTTGTCATTCTATTTTCACTCTGCTCTAAGTTCTTATAAATACACAAATCCACCGTGTACAGATTGGCACCCACCATGGGGCTTCTTCTTAAAGCCTCTATGTTCTTCAAATTTTCTTGCTAATCTTTTCTTTTTCTTTTAGATCTATGTTTTTCTCTTGTTTTTTATGCAGATCTGACCCAATTATAGGTTCTACAACATTGGGGGATCTTCATAATGAGATCAATAGACTTTCAAAGATGTTCCCAACTTCACAAAGACTAGTTTTGCAATTTTCTTGATGCTGCAATGCTTCTAAAAACTATTTTTATGCTTCTGACTAGTCTTTAATGCTTTTGAAATTTTTTGCAATGCATTTTCTTATTCTTATAGCACATTTTCTTATTCTTATAGTACATGTTGTTATTCTTATAGTGCATTTGGTTATTCTTATAGCACATTTACAACTTTCTATGACGCATATGTTGTTTTCTATTATACATCTAATCTAGGCTATTAACCATCACATCTAATGTTTAGATTTGAATTCTAGTTGTTTGTAGACCTCTTTTAAACTAATAAGAACTCCTAGGTCACTAAAAACATGTGATAGTAATGAAGAACCTTAGAAATGTGCCTAGCCTTTTGCTAACATCAAACTAGGTAAGTGGACCTCGACCTTTTTCAATTCAAGGTGTGGCATTTCTAATTCTAAACCTAGTTTAATAGAAACATTTGATCTCACTAACTTGAATGGGAGTATTCCTATGCTCTCAATTCTTTTGAGTTGATCAAAATGCCAGACCTTCTATAAACATTAGTTGCAATCAAATGGGGAAAGAACCAACACATAGTTGAACTAGGAGCCTCTTGTTTTCTGTAATTAAAGGGCTTATGATTGAACAACTATGTCTATTGTGTTTGGGAGGTCAAAACAATAGGGATATTCTCTCACTCTTCTAGAGTGATCAAATTCCCAAACCTATCTTTTATTTTCATTTTTCTTGCTTTCTACTAGGTAGGTTTATTCATCTATAGAAAGGCTACCTCCTAAGATTTGCCTTAGCAGGGCCAGTGAGAGGGAACACCTTCCAATCTTGCATTCCCAATTGAATGCAAGCCAGCCATGTTAAAAATATAGCCTTCCTCTAGTAGTCCCATAAGGAATTGTGCCAAACCTCTTTAGCATTGGTGGGAAGCTCTTTGTTACAAGAGAGGTAAATTTGAAGATTGTTGGTTAAACACTAAAACCCACTAGTCACCAGCTCTAGACAACCTTATTAGGAAGCCCTTTTCTTCCATTTTCTAGGTGTTGTTAGTCTAAGAATGGTTTTGACATTTGAGTGCCAACACAACTTAACCACTTTCTACATTGAAGCCAAATACACTATGTATGCCGAGCCACATCTTGTGCCGAGTCAAAAAATCTATCAGGTGTCGAGTGATCTTCAGGTGCCAAGCAACCTTTAGGTGCTGAGTGAAGATTAGGTGCTGAGTGACTTCAGGTGCCAAGCATGATACAGGTGCTGAGTAACATTTTAGGTGCTGAGTCATAGAAATCAGTAAGTGTCGAGTAACACAGAATGCACATATGAGTTTGTAACTTTACTAATTTAGATGTAAAACATTTTTGTGGCCAACATATGATGAATCTCGAAAGATTTAAGTGATAAGATCAAATCTTTTATATTTCCTATGCAATCTACATGAAGCCAATAAGAAAAATGGAAGAAGGCATGCAACCAATAATAAAAGTGCAAGGAAGGAGCAAGAAACTAAGATTCAATATGGATTGTAGATCCATATCTAACCCTAAGTCTTCGAATGTCTTTATAAGGAAGATGAAATCTAATTGAATTATATACATAGATGGATGAAGGAGTGAATGAAAAACTCTAGTGGAGTTCAGAGTTTAGAGTAAAAGACTTAGAGGAAGAGAGCAACAGTTAAATATTCAGTTGATCAGAACTAAGCAAGGAATACGAACAAACATCAGATTTCATAGAATCAAAATCAAAGAAAGCAGATCAAGTGCCTAAATTCAGCAATCAAGGATTGTAAGCCATCAGGTTTATTATACCTAATACTCTCTAGCAATTTTATTAGAAAGGAAACCCTATAGAGATAGGTTAGCTTAACAACTATTTTGTTGATCCTTTAAATAGGTGATTAAATCCTTTAACAGGGTAGCACTTCATGTAAAGTGTTTGTAAATCCTTTAACCGAGTCACTATTGATACAGTGTAAAGCCTTTAATAGGGCAAACCATTAACATGGCAGACCATCATAAGTGGTCAAACATTATTGCTATAGTGATTTTGTGGGTATCATCCTCACCCTAGTTTTACCTTCTTATTCCTGGAGGGTTTCTGGGTTACCAAAATCTCAAGTGTTATGTGATGATGTATATGTGTTTCTCATAATTGCTTAATTTTGATATACATACATTTTCATTTCAATAATATGTTATTAAGATTTTAAAATAGGTCAAAAGCTAGTACTTTTGATTCACCCCCCCCTCTCAGAAGCATTCTTTCCATTAAGACATTCCAGTAGGTGCATGTGATTTCATATTTCATTTTCATTTCTACTACTATTGTTCTTGGATGTGTTTTAAAACTTAATAATAATCTTTAGTGCGAATCACAGTCCTTCCATAAAGATAGCTATAAATTGATGTGAAACCAAGCTCAAAACAAGAACACTACTGAAGACCCTAAAATAGTGCATTTACTTCTTAACACAATGCATTTGACCCATTTTTTGACACATTTGACCTCTACTATAGCTCATTTGATAGAAAAATAATGCATCTAACAATGTAAATAACACATTTGCTTTGCATAACGACACATTGGATTCACAAAATAGTGCATTTGAATATTTAAATAGTGTATTTGCTCTGCAAAAAAATGCCTAGTGAACTCTGAAATAGTACATATACCCATCAAAGTAGCACATTTAAGACTTTCTATAGTGCATATGAGAGAAAACCTAAAATAGAGGCTATCTACAAATGCAACATTTGCAAAAAAACAATAGATTCTTATACCTTTTTTCCTCATTGATATTCTACAAGATTGAGAGATTCTAAAATTAACCATAGCCATTTTTGAAACAAGCATTGTTGCAAGTTCCATCTAAAGATTCCTAATCCAACAATTATTGTTGCTTCACCTTGCATATCAAGCTAGAAATGACTGGAGACACATGTCTATTCCCTACCTAACTTTGCAAAAGTGAGCTCATCATTATCAATAACACCAAACACCTTTTCAAACTTAGTTTGTTACTCTAAATGAACCATGGTCTACAAAAATGCTCACATTGTTAAAATGCATAAGAGTTAGAGGAATCCTATCCACATCTCATGTCAATGTGTAAAACTTGTGTAGCCACAAAACCAAAGTGATCACCTATATAGATTAGTTCTGGAATGGCCAAGAGAACCATCAAATACACATAATCTTCAAACCTTAGTGAGCCTATTACACCTATCAATTTTTTACACAATACAACTACCCATGAGTCACCCATGTTTAACCAAAAATTAGAGCCATATTTCAAAATGGGTTCATCCAACATGTGGGATTAGAAGAGCATTGAAACCAAAATTGAAGATTTTCAACAAAACCCTAAGCTTGTTGATATCATGGACAAGATACTTGAAAAACACAAAGAATGATACATGTTATCATTAACAAAATGGGGTGCCAAGCTACCATCTAATTTTGATATTTCAAATCTTAAACATGATGAGGAAGAATCATCATTAGAAGAGCATTAAAACCAAAATTGAAGATTTTCAACAAAACCCTAAGCTCATTGATATCATGGAAAAGATACTTGAAAAACACAAAGAATGATACATGTTATCATTAACAAAATGGGGTGCCAAGCTACCATCTAATTTTGACATTTCAAATCTTAAACGTGATGAGGTAGAATCACCATTAGATGTTGTTTCACAAAATACTACAAGACTTACAATTGGAAATGGAAAGGATGAAAAGAGGGAAAATCCAACCTATAGAATTTAACCTCAAGAAAGTGTTTCCCCTACCTTTTTGCAAGAGCATCACCTTTATGCCTATCTCATAGAATGTACAAATACCAAAATATGACAAGTATTTTGGTACATACAATCCTCAGGATCAGCTTAGACAATTCTATACTCTAAGTATGGAATTTTTCCACAACACAACTTAACGAATGCGGTTGTTTCCTAGAGGCCTAGAGGGATAAGCCACAGATTGGTTTTCCAAACTACTCTCCAACATCAAATCATTTGATAAGCTAGCTACTATTTTTATCATGTATTTCTCATATAACATTGAAAGGGAGACCACCATGATCGACCTATGTAACACCAAACAACTACCAGGAGAATCCTTCAAAATGTTCCTACAAAGATGGAGGCATACCTTTTCCAAATATCATTAGGAAATCCTGAATAAAGAAAAAATAGACATGTTCATTAATAGTCTCTCCAAGCTGATGAATTATTGGCTGCAACTTCAAGGTCCTAAGGAATTTAAAACTACATTAGAAAATGTAGCCAAAGTAGAAGAGACCCTGATAGACAACAATATCATTAAGTTATCAAAAGATGGTAAGGGTTTCTCAAACAACTCCTCATAGACTCATAATACATCTAATTAATCCATCAATAAAAAAAAGTATCGATGTAGAAATAAAAGAAAAAACATAGTCAATGATGGGGTGGTTGAAGCTAACCATGTTAAACCACAAATTTAACCCCATCCAAACTAGCAGTATCCTATCATCAATAACACCAATGTGAACACTAGAAAAAACTCATCCAGACAAGATGATGTTTGTCCATTTTACCAATGCAATCTGGCTGCTCCTTCAACATCCAATCAAAAAGTGGCCTATAATGAAGCTCCTCCCCCAAGAGGATACCAATCCTTGGATATACCTAAATAATATACGCCAATTGGCTTGTCTTACAAGAGTGCATTGCAAACACTCTTAGCCAATGAACTCATTTTACTCCCTAAGGCCAAGGCCTATGAACCAAAAGTTAAACCAAAGTGGTGGAGTGACAAGCATATTTGTGCCTATCATTAAAACAAGGGGCACTTAACCAACAATTGTCATGCCCTTAAAAGGGCTATACACAAATTGATCAATGATGGAACTATTAAAGTGAATAATCTCCACAATAATAAAGATCACACGGCCTTCAAAAACCCTTTCATGATCCATGATAAGGGTGAATCCTCTAGAAAAAATTAGAACACACCTTCTCGTGACAAGGTTAATTATTCTCATCATTACGATTACACCATCAACATTGTCTCTGGATTTGAGGACATGGTAGATGTCATCATAATTAAAGATAGAAACAAGAAACAATCATCAAACATTACTACCTAAGGTCAAGCCTCTAAATTCATTCTACCAGGGCCCATGATAGGTTTTGATCATGCAACTATGAGTTCTATGTTACCTAAATATAGCTTGGTCAACTAGTTACTCAAGACTCCTACCCATATCTATATTTTTGAGTTGTTGCAAATTTTCCCTAAGCATAAAGAGATTCTCGCCAAAGCCTAAGCACCAAACAATCTTGATGTTAGTAGACTTCAAAACATGATAAGTAACCTTGTTGCCCCTCATTGTGTGTCTTTTTCAGCCCAAGATCACATGTCTACCATCCATGAACAAAATTATCCATTGCACATTGAAGTCTTTATCCATAGAAATGGAGTCAAGAGAGCCTTGGTTGATGGTGGGGCAGGCCTAAACATTTGCACATTGAATTTGGTAAAAGCCCTAGGATATATGGGAGATGTTGTCATTCCAAAAAGAAAATCACCATTAAGGCTTATGATGATGATGATAGTTCCTCGAAGGACATGGTTATTCTACCAATTAGGGTAGGTCTAGTGGTAAAGAAATTGTTTGTCAAGTCTTGGACTTAAAATTAACTTACAATATCCTATTAGGAAGGCAGTGGATCCATGACATGCAAGTTGTTCCTTCCACTTACCATCAATGTCTCAAATTTCCATACATGGGTCAAGAGGTGACCATACCTAAAGATCAAACCTTGACCATTATTGCAATTCTATTGTTCCTCATAATAGGGAAGAAACTAGTACCTCAATGGATGACATTAGTCAATCTACATCAATAGATACTTCATGTTCCATCAGTAGAGATAATGACCACTTATCTACATCAACTAAAGATAAAGAGAATGTTGGTTGTTCAAATTCTTCCTTTCCTTCACCATCATCGGTAAAAAATCCTAAATAGTTACATTATGAGGAAATGGATAGGTTAATGAAGGAGTTTGATAGAAAGTGAAAATTACAGCACAAATGGGTAGGTGAATACCCAGTCTCATTATTTGATCCCCCACTCTCTCAGAGATCTCATGACAAACCACCATCCACCACTAGACCTTATCATACATATTTTGTCAAAGAGAGTGGTGTATCTTCAGGTTCCATATAGGAAACTAGTCAACAAATACAAAATATTGACATCTCCCCTCACTTATATGGAAAAGGATTTGATTTAATAAAAAAGATGAGATATATGGGTGATGGCCCTTTGGGGAAAGGGAAAGGCATCATCGAACCCCTAGGAACACAATTTAGTCTAACATATAAAAAACAAGGGTAGGGTACAGTGAACAAGACAATGCACAGACCACTTCTAGGTCTCATTCCAAACACAATGATTCATCCTCTTCCACCTTGGTATGGGTACCCAAAGAAAAAGATGTTCGATTGTCTTGTTGGAAAGAATGCTTCTGAGAGGTGGGGGGTGTATCAAAAGAACTAGCCTTTTTAACTATTTCAAATCCTTAATAACATATTTTTGAAATGAGCATGCATGCATATAAACTTTAAGCAATCATAAGAAACAAATATGCATCACCACATAACACTTAAGGTTTGGTAACCCAGAAACCCTCCAGGAATAAGAAGGTAAAACTGGGGTGGGGATGATACCCACAAATCACTGCAGTAATAATGTTTTAACCACTTTTGATGGTCTACCCTATTAAAGGCCTGCCCTGTCAAAGGCTTTACACTGTATCAATAGTGACCTGGTTAAAGGATTTACAAACACTTTACATGAAGTGTCACCTTGTCAAAGGATTTAATCACCTAGTTAAAGGATTTTCTCTCTAATAAAATGGTTAAAGAGTATTAGGTATGATAAACCTGATGGCTTACAATCCTTTGATTGCTGAATATAGGCACTTGATCTGCTCTTCTATGATCTTGATCCTCTATGATCTTATTCTCTTCTCTCTGATATTAGACTTCCTTAAACACTTTTCTTTATATGCTCTCTCTAATCTAAATCTGATTTCATCTTCCTTATAAAGACACTCGAAGACTTAGGGTTAGGTATGGATCTACGATCTATGTTTAATCTCTAATTTTTTCTTATTCCTTGCACATCTCTTGTTTGTTACATGCCTTCTTCATTTTTCTTATTGGTTGCATGTAGATTGCATAGGAAATATAAATGATTTGATCTTATCACTTAGATCCTTCAAGATTTGTCTTATGTCGGCTATGAAAACATTTTACATCTGAGTTTGTGAAGTTTTAAACTCATATTCTGATTCTCTATTACTCGACACTTACTGCTTCCTGATGCTCGACACCTTCTGTAACTCGACTTCTATACATGCTCCTATCTTGCTTGACATCCTTTAAGATTCGACACCTGAATGATGCTCGGTACTTAGATCATGCTCGACACCTACACTTACTCGGTACCTGATCTTCACTCGGCACCTGAAGGCTATTCGGCACCTGAAGATTACTCAGCACCTAAAGATTACTCGGCACCTGATGTCTTTTTTGACTCAGCTCATGTTGTTGCTCGACATACATGATGTACTTGGCTCCAATGTAGAATGTAATTAAGTGTGTTGGCACTCAATTGTCAAAAACCATTACAAGGTTAACAATTTCCCCCTTTGACATGAGTGACAAAAACACTTAACTGACCTTATGAGTACATGTACTAAACTTACTCGATATATACAGAGGTTGAGAAACCTTACTCAAAATTGCAAAATGTATATATACCTCAAAATTTGTGTAATTCCCCCTGAGTTGATTGTGCTAGTATCTGTGCTATCTTGTGTTGTGTATTATGCTCCTTCATTAACTCATTATTTACCCTTGTGTATAATATCTATATCCCCTTCATTATATCTTTTCTCCCCCTTTTTGACACTTATATCAAAGGGTCCTAAATAGTAATGCCATGTTTGGCCAAAAATGTCTTGTTTACCTCAAGGAGTATTTGGAGAGCTGCATCCCAATTATTTAAGGAAATATCCAATGACTTTTGTTGGATGGAAAGCTCTACTGTGAGATCAACAAGTCCTTCATGTGTGGAAATATTGGGATCCTTCTTCAGGACTATTTTTGCATACGATTGCTCCTTGTGCAATACTTCTAAGTTAGGAGTTATGAAGGCTTGAATTTGCATCAGCTTTTCTTTGATAGTGGCCTCTTCTGTTGATAATGTAGCTAATTCCCTCTGAGTGTGTAAAGTATGAGCAAATTGTGTTGCACTATGTGCAGGATCGGAGGGTAGTTGCATGCTAGAGAGTTTTAATTTACTCTCAAGATTCAAATTTTTTTGATTTATTTCATGTGTGAACCTGGAAAAATCACACAATTTATTGTAAAGGGAGAATATGTTCCCTAATACACTTGTTACATTTTCTAATTTCTTGGCTAGGTCACTATCCCAAAATTATGTTATTAGTTATTTTCTGGTTGACTTTGCCCAAAAACTTCTTTTCTGACCATTCCAATATTTTTGCATTAGTATCATGGTCTTCATTATTTACTTGATCAACTATATCAGATAATTGCTCAAGTATTGGCCTGTTTGCTTCTGGAGGTTGAAGGCTAAAAGCATCCATGAATATATCTTTTATTTCATTCATTGCCTACTTGTATTTTTAATCTCTTCTCATTGACTCTTGTCTCCTCCTCGTATCCAATGCACTTTTTATTTCATTCATCTTTTCCTCATTGAGAGTGCTTGAATCATAATAGGGCGTTTTGATTTCTTCATTAAGCTTAGGAATACCATAATGTATGGTCTTGGCTACCGTTGTAGAACTTGAGCTTGGTGTACTGGCATATAAAATTATCTTTTCAGTACTCTGCTCATGACTGGATTTGGTGGGAGCTGCTATTTTTGGTAATTCAACCAAAGTTTGTATTGCAAACTCCTCTTTATTTTGGGTTTCTTCCTTCTCCTCTTCTTCTTGCCTGTCTTCTTCTTGATGTGTTATCATTGCTGAGGGTGTACTCATTATTTGAGCTATTGTCCCTGTGATAACCTCTGTTGTTGCACTCGGCTCCTGATGAGTTTGAGTGCCTAATCTTGGTGGTGATGGAGGTGGTAGAAATGTAAGTCCAGTAGTTTGAGTGATTTGAGGTGGTTGTTGTGATGGCACCTTGACCTGTTTAAGTTTATCTATTGAATTTTGAAGACTATCCACACTGGCCAATATGAGATTTGTACATAATTGTGCTTGTAGATTCGTTTGGTCAAGGATCTTGGTAAGATCCACTATAGTTAGTGGATTGATGTTTTGACAAGTGGTGTCAACAACATCCTTAATCTTTATGATTTCTGCAGGTGTGGTAGGTGAGTGAGGCAAGCTAGGAGGTGAAGGATGTGTGTCTTGCACATTTTTCTATTCATCAGTTCCTTTTTCTTCATCTTTCCTTTCCTCCTCTCTTTCTTTCTTATTTTCCTCTTCTTCAACCTTTTTCTCTTCTTTAGTTTTCTCTTCTCTCCTCTTCCTTCTTTCTTCCAGTTTGGTAGCAACTTCTTCTTTGTATATTTCTTCAATAACATCTTCAAATGTTTTGTACAAATTTTTCCATACCCTTGTTGTTCTCTGCACAACTTCTTCAATTTTGTTTTGTAGGATGGAGAATGCCCTATATTTGGGTGTAAACCTTTTATTATGCCTTTTGACTGCTTGAGTTACTTGTTCTTTTGTCAAATTAGGCAGTAAGTTTGCTAGGGTTGATTCCCTCATTTCTTTCTCCATGATTAGGCAAAAATGCCATCTGTCTTCTACAATTTTAGACAATTCCTTTGGCAATTGTCCATCTAGTTCAAGAGGTGTATACTTGAACTGTGCCATAAATGCATAGACTGATTCTTCTATGCTATTTTGTTCCTCTTTATTGAACTTATTGAAATCAAGATTTTAAATTTCATTTAGGTCTCTATTCCTAATCTTCTTACATAATATATCAATTGAAGATTTAGGAGGACTTACCTCTTCAATCTGATCTTCTTCATCAGTATCAGGTTGGTCCACATATCTTTTCCTTTTCTTTGGCTCTTCTTGTGCCTTTGTGTTTTTCTTCTTTGTGGCTTCCTCTTTAGCCTTCTAGGTAGAGGCCCTTGTTGTAGCTCTGGTTGTTGGCTTCTTTGGTGTTTGCACGACAGCTTTCTTTGGTGAGGGCTAAGAGGCAGGAGAGGTCTTTATTTTCCTTTTAATGACTTTGCCTCTGATAGGTGTTTCCTTGGTTTTTGTTTCCTCGACACTCTCATCTTTCTCTTCACCTTTTTTTTGAGTCAGTTCAGGTGGCTCTTGTTCTAGCTCACCTTCTTCTTCTCCTTCACTAATCTCTTCTTCTTCACCTATTGCACTTGATTCTTCAACACCAAATTTCTTCTTTATCTATTTTACCAACTTGTCCTTTTTCTTTACTGCTGAGGCTATCTTGAGTTCTGTAACAACTCTTGATTTTACAGTGTCATATGTCCCAAATGCCTTGGTAGATTTGTCCATTTCCTCTGCAAGTAAAGTTGTGATGGCTGCAAAAGCTTGGTCAACATCAAGCTCATATCCTAATGGTCTAAGCCATCTTGTCCTAGGAAGGACTGCTTGTATGTAGGTGTAATCAATATCAAAAAGAAAACATATGTCATTTGTATGCTTTTCTACTAGTGAGAATGGTATTCTCATTCTGTTCTTCATTTTATTTTTGAAATCCTCAAAATAGATAGACATTTGATCATCAAAGCTATCCCCCATTTGTGCAATGAAATCATTAATTTGATCAACAATTGTTTTATTTTGACTCTAGTTGACTTTGCCAAATGAAGGGAATTCCTTCATTACATAGAAGAACATGCAAACCAACACTGAACCAAATTTTCACTATTCTCCCTTGGATTTTCTAATAGCTCCAAGATTTTCATTAATCTGTTGCAACAGGATTTCTGCAAGATCATAAGTGTGGTCTTTCTTTATAATTTTGTATGCCACATCAACTGCTATGCAGGGTACACTATTTAACCTGCTGGATTGGTAGAACTTATGTGATATGATCCTTACAACAAAATCTAAAAGATGATCAGTAACAATATCTATGGTCATTCCTTTGTTGTTCCACTTTGCACCTATATTTTTCTCAATTGTTTCCTTCTTTTCGCTCCTCAATGTTTTTGGCTGATCTAGGGTTGGAAAACCAGTATTCCTATGAACCATTTTCTTAGTAATCTTAACTTGCCCTTGTTCTAACTAGAATGATCCATCATGGATTCTGTTGAGTATAATGCGTATCCACTCATTTTTTAATACGATTGGGAAAACTAGGGCTTTGGTTAAACCCTTCTTTTCTATGATAGAAAACTCATCTTTTGGAATACCATTTTCATAGAGTTTGTCATAGGCATTGAAGATTTCCAAATCTCCTATTGCTCCTATTTTACAATTGTAGCATTTTCGCACATCCTGAACCATAATGAATTTTTCAGGAATGGCAGATAGGGCACCAGTGGGATCATTTTTGTATGCAACCTTTGGTATTGGTCTAAACTCAGGTTGCTTAACTTTGTTGCTGACAAGTTGAATTTCATGACTCATTTTCCCTTGGGTCATTTTTGAGCTTGTCGCCATTTGTATCCGAACTAGGGTTTTAACAATTTTAAAGCAAAACTTTTCAAACTGTAAAACTTGGCACTTGTGGGAAATACCTAAATAGATACTTTGATCGCTTGGGTGGATGTTGATTTGTTGCAAATCACTGGTTGAAAGCTTGAAAATCGCTCAGACATGCTCAAAATAATCATTCTTCATTTGAATGACTCAGGAATGAATTGAATTTTACTTTTAAACAACAGAAGAAACTTTTTCATTCAATGCATTTTAGTACCTACACCTATCACTCAGCTTCCAAATGTTCTTTAGCTTGGCATCTACTCGGCAGCTATGCTTACTCGACATCTACTAACTTTGCTGATAACTCAGCATCCAAAGCAATTTCACTTGACATCCAAAGATGAATCGACATCATTGTTTGAGTTTAGTCTTAACATCTTATCTTATGCTTAATTCTTCTTTTCATTGCTTCTTTGTCTTGGGATTGATGTATGATATAACTTTGTATATCAGTCCCATACATCTCCCTTATGTTTAGTTTGATAAAGTGTGATCACTTGACCCATTAGGTGAAGTGATCCCTTTGCTTGATGTACTGCACTCATCTTTCTTCTTCCAAGTCTTGGTCATTTGTCCTCTTATGACATCAATCTTTTCTTTTCCTTGGTTGGCATCAGTATTTAGTGCTTTGGACCTTGTTGGACAATTTTTGCTGGTATGACCAGTTTTCAAGCAACTAAAACATGTAGTTTGACTCAACCATCTTTTATAGTTTCCCTTGAAATGTGTTCTTATGCAATTTTGGGGTGTATGTCCATATTCCTATCAATAGTAACAACAGTACTTGGTATTGTAGTCCCAATAGTAGTGACTTTCATTCTCTTTTGCTGGTTGATATGATGTCCACATGGGCTTTGATCTACATTCAAATGCCCTATGTCCATATTTTTTTCAATTATGACAATGTCCATCAAATCTATGTGTTCTTGAGATTTTGAATCTACGGTCTTGTGTCATATATCCTTGCGTTTTGCACTTGTGACAGTAACTCTTGCTTTTATTTGGCTGATTGATTCTTCCATTCCTACAAATGTTAGCAGTATGTCCCTTTTTATTATAGTAATGACAAGTGGGTTTAGAATCCTTACCTTTGTCACTTCTTTGCTCAACACTCTTTGATGATTCACCAACCTTAGTGCTATTGTATCCAAGTCCTGACGTATCATGAGTTGATCTTGGGAATTTCAGCAACTGTTCAAAGTACTTTATGACTTTGCTTGACTTGTTGAGATTTTTTGCTATCTCTTTTTCTCTATTCAGTTCATTCTATAATTGTTCATTTTGTATCTTCAGAGTAGAGATCTCAATATCTTTCATATTAAGTTCATGATGAAGGTTCATCATTTGAGCAAGTGTATCCATCTGTATGTTTGAGATCCTTGTTAATTCAGTACTCTTTTCTTCTAGTTTGTTTGCAAGATTTCTTTTGTCATTTTCCATCATGACTCTGTCCTCAACTACTCTTTTCTTTTGTTCAGTAATTTCACATAACATCATGGCCTATGATTCATGTTCCATCTTGAGAGATCTTATCTCATTTGCTTGATCTTTATTTTTCTCCATCAGTTCTACTATTGCTACATCAAATTCTTTAGTGTCTCCATTGGCAAACACTTGTGTGGTGTCAATCTCCTTGTAGTGTACGTCATTTTCAGCTATGGCTATCTCCTCTCTTCTTTTTAAAGATATTCTTAATTCCACTCTAGCTTCCTCTACCTTTTGTAGAGCGAGATGCACATCTATCACCTGGTTTTCAATGATCTTTCCAAGTTTGAAAATTTCCATCCTTAGATCTTTTCCTCCAAGCTGTTAGGCTTCTCTTTGAGAGAAACTGGGCTCTGATACCAATTGTTGGATTGTCTTGTTGGAAAGAATGCTTTTGAGAGGGGGGGGGGGGGGGGGGGGGGGTGAATCAGAAGAACTAGCCTTTTTAACTGTTTCAAATCCTTAATAACATATTTTTGAAATGAGCATACATGCATATAAACTTTAAGAAATCATAAGAAACAAATATGCATTACCACATAACACTTAAGGTTTGGTAACCCAGAAACCCTCCAGGAATAAGAAGGTAAAATTGGGGTGGGGATGGTACCCACAAAATCATTGCAGTAATAATGTTTTAACCACTTCTGATGGTCTGCCCTGTTAAAGGCCTACTCTGTCAAAGGCTTTACACTGTATCAATAGTGACCTAGTTAAAGGATTTACAAACACTTTACATGAAGTGTCACCTTGTCAAAGGATTTAATCACCTAGTTAAAGGATCTATAAAATAGCTGCTAAGCTAACCTATCATCGTAGGATTTTCTCTCTAGTACAATGGTTAAAGAGTATTAGGTATGATAAACCTGATGGCTTACAATCCTTCTATTGCTGAATACAAGCACTTGATTTGCTCTTCTGTGATCTTGATCCTCTATGATTTGATTCTCTTCTCTCTGATATTAGACTTCCTTAAACACTTTTTTTTTTTATATGCTCTCTCTAATCTCAATCTGATTTCATCTTCCTTATAAAGACACTCAAAGACTTAGGGTTAGGTATGGATCTATGATCTATGTTTAATCTCTGATTTTTGCTTATTCCTTACACATCTCTTATTTGTTGCATGCCTTCTCCATTTTTCTTATTGGCTGCATGTAGATTGCATAGGAAATATAAATGATTTGATCTTATCACTTAGATCCTTCGAGATTTTTCTTATGTCGGCTATGAAAACATTTTACATCTGAGTTTATGAAGTTTCAAACTCATATGTTGATTCTGTGTTACTCGGCACTTACTGCTTCCTAATGCTCGGTACCTTTTGTAACTCGGCTTCTGTACATGCTCCTATCTTGCTCGGCATCCTTTAAGATTCGACACTTGAATGATGCTCGGTACTTAGATCATGCTCGACACCTATACTTACTTGGCACGTGATCTTCACTCGGCACCTGAAGGCTGTTCGGCACCTGAAGATTACTCGGCACCTGATGTCTTTTCTAACTCATCTCATGTTGTGGCTCGGCATACATGATGTACTCGGCTCCAATGTAGAATGTAATTAAGTGTGTTGGCACTCAATTGTCAAAAACCATTATGAGGTTAAGAAAAGATGCCAACAACCAAACAACAACTAACAAAAAGAATGTAAATCTATCTATCCCTAATCTACATCCTACAAGGGAAACATTCATGGAAACCTCTAATAATGAAGATGATGACAATTCCACCAAGTGGGAATTTGAAAGATTATCCAAAGAGTCTATTTAGGTGAAAGAATGTGATTTTGTTCACATTCTCATATCCAATAGTTTCATTGCACAAGGATCAATCTCTCATCTAGGCCTTACTTCACCAAGAGCAAGCACACATCATAACAACTTAGAGGCTAATACAGAAGTGACATGTCACATCATATCATATGAGGAGGATGAGCCTATTGATGGGTTTCAATTTCAAACTTTGTTTCCTGACTTCTTTCTAGTAGAAGTCAAAGATGAATACTATGAGCAACTCATGAGCTCTACTTTTCCTGATACTTTAGAGGAAGTGCATGTTATAGACTTGATTGATACAACATATGAACTATCAAACAAGGTTATGTCCTTAAACCCTACCAAATCCTATCTATATTAAACATCCCTCTCCTTAATCCATCCTAAGCTCATTAGTTGGGACATAACCAACCCTCACCATACTCCCAATTTTTCACTGACCATAAATTTTTTGTCTACCTTAATGTGCTTGAACCATATCATTCAAAAAGAATAGGAATGCACATAGATGGGTCTAATATCAATCATCTCAGTCATACCAAAATTAGCCAAGCATATCAAAGCATTAATGACCAATGTCAGGTTGTAGATAATTTTCAAAAAAAATAAAAAAAATATAGAAATGATGCATCCAATGGTGAAAACCCAATTGTGACACCCATAGATGAGATGATTGATACCATACTCAAGCACTCAGAGGAAAGATTATCCACCCTAAGTGAACCTACAAAAAAATTCAACATTGGAACAGAGTAGGAACCAATGATCATCCATTTGGCATAGTCTTTAAACACAGAAGAAAGAAGCGCATTCATTCGCTTCTTCAAATAGAGGCAAATAAACTTTGCATGGTCTTAAGCACATGTATAGGTTAGACCCAACTCTAATCCTTTATCACCTCAAAATTTCTCCAAAGGCTAATTTGGTAAAGAAAAAGATAAGAAAAATGCATCCCCACATAATCTTGCTAGTCAAAATAGAACTAGAGAAATTGCTCAGCTTGAACTTCATCCAGCCCTTAGCTTATGCATCATGGATATCAAAAAGTGTGCCTATATCAAATAAAGATGGTAGCATATGCATTTGTATTGATTTATAGGATGTAAATAAAGTGTGTCCTAAAGATGATTACCCCCTCCCCAACATCGACACAATTGTAGATTTGATAGTAGGTCATTCCATGTTTTCACTCATGGATAGATTTTCAAGGTACAACCAAATTTAGATAGCACCAAAGGATGAAGAGAAAATAATTTTTACATGTGCATTTGGCACATTTTGTTGGAATATCATGCCTTTTGGCCTCAAGAATGCAGGGGCCACCTATAAATGGGTCATGACTACTATATTTCATGACATGATGCACATTTTTATGGAAGATTATGTTGATGATATCCATGCCAAACCTCATATCCAAGAAGATCATATTTCCATAGTGGACAAGATATTTAACCACCTAGAAGAATTCAAAGTTAGGTTAAATCATAAAAATATACTTTTGGTGTAAAATCTAGCAAACTCCTAGGGTACATATTTTCAACCAAAGGGATTGATGTTGATCCCAAAAAGGTACAAGCTAGAATAAACATGCAACCCTCCAAAGAACTTGGGTCAGATGCATTCTCTTCAAGGAAAACTTCAATCAATGTTTCGCTTCATTTCTTAGTTAGCCGAAAATTGTGCATGTTTCACCCACCTTCTCCACAAGGACATAATTTTATAATGGGATGATCAATGTTAGATGACCTTTGATTTTCTTAAAAACTACTTGATGAATCCACCTGTATTGGTACCTCCAGTATTGCAAAAACTATTGTTGCCATATATTTTCCTAATAGATAAATCAATTTGAGCCCTCTTGGCACAAGAAAATGATCTACGCAAAGAAAGGTCCATTTATTACATCAGTCATACCCTAGTCAACTATGAGCTCAATTACATCTTTATTGAAAAAACTTGTTTGGCTGTAGTTTTTGCTTCACAAAAGCTACACAATTATCTTTTCACACATAAGGTTAAACTCATTCCAAGATTGATACCATCAAGTATCTTATCAGCAAGACAGTGTTAATAGGTAGATTGGCCAAGTGGATAATGATACTAAGCAAGTTTGATATTGAGTATGTTGATAGGAAAGCAATAAAAGGACAAGCCATTTCCGATCAATTGGTAGATGCGCTCATAAAGAGATCAAATCCTATCTTAGCTAATTTTTTGGATATGCACATTCTTCAAATGGAGTCAGCCACTTAGAAGTTCTACTTTGATGGTTCTTATACACACCATGGTTTAGGTGTTGGTATTTTTCTCATTACACCTCTAGGTGTTACCATCCCCAAGTCCTAAAAACTACTTTTCCCCTACACAAACAACATGGTAGAATATGAAGCCTTGGTGTTAGGCCTCAAACTAGCCTTAGAATAGAAATTGGTAGTGCTAGAAGTCTATGGGGATTCATAGTTGATCATCAATCAAGTCATAGACACATATCAAACCAAGGATGAAAAATTGTTGCCTTACAAACACATGGTTGACATACTTAAGGCATACTTTTTTCTTATTACTTTTGAACAAATTCCTAGAGATAAGAATAGAGTAGAAAATACCATGGCCACCTTGGCCTCCTTACTTCAGTTACCAGAGCAACACGAGCTATATTAGTTCTTACTAGAAGAGCTAGTTCAACTTGCATTTACCCAACCTGATTCCCTCATTATTTTCCATTTAGACACCCTTGACTCCCTCTGGTATAACTCCATCATCACCTACCTCCACGATTACACCACTCCCTCTAATCTCTCATAGGACCAAAGATGTAATTCATTTGATAGACCTCATGCTACACTTTGGTGGATGATGTGTTGTATAGGAAAGGTCTTAATGGTACTTTGTTTAGATGTCTTGAAAAGGATGAGTCAAGAGTCACTCTATAAGAAGTCCATGCAGGCATCTATGAGTCACACTCCAATGGGTTTATGTTAGCAAAGAAAATTCTTAGGATGGGTTATTTTTGGCCAACCATGGAAAAGTATTCCATTGACTATGTAAAAACTTGTAAAAAGTGTTAAATCCATGGTAACCTCATTCATGCAACCGCCCAAGAGCTCAACCCTTTGGCCATACCATGGCCTTTTTATCAGCGAGGATTTGATTTGATTGGATCCATCCACTCACCTTCCTCTAGTAGACATAAATGGATTATCACCACAACAAAATATTTTACCAAGTGGGTTGAAGTGGCACCGCTTGCCGATTCTACAACAAAACAAATCTCTTCCTTCATTCTAAACCATATAATTTAAGAATTATGTGAGAAATTTTACATTATACACCATTCCTTATCAACGTATTATCCCCAATGTAATGACCAAGTAGAGGCCACCAATAAGACCATTATCAACATTCTTAATAGAATCATTGATGATATTGGTAGAGACTAGCATCTACAACTAAACCCCACCCTCTATGCCTATAGGATGAGTGTTAGGATGCCTATAGGTGCTACACCCTTCTCCTTGGTTTAAAGTTGTGAAGCCATTCTTCGTTTAGAGGTTGAGATCCCATCCTTGAGAGTTACTCTTTGTGATATCTTATTAGATGAAGACTACAGAGTGACATGTCTAGAATAGCTATAACTATTATAAAAACATCAATGTACAACACATGAGTACCTCAAAGTGTATCATAATAGGTTATCTCGACACTACAACCAAAAAGTCAAACCCCATGTCTTTCAAGTTGGAGAGTTAGATCTCTAGGAAAAACCCAAGAATTAGGTGGCTAGAGAAAATAAAGGAAAATGGTAGGCTAATTGGATTGGTCCTTACATTATCATAGAGTCCTCTGGGATCGACACCTATAGACTTTCAAATTGTGATGGAGAAGATATAGCAAAACTCATCAACAAAATTCAGACGAAGAAGATATTTCTTTTGATATTTGGATTGATGTCCTATTTAGGACTTGAGGCTATCTCCTCAGCAAGGTAGGAGTGGGCCTTTTTGGGTTACCACGAGGTAGGGTGGTAGTGCTTTTTACTCTTACCATTGAGATCTTTCTGTTGAAACCATGGCCAAAGTTTCTTTGTCTGCATTTCCTTTCATTCTATCTTTGTGCATTATGATGGATGGTTGTACCTTTATGATGGATGATTATGTCTTTATGATGGATGATTTCACTTATTGTATTGTACTTTGTTTCACGGATCTAAAAGGGATGATGTATCTATTTTATTAATGTATATTCTTTCAGCCTGTCATACCTTGTGACATGTACAGTGGATGATTGCACATTATGAATTTTATTGCCAAGTGGCATTCAGAACAAATATATATTATTTAAATGGAGTTTGGACTTTTAATTATTCTTTTATATGGATGTGTTACTTATTAGACTTAGTATTAATTAAATTAAGTTTAAATGTCACTCAATGTCTTGGGATCCTTAAGGAATGTAATCTATTATGTTTGCTTATGTATGATTGTATATTATTGCTTCTGCTACTTCATGTTTGACATGTATGTTATCATTTCTTTAAAAGAAAAATGTTTGGCAAACTTAGTAAAACTTTAGGTTAATTTTTGTGAATCCCTTGGTGGGGTATTATATCTAGTATCAAAGCCCGAGTCTACATTGAGAGCTCTAGGCATATTAGAATGCTACTAGTTGTTAACCAATTGAACTAAAACAAAATTTAAATTGTTATGTATATCTATTTCAAATTAAAACTTGAAATAGTTGAACTAAAATAGAACGTAAACTTTTAGTTGTATATTTTCAAACTTGAACACTTAGACTTCAGAACTAAAATATACTTAAACCTTAAAATAGGCAAAGCTGAAAATTGAACTTATATTGTTTTCAAAACATGTGTCTTTTATGTATGCCTTATAGTAGTATGTTTATGGTTATTATAGCATCTTGTATCTTGGATATTATTGAAGGATGGTATATGAGACTCGCACAGTGAGTTCTTTAGTTTTACCATTCTTGTAGGCTTCCAAGAGTAGGCCTAAACCTAAGGGGGTGGATGTATTACCTACCCTAGTTTACATTTTGCTATCACTACAAAACTCTTTTAGGCCAGTTTTATGCTTGATGATTAGTAACACTATCTTTTAGATTATTAGATATTGTTTCATATTCAGTTGATTTTATGATGAGACTACTTGGTACTAATTACTTCATGTATGCATGATGATGATTATTATAGTGATTTTAGTTATTTGATGATGATTAGTTAGATGGATTATTATATGTGTTTTCTTATGGATACTTACCCTATACTGCATGTGTATGGTGTGCATGTATATTTTCTTTATGTATGACATTTTTGATGTGGTTAAGGAAGGGAGTTGTAGTCACCTGCTAGTTGGGATCTACACGATGCACCACTTCCTACCATTGCCTATTTAGTTTAGCATATATGTGTTTGTACATGCATAGATTTTATGCAGATTGCAAGCACCGGGTATCAACTTCTCTGAATTGCTAAGATGAGTGTACCCTATCGCATTATCTCAATGGTAAAAGAGGGGAGATAAATTCTTAAGTCCAAATTCTAAACCCTAAGCCAATTGTCCTAGAAAATAGGACAAGTATCTTAGTTAGTTTCACCTTTCTGAATTCGTCAAGTGACATGAATTCATGATTTTAACCCTAGAATTGATATTGTCCTTTGTCTTCAGTTGAGTTATCATTTTTGATTTTGTGGGTATGCGATACTTTTTCTGTTTTCATTAAGTCAAATTAAAAGATAATTTAATGAGAATTTTATTTAAAAAATTCAATATTTAATTAATTGAGAAATTAATTAAATAAAACAATTAAATTTAAAAGATTATATTGAAGAGCTATTTTAATGTATTTATATCTATTTAATATTATTAAAATATCTTGTAATTAACGAGAGAGAGAGAGAGAGAGAGAGAGAGAGAGAGAGAGTATAAAATTTATAAAGTTTATTTTTATTAAATTGCATAAAGTGTATGCAAGAAATTTAAAGATAAAGTTATAGTTCTAATTGTGGCGTAGTTATATTTATTTAATTAAATGATAATTATTTAGGAGTTTTATTTTAATAATAAACTATAAATAATGTTATTAATTAAGTTAATAAATATATTATTAAAAAACATCTCATGAATCAATTAAATAAAATAGTTCAACTTAAAGATAAAGTTTTAGTTCTAATTTAGGTGTAATTATATTTATTTAAATTAATAATAACTATTTAAGAGTTTTATTTTAAATAATAAATTGTAAATAATATTATTAGTTGAATTAATAAATATATTATTTAAGTGTCTTATGATTTAATAAGAGAGAGAAAACATAATTAAATAAAGCTTATTTTAATTAAATTGCATAAAGCTTATGTATGAAATTAAAATATAATAAACTAATTAAAGAGAGAGTAAGTAATTCGTTTTTAAAGTTTATTTTAATTAAATTACATAAATCTTATGCATGAAATTAAAATATAATAAATTAATTAAAGAGAGAGTAAGCAATTATTTAATAAAGTTTATTTTAATTAAATTGGATAAAGTGTATGCATGAAATTAAAATATAATAAATGGAATTAAAGAGAGAAAGTTAATTAACTTAATAAAGATATTTTAATTAAATATCTAAATGTTTGTGCATGAAGAGATAAAAGATAACAAGTAATAAACAATAATCGATCAACGAGTTCCCTTGTGTGATTGCACAATTAGAGCCCCAAATTAAGGGAGAACTCTTTATCATAGATTGCATGATTGCACAATCAAAGCCCCAAATTAAGGGAGAAATTTTTATCACAGATTTAGAGCTCATTTTGTAATGACACAAGTTTGGAGGAGCCAATTTCTAAAAATAGGGTTTTGAAGGGAATGATAATTCTTGCATATTTTGTACGTTCGTTGTTTTAGCATCAGATTTAGGTAGGATCTTGTGGATTTGTGCAGTAGTTACTCATTCTTAAATTTCTTTGTCTTCTTTGTGTTTGCGAATCTATTTTTAGAATTGAATTAAATTTAAAACCTTTGTATGTGATTTTATCTTTCTTTATTTGAGAAACCTTTGTATATGAATTGAATTTGAAACCTTGTTCGTGATATTATTGTTCTTTGTTTTGAGATTATCTGTATGTAAATTGAAAAATTGAAACCCTCGTACACAAATTATTGCTCTTCATTTTGTAAAAATATCTGTGATTGAATTTAAGTTTTGAAACCCTTGTGTGAAAGGAAATTGATTTATGCTTTCAGTAAGTTTTCATTTTTTGGAAAGTTTCCATTTTTAGTAAGTTTCAATTTTTAGTAAGTTTTTATGTTTGAGAAAATCTCTATTTTTAGTAGGTTTCTATTTTGGAAAGTTTCTATTTTTAGTAAGTTTTCATTTGTGGAAAGTTTCTAGTTTTAGCAAGTTTCTATTTTTAGAAAGTGTTTATTTTTAGTAGGTTTCTATTTTTAGAAAGTTTATTTTTTAGTAGGTTTCCATTTGTGGAAAGTTTTTAGTTTTAGCAGGTTTCTATTTTTAGTAGGTTTCTATTTTGAAAAGTTCTATTTTTAGTAAATTTCCATTTGTGAAAAGTTTTATATTTTTAGCATGTTTCTATTTTTAGAAAGCTTCTATTATTAGTAGATTTCTATTTTGGAAAGTTTATGTTTTTAGTAGGTTTCCATTTGTGGAAAGTTTCTATTTTTTGCAGGTTTCTTTTTTGGAAAAGTTTTTCCCAAGTTTGATAAATTTAAAATTATTATGGTAATAATTGATAATTATTATTATTAATAATTTTAAGGAGTATTATTAAAATTTCAAAATTTGATATATTACTTTATTATTTAAATATAATTCTAAATTAAATTAAAAATCAAAGGAATTAATTGGGAGAATTAATGTTTTCTTTTATAAACTCGGATGTGCTTATATGGTTCAAATATATGAAAATGGTTTGTAATACTAGGAAAATTTTATTATTCGAAAACTTTAATAATTACAATACTTTGAGAAAATGAAAATTGAAATCCTATTTAAGATTGCAAACATTATGAATTGATATATTGATAACAAAACTGAAAACATGAAAAAACCTATAAGTGAAGATGGAACCGGTGTGTTTTCAAAACCTAATATATTGTGAAAGTAACTTTTGTATGCACTCTTTTTATGATGTGTGATTTTTTACTATATCTTTTATACTCAACCATGGTAATGTGGCATGTATGCTTTATGAGGTGTTTTGATCTATTTATTGTTATTTCTTTCTAGTGTTCTTGTGTGAAACTGAGGTGAATGGTATATCTACTTAACTTAACTTTTTTGACTCTTCGATCAGTTGTATTTGGATTGCTTTCTAGTCGATTTTATAGAACTAAGGTGTTTGTATGATTGGTTCTTGGTTATGTCGTGCTATTACATAGTTGACTTAACCATTTTGAGTCTTCGATCTATATTTTTGGATGCTTTCCAGTTGCTCGTAGAGAAGTACTGTGTTATTATAAATTATCTTTTGATACTTTCTAGCCTCTTATATAGGATTGAGGTGAAATTTGTGATTCTTTGATTTATAATTTTTTGAGCTTAGGGTAGGTTATCTATATGTAATTTTGAGAAGTGGCTTGTAATGGAGGTTGGGGCCCTAAGTGGCTGTTAGGGTAACCCATTGTAAGTTGTTTAATAAGTGAAAACACTACACTAAATGGGAATAAAATAAACCTAATACGAGTCTTTGTATGTTCTTGCGCATGCCTCAAGTGTTAGTATAGACTAGGATGGGAGTAGAGAGAATTCTTGGTTGCAACCATGCATCGTTAGTATGCCTTATCAGTACGAGAGGATAATAGTGCCACATAGGACCACTAGGGGGCTAGAGTCCTGAGAGACTACTAGGGTAACTCTCCGTTGATTTGTGTGATGACACTTGCCCACTTATATAGTAGATTTCCTGCATGTCTTTGTGTGCCTCTAAGTATAGATGTTGATTTATCTTGGAACCTTTGAGTTAGATTACATTTAGGATTTTCTAGACTTAGAGATTAATTTTGATATTTGGATTGATGCCCTGTTTGGGACTTGAGACTATCTCTTTAGTGTGGTGGGAGTGGGCCTTTTTGGGTTACCATGCAGTTGGGTGGTAGTGCTTTTTACTCTTACCATTAAGATCTGTCCATTGAAACCATGCCTGGAGTTTCTTTGTTTGCATTTCCTTTCATTCTATCTTTGTGCATTATGATGGATGGTTGTACCTTTATGATGGATGGTTATATCTTTATGATGGATGATTTCACTTATTGTATTGTACTTTGTTTCATGGATCCGAAAGGGATGATATATCTATTTTATTAATGTATATTCTTTTAGCCTGTCATATGCTATGACATGTATAGTGGATGATTGTGCATTGCAAATTTTATTGCCAAGTGGCATTCGTAACAAATGTATATTATTTAAATGGACTTTGGACTTTTAATTATTCTTTTATATGGATGTGTTACTTATTAGACTTAGTATTAATTAAATTTGAATGTGACTCAACGTCTTGGGATCCTTAAGGAATGTAATATGTTATATTTGCTTATGTATTATTGTATGTTATTGCTTCCACTACTTTATGTTTGACATGTACATCATTCTTTCTTAAAAAAAAAGAAGTTTGGAAAACTTAGTAAAACTTTAGGTTAATTCTTTTGGATCCCTTGGCAGGGCATTACATCTGGTATCAGAGCCCAAGTTCTATATTGGGAGCTCTAGGCATATTAGAACGCCCCTAGTTGTTAATTAATTGAACTAAAAGGAAATTTAAACTGCAAGCTAAAACTTGAACTAGGTGAACTAAAACAGAATGTAAACTTTTAGTTGTATATTTTCAAACTTGAACACTTAGACTTCAAAATTGAAATATATTTAAACCTTAAAATAGGCAAAGCTAAAAATTGAACTTATACTATTTTCAAAATAGGTGTCTTTTATGTATGCCTTATAATAGTATGATTTATGGTTATTATAGCATCTTGTATCTTAGATATTATTGTAGGATGGTATATGGGACCTACACAGTGAGTTCTTTATTTTTACCATTCTTGTAAGCTTCCAAGAGTAAACCTAAGCCTAGGGAGGTGGATGCAGTGCCTACTCTAGTTTACATTTTGTTATTATTGGCGAACTCTTTTAGGCCAGTTTTATGCTTGATGACTAGTAACACTATCTTTTAAATTATCATCTATTGTTTAATATTTAGTTGATTTTATGATGAGACTACTTGCTACTAATTATTTCATGTATGCATGATGATGATTATTACAGTGATTTTAGTTATTTGGTTATGATTAGTTAGATGAATTATTATATGTGTTTTCTTATGGATACTTACCTCATATTGCATGTGTGTGGTGTGTGTGTATATTTTTTTTTATGTATGACATTTTTGACGTGGTTAAGGAAGGGAGTCGTAGTCACCTGCTAGTCAAGATCTACATGATACACCACTTCCTGCTATTGCATGTTTAGTTTAGCACATATGTGTTTTTACATGTGTCAATTTTATGTAGATTGTAGGTACCAAGTATCGACTTCCCTGAATTGCCAGGATGAGTGTACCCTATCGCATTAGCTCAATGGTATGAGAGGGGAGATAAATTCTAAAGTCCAAATCCTAAACCCTGAGCCAATTGTCCTAGAAAATAGGACAAGTATCTAAGTTAATTTCACCTTTTCAAATTTGTCAAGTGATGTGAATTCATGATTTTAACTCTGGAATTGATATTGTCCTTTATCTTTAGTTGAATTCTCATTTTTGGTTTTGTGGGTCTGTGTTGTTTTTTCTGTTTTAATTAAGTCAAATTAAAAGATAATTTAATGATCTAATTTAATAAATTTTTTATAGAGAACATTAATATTTAATTAATTAAAAAATTAATAAAATAAAATAATTAGATCTAAAAAATTATATTAAAGTTCTATTTTAATGTATTTATATTTGTTGATTTAATAATAATTATTTAGGAATTATATTTTAATAATAAATTTTAAATAATATTATTAGTTGAAATAATAAATATATTATTAAAACATCTCGTAATTAACTTGAGAGAAAAAATATAAAATTTATAAAGTTTATTTTTATTAAATTGTATAAAGTGTATGCAAGAAATTTAAAGATGAAGTTATAGTTCTAATTGTGGCATAGTTATATTTATTTATTAATGTGATCAGATTTCCACAATCCATAATAGTTATGGTACTTAGTTTCTGGATTAGATTGTGTAAAGAGTTTTACAATCATCTTTACACAATCTAATCGAGAAACTAAGTGCCATATATTTATTTATTTTAATAATAATTATTTAGGAGCTTTATTTTAATAATAAACTCTAAATAATGTTATTAATTAAGATAATAAATATATTATTAAAAAAACATCTTGTGAATTAATTAAATAAAAGAATTCAACTCAAAGATAAAGTTTTAGTCCTAATTTAGGCATAATTATATTTATTTAAATTAACAATTATTATTTAAGAGTTTTATTTTAAATAATAAACTCTAAATGATATTATAAGTTGAATTAATAAATATATTATTAAAGCGTCTCATGATTTAATAAGAGAGAAAAACATAATTAAATAAAGCTTATTTTAATTAACTTGCATAAATCTTATGCATGAAACTAAAATATAATAAATTAAATAAAGAGAGAGTAAGCAATTATTTAATAAAGTTTATTTTAATTAAATTGCATAAAGCTTAATAAATTAATTAAAGAGATAGTAAGCAATTATTTAATAAAATTTATTTTAATTAAATTGGATAAAGTGTATGCATGAAATTAAAATATAATAAATTAAATTAAAGAGAGAAAGCAAATTAACTTAATAAAGATATTTTAATTAAATATTTAAAAGTTTGTGCATGAAGAGGTAAAAAATAATAAGTAATAAACAATAATTTATCAGTGAGTTCCCTGTGTGATTACACAATTAGAGCCCCAAATTAAGTGAGAACTCTTTATTAGAGATTGTGTGATTGCACAATCAAAGCCCCAAATTAAGGGATAACTCTTTATCAGGGATTTCGAGCTCATTTTTCAATGACACAAGTTTGAAGGAGCCGATTTTTGAAAAGAGGGTTTTCAAAGGGAAGGAAAATTCTTGCGTGTTTTGTGTGTTCATTGTTTTAACATCAGATCTAGGTAGAATCTTATGGATTTATGCAATAATTGCTCATTCTTCAGTTTCTTTGTCTTCTTCGTGTTTGCGAATATATTTTTAAAATTGAATTGAATTTGAAACCTTTGTATGTGATTTTATCATTCTTTATTTGAGAAACCTTTGTATATGAATTGAATTTAAAACCTTGTTTGTGATATTATTGTTCTTCATTTTGGGATCATCTGTATGTAAATTGGAAAATTGAAACCCTCGTATAAAAATTATTGCTCTTCATTTCTTGAAAATATCTATGAATGAATTTAAGTTTTGAAATCCTTGTGTGAAAGGAAAATGATTTATGTTTTTAGTAAGTTTTTCATGTTTTGGAAAGTTTCCATTTTTAGTTAGTTTCTATTTTTAGTAAGTTTCTATTTTTGAGAAAGTCTCTATTTTTAGTAAGTTCCTATTTTTGGAAAGTTCCTATTTTTAGTAGGTTTCCATTTGTAGAAAGTTTCTAGTTTTAGCAAGTTTCTATTTTTAGAAAGTCTCTATTTTTAGTAGGTTTCTATTTTTGGGAAGTTTCTATTTTTAATAGGTTTCCATTTGTGGAAAGTTTCTAGTTTTAGTAAGTTTCTACTTTTAGAAAGTTTTTATTTTTAGTATGTTTCTATTTTTGGAAACCTTTGTTTTTAATAAATTTCCATTTGTAGAAAGCTTCTATTTTTAGTAGGTTTCTATTTTTAGAAAGTTTCCATTTTTAGTAGGTTTCTATTTTGGAAAGTTTCTATTTTTAGTAAGTTTCCATGTGTGGAAAGTTTCTATTTTTAGTAGGTTTCCCTTCAAGATATGACCTTTACCCTTGCAGTTGGAGGTGCTAGGGTGCATGACTTTGCATTGAGGAACAATGCTTTTGGGGGTAAGTTGGTATGGTAGATGTACTCTAAACCTCATTCTTCATGGTGTCAAGTAATGCAATAGAAATATCTCGATAGTTTTGATCCTCAAAGAATTTTTTCCATTTTAAATCCCTCTAAGGGATCCATTATATGGGATTTTATGATTGCTTCTAGAGGACCTTGTCCTCAGGTTTATTTCTTGGAAATTAAATTATGGGGATAAGATCAACTTTTGGAGAGACTCTTGGAATGGTCAACCACCGCTAATCACACTTTCAAATGTTCACAAGATGATGGATGCCTCAGAATCAGCTTGGGGAAGTCTTGTTATTCATTTCATAGATGCAGTCTATCTCTATTCAAGGAGAGTTATTTGGAAACATCTAGATCAACTCTTTTTAGATAACTAAAACAAACATCTCTTTTGTAAGATTTTTGCAGGTAGAACAACATTCATTTCCAAATTTGAGAATTGATTAATTTGGCTTCCAGCTACAAAGGGGAAATACTCAATTAAAGAGGGTTATAAACTTCTTCAAAACATTGCCTTGGAGAAAATTCCTTCGAGAGCATATACGTTCTATTGGAATAATATGTTGTTACCAAAGGTAGGGTGTTTTGCATGGTTAGCTATTAAGAATAGAATCTTAACAAGTGATCGTTTGGAAAGGTTGAAAGTTGCTACTTATAAATGTGTTCTCTATCAAGATGAATATGAATCAATGGATCATCTATTTGCAAGATGTCATTTTGTGTATTAGTGTTGGATGTTTGTTCTCCGAAAATTGAATTACTCCACACCTTTGCACGATAAAATTTGGGATATTTTTCAAACATGGACCATCCTCTTTCCTAATGCATTCTTTGGGGGAATCTAGAAATGCATTCCTACATTAGTAATCTGGACAATTTATTGGGAAAGAAATAAGAGGATCTTCATAAAAAATTTCTCATTGCTAGTAAAGGTCCTAAAGGGCATTAAATGATTGATTTTAGAGACTACTAAAGCTAGTGTCAGTAAGTGTGAAATCAATCCACCTATTACCACATGGGATGGAAAAATCATTTGTGAATGGAAATTAATATCTATTCCATTGGGGGTTAGTGTAAAAAGAAATCAAGATAAAATTGATAGATCCTCAGTCCATTGGCAGCCTCCACAACTAGGATTTGTGAAGCTTAATTTTGATGGGGCTTCTAGAGGAAACACAGGTAAGTCTAGTTTTGGTGCTTGTATTAGATATTTCAAAGGTTTTGTTCTTGCAATTTGTATGGCTACCCTTCCTTCTAGGACTAACAATTTAGCAGAGGCTAAAGCTTTATTTTCAGGTTTACTTCTTGCCAAGAAAGGGGATTTTCAACGGGTTTAGATTGAAGGTGACTCCTTAGTTATAATCAATGTGTGTATTAAGAGGAAAACATCATCATGGAAACTTCATTATATCCTACAAAAAATTTGGAATTTACTTGACCAAATTAATGAAGTGACAATTTTGCATACATATAGAGAAGGAAATAAAGTTGTGGATTGCCTATCTAACCTTAGTTGTGATGGGTTCACAATTTTTACATTGTAACCTTCTGAATCCATTGAGCATCACAAAGATTTGTAGAAATTGATTTATTATGAGATAGTGGATTATCAACAGTAATTGGCATCCTTACTCATATTTGTATTGTTGTTATTATGGTGACTACTCAATCTTTGCCAAGCTCTAGCACTAGCTGAGCTCTAGTGCTTATTGAGCTCCAGTGCTTGCCATGCAAGGTAGGGTAATGCTCTTGTCGAGTTACTCAAGCATAGTGTTTATTGAGTGAACTTAGGCCTAGTGTTGACCAAGTTGCTTAGCCATAGTGTTTGCTGACCAACTTAGGCCAGTGTTGACCAAGTGTTTGTTAGGCACCAAGTGATGGTGTGTTGACTAAGTAAGGTAGTGATGACCAAGCATGAGATGTGTGGACTGAGTTATTGGTTGTCACCAAGTTTTACTTAGGAAATATTGACCCACATAGATTTTCTCCATTTTGGATCCCCCCAAGGGTTTCGTTATTTGGGATTTTTTGATTGCATCTAGAGACATTGTTCTTAAATATATCTCCTGGGAATTAAATTATGATGACAAGATTAAAAAACCCCCTTTCTCAAATCATTTTGGCATGTACTGAGTGATATTAAGGTAATTCCTGCAATTTTCTTTTTCATTGCCCAACATCTTGTAAGTTGTCATCACCTAGGTACATTTTGATTTCACATTCGCCGTGTGGCTTTATTACATATGGCAAGATCAATATGGAGATCGATTTTGCAATATACTTTGATCCTTCATATGCTCGACATGTATTCACAATAGGTGAATAATTATTATCCTATACAGGTATTTGCTATTGTTTTTATAAATGGCGACAGTGGCTTATTCATCTTCACACATCGACAAAGTTGAGTAATCTTCAACAGATCCTACTCAAAAATGTCTTCGCCTTTGGAGTTATGTGCCAAGTGTGAATCCTCCAATCAGTTTCACTAGTCTCTACTGCCCAAAAATTATTGTATATGGATTAACCCCAATGTCAATGAAGTTATCCTACCCCTGTGTATTGATGATAGGGCCATGGAAACGATGTTCATCATCAAGTCTCCTTCAATTCATCAAGGTCTTCGATAGGTAATTGGTGAAGCAATTTTATGCCCTTCTGTGAAACATTTCCTATACCCATCAAATGTTGTGTTCATCCTTCTTTCAAATGCCATGAACTTGTCATAGTCAATTCACTTGCTGGAAATTTTGGTGGCAAAAGTGTTTCTTCCTCAAATTTGGAATGAAAATAAACTCACAAATGTAGTGCAATAGTATGATCTGTGGTCTAGGCATGCTTTAGTGGGTGATCTCTTCCAAAGATCTTAGTTATTAAGGCGACATGAATACATGGTCATGTTCAATGGTCTTTAGAAAGCTTTTGAAAAACATAATCCCCATGTTATGAAATTTTATCTCCAAACCGTTGCAAGAGCTTTGGGTCACAAATTAGAAGTTAGAGTTAGGGGCACTAGTTTTGCTATATTGGATTTGATGAGCCTGTCCAATTTTGATTATTAGATTCATGAAGGGCCTCCATTAGGTGCATTCCAAGATTTAGGCCTTGATTCGCAAGATGACATAGTAATTACTAATCAAGTGCATTGGCTTGGTACACCGACCAAGACTACATCACATGAACTAGAACATGTTTGAGAGATAGATAATATAGATGATGTTGCTACTAGTTCAGGCTCAGGTTGGAAGGTTGCTCCATTGCCAAGTTTGGACATTGGGTGGGGACACTCTCTACAAATTGGTACGGCCCCTTCTTCTGCTATGGGTACTTCATGCGAAGATATGGAGGAATGAAAATTCTTAGGTTTGAAGGTCTTCCATTTTGTGGGATTTTTTGACAAATGGCATGTATTTAATCATTTTGTATATTTGGTCAAGTTTGGAACCTCCATGCTTGTTTGGATGAAATGTTTTTAAAATTTTTATAACTCGATAAATTTCAAATTTTAATGGGAATACCCCCACATTTTGTGATTTTGATTACATTCATCGATATTATATGTTATAAATATCAATGTTTAATTCGTGTACATATTGTGATGATATTGGGGTTTCTTTCTAGTTCTTTTCTAGTTGAGCTATTGAACCAGTTTTTATTAATATAATATATTTAGTGGTTTGTCAACTTTTGCCAAAAATAATTAAAAATAAATAAATAATGAGTATTGTTAAAATTTGAAAATTTTATTTATTACTTTATTATTTAAATATAATTCTAAAATAAATTAAAAATCAAAGAAATTAATTGGGAGAATTAATGTTTTCTTTTATAACCTTGGATGTGCTTATATGGTTCAGTTATATGAAAATAGTTTGTAATATTAGGGAAATTTTATTATTCAAAAACTTTAGTAATTATAATACTTTGAAAAAATAAAAATTGAAATCTTGTTTGAGATTGCAAACATTATGAACTATTAAATTGATAACGAAACTAAAAAGTTGAAAAAACTATAAGTGAAAATGGAACAGGTGTGTTTTCAAAACGTAATATATTGTGAAAGTAATTTTTGTATGCACTCTTTTTATGATGTGTGATTTTACTATTTGGTGTTGGGTTGACTTAGTTTTGACCAAAATAAGATGTTTACCAAAGGCTCACGAGTTCTTTTATGTGATGCCATGATGATGTTTTGATTACAATCTTTTACACTCAACCATGGTAATGTGTCTTGTATACTCTATGAGGTGTTTTGATCTATTGATTGTTATTGTTTTCCAGTGTTCTTGTGTGAAACTAAGGTGAATGGTGTACCTACTTGACTTAACCTTTTTGAGTCTTTGATCAGTTGTATTTGGATTGCTTTCTAGTCACTTTTATAGGACTGGGGTGTCTTTATGACTAGTTCTTGGTGATGTCGTGCAATGACATATTTGACTTAAACCATTTTGAGTCTTCGATCAATGTTTTTGGGATGCTTTCTAGTTGCTCATAGAGAACTGATGTGTTATTGTAAGTTATCTTTTGATGCTTTCTAGTCTCTTGTATAAGACTGAGGTGAAATTTGTGATTCTTTGATTTATAATTTTTTGAGCCTAGGGTAGGTTATCTATATGTAATGTCTAGAAGTGGCTTGCAATGGAGGTTGGGGCCCTAAGTGGCCACCAGGGTAATCCATTGTAAGTTATTTAATAAGTGAAAACACTACACTAAAAGAGAATAAAATAAACCTACTCAGAGTCTTTGTATGTTCTTTCCCATGCCTCGAGTGCTAGTACAGACTAGGATGAGAGTAGAGAGAATGCTTGGTTGTGACCATGCATCGTTAGTATGCCTTGTCAGTACGAGAGGATATTAGTGGCGCATAGGATCACTAGGGGGCTGAGGTCCTAAGAGACTGCTAGGGTAACTCTAGCATTGATTCATATGATGACACTTACCTACTTACATAGTAGATTCCCTAAGTGTCTTTGTGTGCCTCTAGGTAGAGATGTTGATTAATCTTGGAACCTTTGAGTTAGATTACATTTAGGATTTTCTGGACCTAGAGATTACTTTTGATATTTGGATTGATGTCCTATTTGGGACTTGAAACTATTTCCTCAGTGCAATGGGAGTGGGTCTTTTTGGGTTACCACACGGTTAGGTGGTAGTGCTTTTTACTCTTACCATTGAGATCCATCTGTTGAAATTGTGGTTGTAGTGTCTCTGTCTACATTTCCTTTCATTCTATCTTTATGCATTATGATGGATGGTTGTACCTTTATGATGGATGGTTATATTTTTATGATGGATGATTTCACTTATTGTATTGTACTTTGTTTCATGAGTCTGAAAATGATGATGTATCTATTTTATTAATGTATATTCTTTCAGCCTGTCATACCCTGTCAAAAGTACAGTAGATGATTGTGCATTCCAAATTTTATTGTCAATTGGCATTCGAAACAAATGTATATTATTTGAATAGACTTTGGACTTTTAATTATTCTGTTATATGGATGTGTTACTTATTAGACTTAGTATTAATTAAATTTAAATGTGACTCAACATCTTGGAATCCTTAAGGAATATAATCTGTTATGTTTGCTTATGTATGATTGTATGTTATTGCTTCTGCTAATTTCTATTTGATGTGTATGTTATTCTTTCTTTAAAAAAAAGTTTGGCAAACTTAGTAAAACTTTAGATTAATTATTTTGGATCCATTGGCAGGGCGTTACATCTGGTATCAGAGCCCAAGTTCTACATTGGGAGCTCTGGGCATATTAGAATGCCTCTATTTGTTAACTAATTGAACTAAAACAAAATTTAAACTATTATGTATATCTATGTCAAACTGAAACTTGAACTAGTTGAATTGAAACATAACTTAAACTTTTAGTTGTATATTTTTAAACTTGAACACATAAACTTCAAAACTAAAATATACTTAAACCTTAAAATAGACAAAGCTGAAAATTGAACTTATACTGTTTTCAAAACATGTGTCTTTTATGAATGCCTTATAGTAGTATGTTTTATGGTTATTATAGCATCTTGTATCTTGGATATTATTGTAGGATGGTATATGAGACCCGCACATTGAGTTCTTTAGTTTTACCATTCTTATAGGCTTCCAGAAGTAAGCCTAAGGCTCAAAGGTGGATATAGTGCCTACCCTAGTTTACATTTTGTTATCATTGCCAAACTTTTTCAAGCCAATTTTATGCTTGATTATTAGGAACACTATCTTTCAAATTATTAGATATTGTTTCATATTTAGTTGATTTTATGATGAGATTACTTGGTACTAATTACTTCATGTATGTATGATGATGATTATTATAGTGATTTTAGTTATTTGATGATGATTAGCTAGATGAATTATTATATGTGTTTTCTTATGGATACTTACCCCATACTACATTTGTATGGTGTGCGTGTATATTTCCTTTATGTATGACATTTCTGATGTGGTTGAGGAAGGGAGTCGTAGTCACTTGCTAGTTGGGATCTGCACGATGCTCCACTTCCTACCATTTCCTATTTAGTTTAGCACATATGTATTTGTACATGCATGGATTTTATGTAGATTACAGATACCAGGTATTGACTTCCCTGAATTGCTAGGATGAGCGTACTCTATCACATTATCTCAATGGTAAGAGAGGGGAGATAAATTCTTAAGTCTAAATCCTAAACCCTAAGCCAATTTTCTTAAAAAATAGGACAAGTATCTGAGTTAGTTTCACCTTTTCGAATTCATCAAGTGACATGAATTCATGATTTTAACCTTGGAATTGATATTGTCCTTTATCGTCAGTTGAATTGTCATTTTTTATTTTGTGCGTTTGTGATTTTTTTCTATTTTAATTAAGTCAAATTAAAAGATAATTTAATGAGAATTTTATAAAGAAAATTTAATATTTAATTATATTTAACTAATTAAGAAATTAATAAAATAAAATAATTAGATTTAAAAGATTATATTAAAGTGCCAATAGTGGCATGTTGTGATGGTTAAGTTGTTGCATTGTTATCTTTGCCATCAAGGTTCAAATCTCATGGGGATGAGGTCCCCTGTTTGTGGCCTCACTAGTTCATAGCTCCAGGTCAAAGCGTTTACCCCTCTTTGAAAAAAAAAGATTATATTAAAGTTCTATTTTTAATTTATTTATATTTATTTGATTTAATAATAATTATTTAGGAGTTTTATTTTAATAATAAACTCTAAATAATATTAATATTTGAATTTATAAATGTATTATTAAAACATCTCGAAATTAACTTGAGAGAGAAAATATAAAATTTGTAAAATTTATTTTTATTAAATTGCATAAAGTGTATGCAAGAAATTTAAAGATAAAGTTATAGTTCTAAATGTGGCGTAGTTATATTTATTTAATTTAATGATAATTATTTAGGAGTTTTATTTTAATAATAAACTTTGAATAATGTTATTAATTAAATTAATAAATATATTATTAAAAAAAATCTCATGAATTAATTAAATAAAAGAATTCAACTTGAAGATAAAGTTTTAGTTCCAATTTATGTGTAATTATATTTATTTAAATTAATTATAATCATTTAAGTTTTTTATTTTAAATAATAAACTCTAAATAATATTATTAGTTGAATTAATACATATATTATTAAAACGTCTCATGAATTAATAAGAGAGAGAAAATATGATAAAATAAAGATTATGCATTAAACTAAAATATAATAAATTAATTAAAGAGAGAGTAAGCAATTATTTAATAAAGTTTATTTTAATTAAATTGCATAAAGCTTATGCATTAAATTAAAATATAATAAATTAATTAAAGATAGAGTAAATAATTATTTAATAAAGTTTATTTTAATTAAATTGCATAAAGCGTATGCATGAAATTAAAATATAATAAATTAAATTAAAGATAGAAAGCTAATTAACTTAATAAAGAAATTTTAATTAAATATCTAAAAGTTTGTGCATGAAGAGGTACATGATAACAAGTAATAAACAGTAATTGATCAGTCAGTTCCCTCACGTGATTGCACAATTAGAGCCCCAAATTAAGGGAGAATTCTTTAGTAGAGATCGAGTGATTGCACAATCAAAGCCCCAAATTAAGGGAGAACTCTTTATCAAAGATTTATAGTTCATTTTGCAATGACGCAAGTTTGGAGGAGCCAATTTTTAAAAAGAGGGTTTTTCAAGGGAAGAAAAATTCTTGCATTTTTTTTTTACATTCATTGTTTTAGCATCATATCTAGATAGGATCTTGTGGATTTGTGTAGTAGTTGCTCATTCTTTGATTTCTTTGTCTTCTTCGTGTTTGTGAATCTATTTTCAGAATTGAATTGAATTTGAAAACTTTGTATATGATTTTATCGTTCTTTATTTGAGAAACTTTTGTATATGCATTAAATTTGAAACCTTGTTTGTAATATTATTATTCTTCATTTCGAGATCATCTGTATGTAAATTGGAAAATTGAAACCCCTGTATAGAAATTATTGCACTTCATTTATTGAAAATATTTGTGGATGAATTTAAGTTCTGAAACCCTTGTGTGAAAGGAAATTGATTTATGTTTATAGTAAGTTTCCATTTTTAGTGGGTTTCTATTTTTGAGAAAGTCTCTATTTTTAGTAGGTTTCTATTTTTGAATTTTTAAAAAATTTTAGTAGGTTTTCATTTGTGAAAAGTTTTTAGTTTTAGTAGGTTTCTATTTTTAGCAAGTTTCTATTTTTAGTAAGTTTTTAGTTTTGGAACATTTTTGTTCTTAGTAGGTTTCCATTTGTGGAAAGTTTCTAGTTTTAGCAAGTTTCTATTTTTATTAGGTTTCTATTTTTAGAAAGTTCTATTTCTAGTAAATTTTCATTTGTGAAAAGTTTCTATTTTTAAAAAGTTTCTATTTTTACTAAGTTTCTATTTTGGAAATTTTATGTCTTTAGTAGGTTTCCATTTTAAAAAAATTTCTAGTTTTAGCAAGTTTCCTTTTTGAGAAAGTTTTTCCAAACTTTGATAAATTTAAAATTATTATGGTAATAATTGATAATTATTATTATTAATCATTTTAATGACTATTGTTAAAATTTGAAAATTTGATTTATTACTTTATTATTTAAATATAATTCTAAAGTAAATTAAAAATCAAAGAAATTAATTTGGAGAATTAATATTTTCTTTTATAAACTTGGATGTGCTTATATGGTTCAAATATATGAAAATGGTTTGTAATACTGGAGAAATTTTATTATTCAAAAACCTTAATAATTATAATACTTTGAGAAAATGAAAATTGAAATCCTGTTTGGGATTGCAAACATTATGAATAGATATATTGATAACGAAACTAAAAACGTGAAAAACTGATATGTGAAAATGAAATTGGCATGTTTTCAAAAACTAATATATTGTGAAAGTAACTTTTGTATGCACGCTTTTTATGACATGTGACTTTGTTGTTGGGTGTTGGATTGACTTAGCTTTGACCAAATCAAGATATTTACCAGAGGCTCGGGAGTTTTTTTGTGTGATGTCATGATGATGTTTTGATTACGATTTTTTATACTCAACTATGGTAATGTGTCTTCTATGCTCTATGAGGTGTTTTGATCTATTGATTATTATTACTTTCCAATGTTCTTGTATGAAACTGAGGTGAATGGTGTACCTACTTGACTTATCCTTTTTGAGTCTTCAATTACTTGTGTTTGGATTGCTTTCCAATCACTTTTATAGGACCGAAGTGTTTGTATGATTGGTTCTTGGTAATGTTGCGCTATGACATATTTGACTTAACCATTTTGAGTCTTCGATAAGTATTTTTTGGATGCTTTCTATTTTCTTACAGAGAACTGATGTGTTATTGTGAATTATCCTTTGATGCTTTTCAGTCTCTTATATAGGACTGAGGTGAAATTTATGATTAATCGATTTATACTTTTTTGAGCCTACGGTAGGTTATCTATATGTAATGTCGGGAAGTAGCCTGCAATGGATGTCAGGGCCCTAAGTGGCTACCAGGGTAACCTATTGTATGTTGTTTAATAAGTAAAAACACTACACTAAATGGGAATAAAATGAACCTAATAAGAGTCTTTGTATGTTCTCACCCATGCCTTGAGTGCTAGTACAGACTAGGATGAGAGTAGAGAGAATGCTTTGTTGCAACCATGCATCATTAGTATGCCTTGTCAGTACGAGAGGATACTAGTGCCACATAAGATCACCAAGGGAGTAGGGTCCTCAAAGACTGTTAGGGTAACTCTAGCATTGATTTGTGTGATGACACTTACTCGCTTACATGGTAGATTCCCTACGTGTCTTTGTGTGCCTTTGGGTATAGATGTCGATTTATCTTGGAACCTTTGAGTTAGATAACTTTTAAGATTTCTCGGACTTAGAGATTACTTTTGATATTTGGATTGATGTCCTGTTTGGGACTTGAGACTATCTCCTCAGCATAGTGGGAGTGGGCCCTTTTGGGTTACCATGCAGTCGGGTGGTAGTGCTTTTTACTCTTACCATTGAGATTTGTTTGTTGAAACTATGGCTGAAGTTTCTTTGTCTACATTTCCTTTCATTCTATCTTTGTGCATTATGATGGATGGTTGTAACTTTATGATGGATGGTTATATCTTTATGGTGGATGATTTCACTTATTGTATTGTACTTTGTTTCATGGATCTGAAAGGGATGATGTATCTATTTTATTAGTGTATATTATTTTAGCCTGTCATACCCTATGACATGTACAGTGGATGATTGTGCATTCCAAATTTTATTGCCAAGTGGCATTCAGAACCAATGTATATTATTTAAATGGACTTTGGACTTTTAATTATTCTTTTTATATAGATGTGTTACTTATTAGACTTAGTATTAATTAAATTTAAATGTGACTCAACATCTTGGGATCCTTAAGGAATGTAATTTTTTATGTTTGCTTATGTATGGTTGTATGTTATTGCTTCTGCTGGGTATGTGCAAGATCATGGTGTACCAAACTATGGCCTTAAGTGGCAGTGAAAAATCAGCAAATCAAGTTTATGTCAACTTGACACATAATTTTGAAGTGGTTATGGACTTTATATCAAAAAGTTGTAAGAAAATAATCTGTAGGAAATTAAATTTAGTTTCTAAACTACTAGGCCTTATCAAGAGAAAAAAATAATTAATTGGTCAAAAGTTTGAATTTTAATGCAGTACTAAGAAAATTTCAAGGCGAAAATAAAAAGTAGGTGTATGTCTGACCACCTTAATCAAAATCAAATCATAATATTTTTTTAATATAATTATAGCTATGAAAAGTAGACTCATGCCCGGATGTGACGCATATTTTTTGGTATTTTTATTCCAAATAAATAATTAAATATGAGTTTTCTACCAAAACTTTTTCGAAAAAAAAAAGTCCCATGTCTGACCACCCTAACTAATAGAAAATTTTACCAAATTTTAATTTTCTTTCTTATACTAGGCGAAGTATAGAATGTGACGCAACTTTTAGATTTAAAAAATGTTATACCGTTTGAAAGTTATAGCTATTTTTCAATCAGTATGTCAATCAACACTTTATAATAATCTTCATTGATAATTAACTAATAAATACTTATCGAACTCAAAATTTGACAGAAATTATATTGATGGAATCTAGAGAGCGATATTAAAAAACTCTTTTCATTTCATTCAATTTCGATCAAAATAACATTGTTAAACGGCTACCCAAAGTCTGAGTATCACTAAAACCCTCTTCAAACATGTTTTTTGGGTTGACCGGGTAAGCTTGGTAAATACCAAGCCTAATCGGATATCCGATTATCCGATTTGAAATTGGATATCCAATATGCTCTGGGTGGAAAATTTTAAATCTCAACCCATTTTGGAGGGAAAATTGGGTTTAAACATTATAACTTATGATTTATAAATTATTTCACTTATATTACTATGTAAAGACGTATTTTAATATATTATATATATATATATATAATAACGTAATGTAAAGATATAAGATATAATCTAGTAATATATAATAATATATTATGTTAATCTTATTACAATCTATAAATATAATTTATATTATTATTATTTTTACTAAATATAATACCATAATTTATATATATATATATAAAATACTTATTATATATTATTATATTAATATGTATGTTATTAATATATATATAATAATGTAATATTTTTATTAAATATAATAACGTAATATATATATATATATATATTAATATGTATGTTATTAATATATATATGTATATTATTAATATATATGAGTCAAAGGGGGTCATATGTCAACCATTGACTCCTTTTGACGCATTAAACGATGACATATGTCCCTAAGGGTCCTAAGACCCCTAGGGACATATTACAATGGTTGATATGGGTCAAAGGGGGTCATAGGGTGACTTATGACCCCTTTTGACCCATTAAATGAGAACATATGTCCCTACGGGCCCTAGGACCCCAAGGAAAATATTTGAATCTTTCATATAGGTCAAAGGGGGTCATAGGGTTACCTATGACCCCCTTTGACCCATTAAACAACAACATATGTCTCTAGGGGTCCTAGGACACCTAGGGACATATTCGAATGGGTAATATGGGTCAAAGGGGGTCATAGGTCTTTTTGACCCAATAAATGATGACATATGTCTCTAGGGATCCTATGACCCCTAAGGACATATTCGAATAGGTACTATGGGTCAAAAGGGGGTCAAAGGGTGACCTATCACCCTCTTTGATCCATTAAATGACAACATGTCTCTAGGGGTCCTAGAACCCCTATGGACATATTTGAATGGGTAATATGGGTCAAAGGGGGTCATAGGGTGACCTATGACCCTCTTTGACCCATTAAATGACGACATATGTCCCTAAGAGTCCTAAGAACCCTAAGGACATATTCCAATTGTTTATATGGGTCAAAAGGAGCCATAGGGTGACCTATGACCTCATTTGACCCATTAAAGGACGACATATGTCCCTAGGGGTCATAGGTCACCCTATGACCCCTTTTGACCACTTAAATGATGACATATTTCTCTAGGGTTCCTAGGACCCCTACAGACATATTCAAATGGGTAATATGGGTCAAAGGGGGTCATAAGGTGACCTATGACCCTTTTTGACCCATTAAATGATGACATATGTTCTTAGGAGTCCTAGGACTCGTAGGGACATATTTGAATGGGTCATATGGGTCAAAGGGGGTCATAGGTGACCTATGACCCCTTTTGACCCATTAAATAATGACATATGTCTCTAGGGGTCCTATTCGAATCGTTCATATGGGTCAAAGGAGGTCATAGGTGACCTATGACCCCCTTTGACCTATTAAACAACGACATATGTCTCTGGGGTCTTAGAACCCCTAGGAACATATTCGAATAATTCATATGGGTCAAAGGGGGTCATAAGGTGATCTATGACCCCCTTTGACCCATTAAATAATGACATATGTCTCTAGGGGTCCTAGGACCCCTAGGGATATATTCAAATCGTTCATATGGGTCAAAAGGAGTCATAGGGTTACCTATGACCCTCTTTGACCCATTAAATGATGACATATGTCTCTAGGGGTCCTCAGACCCTTGGGGACATATTCGAATGGGTAATATGGGTCAAAGGGGGTCATAGGGTGACCTATGACCCCCATCGACCCATTAAACAACGACATATGTCCTTAGGGGTCCTAGGACCCCTAGGGACATATTCAAATAGGTAATATGGGTCAAAGAGGGTCACAGGGTGATCTATGACCTTCTTTGACCCATTAAATGACGACATATGTCTACAAGGGTCCTAGAACCCCTAGGGACATATTTGAATCATTCATATGGGTCAAAGGAGGTCACAGGGTGACCTATGACCCCCTTTGACCCATTAAACGACGACATATGTCTCTAGGGGTCCTAGGACTTTTAGGGACATATTCAAATTATTCATATGGGTCAAAGGGGGTCATAGAGTGACCTATGACCCTCTTTGACCCATTAAACAATGACATATGTCACTAGGGGTCCTCGGACCCCTAGGGACATATTCGAATGGGTAATATGGGTCAAAGGGGGTCATAGGTCATAGGGTGACCTATGACCCTCTTGGACCCATTAAATGACGACATATGTCCCTAGGGGTCCTAGAACCCCTAAGGACATATTCAAATGGGTAATTAGGGTCAAAGGGGGTTAGAGAGTGACCTATGACCCCCTTTGACCCATTAAACAACAACATATGTCCCTAAGGGTCTTAGGACCCCTAAGGACATATGTCGTTGTTTAATGGGTCAAAGGACGACATATGTCCTTTGGGGTCCTAGGACCTCTAGGAACATATTCGAATCGTTCATATGGGTCAAAGGAGGTCATAGGGTGACCTATGACCCCCATTGACCCATTAAACGATGACATGTCCCTTGGGGTCCTAAGACCCCTAGGGACATATTCAAATCGTTCATATGGTCAAACGGGGTCATAGGGTCTTTGACCCATTAAATGATGACATATGTCTCTAGGGGTCCTAGGACCCCTAGGGACATATTTGAATGGGTAATATAGGTCAAAGGCGATCATAGGTCACCCTATGATCCCCTTTGACCCATTAAATGATGACATATGTCCCTAGATGTCCTAGGACCCCTAGGGACATATTCGAATCATTTATATGTCTCAAAGGGGGTCATAGGGTGACCTATGATACCCTTTGACCCATTAAACGATGACATATGTCTCTAGGGCTCCTAAGACCTGTGGAAACATATTTGAATGGGTGATATGGGTCAAAGGGGATCATAGGTCACCCTATGACTCCCTTTGACCCATTAAACGATGACATATGTCCCTAGGGGTCCTAGGACCCTTAGGAACATATTTGAATGATTCATATGGGTCAAACGGGGTCATAGGGTGACCTATGACCCCTTTTGACCCATTAAACGAGGACATATGTCCCTATGGGTCCTAGGACCCTTAGGGACATATTCGAATTGGTCATATGGGTCAAAAGGGGTCATAGGTGTTTCTAGGGGTCCTAGGACCCCTAGGGACATATTCAAATCTTCATGTAGGTCAAAGGGGGTCATAGGGTGACCTATAACTCTCTTTGACACATTAAACGATGACATATATCTCTAGGAGTCCTCAGGCCCCTAGGGACATATTCAAATGGGTAATATGGGTCAAAGGGTGTCATAGGGTGACCTATGACCACTTTTGACCCATTAAATGATGACATATGTCCCTAGGGGTCCTAGGACCCCTAGGGACATATTCGAATGGGTAATATGGGTCAAAAGGGGTCACGGGGTGACCTATAACCTCCTTTGACCCATTAAACGATGACATATGTCTCTAGGGGTCCTAGAACTACTAGGGATATATTTGAATCATTCATATGGGTCAAAGTGGGTTATAGGGTGACCTATGACCCTCTTTGACTCATTAAACAACAACATATGTCTTTAGGGGTCCTAAGACCCCTAGGGACATATTCAAATCTTTCATATGGGTCAAAAGGGGTCATAGGGTGACCCTCTTCGACCCATTAAACGATGACATATGTCTCTAGGGGTCCTCGGACCCTTAAGGACATATTCGAATAGATGATATGGGTCAAAAGGGGTCATAGGGTGACCTATGACCCCCTTTGACCCATTAAATGATGACATATGTCACATATTCAAATGGGTAATATGGGTCAAAGGGGGTCATAGGTCACTAAGGACATATTCGAATCGTTCATATGGGTCAAAGGGGCTCATAGGGTGACCCATGACCCCCTTTGACCCATATGAAAGATTCGAATATGTCCCTAAGGGTCCTTTAATGTGTTAAAGGGGGTCATAAGTCACCCTATGACCCCCTTTGACCCATTAAACGATGACATATGTCCTTTAGGGTCTTAAGACCCCTAGGGACATATTCGAATCATTCATATGGGTCAAAGGGGGTCCTAGGGTGACTTATGACCCCCTTTGACCCATTAAATGATGACATATGTCCCTTGGGGTTCTAGGACCCCTAGGGACATATTCAAATTGTTCATATGGTCAAAGGGAGTCATAGGGTGACCTATGACACCCTTTGACCCATTAAAGGATGACATATGTCCCTAAGGTCCTAGGACCCCTAAGGACATATTTGAATCGTTCATATGAGTCAAAGGGGGTTATACGTCACCCTATGACCCCCCTTTGACCCATTAAACAATGACATATGTCTCTTGAAGTCCTAGGACCCCTAGGGACATATTTGAATCGCTTGTATGGGTCAAAGGGGGTCACAGGATGACTTATGACCCCCTTTGACCCATTAAACGACGACGTATGTCTCTTGGGGTCCTAGGACCCTTAGGGACATATTAAAATCCTTGATATGGTCAAAGGGGGTCATAGGGTAACCTATGACCCTGTTTGACCCATTAAAGGATGACATATGTCCCCAAGGGTCCTAAGACCCCCTTTGACTCATTAAAAGATGACATATGTCCTTAGGGGTCCTAAGACCCCTAGGGAAATATTCAAATCATTCATATGGGTCAAAGGGTGACCTATGACCTCTTTTGACCCATAAAATGACAACATATGTCCCTTGGGGTCCTAGGACCCCTAAGGACATATTTGAATCGTTCATATGGGTCAAAGGGGGTCATAGGGTGACTTATGACCCCCTTTGACCCATTAAATGATGACATATGTCCCTTGGGGTCCTAGGACCCCTAAAGAGATATTTGAATCGTTCATATGGTCAAAGGGGGTCATAGGGTGACTTATGACCCCCTTTGACCCATTAAACGACAACATATGTCTCAAGGGGTCCTAGGACCCCTAGGGACATATGTTGTCATTTAATGGGTCAAAGGCAGTCATAGGTCACCGTATGACCCCCTTTGACCTATTAAATGATGACATATGTTCCTAGAGGTCCTAGGACCCCTAAGGATATATTCGAATCGTTCATATGGCTCAAAGGGGGTCATGGGGTGACCTATAACACCCTTTGACCCATTAAACGACGACATATGTCTCTAGGGGTCCTAGGACCCCTAAGGACATATTTGAATGGGTAATATGGTTCAAAAGGGGTCATAGGTCACCCTATTACCCCCTTTGACCCATTAAATGACAACATATGTGCTTAGGGGTCCTAAGACCCTTAAGAACATTTTTGAATCATTCATATGGGTCAAAGGGGGTCATAGGGTGACCTATGACCTTTTTTGACCCATTAAACGAGGACATATGTCTCTAGAGGTCCTAGGACCCCTAAGGACATATTTGAATGGGTAATATGGGTCAAAGGGGGTCATAGGGTGACCTATGACCCCCTTTGACCTATTAAACGACAACATATGTCCCTAGGGGTCCTAGGACCCTTAGGAACATATTCAAATCGTTCATATGGGTTAAAGGGGGTCATATGGTGACCTATGACCTCCTTTGACCCATTAAATGAGGACATATGTCCCTATGGGTCATAGGACCCCTAGGGACATATTCGAATGAGTCATATGGGTCAAAGGGGGTCATAGAGTGACCTATGACCCCGTTTGACCCATTAAACGATGACATATGACCCATTAATTGACGACACATGTCTCTAAGGGTCCTAGTACCCATAGAGACATATTTGAATAGGTAATATGGGTCAAAGGGGGTCATAGGGTGACCTATGACCCTATTTGACCAATTAAATGACAACATATGTCGCTAGGGGTCCTAGGACCCCTAGGGACATATTCAAATCGTTCAAATGGGTGAAAGGGGGTCATAGGGTGACCTATGACCCTCTTTGACCCATTAAATGACGACATATGTCCCTAGGGGTCCTAGGATGCCTAGGGACATTCGAATGGGTAATATGGGTCAAAGAGGGTCACAGGGTGACCTATGACCCCTTTTGATCCATTAAACGACAACATATATCTCTAGGTGTCCTAAAACCCCTAGGGACATATTCAAATCATTCATATGGGTCAAAGGGGGTCATAGGGTGACCCCCTTTGACCCATTAAACGATGACATATGTCGCTAGGGGTCCTAAGACCCCGAGGGACATATTCAACTCATTCATATGGGTCAAAGGGGGTCATAGGGTGACCTATGACCTGCTTTGACCCATTAAACGATGATATATGTCTCTAGGGGTCCTCAAACCCCTAGGGACATATTCGAATGTGTAATATGGGTCAAAGGGGGTCATAGGGTCATAGGTCATATGGTGACCTATGACCCCCTTTGACCCATTAAATGATGACATATGTCCCTAGGGGTTCTAGGACCCCTAAGAACATATTCGAATGGGTAATTTGGGTCAAAGGGGGTCACAGTGTGACCTATGACTCCCTTTGACCCAATAAATGATGACATATGTCCCTAGGGGTCCTATGATCTCTAAGGACGTATTCGAATCGTTCATATGGGTTTGACCCATTACACGATGACATATGTCCCTAGGGGTCCTAGGGCCCTTAGGGACATATTCAAATCGTTCTTATGGGTAAAAACCTATGACCCCCTTCAACCCATTTAAGGATGACATATGTCCCTAGGGGTCCGAGGGCCCCTAGGGACATATCAGAATCATTCTTATGGGTCAAAGGGGGTCTAGGTTGACCTATGACCCCCTTCGACCCATTTATAGATTATAATACTAATAAGATAATATATTATAATATATTATTAACATAGCTCATAATAATAATAATATATTATAGATAATAATAATAATATATATTAATAATACACACACACACACACACAGATATATGTATGTGTGAGTATTACGTTATTATATTTAAGATTATATATTAATAACATATATTAATAATAGAGCTCATAATGAAAAATAATGATAATATAAATTATATTTATAGATTATAATAAGAATAACATAATTTATCATTATATATTAATAGATAATATGTTATATCTTTACCTTTAAACGTCATTATATATATGTTATATCCTATTATATATCGCTATATACTAAGGAATATACTATTAACATAGTATATATATAATATATACTATGTATATAAAGCAATTATATACTATATAAATATAAGAACAAATATATTACCCACTTATACATACATACATGCATACATATGTATGATGCACAAAAACATCCTATAATATACTACTATATACTAAAGCAAAAAGAGCATATAAAAATTATAAACAATGTCAAAAGTGTGCATATATATAGACACACACACACACACACACACAGATATATATATATATATATATGTGTGTGTGTGTGTGTGTGTGTGTGTGTGTGTGTGTGTATATATACACATATACATATATATACATATATGTATATGTGTATATCTATACATATATGTATATGTGTATACATATACATATACATATATATATATATATACATATATGTATATGTGTATACATATACATATATATATATATATATACACATATACATATATGTATATATATATATGTATATGTATACACATATACATATATGTATATATACATATATACATATATATATATACACATATATACATATATATATATACTCACAAATATATAAATATAAAAAATAAATATATAAATATATAAATATATAAATATATATTCATATATTTCTTAATATAAATATAAATTTAAAAATAAATACATATATGTATTTATATAAAGCAAATATAAATACATAAACATATGTATTTATATTAATAAATACATAAACATATGTATTTATATTAATAAATACATAAACATATGTATTTATATTAATAAATACATATATTAAAATATTTAATTACTATCACAAACTGTTTTTCTCTCCAAAATTTTTTGGGGGAGATATCAGATATCCGATTTTGGATCGAAAATTCGATTTGAAATCGGATATCCAATTTTGGATCAAAAATCGGATTTTACTGGCATCAAATTCCAACTTATTTGCTATCCCTGTAGACCCGACAACATCACTTTTTGACTTTTTTTTCACAAGTTTTATAAAAAGTTGCATTTTGGGGCCCAACCAATCGATTTTTTTTTAAAAATACAACGTTAGGTGTCTGATATTGTCATCTGAATGGGGAGTAGCAGTCATCGAAAGGCTAAACGCAAAAAGAAGTTATCCAATGAAGAAATTGTGGCATATAGGGAAAGGGACAAAATGGGACACCGAAGAAAAAGATAAGGTATGATAAATATTAGTCAAGTTGACGATGAATTAGTCAAAGGTGAAATCATAGAGTCAAATAATGAATATGTAAAGTTGGAGAATGAAAATGTACCTATTGAAAACAATAATGCCGAAATTGACAATTTAGAGAATGAAAATTTTGAGGATGAAATGCTACCAAGGCATAATCCAAATTGCATAATTGACCATGTCGAACATGACAATGCACAAGAATCTAATGCACAAAAACCTTACATATCTCCTAATTATAATTGAAATGAATGTTCTAGAACACCAAAATGGATAATTGAAATTGATGAAACGATTATTACCAGTTTGGAAGGAAAAAAATTAGAAAGAACTATTCGGTTATGGGCTACAAGACTATATAACATGTTCTTCAGCAACAAGACAATGGTGGAGCAATGTCAGCTTTTCATGCACTTATTAAAGATGCAAAAGATGAGACTGATGCTTTCCAAATTGAAGATTCGTGTCAATAAAAAGTTGGAAAGAAATGCCATTATTGTGAAGAATCTTTTCAGTGCTCTCAATAGCATTGGAAAAAATAGCAGGGAGAAGGATAATAGAGTTTCTCGAAGGGTTATTACAACCTCTTTGGTAAGTCATCATTTGAGAAAGGGTAGATATATGAGACAAACTTGTATTGATTTGAATCTAAATCATACTACTTTGAGAAGAGCACTTAGTCAACGAGAGAAAATTGATGATCCTCTTCAAAATGAAACATGGGCATTTGGTGGGAGACTTCCATGTATTGATAAGAAGCTATCCGATGATGTGAAGGAAGAAATTACATAGTTTTGACACTCTAGCTCACAGGTATCACCCAATGCTAAAGACGTGTTAAAGTTGAGAATTGGCATTAGAGACCGCACGCCACATCCTAAACAGTATTTGGAGGTAAGTAAAACTATGTTGTTCAAACAATTTAAAAGAGAGTCATCCAAGTCTTCATATATCACAAAGGGCTTTTGAATCATTGAAGCCATTTTATTGTGTGCCACTCAAAATTTGAAATACATGTTGCAAATATCATGTTGATTTTTCTATGCACCATGAACTATTACGCTCCATCTGTTCTACTTTTCATACTAAAGAAATGTTGGAGGATTGTGGGGCTAGTGGGCTTCCAAAATCATCAAGAGACTTGCTAGATCAACTTTTATGTCATAGAGTTGATGGTTGTTTCTTTTATAGAAATACTTTCTTAAAAGAGAAGTGTTCAGAATGTGGTGGCTTATCCAAGTTTGACACATGCTTCCATGAGGGGTGCGAACAAGATATTAAAAAGACAATAGTGAAATAAAAAAGGTTTATGAAACGGTGAAATACACATTGAAGAGTGAGGGTGAGAGCTCTAGATGTGAATTGGTTGGAAAAGATATCAGTGTGGCTAGTTTTATTTCAGATTTCAAAGAAAATCTTTTCTACAAGTATGCAAGACATAGTCACAGGTCTCAGTGGTTGGATCAACAATTTAGAATGTGTAAGAATACTTTTCCCATTGGCACTACTGTATCAGTTGTTGATTTTTCTGAGAACTACACATTGCAACCTCAAAATGAGATACAATCTTAGTATTACAACTCCATTCATATTGCTATTTTCGTTCACATAACATATAGACATGCCCCTAATAGTGCAGAAGATAATCGAAAGATTATTAGAGAGTATCATTTTTATATGAGTGATGATAGATCTCACTCTCATAGGTTTGTGCAACATTGTTTCGAGAATTATTTTGATTTCTTACATGAGCATGCAATTGCTATGGATAGACATATCATTTGGTCAGATAACTATACAGGTCAATTCAAAAATGCTCGCATGTTTTATTGGTTGTGTAGGATGCACGTAGAGAGAGGGGTGCCTCATATTTGGAGTTTTTTTGAGTCCGACCATGGAAAAGGGGAACATGATAGAGCAGGGGCATGTGTGAAGAGAGCTCTAGTTAAGGAGCAACTGAAGGTTTCAACAGCAAAGCTTCTTGATGCTCGTAGCATTGTTGATTGGTGTAGTTTAGCATTATCACAGGGGGGAACTCTTGATTCAATGATACACAAGTTCTTTCGATTGGTTAAGGAAGGGTCCATAGCTAATAGATTAGATTGTGTTACAATGAGAGACTCATCAAAAATTCATTCATTCTGGAGCTCTGATTCTAGTACATGGACCATTTGGACACGACAGCTAACTTGCTTTTGTCCTAGTTGTTTTCAGTGTGATTGGGATCATTGTGAGTCAAGTGAGTGGGTGGGCACATGGGCTCCACATTATCTTACTCCATTGTCTATCATACCCTCTATCAAAAATGATGAATTGGAAAGTTCACTTGAGCATAACCATCTATCAGATCTACTTCAGCCAGGACATGTCTTTGCATTGGTTGCACCATAGGGGAATGATGAGAAATCCAATTATTGGTTAGCACGTTGTGTAAGAGATAAACAAAAACTTGCACAACTGATCATAGATGATGATGGATTCACATATCCTACTGGTTCAGTGGTTATCACTAGAACATGGCTACAGACATATATGCTTAGAAAGAATGGAATTCCTGCATTCGAAGACTATCAAAAGCACAAAATAATTCTCATATATTTGCATCTTATTATAGCAACAAATGTAAAGTTGTTGAAGCATCAAGGAAGACCAAAAGTAAAAGAACTTTTTACTATTGCTAATGCTGATCATGAAGCCCTGTTGGAGACCCTAAAATAGAGAGAGGACCCTACTGGAACACTCAACTAGGTATATTTACTTTTTATGTTATTTTCTTCATAATGATTCAATGAACTAATGATTATCTTGTTTAATACAATAAGTTACTAATTTTTTTTTATGATATTTGAATGTAGGTACATCATGAAGAGTTGGGGGGGGGGGGGGGGGGGGGGGGGGGGGGGGTGGGTGGTGTTTGGGAGAATTCATAAGATTTATGATGTACTATGATGTAAAATGTGAACTTTTTTTGTATATGATTTTTGTAATAACGAAAAAGATAGGTTAAATTAGTTGCACATTGTAATTTGTATTTTGGTAATTTTTTTGTAAGGAATTATAAGAGGAAGATATTGAACAAGTTCTTGCAGATCATATTTGCATGTGATACAAGTCTATAAGGACAATTTTAAGAGCATTTATAACTATATGAAAGATAATTGCTTGCGGATATCTTATTACAAGTTTGGCTTTTTTCTTATTTGACATAGAGGTGACATTATGATTATTAAAACTATTTTTATCAAACTAATCAAATAAGAAAAATCTAAGAAATGGATGAACAATTATAATACTTGATTTCTTAAAAAATAATTTGGGGAATGTGTCAATAAGTTTGAATACTCATTCACAATGAGGCATTGAAAGAAAAAGTGATTTTATGATTACAAGTACATGTAAGCCTTTTACTACAAGTCTTATCAATGCATTTCATTATTTTTTATGGTGTGAGGTTTCCATTGTATATTTTACTTATTATTTTTACTTTTGTAATGGATACAAGACCCCATGGTGCAACTATAAGCCTTGGGCATCAATTGGTCCAATAAAGTGGATTTTTTATTATCTATATGTTTTTTAGGCAGTCTAGGTGTTTATAACAATAGTACGGTCCCTAGGCGTTTGTGGAATCTATTTACAAGCAAATTTGCAATAAAAATTGTAACTCCTAACAGAAAAATCCTCATTATGCCCATTTTGAGGGAGGTTGTCATATTTGCATTGAATTGGGTGCATGTGGTTTTGGGTCATACTTGTGGAAGGTAAGTCTAGAAACCTTTTGTAGTGTTTTGGGTCCTATAAGAATGCAATTTGAGCTTTGACTCTATCTTAAATTGGAAATTATGTTATGATGGGTGTTATATACTCATCTTATAGGTAAATTATGTGGAATTTATTTTGTGAAAATGAACTATGGGTCATGTGTTGATGAAACATGAAAGTTTGTGAAGGTATTTAATCCAAATGTTTATGCTAAAATGTTATTAGACATTGATACTCAATAGTCACTTACATGTACATGTAAGTTCAAGTGGGAGTTCCTTAGAAAGGTGTTAATTTATTCTATTGGGTGAGTTATGAATTGATAAAATAGAGGTGGTGAGAACATGCTAAGATTTGCTAGTTGATGTTTACCATCATATATATACATGCTATATGCATATGGTTTCTAGGACATGAAAGAAGCGAAAGAAGTGATGATAGAAATAGTATGGTGTCCTTTGTTGATGAGAGTGAACAAAGAAGTGAACATATCCATGGAGGATAAGAGATAGGGTCAGCATGACCTCAGACAACAAGTTATTCAGCCTTTGTCAAGGATAAAACATGATTGTTCACAATCAGCAGGTAGTGAGGTTACCATGACTGGTAACAAGGATCCAATGCTTTTTGTTTCTAATGATTTGTATGCAAGTGTGTAGGGTAATACATTGCAGGTGCAAAGTTTCAAACATCCCTCTAGAAGGATGGGAGGAAAGAAGATAGTACCCCTTAACTCTTGGGACAAGAGTTGCTTTGAAGGTGGGTGTTTGGTGCAGGGGCACCTATTAAATCATCTAAGAGAGCCTTGGTACTAGATGAAGATAGAGGATCAAAGACATCATTGATTGTTAATTGGGATATATTAAAACCAATAATGGAATTATGTAATAAACAATGTACTTTGAAAGACAAAAGTCATAAAAATCCTAGTAAGGACCTAAGGGCAACATGATGTAAAATAGCCAAAAGAGCCATATGGGGTAGTCTTAGGATAGTTTCATACTTAGTTGCATTTAATAAATCCATATGACCAATTTTGAGTCAGTGGAATAGTTTAGAAAGTTAGGGAAAAAACTATAGTTTGAAATTTGAATTTCAAATTCAAATGGTCATATTAGTTTTGGAGGGAAAGTAGTAATTTGGTATTTTTTTGATTAAATAAACCTTTGTAACCAACTTGGTTGGTTGGACAGGTGCATATAAGCCTATTTAAGTTGTAATGAATATATGCAAGACATGAATCATTATTGGTACGAAAAAAATTGCAAAAATTGTATGGAACAACAATCATACTTTCCTTTGCATCAATAAGAAAAATAAAAAATAAATGATACTTATACATACAATGGGGCTCTCTGTCCGAATGGAAATCCCTAATGATCTAGGATGTTGAATCTGTACAGGCTCATCGCCAGTAGCCACGTCCTATATACAATAAAGAATGTAATTAAATGAGATTACCACAAACACTTTACAAGAATGCATCGATATTTAATCAAATAGAAAACATCTAATTACCTTTCCTTTGTAAGTGCATTTTGGCTCACCCCCCGCACTTTGTCCCCCCGAGGCAGGTGGTATCTGCGAGATAAAAGAAAGATTAGCAACCATATATGCTACAATATCAAATAGAAAAAAAAAATGCGAACACAACATAATGTTGATAAGTAGGAGATAATTTCCATAGCAAGTCAAATTGTGATGTGAATATCAGGATTTAACTGTGTGATTTTGAGTCAAACTCAAAATCAATGAGTTTGACTCAAAATCACACAGTTAAATCCTGATATTCACATCACAACAACATAATGTACCATATATGTCTCAAGACCAAATGAAATGGCTGAGAGTGTAGCATCGTCTATCTGTCTGAGCTCCTCCTCGGTCATTAACTAAACATGAATGAAGATCACATACATGTAAAAGTCAGTATGGCTTAAAAATTAAAATTACTCTATTATAAAAATTAACTTTAAATCGCATATGTCATAAAAAAAAAATGTATACACATATCGACACCGAAGGAGTCCATGCCTCTGCATTCCCCTCCTCTCTCGCATCAGGGTATTTAGCCTCTGCACGTGCGTCTGGTGTATCCTCGTCTAATACAAAATGATACTCAGGAAGATCACCTATGGAACCCAAACAAATATTCTTGCATGTAATGCAAGTGTGAGGCACACAAACATGTGATGAGCTAGCCGATGATGAACTGGCACCAACATCATCAACATGAGGAGGTAGGACTGACCTAGCCTGAGATATCATTAGGCTACTCAGCCTATAAATGGCTTTGATGGTCTGAGAGCTAGCCTTTGCCATAATATTTGGATGTTGCACTTGAGGAGGGGGGGAGATATTAGTGGGGGGGTCAAAAGTGCCAATTTTCTTTCACTGGGAAGAGGGTCTATCCTGAGGAGCTCCTAGTCCTAAGCCCATGTTGGGCTTCATGCTCCAATAGTTCACTTTAAGTTTCAACAAAAATTTTGCATATAATTTTCTAAGGAAATAAAATGGTATGTCTAAATTGCCATGTGGAGGGATATCAAAGACCATCCACCAACAATCCCAAAACATTTTACGTATGGCGTCATTTGTGCACCATTTAATAAATAGTTTAGTTTTTTTTGGGTCAACTGGTATACCCGTTTTTGGGTTAGCAAAAAGGCTAGCCAAATCGTCCTTGGTTATGTTGAGGGCCACGACCTCATCATAATCCAAACCATCATCAAACATCTGGTGCATTTCATCACGCCAACAAAAAGCGGCATTTTGTTGGTTCGTAAGGGTTTCAATGTTATCCACTATGGTGTTTAACGTGGATAACATAGGAGCTAGCGTAGGTACATTATTATATGTTCTATGCAAACCTCTCAACTCGGTGAGATTTTCATTTATCAAATCCTCGATTCGAGGAGGGTTTTGAGGAGGTAGAGGATCATTTGGTGGATGGTTTTGTGGGGGTACTAGATCGTTTGGTGGTGGGTTACGAGGAATATTATTCCCTGCCTCAGTGTCATCATTCTGATCAGCCATTCCTATTGAATTGCAAAACGTAATATATATTAAAAAAAATCTAAATTTTAACCATTTTTGTCAAAAAAACCCTAGATTCAACTAAAACAAGCAAAATCATCCTAAAATCTATTGAATTTAGGTTAAAAATGAGTTGGAAAAAAAAAACCTAAATATTTGATATTTGATCTTGTATCTAATATCCGATCGATAATGGTAATACTGGCTCCAAATTCACATGAAATGAGGGCCCTCAGGTCTGTGATTTTATTTTATCCTATGCCCAGGTATCGGATATCCGATATTATATCAAATATCTGATATAATATCGGATATCTGATATGGCCGCAATAACACATAATGAATATAATATATATAATATAACATATAATATATAATATATATAATATAACATATAATATATAACATATAATATATATTACATTATATTACATTTTATATATTTTTATATTATATTTTATATATATTATATTAATTTACTATATATTATAATATAATATATTATATTATATAATAATTATAATATTATATTATATTATTATAGTGTATTATATTATATTATATTATTATAATTTATAATATATTATACTTTTTAATTATATATTATATTATAATATATTACTTTTTATTATTATATTATATCTTATATATATATTATATATATTACATTATTATATATTATAATATATTAAATATTATATTATATTATTATAATATAATACATTATAATAATATTATTATAGTATAATATTATACGATTATAGTATAATAATAATAATATTATTATAATATAATAGTATGATATATTATTTAATATAATAATAATAATAATATATAATAATATTAAATAATATATCATACTATGATAATAATAATAATAATAATAATATTAAATAATAATAATAATATTGGTATAATATTATTAATCTAATTATCGGATATCCGGTCCATATCGGATATCGAATATCCGATGTCAAATCGAATATCCGATAAGGCTCGGCCTTACCTTCCAGGTTTGGTTCCTGGATAGGTGAAAAAAAGTCAGAGCGGATTTTGAAGAACTTTTAGGCATCTTCAAATTCTATTTTTTTCACATCGCCACTTTTTGGCACACCATGATCCTGCACATACCCCGCTACTTTATGTTTGACGTGTATGTTATGCTTTCTTTTTTAAAAAAATGTTTGGCAAACTTGGTAAAACTTTAGGTTAATTCTTTTGGATCCCTTGGTGGGACGTTACATTTGGTATTAGAGCTTGAGTTCTACATTGAGAGCTCTAGGCATATTAGAATGCCACTAGTTGTTAACTAATTGAACTAAAAAAAAATTTAAACTCTTATGCATATCTATTTAAAACTAAAACTTGAACTAATTGAACTGAAATAGAACTTAAAATTTTAGTTGTATATTTTCAAACTTGAATTCTTAGACTTCAAAACTGAAATATACTTAAACCTTAAAATAGGTAAAATTGAAAATTGAAGTTATACTATTTTCAAAAGATGTGTCTTTTATGTATGCCTTATAGTAGTATGTTTTATGGCTATTATAGCATCTTGTATCTTGGATATTATTGTATGATGGTAAATGCAACCCACATAGTGAGTTCTTTAGTTTTACCATTCTTGTAGGCTTCCAGGAATAAGCCTAAGCCTGGGGGGTGGATGTAGTGCCTACCCTAGTTTACATTTTGTTATCATTGCCAAACTCTTTTAGGCCAGTTTTATACTTAATGATTAGTAACACTATATTTCAAATTATCATATATTGTTTCATATTCAGTTGATTTTATGATGAGACTACTTGCTACTAATTACTTCATGTATGCATGATGATGATTATTACAGTGATTTCAGTTATTTGATGATGATTAGTTAGATGTATTATTATGTGTGTATTCTTATGGATACTTACCCCATGCTACATGTGTATGGTGTGTATGTATATTTTCATTGTGTATGACATTTTTGACGTGGTTAAGGAAGGGAGTCGTAGTCATCTGCTAGCTAGGATCTGCACGATGCACCACTTCCTGCCATTGCCTGTTTAGTTTAGCATATATGTGTTTGTACATGCATAGATTTTATGCAGATTGTAGGTATTAGGTATCAATTTTCCTAAATTACACTGATGAGCATACCCTATCAATTATCTAAATGGTAAGAGAGGGGAGATAAATTCTTATGTCCAAATACGAAACCCTGAGCAAATTGTCCTAAATAATAGGACATGTATCTGAGTTAGTTTTACCTTTCTAAATTTGTCAAGTGATGTGAATTCATGATTTAACCCTGGAATTGATATTGTCCTTTGTCTTCGGTTGAGTTGTCATTTTTGGTTTTGTGGGTCTCTGTTATTTTTTCTATTTTAATTAAGTCAAATTAAAAGATGATTTAATGATCTAATTTAACAAAAAATTTATAAAGAAAATTCAATATTTAATTATATTTAATTAATTGAGAAATTAATTAAATAAAATAATTAGATTTAAAAGATTATATTAAAGTTCTATTTTTAACGTATTTATATTTATTTGATTTAATAATAATTAATTAGGAGTTTTATTTTAATAATAAACTATAAATAATATTATTAGTTAAATTAATAAATATATTATTGAAACATTAAGTAATTAACTCGAGAGTGCAAATATAAAATTTATAAAGTTTATTTTTATTAAATTACATAACGTGTATGCAAGAAATTTAAAGATAAAGTTATAGTTCTAATTGCGGTGTAGTTATATTTATTTAATTTAATGATAATTATTTAGTAGTTTTATTTTAATAATAAACTCTAAATAATGTTATTAATTATGTTAATAAATATATTATTAAAAAAATTTCATGAATTAATTAAATAAAAGAATTCAACTTAAAGATAAAGATTTAGTTCTAATTTAGGCATAATTATATTTATTTAAATTAATAATTATTATTTAAGAGTTTTGTTTTAAATAATAAACTCTAAATAATATTATTATTTAAATTAATAAATATATTATTAAAGCATCTGATGATTTAATAAGAGGGAGAAAACATAATTAAATAAAGCTTATTTTAATTAAATTGCATAAAGTTTATGTATGAAACTAAAATGTAATAAATTAATTAAAGAGAGAGTAAACAATTATTTAGTAAAATTTATTTTAATTAAATTGCATGCATGAAATTAAAATATAATAAATTAATTAAAGAGAGAGTAAGCAATTATTTAATAAAGTTTATTTTAATTAAACTACATAAAGCGTATGCAAGAAATTAAAATATAATAAATTAAATTAATAAGAGAAAGCTAATTAACTTAATAAAGATATTTTACTTAAATATTTAAAAGTTTGTGCATGAAGAGGTAAAAGATAACAAGCAATAAATAGTAATTGATCAGCGAGTTTCCTCACATGATTGTAGAATTACAACCCCAAATTAAGGGAGAACTCTTTATCATAGATTTAGAGCTCATTTTGCAATGATACAAGTTTGGAGGAGCCGATTTCTGAAAATAGGGTTTTTGAAGGGAAGAAAAATTCTTGCATGTCTTGTGCATTCATTGTTTTAGCATCGGATTAAAGTAGGATCTTGTGGACTTGTGCAACAGTTGCTCGTTCTTCGATTTCTTTGTCTTCTTCATGTTTGTGAATCTATTTTCAGAATTGAATTGAATTTGAAACCTTTGTATGTGGTTTTATCGTTCTTTATTTGAGAAACCTTTGTATGCGATTTTATCGTTCTTTATTTGAGAAACTTTTGTATATGAATTGAATTTGAAACCTTGTTTGTGATATTATTGTTCTTCATTTTGAGATCATTTGTATGTAAATTAGAAAATTGAAAACCTCGTATAGAAATTATTGCTCTTCATTTCTTGAAAATATCTGTGAATGAGTTTAAGTTTTGAAACCCTTGTGTGAAAGGAAATTGATTTATGTTTTTAGTAAGTTTTCATTTTTTGTAAAGTTTCCCTTTTTAAAAAGTTTCTATTTTTAGTAAGTTACTATTTTTGGGAAAGTCTCTATTTTTAGTAAGTTTCTATTTTTGGAAAGTTTCTATTTTTAGTAGGTTTCCATTTGTGAAAAGTTTCTAGTTTCAACAGGTTTCTATTTTAGAAAGTCTCTATTTTTAGTAGGTTTCTATTTTTGGAAAGTTTCTATTTTTAGTAGGTTTTCTTTTGTGAAAAGTTTCTAGTTTTAGCAGGTTCCTTTTTTAGAAAGTTTCTAATTTTGGAAAGATCTATTTTTAGTAAATCTCAATTTGTTGAAAGTTTCTATTTTTAGCAAGTTTCTATTTTTAGAAAGTTTCTATTTTTAGTAGATTTCTATTTTGGAAAGTTTCTATTTTAAGTAGGTTTTCATTTGTGGAAAGTTTCTATTTTTAGTAGGTTTCCTTTTTAGGAAAGTTTTTTTTCCATAGTTTGATAAATTTAAAATTATTATGGTAATAAAAGATAATAATAATTATTAATAATTTTAATGACTATTTTTAAAATTTGAAATTTTGATTTATTACTTTATTATTTAAATATAATTCTAAAGTAAATTAAAAATCAAAAAAATTAATTGAGAGAATTAATGTTTTCTTTTTATAAAGTTGGATTTGCTTATATTGTTCATATATATGAAAATAGTTTGTAATACTAGGGAAATTTTATTATTTGAAAACCTTAGTAATTATAATACTTTGAGAAAATGAAAATTGAAATCCTATTTTAGATTGCAAACATTATGAATTGATATATTGATAACGAAACTAAAAACTTGAAAAAATCTATTAGTGAAAATGGAACTAGTGTGTTTTCAAAACCTAATATATTGTGAAAGTAACTTTTATATGCACTCTTTTTATGACATGTGACTTTACTGTTGGGCGTTGGGTTGACTTAGCTTTGACCAAATCAAAATGTTTACTAGAGGCTTAGGTGTTCTATTTTCTGATGTCATGATGATGTTTTGATTACGATATTTTATACTCAATGATGGTAATGTGTCTTGTATGCTCTATGAGGTGTTTTGATCTATTCATTTTTATTGCTTTCCAGTGTTCTTATGTGAAATTGAGGTGAATGGTGTACCTACTTGACTTAACCTTTTTGAGTCTTTGATCAGTTGTATTTGGATTGCTTTCCATTCACTTTTATAGGACTAAGGTGTTTGTATGATTGGTTCTTAGTGATGTTGTGCTATAACATAATTGACTTAACCATTTTGAGTATTCGATCATTATTTTTAGAATGCTTTCTAGTTGCTCGTAGAGAATTGATGTGTTATTGTGAATTATCTTTTGATGCTTTTCAGTCTCTTGTATAGGACTGAGGTGAAATTTGTGATTCTTTGATTCATACTTTTTTGAGCCTATGGTAGGTTATCTATATGTAATGTCGAGAAGTGGCTTGCAATGGAGGCCGAGGCCCTAAGTGGCTACCACGGTAAACCATTGTAATTTTTTTAATAAGTGAAAGCACTACACTAAATGGGAATAAAATGGCTGATGTTCTTGCTCATGCCTCAAGTGCTAGTATAGACTAGGATGGGAGTAGAGAGAATGCTTGGTTGTAACCATGCATTGTTAGTATGCCTTGTTAGTACAAGAGGATACTAGTGTCACATAGGATCACTAGGGGGTTGGGGTCCTAAGAGACTGCCAAGGTAACTCTAGCATTAATTCGTGCGATGACACATGCCCACTCACATAGTAGATTCCCTACATGTCTTTGTGTGCCTCTAGGTATAGATGTTGATTTATCTTGAAATCTTTGAGTTATATTACTTTTAGGATTTCCTATACTAAGAGATTACTTTTGATATTTGGATTGATGTCCTATTTGGGACTTGAGACTATCTCTTTCGTGCGGTGAGAGTGGGTCTTTTTGGGTTGCCATGTGGTTGGTTGGTAATTCTTTTTACTCTTACCATTGTGATCCATCCATTGAAACCATGGCTGGAGTTTCTTTATCTGCATTTCCTTTCATTCTATCTTTGTGCATTATGATGAATGGTTGTACCTTTATGATGGATTATTTCACTTATTGTATTGTACTTTGTTTCATGGATCCAAAAGGGATGATGTATCTATTTTATTAATGTATATTCTTTCAGCCTGTCATACCCTGTGACATGTATAGTGGATGATTGTGCATTTTTTATTTTATTGCCAAGTGGCATTCAGAAAAAATGTATATTATTTAAATAGACTTTGGACTTTTAATTATTCTTTTATATGGATATGTTACTTATTAGAATTAGTATTAATTAAATTTAAATGTAACTCAACATCTTAGGATCCTTAAGGAATGTAATATGTTATGTTTGGTTATGTATGATTGTATGTTATTGCTTTCTCTACTTTACGTTTGATATGTATGTTATTCTTTCTTTAAAAAAAAATGTTTGGCAAACTTAGTAAAAATTTAGATTAATTCTTTTGGATCCCTTGGCAACGCATTACATCTAGTATCAAAGCCTGAGTTATACATATGGAGCTCTAGGCATATTAGAATGCCACTAGTTGTTAACTAATTGAACTAAAACAAAATTTAAACTATTATATATATATACTTCAAACTGAAACTTGAACTAGTTGAACTGAAATAGAATAGAACTTTAACTTTTAGTTGTATATTTTCAAACTTGAACACTTAGACTTCAAAACTTAAATATACTTAAACCTTAAAATAGGAAAAACTAAAGATTGGAATTATATTGTTTTCAAAAGATGTGTCTTTTATGTATGCCTTATAGTAGTATGTTTTATGGTTATTATAGCATCTTGTATCTTGGATATTATTGTAGAATGGTATATAGGACCCACACAATGAGTTCTTTAGTTTTGCCATTCTTGTAGGCTTCCAGGAGTAAGCCTTAGCCTAGGGGGATGGATGTAGTGCCTACCCTAATTTATATTTTGTTATCATTGCTGAACTCTTCTAGGCCAGTCTTATGTTTGATGATTAGTAACACTATCTTTCAGATTATTAGATATTGTTTCATATTTAGTTGATTTTATGATGAGACTATTGGAATTTACAAGTGGGAAGTATACTTCGGGGGGGTGAATTAGAAGTACCAGGCTTGAACCAATAAAACTTTTAACTTAAATTAATACATGCATGAGACATATTTAAATAAGATGAGAGTAAAAGCATGCATGAAAATATGTGACACCATATTTGATGATACCTAGAACTTACTACTACAACAATAATGTAACTTGTCAAGGTTACAAAGTTTGACCATGAACCATGGTTTGCCCTATGAAAGGCCTGCCCTGTTAAAGGCTTTTACACCTTATTAAAAGTATACCTATCTATAGGCTTTACAAAACATTCACTTGGGATGTCACCCTATTAAAGGATTTATACAATGACTATTAAACCAACCTAAGTCCATAGAATTTCATTCTGATAATACAATTGTTAGAGAGTATAGTAGAATGTTTGACCTGATCACTTGCAATCTGATATTGCTGATTTCATGTCCTTATTCTACTTGATTGGAACATTGCTGATCTGATATGAAGCTATAGTAATGTTGATACTCTATTCTACTAACTGTTACCCCCCCTGCCCCTACCAAAAATTCAAATTTGTATGCCCAGCCTATCCAATGGCCACTTCCAGCTTTATATTATTTTAATGCCTAGGAAATATCAAAAAATTTGAATGATGATTTTATTTCCATCAGCCTGTAGCTTTCCTTGCCATTAGATCTTCCATGATCTATGGTTCTTCGCTTCCCTACATTATAAAGATGTGCGACCCTTAAATAATGTGACAAAGCCCCTTTGTGATGCATGGCAGGTGGGTCTGTGTTCCTTCTATGGGCCACAGGTTGAACGGGTGGTTGGCTGAGCTAGCAATTCTATTGGATCCTACTTCCCCACAATTTGAGCTTTGTTAGACCTTCTGACAATACAGGAAAGTGGGTTGTTGACACGCATCCAGGTGGTGTCACAGAGTGTAGTCGTGCAGGTCCAGAAAGTATGAGTTATGAGCACGTCAGATCTCTTGAAATCAAGGGCTGGTGCTTCCCTGCATTATCAAGATGTGAGGAAATTAAATATTGTAGGGAAGTGGTTTGGTGACACTTGTCTCAAATGACGTCATGGGCCCACTTTCTCAGAAGGTATCGACAGCTAGTTTTTTGTGATAGTTGTCAGATGAGTTGGAGTACAATGAAGGCATCTCATTGGCCTATCTAGATTACCAAATATGCAGTTCTATAGATCTTTGATCACCATAGATTCAAAAAAAATCAAGGGTTGGGGCTTTCCAGCATTATCAAGATACGAGGAAATTAAATATTGCGAGGAGGCAGTTTGGCGACATGTGTCCCAGGTGATGTCATAGTAGATGTTCTTAGAAGGTTTAGAAAGTATAAGTTATGTTCACCATCCAATGCAGGCAGATCAAGGGCTGGTGCTTTCTCGCATTATCAAGATACGAGGAAGTTAAAAAATGTGGGAATGTGAGTAGCTGCCATGTGTTTCTGCGGGACCAGTTTCTTTGTGGATCACCAATGGGACACCATGTGTTGCCAGGCATGGTATGGATTGCTGAGGTGGTGCTAGGTGTGATGGGACCATGGCAAGAACAAGTGTAATACATGAAGGAGTTTCTCAATCGTTGATCTCGTGGAGATCAATGATTAGCACTTTCTCGCATTATGGAGATGCGAGGAAATTTAAAAATGCGGGAAAGCGAGTGGAGGACATGTGTCTCGATGGTCTCAGCCAGGGTATTAACATAGAGGTAGCATGATTAAGGCTAGTTGTTAGTGAGTACATTTTGGTTAGAGTTTGAGGAGCCAGCGCGGTTAGTGAAGAAATACGGTCAACTTACGGGAGACCTGCGAGGTGGAAAAATGAGTTAAACAGATTGGTCCACGTGCCTCATCCTAGTGCCAGGGTTATGTTGACCTGTTGATCATGCTGATTTAGGAACCAAAAATAGGGGAAAGCCAAGATTTTACATGAATCTAATCTCCATGATCGATTCCAACCACCAAGAAATGAATGCTAAACATGGGAGAACACTCCACCCCTCCAATCCAATCTATCTACCTGGTCAGAATGGCTTAATGGAAATGTTTCTATCTTCTCAAGGCCCTGTTCCAACTAGGATCAGAAATCATTGCGTTTGGTTCCACATCCAGATCAGGTTTTCCCATGATTATTCCTTGTAGGACTTGATGGCGGTGGTTGTAGGATAGTTTTGGAGGGAAAATCTTAGTTATGCTTGAACTATAAAGGCAATTTTTGTAAATTTTGTAAAGGTGGGACCTTTCTTTGTTGTTCTTTGCTATTGCTCTACAATTCTCGGTGTAAATTCCCCTGTGCCTCTAAAATGTATGATTCTCTACTTTATCTCCTTCAGCCATTGGTATGAAAGTGCAAGAACTCTTTGCCTTCGCCATTATTTTTTGGAAGTCTATAATCTGCATGACTGTATCTCTTCTGGCCTATGAATGATATATAAGTGAATCTTCTCTTTCCTTGTGTCATTCATTCTGGTTTTCTAATCTCCATGTGGTTATTAGATTAAAGCAAGTCTAAATGTGTATATCCTTAGTTTCATTCTGGTTCAGTAGTGCATATATGGGCAAAGATTGGTCTGAACACTCTATTTTGGTGCATCACCTCTTTAGATTAGATTAGGTAGATTTTCTTTCATGCTCTCCTTCTCCCTTTTCCTCTCCAAGAGTAGTTAGGTGTGCCTTGATAGTAAGAGAAAGCTGGCCTTCTCCGGAGACTCAACCTCACAGTTCAAGTCCCACAACTTGGAGGTTGTTTCCATGTTTCACTAGGTTGTCCTCATGCATAGGCTTCGGACAAGGGTGCAAACTTAAGTGACAACAGTTTTTGGCATGCCCGATGGGACAAATAGTTAGTGATTCAAATCAGTTTCCAGAACCTCCACTGGTCATACCAATAGTTTTTGGCATGCCCGGTGGGACTACTTTTAGAAAATTTCAAGCCTATTGGTGTCAAAGGGAAGATTTCAAGACTAACATTGAAGAGATAGTACTGGCTTCGATGTTCAAGCCTTCAAGAGGCTCATTCTTTGAAGTACTTGGTGACTCTGAGCTTCAAATACATATCTGGTTCCAGACCAAAGTTGCAATGATTCATGCCCAGAGCTGAAACAAGGGCATCTTCTAGAGGTAATTTTTGATATCAAGAGCTTTCATTTTCAAATCTTAGAAGAAGGAAGACTACAATATCTTTATCACCAGTTAGGAGTGCAGTAGTAACAAATACACCTACAAGATCTATCTCTACTCCTCATGCTATTAGATCTCAGCCTAGGTTGCCATCAGCACATATCAATAGATCACTTATCTATATGGAATTGCTTAGAGCCCATACTTTTTCCACCTTTAATTGTGGGACTCCTCTCTTATTAGCCCAAAGACATGACATACCAATAGCTGCACTTAAAAGTATACCAAAGTTTACTGGTGAAACTTCTATCTCTCCCTTGGAGCACATTCAAGAGGTTGCAAATGTCTACAATATCCATGGTATTATAAAGGATGATGTTGCAGTTAGGCTCCTAGCCTCATCCTTGAAATGAAAAGCACTACAATGTTATAGAGGTTTAGCTCATGGTTCTATAACAGATTGGAATGGATTAGGAGCAGGATTGTGCAAACATCTTGAGGATAAAAGTGACTATTTGTCACTTTTAGAGCAGTTGACTACTATAAAAAGAGCCCCCCATGAATGTATGATTGATTTTAATTATAGATTTGAAAAGACATGGGATAGAATACCTACTTCAGTGAAGCCTACCCTTGGTAATGCCTTCTTGCATTACCTTAGAGCTTTTAACAGTGATATTGCCACTACAATCCAAACTATGGGAGGAGATACCTTGCCTAATGCTTATGACATAGCAATAAAATCAGAGAACATCCTAATACAAGGAGGTAAGTTAGCTCCAAGACCTCCTATGCCTTTCTTCCCTGATGTTCCAAATTATCAACTAGCAATGGCTCCTCTTCCCACAACTTCTACATCACAATCCCTTGTCCCAGTCCCTCAAGCTTCCACATCTTCAAATTGGATAGATGAAATCAAAGAGATGATACAATCTCTGATGTAGAACATGGAAAAAAGAGATAAGAACCTTGATAAAAAATTGCAAGATAAAGGGAAGAAGTTAGAAGATCAAGGAAAGAGGCTAGAGGATAATTTCTCTATGATGCAGAAAGTAAGCAACAAGGTGGTAGCTCTAGAAAGACAACAAGCTCAAGGTAGTAAGCCTCATCAATTGTAATATCAAACTTTGAATAGTGGTAGGCCTCCAAATCCTAATCATTGGAACAATTCTTTTGATCAGAATAGGCAGGGTGACGATGCTTCAACCTCAAATGTAAACCAAAGTAGGGCCATAGTCCCTCAAAACAATATGGCTCAAGATCAAGATTTTTGTCCCTCCTGTAACTACTCCTATGCCTATTGTATGTGTTAGAAGGCTAAATCTTTTATGGCCTTGACAGTCCAAGAACCTACAACAAAAAAATCATACCATGAAGGACAATTTAGGGATGCCTCAGATATGCAAAGACAGGTTGATTGTCCTTTTATGAATCATCTGATGGAGGAGCATTGTAATGTAAACCAAGATTCCATTGCTCATAACACTAGGAGCAAGAGAAGAGCTATAGGAGATGTTGTCCCTCCTCCTCCCAATTAGGCCTCAACTTCAAATGCAATATCTCATGAGCATGCAGCAAATAATCAATCAAGTGCCTTTCGGTAGCAAAGGCAAGATCATGGTAGAAAGGATACAAGTGATCCTCAGGTTATTCCATCTCAACCTCATACAATTGCAGCTCCCAAAGGTTCTACCAAAACACCTGCTATGCCATTCAATGTGGTAGAGCAAATGAAGAAGACAAATGTGAATATCTCTATGTGGGATGCTATTGCTACTATACCCATGCAAAAGAGGTTGCTACAGCAAGAATTGGAAAGAATTGAACCAAAGGATCAGACACTCAGCACGGAAAGTGCCACAAGCCTAGTACAACCATCAAGGGAGGTAGAAATAAGTAAAAAGGTTAGACCTCCTTCATTCTATGTTTCTCTAATTATAGGGGGCAAGCTAGTCCATAATTGCATGATTGATTCAAGGACTAGTAGTTCAATGATGCCTAGGTGTGTTGTTGATGCTTTGGGAATGAAATATGAGCCCATTGTTAGGGATGTATTACAGTTTGATGGTAGTACTATCAAGACTATAGGGATCCTTAGGGATGTGGAGATGGCCTTGCATGAATGCCCTAGTTGTACTGTAACCCAAGATATCTCTGTTGCTGAGGTCAAGCTATATTTTTCCATCTATCTATCAAGAGACTTTACTACCCAAATAGGTGGTTTCATATCTTCTAATTGGTCATATATGTATTTTAAGATGAGATATGGAGCCAATGCTTCAATTAGAGCAGAGCCTCAAGTCCTCCATCATACTGAATCTTACACCTCCAACCCCATCAACATGAATTGCCCTATCCTAGAGATGGATGAGAATGACATAGTGAATGAGCCCACCATTTCCCTAGAAAAGATACTTGATTTTTTCTTGGATGAGTGGGCTAATGCATATCAATTTGACCCTATGTTAGAAACCCTTGAGATAGGTCTCAATACATATTGTATATTGGAGAAATATGCTCTAGTTCCCAATCTTGTGGAGACTAAAGAAGATATGAGTGGGATATGGAGTATGTACTTTGATGGATCAAGGAATAAGAATGGATCAGGGGTTGGCGTGATGTTGATTTCTCCTGTACAAGTAAGGTACTACTTCTCCTTTAGGCTCCAATTTAGTTGCACTAATAATGTAGCCGAGTATGAATCCTTGATTCAAGGTCTCCTACTTGCTCAAAAAAGAGGAATTCAAGCCTTAAGGGTGTATGGAGACAATGAGTTGGTGGTTAATCAAGTGAGAAATTAGAATACCACCAAGAATGGTTTGCTCAAGTCTTATAAACATGGGGTATGGGATTTTCTTGAAGGTTTCAATGCATTTAATATTAAAAGCATCCCTAGAAAAGAAAATAGGCATGCTGATAGACTTGCAGCAATAGGTGCATCTTATGATGTGCCAGGGAATCTTGAGGAGGAGAAGAAGCAAAAAATCAGAGTGGTAGTAAGGCCTGATATCCCTGGTAACAACATCTATTGGCAAGTGTTTGAGTTTGATGAGAAAATTGTGAGCTTCTTGTAGAATGAGGCAGAGTTTTTAGAGAGAAATCAGTCAAGACTGCAAGATCAGTATGGTGACCAAATCATTAACCTCATCTCCAAAAAGTTGCCTAAGGGTCTTATTACCTTAGAGAGTGTTTTCAATCCTGATGATCAAGCAAGAGGCAGGGCCATGAACCTAGCTACTGATGAAGATGACTACACTCTAGTCATGGTTGCTGATGGAAAAACCTTAAATGTGGGGAAGGTATGTTTTGAAATTGAACAAGAAAATTTTATTCATCTATGTCAAGAATTTAATGATACATTTTCTTGGACATATGATAATTTAAAGGGTTTTTACCCAAGGTTATTTTGGCATACTATAGAGAAAGGAGCTATCCAAATTGATTGAGGCCCACATAATTTTCCCTATCAAGCACTCATCATGGGTAGCAAACCTTGTCCCTGTTAGGAAGAAGAACGGAGAAATTAGATTGTGTGTGGACTTTAGGGACCTTAACCAAGCTTCCCTTAAAGATCACCATCCTCTCCCTTCTATGGAGCAGATTTTGTCCAAGGTCAGTGGTTCAAAGAGATTTTCATTTCTTGATGGATTTTCTGGCTACAATCAAATGTTGGTTAGAGAGTCTGATAGGTACAAGATTGCATTTACCACTAAATGGGGTACCTATGTTTATTGTAAGATGCCATTTGGGCTAACCAATGCAGGTGCTACATTTTAGAAGGCAATGGAGATGGCCTTCAAAAGATTGATTGACAAGTTTGTCTTAGTTTACCTTGATGATATCACTGTGTATTCAAAGGATGTAGAAGATCATTTTGATCATCTAAGATAGGTATTCTTAAGATGCAGAGTGTTTGGGGTTTCCCTTAACCTAAGCAAGTGTGTCTTTGCTACCAACCAAGGAAAAATATTAGGACACATTGTATCTAAGGATGGTCTAACAATTGATCCAGAGAGAAAAAAAACAATATTTTCCCTCCCCCTTCCTAAACACAAGAAAGGGCTGCAAAGTTTCTTAGGTAGCATAAATTTTGTGAGAAGAGTTATCCCTAATCTTGCTACCATGGTGAAACCCCTTAAAACTATGCTCAAGAAAGGTATGGTCTTTGCATGGACCAAGGAAGGGAAGGAAAGTTTTGAAGAGATCAAGACAGCCATAGCCTTAACCTCTACTCTCACGAATCCAAATTTTGAGAAAGATTTCATCCTTTATACCCTAGGTGGTGAGTCAAGTATCTCTGCTGTCTTGACTCAAACAAATGGTAAGAATGAAGAGCAGACCATAGGCTTCTTTAGTGAAGGACTTAAGGAGTATGAAGATAAGTACAGTTATGTGGAGAAATAGGCCCTTGCAGTCATTAGAGTTTTAAAGAAATTCAGACATCTACTATCTCATAATAGGATTCATTTGTTAGTCCCCCAGGTTAGTGTGAAGGATTTCCTTTTGAACAAAGATGTTAGTGAGAAAAGAGCTAGCTGGATTACTAATGTAATGGAATATGATGTTGACATTCAGATTACCAGCTAGTAAGAGGGAAAGGGTTGTGTAAACAAATGTTATCATCTTAGGAACCTGATGAGGAGGCTACTATGATACTGACAGAGCAATAAGAGGTGAGAAATGGTGACCCAAGAAGTTGGATGGATGATATGAGGAATTTCTTGCTAGGAAATGGATACCCTCAAGGATTAGATAATCCTAAAAGAGACAATATAGATTAAAGTCAATTCCTTATATCATAATTGATGGTATCCTTTTCAGAAAAGATTTTAATGGAACCCTATTAAGATGCCTTGATACAAACCAAGCTGAAAGAATAATCAAAGAACTTCATGATGGTCCTAATTGTGGCCACTTCTCAACAAGGATAACTGCAATGAAGAATATAAGGGTTGGTTATTGTTGGTCATCTTTGTTCCATGATTGTCATAAGTATGTGAGGAAATGTGAAAAATGTGCCTTTTTCTTTGGCAAACAAGGGCTTGCAGCTCTTCCCTTTCATCCTATCTAGGTGGATCAACCTTTTGCTTAGTGGGGATTGGATTTCATAGGCCTTATCAATCCTCCTTCCAGTTCAGGTCACAAGTGGATTGTAGATACTGCAGATTACTTCACTAGATGGACATAGGTAGTTGCATTGAAGGATGCCACTGAATCTTCAGTTGTTGAGTTCCTTGATTGAATTGTGACCAGGTTTGGTGCCCCTTCAACTATTATTTCAGATAATGCAAAGTCTTTTGTTGGAGCTCAGATTTGTGCATGGGCGATGGATCATAACATCTATTTGAGCACATCCTCAAATTACTATCCTTAGGGTAATGGTTTGGCTGAGTCATCCAACAAGAACCTAATTAGAATTATGAAGAGGACAATAGAAGATAACTAGAGAGGTTGGCATAGAAAGTTGAGAATGGCTCTGTGAGCTAACAGGATAACACCTAAAAGGTCAATAGGGAATTCACCATTTGTGTTAGTATATGGCAGAGAAACAAGGCTTCCAATTTCATTGGAATTCCCATCCCTAGAACTAGCTCATCAGCTAGAGTTGATTGAAGATGATTCCATGACAGTGAGAATGGCAGAGCTGATGGAGCTGGAAGAGAAGAGAAATAAAGCCATGTAGACCCTAGAGACACACTAGTAACAAGTAAAAAAGAGCTTTGATAGGAAGGCTAGGGTCAGAATCTTCTGAGAGGGAGATTTGGTTCTGAAATGGGATGCAGATAGAGCAAAACCAGGGAGGCACTCAAAATTTGACACCCTATGGAGTGGTCCCTATCTGATTGAAAGTTGTAAACAAGCCAATACGTTCCAATTGAGCAAGCCTGATGGTGAGGTTCTGCCTATCCTAGTCAACAAGATTTATCTTAAGCCATGTTTTTGATAGGGTTCAAGATTCCATGTACATAATTAGTTTATTTCCATTCTTTGTTTGTTTCCTATTTTCCAAGAAGTGCACAAGCATAGGGTTGTCTCCATGAGACAACAAGTTTTCAAATTTTTGAAGGTTGTAGAAGAAGTTTTTGGTGTCTGGTTCTAGTTTCAGAGACATGGGTTTTAGGGTTTTTTCTCTTAGAGGTAGGGTTAGGGTTTCATAGTACACTGATTCATATTTTCCATGACTCTGTAGCCCAATGGATGCTTCAGGCCATTGGTCTTATGCATAACAAGCTAGCATCCCCTGTGAGTTGCCAAAAATGTTACCCATTTTACCCCCCCCCCCCCCCCGCCAAAAATTCAAATTTGTATGCCCAGCCTATCCAACAGCCACTTCCAGCTTTATATTATTTTAATGCCTAGGAAATATCAAAAAATTTGAATGATGAAACCTTATGTATTATTTCCATCAGCCTATAACTTTCCTTGCCATTAGATCTTCCATGATCTATGGTTCTCTACTTCCCTGAATTATCAAGATGCGCAACCCTTAAATAATGTGGGAAACCCCCTTGGCAATGTGTGGTAGGTGGGTCTATGTTCCTTCTGTGGGCCACAGGTTGAATGAGTGGCTGGCTGAGCTAGCAATTCTATTGGTGCTCGCTTCCCCTTATTCTGAGCTTTGTCAGACCTTTTGACAATTCGGGAATGCTGGTTGTTGACATGCATCTAGGTGGTGTCACAAAGTGTAGTCATGCAGGTCCAAAAAGTATGAGTTATGAGTACTGTCAAATCTCCCCAGATCAAGGGCTGGTGCTTCTTTGGAAATTAAATATTGTGAGGAAGCAATTTGGAAACACCTGTCTCAAATGATGTCATGAGCCCACTTTCTTAGAAGGTATCGACAGTTGGTCTTCCATGGTAGTTGTTAGATGAGTTGGAGTATGATGAAGGCATCTCATTAGCCCATCTAGCTTACCAGATATGCAATTCTATAGATCTCTGATCACCATAGATTCAAAACAAATCAAGGGCTGGCACTTTCCTGCATTATCAAGATATGAGGAAATTAAATATTGCAGGGAAGTAGTTTGGTGACACGTATCCCAGGTGATGTCATGGAAGATGTTCTCAGAAGATTCAAAAAGTAAAAGTTATGTTCACCATCTGATGCAGGCAGATCAAGGGCTGGTGCTTTCCCACATTATCAAGATACACGAAAGTTAAAAAATTTAGGAAAGTGAGTAGCTGCCACTTGTTTCTATGGGACCATTTTCTCTATGGATCGCTAGTGGGATGTCATGTGTTGCCAGGCGTGGTATGGATTTTTGAGGTGGTCCCAGGTGTGATGGGCTTGGGGCAAGAATAAGCACCGTACACGAAGGAGTTTCTTGATCATTGATCTTGCGAAGATCAATGATCAACACTTTCCCACATTATGGAGAAGGGAGGAAATTAAAAAAATGTGGGAAAGTGGGTGGAGGACACGTGTATCAATAGGCCTAGCTGAGGTATTAATATAGAGGCAGTGCGGTTAAGGCTGGTGGTTAGCGAGTACGTTGTGGTTGGAGTTTGAGGAGCCATCACAGTTAGTGAAGAAATATGGTCAATCGTGGGGAGACCTACGAGGTGGCAAAATGAGGTAAATGGAATGGTCCACGTGGCTCATCCTAGTGCCAGGGTTATGTTGACCTACTGATCATACTAATTTATAGACCAAAAACAGGGGAAAGCCAAGATTTTACATGAATCTGATCTCCATGATTGATTCCAACCACCAGGAAATGAATGCTAAATGCGGGAGAACACTCCACCCCTCTGATCCAATCTATCTACCCAGTTAGAATGGCTTAATGCACTATTTCTATCTTCTCAAGGCCCTGTTCCAACTAGGATCAGAAATCATTGTGTCTGGATCCGCATCCAGATCAAGTTTTCCCATGATTATTCCTTGCAAGACTTGATGACGATGGTTGCAGGATAGTTTTGGAGGGAAAATATCAGTTATTCTTGAACTATAAAGGCAATTTTTATAAATTTTATAAAGGTGGGACCTTTCTTTGTTGTTCTCTGCTATTGCTCTGCAATTCTCGATGTAAATTCCCTTGTGCCTCTAAATTCTATGATTCTCTACTTTATCTCCTTCAACCATTGGTATGAAAGTGCAAGAACTCTTTGCCTTCGCCATTTTTTTTTGGAAGTCTGTAATCTGCATGATTGTATCTCTTCTAGCCTGTGAATGATATATAAGTGAATCTTCTCTTTCCTTGTGTCATTTATTCTAGTTTTTTGATCTGCATGTGGTTATTAGATTAAAGCAAGTCTAAATGTGTATATCCTTGGTTTCATTCTAGTTTAGTAGTGCATATATGGGCAAAGATTGGTCTGAACACTCTATTTTGGTGCATCACCTCTTTAGATTAGATTAGGTAGATTTTCTTTCATGCTCTCTTTCTCCCTTTTCCTCTCCAAGAGTAGTTAGGTGTGCCCTGATAGTAAGAGGAAGCCGACCTTCTCTAGAGACTCAACCTCATAGTTCAAGTCCCACAGCTTGGAGGTTGTTTCCATGTTTCACTAGGTTGTCCTCATGCATAGGCTTTGGACAAGGGTGCAAACCTAAGTGACAACACTAACTGATATTGCAATTCCTCTATTTTGCTAACTCACCTTGAATGTCCTCTTATCAGGTAAACCATTTACTGCTTCTATTCTTTTCTCACTTGCATCATTCTCTCCTCCTCGAATTATAGGGCTTTGACCTCCTTAAAAGTATTTTGTGACTTAGGGTTAGGTATGAATCTATGGCTAAGTTTCATCCTTTTTGCCTCTTTAGCATTCCATTTTTCTAATTGGTTGCATGTTGATTACATAGGGAATCAAATATATTCGATCTTATCTCAAAGCTTCAAGATCCATCCATTAGTTGGCATGCAAAATAGTTTACATCTTAGTTTGTGATGGCACAAACACTTATGTCAATACTGTGTTACTCGGCACTTACTAATAAAACCATTGCTTGGCACATACATAAATTTTGTCAGGCTCAGCACATGAATATGGTCGGTATCTATTATTCACTCATCACATATAATTACTCGACATTGTCTATTTTCTTGACACCTCAGTGACTTGGAACTTACTATCTTTCTAACTCAACATCTATTGTAACTTGACAATTGTATATATTATACTCGCCATATGTTGCTAGCTTGGCATGAACTTAGCAAATAGCTTAAGTGTATTGACACTCAATTGTCAAAACCATTTTGAGATAAAAAAATTTCCCCCTTTGACATGAGTGTCAAAAACACTTAACTATACATGATGAGTCTATCTCCCTTAAGAATAATACAATCATAGTTTGACATATATAAAAAACTTCAAAATTGTTCAAAATTTTGTGAAGGACTAGATACCTCAAAATCTTGTAACTCCCCCTGAGTTGATGTGCCTTTTCTATATCCAAAATCTCTCTTAGTATATTTTCCTCATGCTGATTTTCAATCTGATACTCTTTTTGCTGATGTGTTCTAATATGCCTTATTTTTTGTTTACCCCCCCTTTATCTATTCTTTATCTCTGTTTGTTTTCTCTCCCCCTTTCACATGTTTCCCTTGCAAATTAAATCTCATTCTAGCTCCTTTGTCTCCTTTTACAATTTCTTCCCTTTTTGACACTTATGTCAAAGAGTCTATACTCTGACTGGGTATTTAGCCAAGAAGGCCTTGTTCACTTCCATCACAATTCTCAAAGTAGCATCCTAGTTTTGTAGTACAACTTCTAGGGATATAATTTGTATTGTTGTCTCTGCTACAAGGTGAACTAAGCCATCTAATATGGAAAGATTTGGATCCTTCTTCAATACATTTTCTGCATAGGCTAGTTCCTTTTTTAGAATCTCCATGTGGGGGGTTAGGGTAGCTTGAATTCGAACTAATTTGGCTCTTAAATTAGCCTCTTTTTCTATCAATATAGCTAGTTCCTTTTGAGTGTGAAGCGTTGTATGAAATTTCTTCTCGCTTTGAGCTAGATCTTGTGGCAATTGCATGCTAGATATTTTCAAGTTTCTTTCCAAGCTCAATATCTTCTAGCTAGTTTCTTGTGTGAAGATTGAAGGATCACACAATTTTGTGTATAGTGAGAATATATTCTCAAGTACTTTCTTCACTTTTTCTATCTTATTTTCTAGCTTTACCTATGATAGTGTTATTTCATTGGATATCTTTTCATTTACCTTTGCTTGGAATTTCTTTTCTAACCATTCCATTAGTTTGACATTTGCATCCTGGTCCTTCACCTATTCAATAATATTTGATAATTGTTCTAATATATTCTTTTCTTCATCAGGTGGCTGCAAGCTGAAGGCATCTAAGAAGATGTCCTTGATCTCATGTAATAATTTCTTTTGTTTGTACTCATTTCTGAGTATCTCTTGCTTCTTCTTCTTCTCTAATGCCTCTTGCATGATATTTATTTGTTCAAGTGTTATATTTTCATAGTCATATTTAGGAATGACTATCTCTTCATCTAATGTAGGGTCTCCATAGTGAAGTACCCTTGCAATTCTTGTAGAGCTTGAGCCTAGTGCTGAGATTTGCAATGGCATAACATTAGTTTTTAGCTTCTAATGCATTGTAGGAGTTCCAGTGGTTGGCAAATTTACTAATGTCTAAATTACTTCTTGCTCCTTTTCTTTTGGGCTATCCTTTTCTTCTTCTAATTTCTCTTTGTCAACTACAATTATTTGGGGTGGCGTAACTTGTGTTTGTGTAGTAGGTACATAAGTATCCATCTATCCTATTTTTTCCTTTGCAGTTTGAGTCTTGTATCCAATCATCATGACTTGAATTATGGAGTCAACTTTTGTAGATGTGTCTATTATTGTTTGTACTATTGGTGATCCACTTGTAGCTATAGGGATGTTAGAAGGTGGTTCTTATGTATTCACCTTGTCCCCTGCTAAGTCAGCTACAACTTTTTGCAATTCATCTACACTGACCAAAATGGAATTATTGCACAATTGTGCTTGTAATGTAGTTTGGTCAAGGATCTTCTTGAGATCCTCTGCAGTTAATGGATATATGTTCTAACCAAAGTTTTCAGGAACATCCTTTATAGTTATTCTATCTATAGGTGTAGAGGTGTCATGTGGAGGGCTCAATAGTGGTAGTTGTGTGTTTCACTCACTCTATTCTTTTTGTTGCTCATCAGTTGTTGCCCCTTCATCTTTTCTTTGTTGTGTCTCCTCCATTGTGTTGTCACCTTTTTCTTTCTTAGTTTCTTCTTCTTTATCTTTCTCCTCCTCTTCCTCATCATTCTTTCCCTCAAAGGGATCCTCTTCTCCTTGATTAATAATGATTAAACCATATATCAATTTCCACATCTTGGTGGATTTATTAACAAAATCTTCAATGTTGTTTTGGAGAATGTTGAAAGCTCTATATTTAGGGGAAAATTTGTTCCCATGCTTCTTATTTTCCTTGGTTATTTTTCCTCTTGATAATTCTGGCATCACTTGTGCCAATGTAGACTCTCTTATTTCTTTCTCCATATTGAGGCAATAATGCCATTTATTCTCAACAATAGAATATAAATTTTTTGGCATAGAATTATCAAGTTCAAGTGGAGTGTTCTTGAGCTTTGACAACATGGCATATATTGATTCTTCAATCATATTCTTCTCATCTCTACTCAACTTACCAAAATCAATACTTTTCAAGCCAATTAAGTTTGCATTATCCTTAATATTATCAAAAATATTTTCTAAATTGGATTTAGATGCATGACTTACCACTCTGAATTGGTTTTTCCTCTGACTCGGTCTTTTCTTCATTAGAGTTAGGTTGAGCAACATATTTTCTTCTTAATTTCTTCTTTACTAGTCCTTGTTGCTCGATAGTCTTCTTCTTTTATTTTATTTTCTCCTATGCCTTTTGAGTAGTACCCTTGTAGTGGCTCTTGTGATAGGAATAGTAGGCTTAGTTGGTTTGGTTAGTTTCTTCCTCTTTGGCTTGGTTGGAGGCTATGTGCTAGCCTTTCTCTTCTTGGGCTCAGGTTTTTTAGGTGCTTCCTCAGCTTGTTCCTCCTCAGCACCTTCTTCCTCAACATCCTCACCCATGCCTTGTGTCAAGGAAAGTGGTATTTGGCCCTATTCTTCTTCTTCTTCTTCATCATCATCATCTTCTTCATCATTATCACCAATAGTTCCCTCTCCAAATCTGGCCTTCAGTTTCTTGATCTATTTGTCTTTCTTCTTTAGTGTAGATGTTGTTTTCAGTTCCATTTCCACCTTTGATTTTACAACATCATAAGTGCCAAAAGGTTTTTCACTTTTATCAATTTCTTTTGCAAGTAATGCAGTGATGACAATTGATGCTTCATTAATGTTTATCTCATATCCTAATGGCCTTAGCCATCTAACTCTTGGCACTGCTACTTGAATACAAGTATAATCTATATCAACTAGAAAGAAAATATAATTTATGTGTTTCTCTACTAGGGAAACTAGAATTCTTAGCCTTTGCTTCATAGACTTCTTGAAGTCCTCAAAATAGCTAGTCATAATTGTTTCAAAATTGTCTCCCATATGCTCTATAAACTTGTTTATCTGTACAATAGTTGATCTATTTGTCTTCCAACCTATCTTGCCAAAAGAGGAAAATTCATTCTGAACATAAAAGAATGTACATATCAAAATTGAGCCAAAATTACACTAAGCACTTTTTGATCTTCTTATTGCTCCCAAATTCTCATTATTTTCTGCAATTGTAGTTCTGCTAGATCATATGTATGATCTTTCTTTAAAATTTTATATCCTACATCGACTACAATGCATGACACACTATTCAATCTTCTTGATTGGTAGAATTTGTGTGAGATTACCATTACTACAAATTCTATGAGTGGATCCTTGATGGTTTCTATGGTCATTCCTCTCTTATTCCATTGTGCTCCTTGTTGACATTCTATAAAGCTTGTTATTAGTGACAACACTTATTTAGATTCTGTATGGCTACTGAGCTCAATGAATAGTTTATAGTATTTTCCATGTACTTCAGTAGCCACCGAGCACTACAGTTCATACCAAGCATTCTAGTGGTTACCAAGTGAATTCAAACACTGTGAAGTCTATCAGTTCAAACCAAGCAGTTCAGTTGTTACCAAGCTTTGTAATTTCTACTGAGTTAGCAGTTCTTGTGAAGTAAAGCTAGTGTTAACAGTGTTGTATTAAGAATAGTGTTTACTGAGTGCAGTCATGGTAAATGAGTAATTCAGTTTCTATAGAGTTACACAGTATCTACTGAGTCACCAGTGTATACCAAGTTCCAGACTACATTGAAGTGATTAGTATGGACTGAGCTTCTACTTCTACTAAGAGCATAATGATTTCGAGTAATGACAGTGGATGCTGAGTATCAGAACTTCACCAAGTCAATCTTTAGAACCTAAGTATCTATATTTGGGTTGACTTTGTAAATTGGATTGACATATATATATATCTGTGTGTGTGTGTGTAATGTATTGTGTCATATCCAAGTGTGACATTGTATTAAAGTAATATGAATGTAAGCATGTGAAATGTGAATCAGAAACATAGTAAGTGTATTGTAAGGCCATATTAGGAGTAGCAGAGTCATATCTATCACATGAAGGTGATCAGTACTTCAAGGGATCTTAATCAACAATTCCATTGTAAGTTAGAGATCTACTATTTCATCCTAACAGGTGAATAAGCTCTAAATCTTTTAACAAGGTAGACTTAACAGTCTTTTCTCAAATCTCTTTATAGAGTGCATACTTCATTGTATGTTTGTAAAACCTCTAACAAGGCGGACCTAGTAGTCCTAATTGCTCCTAACAAGGTAGATCATCATATATGATCAATATAACCCTTAACTAGCCAACTTTATGCTACAATATTAAAGTTTTTTGGGTATCATCCCCACCTTATTTATACTTTCTATATGGAAGGTTTCTAGGTCACCAAATTATTGTGTTCATGTGTTATGAATGTTTTATGTTTTCAATTTCTCATGCATGTAGTTAGATCTGTTATGATGAGTTGAATGGTAATTGGCTTATGCAATTAAGTTCTAAATTTGGTAAATTTTTTGAGGTTACTAATTCACCCCTCCCCTCTCAGTAACCTAGCTAGTCTTGAATATTTCCAACACTCTTGTGTTCTTCTCAATGACTTCCTTAGAGTCACTTCTCAAGGTCTTTAGTTGATCTAGGGTTGGATAACCTGTGACCTTATGTATGATTCTTTTTGACAATTTGATAGGCCCTCCTTCTAACCATAAGCATCCATCATGGATTCTACTCAAAGCTATCCTAATCCACTCTATCTTGAAGACCATGGGAAAATCTAGGGCACACGTTAGTCCCTTTCTCTCAACAATGTGAAATTCTTCTTTTAACACTCCATTATCACACAATTTATTGTAAGCTTGTCGTATCTCCATATCACTAATTCCTCCAATCTTGCAATTTTAACACTTTCTAACATCTTGAACCATGACTACCTTGGGCGAAATAATGGATAATGCACCAAAAGGGTCATTCTTGTATGCAACTTCAGGTATGGCCCTAAAATCTAGTTTTTTAACTTCATTTCTGACTAGCTGAACCTCAAACAATTCCTTATCCTTAGGTTTCCTAGAGCTAGAGGCCATTTCTGCAAACTAGGGTCTAACAAACTTTGAAACAGTATAGCTTGGCACTTGAGAAATACCTTAGATTGATGAAATGATGTTTGATTACTATTGAAATTTACGCAAATACTCTATCCTTGCTTTGAAAATTGCTTCTTTTCTCTACTCACTCTTTTCTCTATGTTTACATGACAAAAAATGATCGAAAAATTGACCTTATACCCTTCAATATATCACATTTAATGCTTAGTGCATGCATAGTTGTTAACTATGCTTGTTTACAATTTTTTTCTTTACTTAGCATCAATGCAAATTTTACTTCACTTAGTAGCTATAAGAGTTACCCTTACTCAGCTTCAATAGAGATTCTCTTTACTTTTCAACAACTAACATTATATTTGTTTGACAATGACTACTCACTCAGTTGCAACTAGTCTTGGCTGACAACTCAGAACACATTATCATTCACTTGACATCTAAAGGTAACTTTTCATACTCAATAACAATATGAAAACTTTGAAGATTTAACTTTGGATTTTCCTTCATATACTTGCATCTTTATTCATGTTATTTATATCCTTTATAGTACTATCTTATTTTGGAACTGATGTATAATGAAGCATTTGAATATCAGTCCCACATACCTTCTTTGGCTTAGTTTGATGAGGTGTGACCACTTGACCTATTAGGTGAAGTGATCCCTCCATTGGATGTGTTTCTTCCATCTCTTTTCTTCCATGTCTTATTCATTTCTCCTCTGATGCATTCAACATCTACTTTCCCTTTTCCTTTGTTGAACTCAAAGTTGGGTGCCTTTGACCTTGTTGGGAAATACTCACTAATGTAACCTATCTTTAGGTAGCTAAATAGTAGTGGTTTAACTCAACTATCTACTATAGTTACCACTAAAATGTGTCCTTATGCAGTTCTTAGGAATGTTCCATACTCTTGACAGTAGTGATAGCTTTGCCTAGTGTTGTAGTCCCAATTGTAGTGGTGTCCATGACTTTTTGTCTTTGCTGGTTTGTTTGGTGACCACAGAGGCTTGGATTTTCATTCAAAGGCTCTACGTCCATACTTCTGATAGTTGTAGCAGTGCCCTTAAAATCTTGGTGTCCTAATGGTTCTAGCTCTGCAGTCATGTGCCTGATGACCTTTCTTATTGCACTTATGATAATGACCCATGTTTTTAGGTTTGTCATACTGATTTTCATACTTTCTTTTGCACACATTAGCAGTATGTCCTTTCTTACCACATAAATGACAAGTGGGTTTTGAGTTCTTACCTTTGTCACTTCTTTCTTTAGTAGACTTGGATGATTCTCCTTCTTCAATGCTGGTATAGCCTAGTCCTGATGTGTCATTACTGGATCTTGGAGATTTTAATAGTTGCTTAAAGTACTTAATGGATTCATTGGGCTTGTTGAAGCTCTCTACAATTTCTTTTTCTCTCCTCAAATTATTTTGTAGTTGTTCATTCTAAAACCTTAGTGTGGTGATCTCAATGCCTTTGATATTCAACTCATGATGGGCATTCAACATCTAACTTAGGGTATCCAATTGCATGTTGGATGTTCTTGCAAGCTCAATTGAATTCTCTTCTAGTCTATTGGCTAGGTTTCTCTTTTCATCTTCTATCATGGCCTTATCTTCAATAGCTCTCTTCTTCTATTCAATCACTTCACAAAACATCATGGCTTGTGATTCTTGTTCACTCTTGAGAGTTTTGATTTCATTTTCTTGAGATCTATTCTTCTCCATTAGGTCTTCTATTGCAGCATCAAACTCCTTTGAGTCTCCATTTGAAAATACTTTAGTGGTGTCAATCTCCTTTTATTGTGTATCATTCTCAACTATGGCAATGTCTTTTCTTCTTTTTAGGGATTTCCTCAGTTCCTACCTAGCTTCTTCTAGAGAATGTAAAATGAGATATATTTCAATCTCCCAGTTCTCTATAATCTTCCCAAGCTTGTAGACCTCCATGTCTAGATCTTTTCTCCAAGCCGTAAGGCTCCTCTTGGTGAGAACTTAGCTTTGATACCAATTGTTGGAATTTACAAGTGGGAAGTGTACTTCTGAGAGGGGGGGTGAATCAGAAGTACAAATCTTGAACCAATAAAACTTTTAACTTAAATTAATACATGCATTAGACATATTTAAATAACATGAAAGTAAAAGCATGCATGAAAATACCTGACACCATATTTGATCACCTAGAAACTCTCCAAAATGAGAACATAAAACTGGGTTGTGGGATGACACCCACAACTTACTACTACAATAATAATGTAACTTGTCAAGGTTACAAAGTTTGACCATGAACCATGGTTTGCCCTATGAAAGGCCTACCCTATTAAAGGCTTTTACACCCTATTAGAAGTGTAGCTATCTAAAGGATTTACAAAACATTCACTTGGAATGTCACCCTATTAAAGGATTTATACAATGGCTATTAAACCAACCTAAGTCCATAGGATTCATTCTGCTAATATAATTGTTAGAGAGTATAGTAGAATGTTTGACCTAATCACTTACAATCTAATATTGCTAATTTTAGATCCTTGTTCTATTTGATCAGATCCTTCTAATTTTATATGAAGCTATTGTAATGTTAATACTATATTCTACTAACTAATATTGCAATTCCTCTATTCAGCTAAGTCACCTTGAATGTCCTCTTATCAACTCACCCCTTTACTCCTATTCTTCACTCACTTGCATCATTCTTTCCTCCTCAAATTATGGGTCTTTGACCTCCTTAAAATGATTTCGTGACATAGGGTTAGGTATGAATCTACAGCTGTGATTCATCCTTTTTTCCTCTTTAACATTCCATTTTTATGATTGGTTGCATGTTGATTACATAGGGAATCAAATAGATTCTATCTTATCTCTAAGCTTCGAGATCCATCCATTAGCTGACATGCAAAATGGTTTATATCTTAGTTTGTGAGGGCACAAACTCTTATGTCAATACTGTGTTACTTGGCACTTGCTGATAAAACTATTGCTTGGCACATACTGGAATTTTGTTTGGCTTGACACTTGAATATGCTTGGCATCTATTGTTTACTTGACACATATACTTACTCGGCATTGTCTATTTTCTCGGCACCTGAGTGACTCGACACTTACTATCTTTCTAACTTGGCATCTATTGTCACTTAGCGCTTGTATATATTATACTCGGCATATGTTGCTAGCTAGGCATGCACTTAGCAAATAGCTTAAGTTTATTGACACTCAATTTTCAAAACCATTATGAGATCAACAGAGACTATTTGGTACTAATTACTTCATGTATGCATCATGATGATTATTATAGTGATTTCAGTTATTTGATGATGATTAGTTAGATGGATTATTATGTGTTTTCTTATGGATACTTATCCCATATTGCATGTGTATGGTGTGCATTTATATTTTCTTTATCTATGACATTTATGATGTGGTTCAGGAAGGGAGTCATAGTCATCTACTACTTGAGATCTACACGATGCACCACTTCCTGCCATTGCCTAGGTATCGGCTATTGACTTCCTTGAATTGCCAGGATTAGCATACCCTATCACATTATCTCAATGGTAAGAGAGAGGAGATAACTTCTTAAGTCCAAATCATAAACCCTAATCCAATTATCCTAGAAAATAGGACAAGTATCTATGTTAGTTTCACCTTTCTGAATTCGTCAAGTGACATGAATTCATGATTTTAACCTTGGAACTGATATTCTCCTTTGTCTTCAGTTGAGTTGTCATTTTTGGTTTTGTGGGTCTGTAATGTTTTTTCTGTTTTAATTAAGTCAAATTAAAAGATAATTTAATGATCTAATTTAATGAAAATTTTATAAAGAAAAATTAATATTTAATTATGTTTAATTAATTCAGAAATTAATTAAATTAAATAATTTGATTTAAAAGATTATATTAAAGTTTGATTTTTAACATATTTATATTTTTTTGATTTAATAATAATTATTTAGGAGTTTTATTTTAATAATAAACTCTAAATAATATTATTAGTTGAATTAATAAATATATTATTAAAATGTCTCTTAATTAACTAAAGAAAGAAAACATAAAATTTATAAAGTTTATTTTATTAAATTGCATAAAGTGTATGCAAGAAATTTAAAAATAAAGTTATAGTTCTAATTGTGACATAGTTATATTCATTTAATTTAATGATAATTATTTAAGAGTTAAATTTTAATAATAAACTCTAAATAATGTTATTAATTAAGTTAACAAATATATTATTAAAAAAACATCTCGTGAATTAATTAAATAAAAGAATTCCACTTAAAGATAAAGTTTTAGTTCTAATTTAGGTGTAATTATATTTATTTAAATTAATAATAATTATTTAAGAGTTTTATTTTAAATAATAAACTCTAAAAATATTATTAGTTGAATTAATAAATATATTATTAAAGCATCTCATGATTTAATAAGAGAGAGAAAATATAATAAATAAAGCTTCTTTTAATTAAATTGCATAAAGCCTATGCATGAAACTAAAACATAATAAATTAATTAACGAGAGAGTAAACAATTATTTAATAAAGTTTATTTTAAATTAAATTGCATAAAACTTATGCATGAAATTAAAATATAATTAATTAATTAAAGAGAGAGTAAGCAATTATTTAATAAAGTTTATTTTAATTAAATTGCATAAAGCATATGCATGAAATTAAAATATAATAAATTAAATTAAAGAGAGAAAGTTAATTAACTTATTAAACATATTTTAATTAAATATCTCAAAAGTTTGTGCATGAAGAGGTAAAAGATAACAAGTAATAAAAAGTAATTGATCAACGAGTTCCCTCGCATGATTGCACAATTAGAGCCCCAAAGTAAGGGAGAACTCTTTATCAAAGATTGAGTGATTACACAATTAAAACCCCAAATTAAGGGAAAACTCTTTATCAGAGATTTAGAGCTCATTTTGCAATGACACAAGTTTGGGGGAGCTAATTTCTGAAAAGAGGGTTTTCGAAGGGAAGGAAAATTCTTGTGCGTTTTGTGCATTCAATATTTTAGCATCAAATCTAGGTAGGATCTTGTGGATTTGTGCAGTAGTTGCTCATTCTTTGATTTCTTTGTCTTCTTCGTGTTTGTGAATCTGTTTTCAGAATTGAATTGAATTTGAAACCTTTGTATGTGATGTTATCATTCTTTATTTGAGAAACCTTTGTATATGAATTGAATCTAAAACATTGTTTGTGATATTATTGTTCTTCATTTTGAGATCATCTATATGTAAATTAGAAAATTGAAACCCTTGTATAGAAATTATTGCTCTTCATTTCTTGAAAATGTCTTTTTAGGCCCAAACACCTTTTTAAAGGCCCTATTTCACCTTTTCAAGTCCCTCAAGCACCCTTTTCGGACCCAAAATGCCTTTGTCAAGGTCCTATTTTTCCTTTTTAGGCCCCTCAATCACCTTTTTAGGCCCCCAAACACCTTTTTAGGCCCAAACACCTTTTTCAAGGCCCTGTCTCACATTTCCAAACACCTTAAGCATCGTTTTAGGCCCCAAAGTGGCTTTTTAGGCCCACACACCTTTTTTCGAAGCCCTATTTTTCCTTTTTAGGCCCTAGACACCTTTTTCAAGGCCCAAACATCCTTCTCAGACTCCCAAGCACCATTTTCAGGGCCCCTCTTGTGCCTCTTTTGGTCATCAAACCTCTCATAGTCCCAAACACCTTTTCACAGACCTTGTGAGTATTTGTCTCAAAACACACCTAGAAAAAAATTCCAAATTTGGTCTTAAGATTGTTTGTCAAAGCTATCAATATATACAGACTTGTGTCTTACTATTCATGGTTTAGCATTTCCTTGTTTTTCCACCTTAAGTGCCACAACTCTCTAAATGTCACATAAGTTTGTACTTATCTTTCATTGCAAGCCCACACCACCATTCAGATACCCCAAATAAGTGAAGGTCAATATTCCTCTACATATCTGGTTGCTCCTATTTTCTAGGACATTTCCAACCTTCCAAATATTTGCAAAAATTCCAAAAACATTCAAATATTTATAAACTAATCCAAAAATAGTCAAATATTTATCAAAATTCCAAAAACATCCACATATTCCTCAAAATACCAAAAACATCCAAAACATATCTAGAAACTTGAAAACATGGAAATGACATTACTTATCTGATGCTTTCAACATCATGGATCATTAACATGTGCACTAGCCCCCTTTTTGATTGCCACAAACACACACTTTTTTATTCTATTAGGATGACAATGACAACATTACATTCAAATAGCATTTGGTGGATCATTTATTCTAGACTCCCTTACGAAGGTGGTAGGATAGGGTGTCCAATTAGGGGCATCTCTCAGAACTAGTCCCAGAGGATGAGGCCTCTAGTGTCAATCCTTCTCTCACCCATACTGCATTCGTGGGAATTGGAAATCTCCCACCACACAATTCATCATTTAGCCATTGTGTGAACTCCTTATCTACAAACTGAGTCTCTCATCATTTCTACTTGGGGAGTGACTGATGATAAAGCCCCACATAATAAGCAGCTTCTTAATGCACCTTTGTAGTCTATTGCATATCCACAAACACATTCTCCACAAGCTTGTTTATTCCTAGTATAGTGATTTCTCATTGGGCCACATCCTACTCCTACTACATTTAATCAGTTTCCATTCTCCAACACTCCACATCTTCTTTTACTTCATTTAGTCACTATTGTAACTAATTCACCTTTGAATCACTCAATGCTAATAGCTATTGTAACTACAACAATAGGTTGTTTGATTTCACAATTGCCTCCCTACATGACTTAGACTACGCTTCCAATAATACTAATTCATTTTGTAGTCTTTCTAAACCCACTTATCCCATCCTTAGTGACTCCTACAATCTTTGTGCTTGCAACCACTCTGCCCACAAAGCTACATCATTTCTCTCTTCTCGTGATTCTTCTATTCACAGTTCAGCTTCCAATGACCATACTTGAGCCTGTTCTAAATTCACCATTTCCTAGAGTTACTTCACTTCTATTTGCACTCTATCCTCATGAGATTTCTCCATCAATCCTAGCAAAAATGAAATTTCTTTCTCTGCATTATCTTCCTAGAGTCTCCTCATAGTCAAAATTTTCTATAAATCCTCTGCCTCACTTATCACCTCCACTCCACTCTCTGCCTCTGGCTATGGTTCCACCACACTCAATCCACCCACCTCCTCTTTCATTGAATTTTCCCCTAGAATCCCAAGTCTAATCAGCTGACTTACTACTCATAACCTCCCCCATACTAACATCTTTTTTTGATTTCTGAGCTTCTTCTACAATCTTCTCTAGTGAGTACATCTCCCCTACCTCTATTGTTGGTTTTAACACACTCTTTGTCACACTAGGCAGACTATTTTCTACCTAAATCATCAATTCCTCGTCCAATACCACCTATAACTCCTACTAAACTACGCTCCTTGACATCATTATTAACATTGACACTGAAATTTCTTCCACCTTGCTTCCCGAACCCTCTTCTTGTGCTTGCACCACTCTCACATGACTTGATTCACCTTGTTCATGTACTAATGCTTGCAATTTGGATTGATACACTCATTCCCTAGAGTTCTATCAATAGTATTTTTCCCTCCATCCTTTCCTCACCCGTCCTCCCTAGCTAACATCACCCTCATGTTGTGACTAATCTGGTGAGCCTGACATGGTTTCACTTGCACACTGCCTTGGACCTCTCAATAAACTCAATAGTTTCATTATGCCCTTCACCATGCTTTATTTTTTCTAAATATTATCCACCTATTTATGGTCATCACTCGCCATGCCTCACACCTCACTATTCTTTCCATGCATATGCTCTCTGCATCCCACCACACTAGTACTAGGTACACCTGCCACCTGGCTCTGACATTCAGACACTCTAATCCCCATTGACACATATCTTTTTCCAAATTACACTATTGAATCACTTTTGACATGTCCCACACTTCGTTACCAGACTTCTACAATAGTTTCATCCAAAAAGAATTGGATAAACTTGACACTATTATACAAAACTGTCAGCACTATGGGTCTGCTAATAATGGATTTTCTGCTATTATGATATTTTAGTACATCAATGATGTACTTCACTAGAGGTACCGGGATGGAGCCATGATCTTTTTTTTTCCTTTGGTTTCTCACTTCTTAGCTCTAATGATCCTCTGATCTTATGCATTATTGGTGTCCATTTGTAAGTGCCTCCTCTTTTTTACAAGGCCATGTGTAATTTGACCTATTTTGCATGATATCTTAGGGATATCTTAGGTGAGGTTCTTTATCTAACATGTTACTATTTACATGCTTATTTTCATTTACTACAACTATAGTTTCTATTTTTAATGGTCATCCTATCTTTCATGTACATTATTTTTTGTTGTAATTCTTAGCATGATATAGTATTCATATCACCATAGTTGAGCTAGTAGTGTTGTACTATGTCACTCTTATTTAGGCACTCTATGATGACAATTAATTTACATCTATTTAAAAAAAGTGATAGTTAGTTGCATTCATTTTGTTTGCATTTTCATCTTGGGTTCCTTGAAAAAAAATAGTTGACACAACATTTAGACAAGCTTAACAAACACCATTCAAAAAACCAGCAACACAATTTAGGACTAGTTATCAAACATCAACAACAACATCAACATCAAAGTAGTGCACAAATAACCCTAGAATAGATTCACGTATTCATGATTATATGAATATGCTAGAATGTTAAAACTTGTGCAAATTATACCACTAACTAGAGGGTAATAACCTATAGATAATGCTAAAACCCTAAAATAAATGGTTATTATACTCATATAATCTACACTTCACTTTTGACTAGAGGGTAATGGTGAAACTATAAATATCTCATAAGGCACCAAGAGGAAGAGTCCAATAGGCTTAGTTTGTGAGGGCAAAAGAGGATTTTCCAATTCTTTTTAAATGTAAAAAAGAGGATTTTCACTTTTGTGAGGATAAATGGATTTATTGATTTAATAAATGTTTCATTTATTTTCAACTTTTGACTTTTCCTTTTCCCTTTTTTAAATTTCATTTTATGATTTTGTGAATTGTTTTTCCCTTTTTTAAAGTTGATTTAAGTCCTTTTTTATTTGATAGATGATTTGATCAATTAATGACATGATGTAATCCTTGATTTAAAAGTCTATTGTTTTCCTTTGATTTTATCCTTAATTTTTGTTGTTTTAGGTCTTTGCCAATTTTGGGGTGTCTACAAATGCCTCTTTGAGCTAATATGCAAAGCATATTAGTTCAAAGGCTATCTAATTTTCTATATTTGGTCAAATTCTAATAACTGAGTGTCTGATCGATGATATTTTTCTTACTTGGGGTTGATATGATGCCTAATTGTTGATAATTTTTTGTTTGATCATTAGTGGTTTGATGTCTAATTTTGATATTTGATTCAATGTTGATGTTTTAAAATTTATCATTTAGGATGACTTGGTTGGATGCCCCAGTTTGATTTATTGTTAAAATTTTGGCTGGGGTAGAACATTTTTGATATTTGGAAATTTTGATGCCTTAGTAAACTGCCCCCTTAGAAATGAAATTGGAAAAATTGATGTGCAAAAATAGGGATATCCCAATTTTATTTCTGAAAATGTTAATGAGACCAGATGATAGGGAAAGTGTAGCCATAAAGTAATGTGTAGAATCAATCAAATGATATTTAATAGATAGAAAAGTGCCCCCTTCTTAGGATACAGAGTAGGTAAAAATATAATGTCTGTCTCTAGATACAGAGTAGAACAAACAATAGGTTCAACAATGTATTTCAACAAAGTGATGTGTGAAATCAATTAGGTGATGTTATATAGAGGCAAAATCTGCATAGTGAAGTGTAAATTATATGAGTATAATAACCCTAGAATGCTAAAACCATGTACATGTGTAGAATAAACAAGTGCTAAATGATATGAAATAACATGAACACAATGCTAAAAATGCTTTCAAAATGACATGAATTCGCTATAATAACAATGCTAAAAGATGATAACTCTAAATGTACCTATAATGCATATACCTAAAACTTGGGTCCTTTTGCTCTTGAATTTCCCTCCTATTTATTGGATTTTAAGAGGGGTTGGGGTAAAGATCAGGATTTTAGTTTTGACTAGAGGGTAATGGTGAAACTATAAATATCTCATAAGGCACCAACAGGAGGCATCCAATAGACTTAGTTTGTGAGGATAAAAGAGGATTTTCCAATTCTTTTAAATGTAAAAAGAAGGATTTTCACTTTTATGAGCATAAATGGATTTATTGATTTAATAAATGTTCCAGTTATTTTCAACTTTTGTCTTTTCCTTTTTTGTTTTTCTTTATTTCATTTTATGAATTTGTGAATTATTTTTGCCCTTTTAAAAGTTGATTTAAGTTCTTTTTGATTTGATAGATGATTTGATCAATTAATGACCTGATGTAATCCTTAATTTGAAAGCTTGATGTTTTCCTCTGATTTTATCCTTAACTTGTGTTGCTTAATCAAAATTTATGTTGTTTTAGGTCTTTGAAATTTTTTGGGTGTCTACACAAACTTTGACCCTTGATTTCTTGATGCTATGATCACAATTCAATTTCTCTATCACCACAGTTAAACTCCTTAACATCATTTTTTATCGTGATCATGTGACAAGTGAAAACATTGACCACGTCACAACATCACAACATCTTCTATAACTACTAGATTATAGTTGTGATACTCTACCAAGCTTGAATGTTGACTAAAATGGTATGAGATCGTAGGTTCACAACTTATGTCTTAACTCAATTATTAACCCTTGTGGTCATGCGACAAGGAAATCAATCTTTCACTATGTTAACCTAAGGTTAACCTAAACCTAGTATGATCATGTGAACAAAGCATGAATACTAACTATTCTTTGAATGAATGTATCAAATGAAAATATATTATTTTATTCAATCAAATACAATGAAACTCATTCAAAAACTACCCCACCATTTTCCTTTGATCATTCAACCATCTGAAGTTTATCATGCATCGACCTTTGATTTTCCTTTCTCTAATCTGGCTCTACCCTCTAGGCCCACTAGGACATGTGTATACTTGTTGTTATGTCATCATGATTAAAATAATTTGAATCTTTCATTAGCAACATAATGATATTCCCCAATCTTGGGAAGATCATACGGCTACAACAAAGTACCTTTTCTCCTTGTGCATGAAGTAAGCATCATCAACCAATCAAGTGTTGCCAATCTATCACACTATTCTTATATATTTCCACATCTTTATTTCATAGACTAAAATTGGTCCCACATGTCCATGTGTCGACATGTCATATTCTCGCTTTGGTTAAACTTCTTTCATTTTGAGAAAGCAAGAATACGACATCCATTGATCTGTCAAGATTCAACGACTGGGAAGATGTATCCATCCTCTTCACTAAAAAAATAAAATGGAGCCCACAAGACATGTGTCACCTCTCTACAACTTTACAATTAAAATCATGAGTTAAGCTTATAAACTTGCAACCATGTGATCATAAAGAAATCATGTTATCATTACTCAAACCTTAGATCAACTTTAACCTAGTGTGATCATGTGACAATTTCATAATTTAACTCTAATCAATACTTCACAACTTAACTTTTTAAATTGAGTTTAAATCCTATGATCAACTGACAAGGCAAATGCATTGTCATAGCTGGAACTTTGGTTAATGCTTAACTCTGTGCAATTGTGCAAATAGGACATTTTTGCATCTTTGCAAGCTTAAGTCAGGATCAGTCTTAACCCTCTGCAACTATGCAATCAAACAAAAAATGCATGTTCATGACTACAACCATGGGTCTTTAGTAACTCTAGGTGACCATGTGATCAAATATGAATCATTTCTTTGCAACTTATACCTGGACATTAGCATTTATTCTTGCGATCATGTGGTTAAGTATTAGACTAACTACTTTCTTCTTCAACACATCATCGCAACTTAAAATTCAAACTGACCATTAACTTGCAATCAAATGATACAAGAAAATTCATATTTGCAACATAAACCATGATTATCTCTAACCCTCTATGACTATGTGAACATGAAGGATCGTGTGTTCACTGCGTTAACCCTGAGATAACATTACCAAACTATGATTATGCAAACAAGGACCTAATCATATGCTAACTATGTTGCACTATTGCTACTACTTTGAGAAATAGCCCTTGACTACCCATGATCATGCAAACAAGCATGAATTGCAAGATCACAACTTAAATCTTTTAACAAATCATGAAGCAAAGTGTAAGCATAAGACACTTGTAACAAAAAGGTTAGAAACTTAGGGATATAAAATATATGCATGGTTTTTCGTACCCTCCTAATTTTCATGGCATTTAATGATTCAAATATATTATGGCCACCACCATAAAAGAAAAGATTGGTCAACATCTCTATCCATTTTTGCACAATGATAAAAAATGGTAACACTTTTGGTGACTTCTACTGAATGGCTTCCTACTAGACATCAAACTAGTGGCCTTGGGTAATCTATTTGGTACAGAGTCAAACCAAATAAGATTATAGGTTTCAAAACTAGTCACTCATGCTCAGGTATATGCAATTAGGTCATGAAGAGTTGCAAAAATGGCTATGGATGAGAACACTTTTATTCTGGAATGAATGCAAAAAACTTTTCTTGCTCAACCCTTTGGAACTTAGGAACTTTATTGAAAGCGAGAAAAACTAGAGCTAAACACACCTATGCTGGAATAATACTTAGGGAAAATAATAATAGGAAAAGCTATATACAAGAAAGTGCCTACAGATCATACCTTGAAACAAAGTTTGAGGTGAATCCCATTCACAGGGATTAGCAAAACATCTCTCTCCAAAGTTGATAGCTGGTAGGCATTGTGTTCATTGCACTTTGAAATCAAGAATGGCCCAGTCCACATGTGGTCAAACTTGTTATGATGGCCTGGTCTTCTTTTTAGAATATCCTAGCATAGAATTAGATCTCCTTATTTGAAAACTTTGGGTTTTTACTTCATATCGAACACCCTTTTGGACTAGATCTAATGATATTCCATTGTCTGGAATGCTTTATTCCTCTCCTCTTCAAGCTCTAATAACCTAGGATATCTTAGCTTCAATGGATCATCTTCTACAAAAATAATTAGATTACCAACCAACTTTAATGAAGGGAACTCTATAGAGATAGGTAGTTTGGCTTTTTTTTTGTATACCAGGACATAAGGAAAATTTCTAGGAATTCATTTGTGAGTGATTCTATCAAGCCATAAGGTTGATCTCAACTTGGAGTTCCAATCAAATTTGTTGTGTACCAAAGTCCTTTTCAAAATCCTCAACAAGTTCTTATTTATACTTTCAGGCAGGTCATTGCTTTGAGGATAATAGTTTGATGAGGTATTGGAATATAATCCATTTTTTTAAGGCCCACTCAGTTATCCTTGTCCCCAAAAATGTGAAGGTATTATCAAATACAATGGAGTCGGGAACTCCAAAGTTGTGAATCAAATCATCATAGAAACTCAAAATAGAAGTTTCATTGGCCTCCTTTAGAACCATTGCTTATGTCTAGCATGTGAAATAGTCTATAGTAGTGAGGATCCATTTGTGGCTAGAACTAGAATTTAGAGTTATAGGCCCCACAAAATCTATACCCCATTTCATAAATGATTGGTTAATTAGAATAGGATGTAGAGGCAAGGTTGCCAACCTTTCTTTTCTAGAAAATAATGCATATTGCCTAAATTTTTTTCCTAGGAGTGAGCATCCTTAAATAGGTTTGGATCATAATATCCATCCCTCATGATGTTGTAGGTTGTTTTCTTTGGAGAGAAGTGACCTCCTTCATCATGGAATTGCTCCAAAAACTTACTAGTATAGTTATTGTCAATACACCTGAGGAGTAATCCATTCATATCTTTCCTAAACAAAAGACCATCAACCAAAATGCAAGTTACACATTGCAACCTAAAATACCATTGTTTAGTTTTGTCTAGGGATGGAGGACATTCTCCAGTTTGCATGAAATGAACCATCTCTTGTAGGCAGCTCTATAATTGATTTTGTTGTTGAATAGATTGATTAGCAAGGAAAACTTCTACTATATCATTAGTGGTTTGAATCTTCTCATTTTCTAGTTGTTCACATAAACCTTTTTCTCTAACAAGATTGGTCACCTAGATATCTACATCATATTGCATGACTCGAGTTATCCAACTAGCTCTCTTTTCATTTAGATCCTTTCTGAAAAGGAATTCTTTCACACTAGGGTGAGCTACCATAAGATGAATCTTATTATTAGAAACCAGATTTCTGAACTATTTTAGGTTTTTCACCATAACAAGCACAATAAGACTATATCTTTGTTCATATTCTTCTAAACCCTTACTAAGGAAAGCAAAGGGTTATTCTAAACCTTGATCTTTCTCATGAACCAGCATTATAGAAATTGTATCCATGCTACCAGATGCATAAAATGTGAAATCTTTCAAGAAAATGGGATTTACCAAAATAGACGTAGCTAACAATGCTTCTTTTATTGCTTCAAAACTACTTTTGGCTTCTTTTGACCAGTTGGAAGTAATGTTCTTCTTAAGCATCAAGGTAAATGGCTTTATTAAGTTAGAAATATCTAGAATGAAACATCTTACAAAGTTGATTCTCCCAATGAAACTTTGCAACCTCTTCTTATGATATGGCAAAGGCAACTCCACAATGGTTGTAACCCTTTCAAGATCAATAGTGATTCCTTGCTTAGATAGAAAATATCCCAATAATTTTCCCTCATGGGTAGAAAATAAACATTTCTTTGGATTGAGAGATATTCCAAGCTCTTTGCACCTTTCTAAGATTTTCCTTAGATGTCCAAGGTGTTCTGCATCATGCTTGAAGAAAACTATGATATCATCTAGATATATCAACACAAATTTTTGTATCAGATTATTGAAAGCTATTTTCATGGCCTTTTGAAAAGTTTCCCCTACATTAGACAAGCCAAAATACATCCTTATATATGCCATGGTTCCCCATTTTTTTATGAATGCAATTTTGAATTTGTCTCCCTCCTTGACTAGAACTTGATTATAGCCAGAATATCCATCAAGAAGTGAGAACCTCTCAGAGCCTGAAACATATTGAAGCATTTGTTCCATGGATAGAAAAGGGTGATAGTCCTTCAATGACACTCTATTGAGGTCTCTAAAATCTACACATAATCTTATCTCCTCGTTCTTTTTCCTGACAGGAACCAGATTTGACACCTAGCTGGTGTGTTTGATAGGAAATATTGTTCCACTATCAATGAGTTTGAAAACCTCTTTTTTTATTAAGGGTTCTAACTTTGGATTGACCAGCCTTTGGTTCTACCTTATGGGTTCAAAATTGGATTCTAACTCAATAGTATGTTGGAAAAGGCATGGATAAAAAAACTTATGTCTGCATATCCCCAAGCAAAAACATCATTGAACTCTTGAAAAACCTAGATATAATATTTCATTTCTTCAACAAGAAATTCCTTACCAAACTTTAAATTCTTTCATTCTACAATCTCAAGGTCTTTATAGTGATGTTGTTGAAAAATCAAGCTGGTTAAAGATAGACTCTAGAGTAATCAACCCCTTGGGAAATTTCTTGGAACTTAGTTGTATAACCTACTCACCATATTGTTCCTTTATGTTGGTTGAAAGCTAAATGCATGTCTTCTCCAAGCAGAAAATTTAGAATTTGTTCATCACTATCAAAAATTTGCCAATTAACATCATTCTTAGGTATGGAAGGTCTAACCATGACTTTGATATGACTTTGTACATCTTTTTTGCTAATGTTCTCAACTATATCAAACTATGCCCCTCCAAAAGCCAATCTATCAACATGCTGATTCAATCTTCTAGGAATAGCAATTATATTAAAAACATCAAAACATTCAATTATATCCCACACTCTTTTCTTATAGCCTTTTAATTTGTCATTTGTAGTCATGTGCAACCCTCTCACCTGGTTTACAACTAATTTACTATCTCCAAATACCTTTATACAATTCATCCCTCTCATTCTGGCCCATTCCAATCCTTGAATCAACCCCTCATATTTAGTTGTATTGTTTGTGCATCCAAAAATATAATGAAAGGCTATATAATATGTATCTCCATAAGGAGAGATCAACATTTCTCCCCCACCTAAACCATTCTTACTCCTAGAGCCATCAAAGTATAATTCCAAAACCTGATCTTACTTCTCAAGATGATCAGTTTTGTCCTTGACAAGGTTTGGCATTACTAACCCAGCCTCTTGGAAGACATAATTCCTTAGACCAATATCTATAATATCTTCAATGTTGATGTCATTAGTCTTATTTATTGTGGTGTTTTCTATTGCCCACTCATCTAGCAAGACATCAAGGATGCTATCAACTTCAGTATTTGTATTTTGGGAAACAAGGTCTTCTTCTTGATCAAGAGAAATATAATTAGCGTTGATCACACTGGGTGTGTAAGGTTCAATATGGTCTTTAGAAAGTAACTCAAACCTAATTGTTACTTTGGTTCTATATTTGGCCCTACATAGCATGTGATACCAATCTACTAATTAAAATGCCTCCTATCTTAGTTGTGAACTCCCTTGATAAGCAAAGGGAAAAATATGGTGGAAAATCTATCACAAAGATATCTTGGGGAATATAAAAGGTAGGATATGCATGGAGTTTTATACTTGCATTCTTTGCAACACCCAATGTGTTGACACATGAACCATCTACCTGGACTACACCTTTCTCTAAGGGTTCATATTTTAAACCTAGTTGGTGTATTATCTTCTTGGGTATAATAGAGCTTGTGCTTGCACTATCTACTATACAATTATGAACCAAATTATTTCCAATGATCAATGAAACATAAAATGGTGGAGGTTTTACATCCTTACCTTGGATCTAATCTTCCTTCTTGTAGTTAGCCTTGATCTGTGAATATGGCCCTACTAGGCTCATTAGTAATTTGATTTGGAATATCTACTACCAAGGCTTCCTTCAACAAGTTAGTTTTTCCTAGAATAGCTAAAGCATCCCACATAGACATTGTGATACTCATCCTTTTCATGTTCTCATCAATTTTAAATGGCACAGTAGCATGCACTTTTGCTTTAACCTTAGGAATAGTAGGATGTATTTATAGTTGTGGCTATTCTTGAGTGACAATAGAAGGATTTCTCTATTGTTCTTTTTTCCCCTAAAGTGAGGATGGTTTCTTAGTTGACATGTCCTTAATTGTCTTTACATACTTGTTTAGGGTTATTTTCTTTGATCTAGTGTAGATGCCACTTGTGGTACCATCTCTATTCACACCACAATGTTCCTCTTCTTGCTAGTTCATGAAAGAAACATCTACACAAGGGACTTCTAGTTGCCTCTTAGCATCAACATCATATATAGGTTGTACACTAGAGGCACCTTGCACCATTACGGCTTGATTCATCATCCCATTGGAGAATGTAGCCTAATTGTGTTGCTAATTGCAAGTATAACACCAATTATTGTCTACTGCTAGGTTATTTTGAGTAGGGACCATATAAACAATAGTGTTTTTAGGAGGAGAAATATTCAAAGGATTAGGATTATAAGGCCTAAAAGGTCTTTGATTATAATTTTTCCTATTAGGTGGGTACTAACTTTGAAACTACTACTAGGAAGGTTAATTATGAAACTAATTCTGAGGTTGAGATGGTTGCCTAACTTGATAAAATCTCTTCTTAATATTTACTAGCTCATTGGTCAAATTTTGCACAAGGCTTTACATCCTTTTTTGGCCATCTGTTAGCTCTTGTAGCTCTTGTGAAGGGCCTACAACCACTATTTCTTGGCTTGGAATAGCCAGTACTGGGTTAAAAGGTGGTATAGCTAAGGGTTTATTAGGTTGGATATCTGGATATATAGGCATTGGAGGCCTAGGAGCAATTTTACCCACTTGAATAAGACTATTCTTAGCTCTTATAGTAATGTCATAACCTTGTGGTAATGAATAACCTCCCATAGATTGGATCATAATAGAGATATCACTATTTAGGCTTCTCAGGTAATATAGAAAAGCATGCTCTTCTAAAGGCCTTACTTGAATTGGTATTCTACTCCATGTTCTTTGACATCTATAGTTGAAATCCATCATCTAATCATGAGGAGCACGCTTGATGGTTGTGAGTTGTTCAACAAGAGACAAAAAATTTGATTTGTCCTCAAAGTGTTTTGTCAAGACATCTCCCAATGCATCCTAAGAATTGATTGAACCCACAATAAGGCTTTGAAACCATTGTAGAGATTTTCCTTTGAAAGAGGTTGCAAGGAGCTTCACAATAACATCTTCCTTTGTGACATGATGCACATAACACAATGTTGCAATATCACTTATATGCTCAAATGTTGTTGTCTATCCTTCTCTAATGAAATCTAGTAAAATTTTCAAAGTAGTTAGAGGAATATCATGGTGTTGAGTGAAAAGCAATGGACTCCCTCGATTGAAAGGGACGAAAGAAAATTTCCTTGCCATTGGTGCTTGGAAAGTTCTCCTTGGAACAATGATTTGCTTCACAACAATGATAGGAATTGATGGTGGAGAAGTAGACCTAGCACTTCTCATATGAATGAGGGTATCTTGGATTCTCTTAACTATTCTACCTCTCCTTCTAGGTGGGGATAACTCTTTATATTTAAAACTTGCAGAGCTACTTCTTGTTTGCACTCTTCTTATAAATCATATGCACTTGTCTTTCTTTTCACAGTTAGAGCTACCAAATGTATATATTATTTTACCTCTAAACAAGTTGATTAACTATTGTACAAACCAACAATAGCAAGAAAATATGAAGAAAAGACTAGAAACTCTTTTCTTGGTCCTTCCAAGTGTGCTAGAATATTATCTCTAAAAGTTGTGCCTTGACTAAATTCTACAATTCTAGGATTCAATCACTTCAAGTAACATGGAAACACTCCTAGGCAGTGGAAAGTACCAAGGTTAGGTGTGAATGTCAAGGTTATTGGTTAGTTCCTTAAGATGTTTCACCTATTTTCTTCTTTAGCATGAAAGTAAACTTGAGAGGGAAAGGGATAGAAGGATTGCTTGAAAGTAAATGTTGAAAGTAAAAGGGGTGATACATCAAATATTTAGATGAAAAGATCACTAGCCTGACATGATGAAACACTTTTGAATAGTTAGGATAAGCACAATCCTGACCTCATGAAACTCATACATGAATATTTCACAAGAAGGATAAACTTCAGACAAGATGCTAAAGGGAATGATAACATTCACAATTTCACAAAACTTGAAAGAAAGTAGAACATCGTGACTTGCAACTTGTATGAACACTCCAAACCTCACTTGTAGCTAAAACTAAGACAAAACTCAAGGGTTCAAGATAAATCACAAAAGCTATATCAAATCAGTAATTTAAGAAACAAGAAGATGCAAGAAGGGCTCTTGATTGTTCCTTTATTTAGATTTGAAAGGTTGTTCCACAACATTCATCTAGATTGACTGTAAAGTAAAGTAAGTCGCAGAAAAAGCATGAAGGATTCTTAAGAAATATTGATAGCACTATTTTTGCATAAAACTTCAAAATTCTAGCCAGCCTCCAACCCTTTTTTCCACATCTTGGAAACCCTTATAAAGATAAGGATTGCATAAATCTTCAAATGGGAGGGGCACATGTCATAAATTTACTGGAAGAATTGGAGATATTTCAAAAATTTACATTACATTTTACATTTTACATTCTATCTCCTCTATATTCAAGTCAAACCAGGAAGATTATTCTTTAAAAAATGCCAGGTGGTACTTGCCGAAAGAGTTCTTTAACTGATTATGTTTTCCTTTGTTGCCTTTCATCATGAAATTCTTCAACTACATTAGTTGATAGAATCATGATATCTTCAACTACTCTTACCACATCCATTTCTTCTCTAGGGTCATTTGAAATATCTGATCCTTCCTTTCAATCTCTCAGCTCTACTTTGTCTAGGATTAGATCTTCATTTTCTTCTTTTAGATCTAAAACTTGAACCTATCATTTCTTGCCACCTTTGGTTAAAATCTTAACTAATTGCCCAGTAAGATCACAAATATAATAGTTGAAAAAATCAACTTCAAACTTTGAACCCCAATCTCTCGATGCTATGATCACAACTCAGCCACTCTATTGCCACAATTAAACCCATTAACATCATTTTTGACTGTGATCATGTGATAAGAAAAAAAATTGACTGCATCACAACCTCACAACATCTTCTATAATTGTTGGATTCTAGCTACAACATTGTGCCAAGCTTGAATGTTGACTGTTGACTAGAATGGTATGAGATTGTAGGTTCATAGCTTATGTCTTGACTTGACTATTAACCGTTGTGGTCATGTGAAAAGGTAATTTCTCTTTCACTACATTAACCTAAGGTTAACCTAAACCCAATACAAGCATGCAAACAAAGCATAAATGTTAACTATTCTTTGAATGAATATATTGGATGAACATATATTATTTTATTCAATGAAGTATAATAGAACTCATTCAAAAACTACCCCACCATTTTTCTTTGATTATTATACCATCTAGAGTTTGTCATGTATCAACCTTTTATTTTCCTTTCTCTGCTCTGGCTCCACCCTCTAGGCCCACTAGGATACTTGTCTATTTGTTGTTATGTCACCATGATTAAAAGACTTTGCAACTTTCATTAGTGACATAATGACATCTGCTAATCATGGGAAGATTGGACAACTACAACAAAGTACCTTTTCTCCTTGTGCATAGTCAACATCATTAACCAATCAGGTGCTACCAATCTATCACACTATTTTGATATATTTCCACATCTTCATTTCATAGACTGAAATTGGCACCACATGTCCATGTGTCAACATGTCATATTCTCACTTTGGTTAAACTTCTTTCATTTTGAGAAAGTGAGAATATGACATTGATTGATCTGTTGAGATTTGATGATTGGGAAGATGCATACATCCTCTTTACTTGAAAAACAAAACAGAGCCCACAAGACATTTGTCACATCTCTATAGCTTTGCAATACAAATCATGAATTAAACTTTTAACTTTGTGACCATGCAATTATAAAGGAATTGCATTATCATTGTTCAAACCCTAGATCAACTTTAACCCAATGTGATCATGTGACAATTGCATACTTTAACTTTGATCACCACTTCACAACTTAATGGTTTATCATGACTTTAAATCCTATAATCAAGCAACAAGGAAAACACATCGTTGCAACCAAAACTCTAGTTAATACTTAACTCTATTTGCCTATGGGAATAAGTCCTTTTTACATCTCTGTACACTTAACTCAGGATCAGTCTTAACCCTCTTCAACTATGCAATCAAAGAGAAAATGCATGTTCATGGCTATAACCATGGGTTTTCATTAACTTCAAGTAACCATGCGATCAGATAGGAATCACTTCTTTGTGATTTATATCTTAACATTAGCATTTATTCTTGTGATCATGTGGTTAACTATTAGATTGACTACTTTCTTCTGTAGCACATCATCAAAAATTTAAATTAAAAATGACCATTAACTCTTGCGATTAAGTGATACAAGAAAATGCATCTTTGCAACATAAACCCATGGTTATCTCTAATCCTCTATGACTATGTTAATATGAAGGATCATGTGCTCACTGCATTAACCTTGAGTTAACATTACCAAACTACGAATGTGTGAACAAGGACCTAACCATATGCTAACTACATCGCACCATCGCCACTACTTTGAGAAATAGCCCTTTACTACCTATGATCATGTGAACAAGCATGAAGCACAAGATCACAACCTAAATCTTTCAACAAATATTGAAGCAAAGTGAAAGCATAATCTAAATTCAAAACCAAAAGTTAGAAACTTAGGGATATAAAATATATGCATGGTTTTCTCATACTCCCTAATTTTTATGACATTTAATAAGTCAAATATATTATGGCCACCATGATAAAGGAAATGATTGGTCAGCATCTCTATCCATTTTTGCACAATGATGAAAAATGGTAACACTTACTAGATACATGATGACAAGGATGTCCAGTTGGATGGGGCCGCATTATATAGGATATGATAGACCATACATAGACGTTTTCATAGGTTGGCTATATATTGGCCCACTTATATAATGATTTGTACCAGATGGTGTATTTTGACACCTCATCACTATCAACAAGTGTGGTTTTGTTATAGATATGGTCATGCGAGCACTTCCCCATTACTTAGTCGATATGTGTTTGATAGCTGCCATAGGATATTCCTTATATATATATATATATATATATATATATATACATATTCAGGTGTGATCATTTAGCCCCATCTAGGAAAGATAGAGTATGAAAGTGATGTGATGGAATGACTAAAAAGCACAAGATAAAGAAAATGATAAAGAACTAAAAATGATGATGCAAGTTAAAATGGATGGAAGAATGAAATAAAAAATGATTAAATAAAATGAAATGTGGTGAAATGAAAATAAAAATAAAAATGATGAAATAATATGAATAATGAAATGGAATGTATCAAAAGAAGTAATGAAAAATGGAAGGAAATAATAAAAATAATGTCATGAAAATATGAGATGAGGATGTCACAAAACGAATGTCAAATAGTGTGAAATGAAATTAAACAAAAATGATGGGAAGAAGATGGTGAACTAAAAAATGAATATAAAAATGATGCAAGACGAAAAATGGATATGGAAATAATGTGAAATAATGTAGCCCAATCTCGTCAACAAATAATTCAGAAATTTACACAAGACAAATGTTTCAAAATAGCATAACTCTTCATTAAAACTTTCATAACTCTATTATGCCCCTACAATGAAAAGAAACACCTACTTATTGATGAGGCCAAATATTGCTTTTATTTCATGATAGTTTTTGAAAACCTTGTTGATACTCTATTTTATTCAAAATATTTGTGGACCTAGTTTTATCGAACCTATGATAAACCTATGGGTAGATACTATGCCATCATTTGCTAGTATTATATATATTATGCAGTATTTCATATAGTTATCAAAATGTGTGTTCTTATATTTGAATTTAATTTGATAAATTTTTATTTGCAAACATGTCTCTGTATTATAACTAACCTATTAGAAATGAAGACTGAAATATTATTGGAGGAATTCAAAGATGAGCACCAATAGCATTCAACAGATTGTTAGCTTTTATAGTGAAGTTGTGTTTTTATAGTTCTATGTGTTATGTAATGAATTCTTGAAATGTAATGAAATAGTTTTTGGCTTCTATTTTATGTTAGTAATTTAGTGAAGTTGACCAAGGGGGCCCACTTGGAAGGTGGATTAGATTAGGATAGAATAGATTTATTTCCAAGCATTCTTAGTATTATAAGTAGAAGTTGTGAGTTCCTTCCTATAGCATCACACTTCATGAATGTTCCTATAGCATATGTGAAAATAGTTGTAGTGGATAAATTGAGTTGGAATATTTTTTATCCTTTCATTGTATTTCCAGTATTCATAGAGTTAAGTGTGTTAGTTTCCTATAGCAATAGTGTAAGTTCTTTTCCTTGTATTTTACTTTCCTGCAACATAAGCTTAGTGACTCATTAAGAGACCTAGTGCACATACTGTGCCAACCATTTCAAGTATACATCCTTGGGTTGACAAGACTAAATGCACCTCATAGTGGGAAAAATAGTCCCTATTTCGAATATATTATTCATAAGGATGGCCCAGAGCATGACTATGATACACCTATTTTGAGGTGGACCACTTTTGGCACTATTGTCGAGGATGGTGTCAAGCTAGGAGCATTTTTGAGTCATAGTTCTTAGACAAAGTTTTTAAGAAATTTCAAGTTTTGAAGCTTCTTTCACCGGTGTGAAAAGTTTAATTGCATGCATCAAAGAGGAAGACGATGAGATGAATATGGAAGATTTCTTCCATAGGAGTCTGTTAATTTGAATGAAGAAATTGAAGAAGAAGAAGTTGAGTTATCTTTTGAAGATGCAAGACCTTTTTTTCCCACAACATCATCATCAAGAGATAAACCAATAGATACAAGTGGTCTTCAACCTTTTACTAAAGTTTTGGCTAGTTTTCTTGATAACATTGCTCTGAATCCACCAATTATCGATCATCTAATACCTAATGTCCATTTTTAGTAGCAACTTCATAATCTAATACCTCTAGTCATGGCACAACCTACTTTTCCATTTCCTCTCCCAAGCCTTGTAAATACTAATAATCTCAAGAATATACCTGCAGCTACCCTTCCAAAGTTCTATGGCCTTGCAACCGAAGACCTTGATACTTTCTTGTTTGAATTTGACATACTTTGTCATAGTTTTGACTACAACACTGATTTCCATAAGCTTAAATTATTTCCAGCAACATTGAAAGAATCAACTCTATGATGGTTCATGGGCTTAGGAGCCAATGCAGTAGGAAGTTGGGATGAAATGCAAACTTTGTTTCTGGATAAGTACAAAGAGTATCACAAAGCATCTAGTTTAAGAGGAGATGATGTCTTTAGTATATCTTAGAAGGAGGAAGAAAGATTAGAAGACTATGTTTCATGTTTCTTATATACACTACGGAAGAACCCTCAGCACGTGTTGTTCAAGGATTCACAAAAGCTAATCTTTCTAAGAGGTGTGAATGATGACTTTCTAGAAGCACTAGACCTGATGGCTAGTGGTGATGTATACCAAGGTTCATGGAAAGACCTCAAGAAGATCTATTATAACTATTCAAGGTCAACCATGAAGAAAGGCTGAGGACCTCATTCCATAGTCACTAAAGGAATCAATCAAGGTATTTCAAACCTTGAGATATCTAACCTATTGTCAAATTTCAAACAAGACATCATCAACGATGTTTCTACACATCTTGACAAAATGAATACAAAGAAGAAGTATGCATAACTCGAGTTACACCTAGCTAAATTGTCCTCATTGCCAGAAGCAAAAGAACGATTCCCAATGTAAACTAGTCGCAAGCATGGAGAACCAACATCTTCCAACTGAGTATGTCTAGATAGATGGAGATGATGAGAAAGTATTCTTTGTTGCTCAATGCCAACCATGGGCCCAACGTCAAGGTATGCCTCAAGACCCTTTGCAAAATTAAAATTCTTATGGTAATCAATGGCAAATCCATAATCCCCAAGGTCCTCCACAATATCAACCTAATTGGAACAATGCTAGGCAAAACAACCCACAACAATCCCAATGGCCTCAGAATTCCCAACCACCCTAGCCTAACCAATAGAGTAACCAATGGAAAAAACAATAGAACTACTAGCAAAACTAGCATAACTAATGGCAACCACCCCAAGGGAATTGGTGATCTATAAACCAATGGAGAGGTCTTAACAATGGCCTAACCAAAATACTGGTACTCCACAATTACCACCTCCAGTTCAACAACCTACTCTAATGCCACTATCTACAAATCTTGGACCTTAAAAGTAGACATAGTTACCTACACAACCTTAGCCAAACCTAAATAGCCAACAGCCACAACAACCTATGTATAGTGCTAATGCTTAGTTGTATCCTGCTTATGCTTTAGGTGATGTAGATATACATCTGAGCTCTAGTACAACTTTACCAACACCTAAATCACCTCTTATGACTAAAATACCAGACCCTCCTGTAGCATCAGAACCGTTAGTTGCTGAAAATGTTGACCCAACCAATGTTACCGTGTCAAACCAAGCTCAACCAGTAGTGGAACCTCCTTTTCTAAAAAATCTCATACAAAAGAAGCCTAAACAAATAGAGGAACAACCTTTTAATATTGTCGATTAGCTAAAAAACATACATGTTCAACTACCCCTATTTCAAGCCATTAAGAATGTTCAAGTTTATGGAAAAACTATTAGAGAAGCCTACTTGAAGAAACCTAGAAGGAAGAAAAAGGACCCCACCACAATCCATGTTGTGGGACAATTAGCTGACATCATGTTAGGGAAATTGATCAGACCAAAATATTCTAATCTAGGAAGTCCAGTAGCAAATGTCAATATAAATGGTCAGTTTGTTAAAAATACTTTAATAGATCTTAAAGCTACTATAAATCTAATGACTAAGGATACTATGAAGAAGTTGAAAATAGAAGGACTAAGGGCTACACCAACAATTCTGCAACTTGCAGATAGTTCTATTGTAACCCCTAATGGGATGATAGAAAACATAGTTGTAACCTTAGATTCTCTAGAATATTTTACAGACTTCATGATTTTATCCCCCAAAGTTAATCTGTCTAGTTACCCTATCATACTAGGTCAACTATGGTTAGCAACAATTGATGGAAACATAAGTTGTAGATCAAGGAATATGACCATATCAAATGGCCAAGCAACAAAGAAATTTGATTTATATCCTCCAACCCGACCATTACTAAATTTGAGCACATCTATTTGGCCAGATTTAGGGGATGAAGAGAAGAGTTAAATTCTATAGTATAGCTCATGATGTTAGATAGACAGTCTTTTCTAAAACTGCAAGAGGAAGATTCAGTACTTCAAAGTATCCTCACTAACAGTTGTGTGGTAGAGAAAGATGCATCTGAAAGTTCTGTATTGAAATTAATCACATATGAAGAATAAGATTTTTAAAAAAAAAATTCTCAAAGAACTTGATATGCTTTATCCACTCTTACTATGTGAATTAGAAGCAAGTCCAATCTCTGAAGCTGCTATGATAGAGTCCACCACTATTGTTGAACTGACTAAAGATCATAATCTCCATGTTAATCCTAAATTAACACCCACACAGATGGAATAGTTAAAAGAATTGCTTCAAAGACATGAAAAGGCCTTTGCATGGGATTATAGTGATATGAAAGGGTTGATTCCTACATTGTGCACTCATAGGATATACATCATGAAGGTTGCCTACCGTTTTGTCAACCCCAGAGAAGGATAAATCCAAGCCTTAGAGAGAGTTAAAATTGAATTGAAAAAATTGCTTGATGCTCATTTTATTTATCCTATATCTAATAGTAGATGGGTGTCACCCCTGGTCATAGTGCCTAAAAAAGGAGTAAAATGGAGAATTTGTGTAGATTACAGAGAATAGAACAAGGCCACCAAAAAGGATCACTTTCCTTTACCATTTATAGACCAAGTTCTAGACACTCTAGCTAGAAAGAAGTATTTTTCTTTTCTAGATGGGTATAGTGGTTATACCCAAATCAATATTGCTCATGAAGATCAAGACAAAACCACATTTACATGTCCATGGGGTACTTTTGCATACTCTATTTTATCATTTGGTCTATTTAATACTCCTAAAACATTCCAATGAGTAGTTATTAGCATCTTTGCTAATATATCACATGATTGTATGGAAATATACATGGATGAATTCACAACATTTAGAGTCACTTTTGAGGAAGCAATGGTGAATCTTGAAAAGGTTTTGGTAAGGTGTCAAGAACATAATTTTGCACTTAATAGTGAAAAGAGTTTTATGCTCATGCATGAAGGCATGGTACTTGGTCATTTCATATCAGCTGCAAGAATACAAGTGGATCTAGCTAAGATAGAGATAATTCAAATGTTGCCCATACCTACAAAATCAAAAGATGTAAGATCTTTTCTAGGTCATGTTGGATATTATAGACATTTCATAAAAAATTTCAGAAAAATAGCTAGTCCCTTGTATAAGTTACTCACAAAAGAAGCTTATTTTAATTGGACATTTCAATGTGATGAAGCCTTCTTGCAACTTAAGAAACTTTTGACTATAGCCCTAGTTTTACAACGCCCTGATTGGAATTTACCTTTTCATATGTATATAGATGCCTCTGGTCATGCCATAGGTGCAATCCTAGCACAATAATCCCAAAATCTTGAAAATTTAATCTACTATATCAGCAAGAACCTTCATGGACTAGAATTAAACTACACAGTGACAAAAAGAATTGCTATCAGTAGTTTATGCCCTAAACAAATTTTGGCATTACATAACTAGCTATTCCATATTTGTTCATACTGATCATGCAGCAATTAAATATCTCATGAATAAACCTGCTATAACTAGGAGATTAGCAAGATGGCTATTGTTGTTACAAGAATTTGATATAACTATTGTTGATAAGTGTTAGAATTGGTAATCTTTCCTTGGTTGTATTTATTAAATAGGATAAACCAAGGTATGCCTTATGTTGTTTGTCCTCTAGTCCACATGTGAGGACAAGTCTATTTTGTAATTCCTTTATTAAGGAAAATAGTTATTCCTCCTTAAGAGGATTATGACACTTGTTATGTACACACTTATGAATGTGGAAATCATTCACATGGGAGTTACAAATAACTCCTCCTCTCATCTCTTTATAAGAGATGCTTCTCTCTCATTCTCAGCACACAATCACTATGCAGTTCTCGTAATGAGCCTATGGCTCCATTTTCTTTCTTCTCTCTCCTTCTTTCATTCTTGAGGCATTTGCCTCATTCATATTATTCACAAGGGGTTTTCTTTGCTTTCCCCTTTCAAAATCTTTGTCTCCTCTTGTTGATTTATTGGTCGTTTTTCATTCTTTCATGATTTCTTTGAATTTGAGTTTATGTTAACTATTTTTCACATCAAGCTCTATTGGATTCATTTCATTTCATTTTGTTCTTAATCTTCTTACATGGTATTAGAGCTTTCTAATCCTTGTTTTGAGCTTTTGTGAAGGTTACCATATTGGAGAATTTTGTTGAGAGGAGAAGTGAAGAAAACAATTCATTCCTATTTCTTTTGTTAAGTTTTATTCAATCTACAAGTTTAGTTTTTTTTTCTAACCCTCTTTGGAAGGTTTACCACCAAAGAGTTCTTTTTATCATCTAATCCATTTTTTCTTGTTTTGGAAGGCTTGCTGCCAAAACAAAGAAAAAATAGATATACTTTTATTGCTCTTAACACTTTCTTTTATAGACTTTAAAATAATTAATCAGTTCATTGTTTTAACAAAAAAATACTTTACTCTTTACAAGTCATTAAAATCTTCATTAATAATATTTTTAACTATTTTTTCTAAATTTATTGCTGCACTTAGGTCTAGATCATAGCGAGTGAACTGAAAAAGAAATTACATTAATTTTACTCTTGAGTTTAATGTCCATTCCTTACATACATTGTCTTAGATTTTAAATCTGCTCTTCACCACAAGTGTAAATTGGCTTTGAACATTGCTCAGTCTCATATTATATTTCCAAAGTAAGGTATTCCTTATTTCTTGTTGGGGCAACTATAGTGTATAATACTGTATCTAGGAATTGGGTGAACACTTAAGTATTATTTATCCATATTTATTGGGGGTGTAGAGATTCTTTCCCTATCTTTTTTTGATTATATGCTTATGGTATTAGTGACCTTTCTACATTTGGTAAATTGTGCACCTATCTCCAAATGGGCTATTTTTCTATAAGTCTTTCTATCTTTGTACTTCCACCTTCTGCGGCTCTTAGATACCACTTGGCTACCCTGTTGCCAATTTGAGATGCTAGACCTCTTCCATTAGCACCTTATTCAATGCATCTTGAAGTTGTGCATGTTGCTCCATTGCTTGTAGATGAATCTTGAGCCCATTGTTCTCATTTGCTAGCCCAGATAAATCTCTCTGCATTAGAGTAAGTTGGGTTGATAATGTGGTAGCCTCCATTTGTAAGGTTTTCACTTTGCCTTCCAATTTTGAGATGTATAGCATCTTCCTCTCCTTGGAACGTGCAGCTGATAGATGATTGGCCAATATCCTTTTAACTTTCCTAGGATCAATCCTTGCAATCTCTGTCAACTTTTTGTTGGACAAAATCTTCTTCAGTTCAGCTTCAGTGAATTCTCCATTGCCCAATTCCATCTTGAAATTAATATTGACATCTATCAAACTCCTACGAAAGTCTCTACTGTTCTGGCTTTGGGAAGGAGATAGTTTTAAGTCCTTAGCACTATTGATGTTGTTCATGTTACTGAGAATGCTATCAATAGACATGCTTCGATTGTGATGGATGCTACCAAAAGACTGATGGCCATTACCTTCCTTGTCTCTTTCAAATAGTAATGCATTTCTGTTCTGATTGCCTATCAGATTTACCTCACTGTCAGCCTCATCTCCCTTGGCTACTTTCATGGGATTGCATTCTACACCTCGGCCTTGCTAAAGACATAGGGCAAGGCTATATTGAGCTTGTACATGCCTTGCAAAAGCAGCTCGATAGAACCATTTCACAGCCTCTTGAGAGTGAGAAGGCCCCACTTGCAAGTATGAAAGACCAAGATTGCATTGTTCGGCTAGATCCCCAAGGTCTACAACTACTAGATAAAGCTCAATTCCTTGCTCCTTACCCATCTCCCATAGGAGTAGCCCTGTGTTGACCATGGCAGCGGAGGAGCCCTTGTGAGTGGCGTGAAGGAAAGAGTGAAGTGCCTTGTCCCTATTTTGCGTAACCCCACCAATCCCATGCTTCAACCACTTCCCCCATCACACCATCACCATGGCCTCTCTTAGTGGTGCCAATGCCTCATTCCATGCATGGAAAACCAAACTCATAGACCTCAAATCCTCGCCCCTGAGCCTCGCTGCTATTCTACGAACCACATCTAGCGATAGTGCAACAACTTCACTCACCTCCTTTTCTTCTTCTTCCTTCTTATAGTTGTGTACAATGCCTTTTGCTTCTCAGCCTCCTGTCTGTGTGTAACTGCTCTCAAATTTAACAAATAAATTTATCCCACCTACAAATTTTGAAATCCATTGAGTTTTATAATTTAAAAATTGTAAGATTTGATATCTTTTTTTTGTTTGAAAGTTTTTTTAGGCTTCACATCTTAGTTTTTAATGTATGCCATTGAATTTTCTTTAATCATTCTATTTTGATTTCTCAGTTGATAATCATTTCCAAAAGAAAAAGATTCTTGCAATATCTTTTTTTGCTCTTTTCATAATGTACTTGCAGGTTCTTTGCAAGAGAACTATTATTATAATACTTACTCCTCTTGGGTAATGTATACAGTGTAACACCTCTTCTACAAGTTTTTAGAGAAATCATTTTTTTTTTAGATAGTTTCTATTTGAGAAATCGTAATCTATCATTTGATTTACAGCCAGAATACCTTCTTAAGATCTGACAAAGTTTTTGTTGTCCAACATTTCTATAATTGTTTTTAAATAAAAGTAGTAAACTATGAACTTTATAATAATTTAAATTTCTAATTATAGTATTAAGATTTTATAAAATTTCTTCACTTTGAAGAATTTTCTCTCTAACATTCTCTTTAATATAAGCCCTTTTCTCATAAATTTTTTTCTTCTATAGGTGGCGTCAAATTAAAAAGATGAGCGACTATTTGGATCTTTCATTTTATTCATAGTTTGAAACATTATTTATATTATTATAGTAGCACCCCCTTTCAATATTTATTCATTTTTCTCTAATATTTTTAAAGTCTTTTTCCTCAATCAATTCTCACTTTTTATTGTTATGTGCCTTTTAATAAATTTCAATCAACTTTTCCTTAACTAATTTGAATGTGTATATTTTTAATTTAGTTCTTTTCAAAAGAGAAAAATAAGAAAAAGGAAGTTTTTCTTGATTTAGATTTATGAGAATCTTTTAATTTAGATTTGTATATTTAAAACTAGATGTTTGATTGAAAATTTTTAATGATTTAATTTTGTATGTTTTTTTAACTAAATAAGATATTAAGTTTATTACTCTTTTTAAATAGCTTCTTTTGTGATCAAGTTTTTTTTGTCAAAAACATATTTAAAAAAGGTAAAGCTTTATTTATTTTTATCAAAGAGGTTTATTATTTTGATACATATGGAAACCTTATAATTTAGTCTTTTTAAAATTTGAAAAAATTATCTTATCGTATGATAGATTTATCTATGCTATTAATGCCCCTCAATTATAGTTTGCTCTAGTATAGTTAAAACTCTTTTTCACTCTATTCTTGCTCTTGCATTCTTAAAACTAAAAATTCCAATTTCCATGTATCTACCTTAATTGGCTAATTATTTTGATATTTATTCTTTATTAGTTCATTGGATAATCACAATCTTTCACTCTCTATAGCATTGGCTTTTATATGATCCCACCTTCTATGAATTTAATTGTGTGATTTTATACCATGATATTTTAGGTATATTTATTTAAGTATATATGGGTGCACACATATATACCCAGATAAATATATAATTTTTTAATGACTATAATGATTCAAAAATTGATATATACCTTCACAAAATGAATTACGTACCCATGTTTACCCTCAATGGAGTTTTATACCTAATATCCATATAATTATTTATTTCTCATTGATCTTCCTTGGATCTCTACATTTACCTTAATTCTGATTGGATTATGAGTTACCTTACACATTTGCCTTCAACCTTATTGTGATATTTTGATGTGCACATAGTTGCACTATTATGCTTTTATAGCATCGTTCTATGCCCATGTTGGCACTCTATGGTTTTATACCATTGATTTACATTATTTATATGATACTCTTTTTTGAGTTACATAAGGAGCCAATTTTTCAAGGTTAACTATGTAGGTCCCCTCAGTATAACTGATACATAGTTTCCTTATCTAGCCCATGGAGTGTCCCTCCATCCTATATTGGTGTGCACTCATTCTATATGGAGGTTCCCTCAATTTGATCCTATTTGTTCTACTTTGAAAGATTGATATTTATATGGAGTTTCCCTCCATTTGATTCTATATGCTCTACTTTGAAATATTGATATTTATATGGAGTTTCCCTCCATTTGATTCTATATGCTCTACTTTGAAAGATTGATATTTATATGGAGTTTCCCTACATTTTATTCTATATGCTCTACTTTGAAAGGTTGATATTTATGGAGTTTCCCTCCATGTTGTTCCATTTTGTTCCTCAATGAAGAGGATACTATTATTGGAGTTTTCCCTCAAAATTTAGATGGTTTGATCCAATTTGAAGGCAATATGTTGTTAAACCCTCATAATCCATTCATTTGAGTATCCTAACAAAAATCATGATAATACTAATTTGATCAGCATGTATCTCTTTTTACTTTATTTTCATATATTAATGTGATAATGATTTGCATACTTTATTGCTTAGATCATGAGTCATGCATGTTATGGAGGGACACCCCCATTAACTTGCAGTGAGATGATTCATTAAGTGGACTATCTATATCCACATGATTGATGCAATGTTGATGCAAGTATCATTAGTTGGCCTTGTATGTGGTCATTAGTACATTAGTATAATATACTTTTCTTGAGAACACTGATCAAGCTTTTTTGTCCTTGTTGATAATATTTTGATCATATAATATCAGGTTAACTTCATTTCTTTGTGTAACATGTTTTATTTTCCTCTCTATTTCTCTATGAAAATTTTCTTATCCTTATTCAAAAGGATTTCTAATTTGAATATAAAATGAAATTCTCCTTGTGGATAGTTGTCTTGTTTCTTGTGTCTATGTTTTTTAGGTAATCCATACAAGATAGTATTATTTGGTGTACATTCAAATTACCTATCCACTTCTCTCTTGGATCTACAAAGATCTACCTACACTCACAATAGACCTTTTTCATAATTGAAGACATTCTCAAAGATCAATTTGCTGCTATTTAGAATTTCATTGTAAAAAATTGGGTTTAATACCCTTTGATGTAATTTCCCCAAGTAAAGATTAAAGGGCGTTGTTAGAATTGGCAATCTTTCCTTGGTTGTATTTATGAAATGGGATAAACCAAGGTATCCCTTATGTTGTTTGTCCTCTAGTCCACATGTGAGGACAAGTCTATTTTGTAATTCCTTTATTAAGGAAAATATTTATTCCTCCTTAAGAGGATTATGACACTTGTTATGCACACACTTATGAATGTGGCAATAATTCACATGGGAGTTACAAATAACTCCTCCTCTCATGTCTTTATAAGAGATGCTTCTCTCTCATTCTCAACACACAATCACTATGTAGTTCTTGTAATAAGCCTATGGCTCCATTTTCTCTCTTCTCTCTCCTTCTTTCATTCTTTAGGCATTTACCTCATTCATATTATTCACAAGGGTTTTCTTTGCTTTCCCTTTTCAAAATCTGTGTCTCCTCTTGTTGATTTATTGGTGGTTTTTCATTCTTTCATTCTTTCTTTGAATTTGAGTTTACGTTAATATTTTTCACATCATTTCATTTCATTTTGTTCTTAATCTTCTTACAATAAGCCTGGAAAAGCCAATGTTGTAGTTGATTACTTATCAAGAATCCATCATGATGATAATAACACTACTTTGGTAGATGATACATTTTCAGATGAGCATTTATTTCATATTGCTATTCAAACTCTGTGGTATGTAGACATTGCTAATTACATTGCAGCCAATAAAATACCAGAACATTTTTCTTAGAAGGAAAATAAGCTTCTTGTAGAGAAAATTTTTTCATTTCTCTTGGATAGATAATATCTTGTTTTACACTAGACTTGATTAAGTTATGAGAAGATGTGTGAGAGAAGATGAGACATATGATATTCTACATGCATGTCATAATAAACTAGGTGGAGGAAACTTTGTAGCAAAAAGAATAGCCTTGAAAATCCTGACAACTAGTTATTATCGGCCTACACTTCACAAAGATGTAGCTAACTATACAAGGAAGTGTGACAAGTGTCAAAGGATGGGTTGACCAACAAGAACAGATGAAATGCCTCTTAATCCTCAGATGGCATTAACACCATTTGACAAACGGGGCATGGACTTCATTAGTCTAATTGATCCTCCATCTAATGGGAAATCCTATATACTTGTGTGCATTGATTACCTGAAAAAATGGGTTGAAGTCAAGGCCATGAAGCATGCTCATGATGAAAAAGATGTTGAATTTATGTATGAAGAAATTTTTACTCGCTATGGTGTACCCAAAGAGCTAGTCATTGACCAAGGTGCGTAATTTACCTCTAATCTAATCTCAGAGTTGATGAAATAGTATAACATGAGGCACTAGAAATCCAATCCTTATCATCCTCAAGCTAATGGACAAGTAGAGGTCAAAAATCGTGAACTGGAGAACATCCTAACAAAATCATTTTATCTACATCATATGAATTGGACCAGTAGATTACAAGAAGCTATTTGGGCTTGCAGAACAACTTGGAAGACTACAATAAGATTTACATCATTTGAGCTCCTATATGGCAAGGTAGCAATGCTTCTAATTGAATTTGAATATAAAATTCTAAGGACAACATTGGCATTGGATATTGAACTTCCTGTAGCACAAAGAGAATGTCTTCTACATCTGAACTATCTAGATGGAATACACAAAGCTACTTTGGAATGTACTGAATTGATATAGAAATAAAGAAAACAATGGCATGACTCTCATATTATCAGTAAACAATTTCAAGTTGGTGACTAGGCACTACTATGTGATTCTATAGTTAAAGATATGCCAAAAAAGCTGCAAACAAGATAGCTCAGATGATATGAAATTAGTGATGTCTTTGACAATGGAGCTATTCAATTAACTATCATTGATCTAGTACCTTTCAAATTATTAGTCAATGTTCACAGAATCAAATTATATAAATAGCCCCAAACCAAAGAGGACTTTATGTAGCAATTTCAGCAGCCGGATTCAAATACACATTAGGTAACTCTTCCTATAGCCAAAGGTGTCAACCTTTTAACTATCGCTCTTCAACATTAATTTCTTTGTGCATGTCCACAATAAAGACTTTATGTCCACATAAAGTTCACTTTTTCCATTCATTTTTTCATTCCATCTCATCTCCTTAGCTTCCACCCATCCACCTCATCTCATTTCTTTATCTTCCATCCACCCACTTTCCACATCATCAATTTCTCATGTTTTCAATAAACCCCTGAAATGTTGATAGATGTTGCTAATGTTGATATCACTTCTGCCACCTTTTTTTTTGGTAGTGTGATGATCAATTGATAGGTATAACATTTTCAAATTATTATTCACTTGTAGTTCACAGATTTTGTTAATTATATTTAATACTGCATAGTTTATATGATGGAAGCATTATGCCAGTCCCTTACCCATACTAGGTCTAACAAGTGTGGACACTTGTCCATATTTAGCAGGGGGTAGGGAATGTCACTAATATCCAATGGCATTTCTATTTATCCATAAAGATTTTTCCAAATCTTCGTATTTCCTTTATTAATGGAATTTAATTGCCATAAGTACACAAGTGAGGTGTCGTACCCCTTATTTTTGAATGATTTTCTGTGTCAAGCTATGATGTGACTTGTGTTTAAATTTTATGTGACCTAAACCCTATTTTCAGATGATTCTGACACACCTTCATTTAAGCCATATTATTGTGCATAGCAATTTGTTATGACATTAATTGCTTGTTAAAACAAAGGAATGTGAGTTGAGTCTGTAAAACAACAAAGCGGCTTGAATTCAAAAGGGGAAAAATAGAGCATGCAGATAAGTTGTTAAGAAAATGGGTGGATAGTTATAGAGGAGAGAACCAATAGAACATACTATGTTTCTCTCAAATGTAGAGGCCATAAGAAGGTTTAATGCATGCAAATGGCTAGGGTATTTCTTGAGTTTGACTGGATATGATGAAGAGGCAGCCATAGAATTCACAAGGACATTTGATGAGGGTGAAGCTTCCTTTGGGGTTTAATAGTGATTGCAATAGAGGAATGCATTGTTAAAGTAACTAGATTGCCTACAGTTGGAGAACATTACCCCAGCACACATGATGCGAGGTCAACAAGAGTTCAATTTACTAGATTGACTGATCCTCAAATGGACATTACAAAGAAAGGTTGCAAGAGAATGTCATTGTCACCACCATATAATGAATTAGCCATGCATATTATTAGATATTTTACATGCGAAGGAAGATTCTCATACTTACATGCACATCATTTCAAATTACTTATTTATATAAGGCATAATCTTGTAGTAAACATTCCAAATTTCTTGTATAATATGCTCTATATTAGTGCAGAAGAAACTCAGAAAGGAAAAGATAATTTCATTACTCATCATGCCTTAATTAAGTTATTGATAGAGAGGTTGCTTAGAGATGTGTCTCCCATGATAGGGGATGAATTTGTACAAGCCAAAACTCTGCAACCCCAAGCTACCCCTAGTGAACAGCCTATTGAGGAAAATTTTTCCACCAATGAGCCTATTGAACAAAATACCCAAGAGGCTGAAGCCAAAAATACCCAAGGAAATGTGCAAGAAACTATCCCTATTTAAGAGACTATATCTTCACCTATGCAAGAGACCTCGAAACCTACTTCTAGTAGAGAAAAGAGGAAACAAAAATTTCAAGAAGAAATCTTTGTTCAAGAAAAGGAAGAGTCGAACCCTACAATTGTGAGACAAAAGAGAAAAAAGAAAATTCTTGCAGCAATTGCTCCTGCAGTAGAGACACCCAAAGGGAAAAGTAGGCAAAAGGTTGTGATGCAAGAAGAAACCCCTGTAAGGAGAAGCCCTAGGATGAGAGGGAAATTTTCTAAAGATTCTAATTTTTCCAAAACATCTAGTAAGGAATCCCCTATGCAAATTTTCTCTGATCACTCTCCTCCCCATCCTAAGATTAAAAGCATTCCTGAAAAACCTACTAAGGAATGTAGGGATGAAATCAAAGAAAATCCAGATGATACCCAAATAGACCAACCAAGTGCTTCAAGTTGTAGGGATGAAATAGTTCATGAGAAAGTTGATCCAAACACTCCTCTAGTTCCCCACAAATCAACATGGATTACTAGTTTTGTAGAACATTTAGAGAAGGAAGAAAGAAAGAGGAAAATGAATCATGAAGAAAACTGTAGTTCTATCACACTACAGAAACTCCTTTTTCAGTTGTTTGGATAGCATCTGTTTTCTAAGGCCTTGTGGGAAGAGGAGAGGGAAAAGATGAATAAAATCATAGCATCTCAAGGTGAAGAAATTGCAGATTTAAAGGAACAATTAGCAAGTCAAAAGAAATGAATGGGTCATGCCCTCAAGTTGGTTGATTAGGCCCTTGCTTGTAGACCACCACCAAGAGTTTATGCTCTTTTTTTGAAAGAACAATTTCTTTTGTTTCAATCAATGTAGAGTGCAGAGTTCAAATCAGCACAAGAATTTTATGGACTATATTAGACTCTACCACCTTGGCAGCAAAATTTTCTTTGTGAATTATATGTTCATAATTTTGTTATCCCTTCAGAGACTCAATGGAATCCCTTGCTCTACATAGGGGACATACATTTAAGATCCCTCGTGTCCTAGATGTCTAATGAAGCAAACTATGATAGGCAGCTAAATAATTACAGGGATGAGGAAAGGATAGAACTCTTGCCTTTAAGAGCCAAGAGTAGCAAGCCAGATGAAGTTCTCAAGGATTGGTTCACATTAACTTATAGAAAGAAGAATCCATAAGTAAGGGATATGATCTTTGATGCTAGAGCTAAGGTTTATGCTAATTATGAGCATTTTCCCTACTTTTCTTTCTAGAGAGCTATGACTGGTGCTAGGAGTAGATGGGCTAGATTGCTTGAATCTCTTAAAAATTCAAAACCACATAGTCCCATCAACTTGGAGGCAACACTTCATACGGTTCCAAAATATTTAGAGTTAAGGAAGCAAGCTAGACCAGAGTTATGGTTTCCCCTAACCATGCAACCTTCAATGCTCCTATGGCCTTTATATGACATTAATGTTGATAGATTCGACAAGCTATAGGAAGATCATAGATTGGAAGTGTGGGAGAGAACTAGAGGATTTTACTATACCTTCAAGAGTAGTAGGAAAGGAAGGATAGAGATTGGAGAGTTTAGGTCATTAACAAGAAAGTGAAATGCTTGAGGACAATCATTAGTTTAGCAGGGGGTAGATGATGAGGTCAAATATTTCTTTTATTTCATGATTTTTTTTAAACACTTTGTTAATACTCTGTTTTATTCAAAACATTTGTGGACCTATGCTTACTAAACCTATGATAAACCTATGGGTAGATACTATGCCATCTTTTGATAGTATTATATAAATTATGCAGTATTTCATATAGTTATCAAAATGTGTGTTCTTATATTTGAATTTAATTTGATAAATTTTTATTTGCAAACATGTCTCTATATTATAACTAACCTGTTAGCAATGAAGATTGAAATATGATTGGATGAACTCAAAGATGAGTGCCAACAACATTCAAGGAGAAGAGAATGCTAAGGAGTAGCCACAGTGGAGGAAAGTTGTAACAGTTCCAAAGACATAGCAGCGAGTAAGGAGGAGCTATGAAGACTTATTGCCTTCTCTATATTTATTCCTATGGCAAGAAGATGTTTAGACTTTATTATTCCTACCTTAAGTTGTTATTCCTTCTTCCTGCCTTGAGTTGTTATTCTCCTTCTTTCTCTCCTGTGGATTTAAAGCTAGGTTATTTACTTTTCAGTTATGGGAATAAGTGTGGATCTCCCATATATAGGAATCAAACCAAGTGTGTTAGCTAAGCCAATTAGAAGAAAGATTTTAAGGGAAGAGATTATTAACTTTTATAGTGAAGTTGTATTTTTACAGTTCTATGTGTTATGTAATGAATTCCTAAAATGTAATGAAATAGTTTTTGGCTTCTATTTAGTGAAGCCAACCAAGGGGGCCCACTTGGAAGGTGGATTAGATTAGGATAGAATAGATTTATTTCCAAGCATTCTTAGTATTCTAAGTAGAAGTTGTGAGTTCCTTCTTGTAGCATTGCACTTTGTGAATGTTCCTGTAGCATATATGAGAATAGTTGTAGTGGATGAATTGAGTTGGAATATTTGTTAGCCTTTCATTGTATTTCTAGTATTCATAGAGTTAAGTGTGTTAGTTTCCTACAAAAATAGTGTAAGTTATTTTCCTTGCATTTTACTTTCCTGTAGCATAAGCTTAGTGACTCATTAAGAGACCTGGTGCACATACTGTGCCAACCATTTCAAGTATACGTCCCTTGGTTGACAAGATTAAATGCACCTCATAGTGGGAAAAATAGTCCTTAGTTCGAATATATTATTCCTAAGCATGGCCCAGAGCATGACTATGATACACCTATTGTGAAGCAAACCACTTATTACAATTATGAAAATTACCATATTTTGTAGATTTTTGGAAAAAATGGATTTTTCCATTTTTGATCATCTTAAAAATTCATCCTATGAATCCTAATTTTTCCCAAGATGAGCCCCCAAATAAGGCAAGAGAAATTTCCAACTAATCAACAAAATCAAAAACATGATTTCAAATTTATTACAAAAACATCTTTCTAAAAAAATTGGAAAAAATATGAAAAGCCAAATTTGGAGGTCAAGATGAGATTTTAGGCTCTCAGAAAAATGTCGAAATGACCACCTTTCTAGCTAAGCTCTATTGGCAATCCAAATAACTTTTTCTAATGCAACTTCTTATGAAATTTCAGTCAAATCTCACATCTGAGTCAAAAGTTATGACCCTCGGAAGTAAATCTTGACCAAAACCCACATCCGTGTCAATAGCCTTGACCCTCGAATGCCCCTGCATCATGAGACAACATGAATGATGAGAGCATTTTATGTTCCAAATTATACCATATTTAAACCTTCGTATAAGCCTTCACACGCATTTCAATCCCCATCTTCTATTCTATTTTCTCGTTCTATGTTGCATATGATCAAATATTTATGAGTAATATTTAATATAGTTATTAGATACAATATGTGAATAAATAGATGAGATTGTATTTATCTAACAAGTTATGGTTCTTCCTATCACCCACTATGCATGTTCATATAGCTATTTCGAAAATACAAATTTCCATCCACTTTTAAATAACTTAACCAGAATAATTAGCAACTAAAAATAAGGACAAGCAGTTTTCTATTTCCATTTGCAAACAGATAAGGATGAATCTCAAAAATTTGAGACATGGGTATTGTCCAAAATGTGCTCAATTACAATCCCATGTGACAGAATCTTTAGAACATGCATGATGGAAAAGTTAGAGGCCTATTTCAAAATGTGATTATTCTATTACGGGTTTTGATTTCAAATTTCAAAGTTTGTCTTTACTGCTATCACCAACTCATAATAGAACTCCTCCAGCTTAGCTGAATTCATATGTGGAGAGGTTATTGAAGTCTAAATTGAAGGGATTATGGATCATTCTATTTTTAAGATAGATGGTTGTACATGCAGATAATGAATGTGATTGAGATATCATATATTACAGCTAAGATTTATTCTCAAGAATTACGTGGTTGTTAAAAAAACCCATGCAACAAATAACTACATTATTGTTGCTGCTAAGGAGATGAGATGCTATTGCTAAGAGGGATATCCATGCCTCGCGTGGAAAGCCCAATAATCAGACTTTTGCAAACTGTTACAAAACTATGGTTTAGCAAATGTGAATGAAGGAAATAGTATTTTGTTTGAATGATGACAACAAATTGGCTATTCTTTGCAAGCCATATATTTTTCTTATAACTTTGTTATGTAATAGCCACTCTTTTTATAGAGTGCATAAAAAATTAGTTATTAAATTTGTGAAGCTGCATCTATATAAGTAGCAACAATAGTGAGGATGGACACACATGTACAGTCTTATAAAAATATAGATTTCTGTAAAAGGGATTGTTGTACGCAGGTTTGAATGATATTATTTTGAAATAAATAAAAGCAACAGATTTTGTATGGTTTCAGTAGTGTAGAACTTGGTTTTCTTTACTCATGGTGCAAACTGAGGAGTCAGGGCCCGCTCTTTGGTAAAGCATGATGACTATTTTATTTAGTGTAGTTTATTTGTTATATATTGTTAATAGTTTTATTACGTATTCATGTCTTTTAATAAACTAGATGTTCAAGCTTCCATCATTTTATTGATTTCTAGATTAGTTGATTTATATTCCAAATTAGTTAATACTTTAAATTATTATTGATATTATCTTATTACAGATTGATGTTTTTGAGCTTGCTTTATTTCTGATGTTCCTATCACCAGGAAATGACAGTTCCTGTCGCTGGGATTTATTTGGCTTTTTCATAGATTCAATTTTGCGTGTTATAGATGCATTCATAATTTCTCATATCACAAGTTGCACCCCTTGATAGCATACTGCTTGGACACTTTTTGCAAGCTTATGCTCTCAGATTGACATGTATAGACCAGTCGAACTTCTTCATAAATTGTTAATTCTTTTGTTATTATTTGCCCTAGTGTTGGCCTATCATTTTGGCGCCGTTGCCGGGGAAAGGTGTCAAAGGCATGTTAGTTTGCTGATTTGAGTTAGGAACAATGTGTTAGGATGAAAGCTTTTGCAACTGCTAGCCTTGCTTAAGTAATTAATCTTAATTTGCATTGCGTAAATCATATAGATGCATTGCTTCAGAGTTTTGTTTTAGAGTTTGCAAGTAGGTCTTAGAAATTAGATTCATTAGTTTCTTTAGAAGTTATTATAATTTACATTATCACTAGTTATTGTGAGTTATTGTTGGTAAAGAGAAGAAGCTATTTTGAAGAAAAAAATATTAAAAATGATGAATTTTCAAGGTTGTTCAAGTACATCAATTTTAGGTGCAAAATGTTTTAAAAATGCAAAATTTGAAAGGACCACGAGAGGAAAAATGTGCCTGGGCACTACCCCAGGGCATTGCCCCTTGACCCCATTGGTGGTTGCCACCCCCATACCCATGCCTTCAAATTTAAAAACAAAAGAAGAAATTGGTGGAGAAATCACATTGACCAAAGGTGAGATTTTAAAACCCTCTTTACCTAATGAATGCAACTTAAATGTTCTCAATCTTTCATTATCATAGGTATGTACAAATGGTATCTTTATATATGACCAAGAAAATATCATTGATGAATTCTTAGAACAATGTGATTTTGATGATGAAAATCTAACCACTTGTTGTTCTAACTGCTATAGGAAAGATGCCCAATGTATATGCTCAAACAATCATGAGAACATGGTGAATGAGGTACAAGCTATTTTTGATCCTTACCATGATAAGGGTGGAAGTGACCAAGTATTCCTTATAATGGATGAACAATCTCAAGCACCAACCCAAGAAGATCAAGGTATGCACTATGTTGGTGACATATATTATCACTCTAAGTCATTACAAAGCCAACATATTTCTTCAAAATGTACTTCTCTACCTCGCATGCACAACGAATGTAATCATGCATACTCACAACAACTGCCATATCCATCCTTACCATCTTTATTCCACCAGTCATACTTATTACCATCTACTTTATCTTCTTCACATTTCTTACCACATTTGTTATGTCATTCACATCATATTCTACCCACTCCACCATATCCACCAAAGACAACTATATTGTCTCATATACCACTTCATAATAAGGTGGCTAATGATACATATAATATTGAGCTTTCAAGGATCCCTCTACCATCTAATGATGTGCTTGAAATCGATAAATCAACATTGGAATATATTGATGCACTTAAGGAATGGGATTTTGGTTTAATTAAATTAGAAGAACAATATTATTTATTGAAATATATTCAACTTTGTTCTTCTTTTCTACTTAGTGAATTCCAAAAACCTACAAATGAGCCCATACTTCAAATTGCATCAATTTTAATTAATGGACTCATGAGTATGTGTGTTAATATCAATCATGCACTAAGTAATATTAAGCCACATACATTCCATATTCTACAAACATGCTACCAAGTCCTCCTGTATCTATATTTTATTACTTTTGTACTTATACATACTGATATTTGGAGGCCTATGGTTAAAATATGCATCCCTCATATAATTGTTTATTTGGGACCAATAATTGATTAAGCATTATCATAAGGGATTCTATGCATTAATGAAAAAAATGTTAAAAATGGATGATCATTAATCCTCATTGTTGATTCTTTTCATTGTCCTAGGATGACCAAATACACTATGGATGATTCATCTATGTAGCAAGGATCAAAGTATTACTTTATATATATATATATATATATATATATATATATATATATATATATATATATATATATTTCATTCTTGGTTCTTGTATATCCAACTGATCATTCATTGATTACACATGTTGATTTCTTGATTCCTTGGATGACTTGAATTCCCTATACTTTTATAACCTACAATTAATTTGGGAATACATCCATTGAATTATTGAAATATTTGATTCACCTATCATTCAAAAAAAAAAGCACACAAAATTCTAATGATGTGTTACTCTCTTTGGGTTACCTAATTTCTTTGGTTATCCTAATGTTCTCATGATCTTGTAGCATGAATTTAAGTTTGGGGGGGGGGGGGGGGGGGGGGGGTCCCTTCAATTGTTTGCTTCTTGGATGATTTTCAATAAAGCTTCATTGATAGTTTCATTGGTCCTTTTAACAAACCTCCACATGTGACATCTCCACAATTCAAGGTCCGTTGTTGTGGTGTGATGATCTTAGAACCAATACCAATTAATGATGCTTCTCTACACAAGAATTCCATAAGATACCACATTGGCTTTGTTCACATTGTATGGGCTTGCTAGCTATATGGTGTATATCCATTTCACTGGTGCTTCACTATTCAAGATCACATGCAAATTTTGGCAGAGGGTGTTCAACACCTTGAGATGAGATTTCTTGTCTTTGGTGATTTATCACTTGGAGGAAAATATGCAGCATGGTCTATGAGATTCATGAATATTCAAGAACACTTCTAAAAATACTTTGAATACAATGCCAACTACTACACTCCTTCCTTGAGTTGTGTCTCTCTGAAGTTCTATGGACACATTTGTGACTACTATTGGTTTTCACTCCATACTCATGTATTTGGTAATGAAGGTATGCTACTCGCAACTTTACATTTTCCTACAATGGATATTTGACAAGCTTCACAAGAATAGGGTTTCATATCTTCAAGAGATGTCTTCTTATTCAGTCTGCATAGAGAAATATGAGAATCATCATCCTTGTGAGTAGTTCTCTCATCCAAGTGTGCTAGTATGTTCACAAGTTCTCCAAGCAGATTTCAGACTCAATGGTGAAGAGATACATAGATAAAAAAATGTTTGAAGTGCAGTGGTTTGTGGTTCCAGTTCTAATGAGGTTATTCTTGGTGATCATTTCAAGTTCATTATGCAATCAAGTTTCGACAGTGCCTTTTGTGAGGTCATGGACAAAAATCGAGCTTTGGATGGTATCATTTTTCATCATCCATATCAGGATTTCATTTCTTTGGTCATTTTATGCAATTATTGAAAAATTCAAAAAAATGAAAAAATGAAAAAAATAAAGAAAAGAAAAGAAAAATAAATAAATAAAAGATCCAACAATGAAAACCTTCAGGCGTTGTTGGCCAGTTAATATCTGAAAACCAGTTTCTGGCAAATGTTAACTGCAAAATAAATCTTTAATGGTGAAAACTGTTTTTATAGTGCCATTAAGCGGTGAGTGATTGAAAATTGGCTTGCCAATAGTCACTTGTCGTTATCAAAATGTGAAAAAAAAAATTTAAAAATGAAAAAATGAAAAAAAAAAAAAAAAAAAAAAGAGAAAAAAAAATTGAAAAAAAAAAGCAATAATTTGTGTTCCTAACTTTTATGCTAATCCTTCTTTTCAAGAACACTGATTGGTTTCAGTGCTACTTTCCTTTTTGGCACCTCCTATTGCTCACTTTTGAGGCTCAATGTGATCCTCAAATCTTTGATTGCCCATACTCTGAGTTGCCTATTTAGTTGCAGTATTTTCACGTGAAATGTGCTACTTCCTATATGATCTATTCTAGTTCAGTTGCTAATGGTGGTCCCTTAGATTGCCCTCTTTGTCCCAATTTTATGGTTCCTTCCAATGGTCTTCTCTTCGATGCTTTCAGTCAGATGGTGGTGTTTTGTGGTGTTGCAGTTTTGGATACCTCTCTTCATTCCTTCTTGATGATTCATCCATTTTGGTGGCTATAGTTGCTAGGTAACTCTTTATTCCAACCTTGGTCTCTCTGCACATGCATGTTGGTAAAACAATCAATTTTGTTTTTCCTTATTTTATCTCTTAACTTTATTTGTATTGCTTATTATATTGATCACTATGCAACACCCCTTCCTATCCTCTCCTTGTTTCCTGTGGACGGTCAACCTTTTAGTTGGGGGGAGGCATGTCACTCTATTATCTTCCATCTGTCACCCTTAGTAAACCCATCATACTATCCATTATATGCATCATACAATAACCTTTGTTTTTTCTATCATCTCTCCTATTTACCCATTTAAACTCCTCCTATGCAAATCGAGATAAATTCTCCTATATGAAACCTTTTGAACCATGATGCTATAAAAAAATGAAAAGAGATGAAAAATAAAAGAGAAAAGAAAAATGATTAATGAAAGTTAAAGGAGATATCCCTATTGAAGAAGAAAAATAACAAAGCTTTTCATGTAAAGCAAAGAAATGGATTTGTGTTCATCTAATAGTGATCATGGTTCAGGGTGGAGACAAAGCTAAAAAACATAAACCTAAAGTGCTTTCAGTTAAAACAAAAGACCTCATGATCATAATTATTACATGAGGACGTGCAATAAGCTAAGTTGGGGGGAATGATGAGAGCATTTTATGTCCCAAATTATACCATATTTAAACCTTCGTATAAGCCTTCACACGCATTTCAATCCCCATCTTCTATTCTATTTTCTCCTTCTATGTTGCATATGATCAAATATTTATGAGTAATATTTAATATAGTTATTAGATACAATATGTGAATAAATAGATGAGATTGTATTTATCTAACAAGTTATGGTTCTTCCTATCACCCACTATGCATGTTCATATAGCTATTTCGGAAATAAAAATTTCCATCCACTTTTAAATAACTTAATCGGAATAATTAGCAACTAAAAATAAGGACAAGCAGTTTTCTATTTCCATTTGCAAACAGATAAGGATGAATCTCAAAAATCTGAGACATGGGTATTGTCTAGAATGTGCCCAATTACAATCCCTCGCGACAAAATCTTTAGAATGTGCATGATGGAAAATTTAGAGGCCTATTTCAAAATGTGATTATTCTATTACGGGTTTTGATTTCAAATTTGAAAGTTTATCTTTGCTGTTGTCACCAACTCATAATAGAACTCCTCCAGCTTAGCTGAATTCATACGTGGAGAGATTATTGAAGACTAAATTGAAGGGATTATGGATCATTCTATTTTTAAGATAGATGATTGTACATGCAGACAATGAATGTGGTTGAGATATCATATATTATAGCTAAGATTTATTCTCAAGAATTACATGGCTGTTAAAAAAACCCATGCAACAAATAACTACATTATTGTTGTTGCTAAGGAGATGAGATGCTATTGTTAAGAGGGATATCCATGCCTCACGTGGAAAGCCCAATAATTAGGCTTTTGCAAACTGTTACAAAACTATGGTTCAGCAAATGTGAATGAATGAAATAGTATTTTGTTTGAATGATGACAACAAATTGGCTATTCTTTGGAAGCCATATTTTTTTTTTATAACTTTGTTATGTAATAGCCACTCTTTTTATAGAGTGCATAACAAATTAGTTATTAAATTTGTAAAGCTGCATCTATATAAGTAGCAATAATAGTGAGGATGGACACACACATATAGTCTTATAAAAATATAGATTTCTGTAAAATGGATTGTTGTACGCAGGTTTGAATGATATTATTTTGAAATAAATAAAAGCATCAGATTTTGCATGGTTACAGTAGCGTATAACTTGGTTTTCTTTACTCATCATGCAAATTGGGGAGTCAGAGCCCGCTCTTTGGTAAAGCATGATGACTATTTTATTTAGTGTAGTTTATTTGTTATATATTGTTAATAGTTTTATTATGTATTCATGTCTTTTAATAAACTAGATGTTCAAGCTTCCATCATTTTATTGATTTCTAGATTAGTTGATTTATATTCCAGATTAGTTAATACTTTAAATTATTATTGATATTATCTTATTACAAATTGATGTTTTTGAGCTTGTTTTATTTTTTATGTTCCTGTCGCCAGGAAGTGACAGTTCCTGTTGTTGGGATTTATTTGGCTTTTTCATAGATTCAATTTTGCATGTTATAGATGCATTCATAATTTCTCATATCACAAGCTGCATCCCTTGATAGCATACTGCTCGGACACCTTTCGCAAGCTTACGCTCTCGGATTGACATGTATAAACCAGCTGAACTTCTTCATAAATTGTTAATTCTTTTGTTATTATTTGCCCTAGTGTTGGCCTATCAATGAATATGGAAATGATGTGATATGATGGAATATATGGAGAAAGGGAGAATAAAAATGCATATAATGAGATGAAATGCAAAACATTTGAGATTCGAAGGGCACAAAGAAACTACGAGGCCATGATGAGAAAGGTAACAAAGCAAATGAATAAAACATGATCAAGGATGGACGAAACAGGATGGGATGGGATGAAAATAGTGACCAAAACATTTGAGATCTGAAGGTCACATAATGAAAGGGGTTATATGAATAGTTGGATATAATGAAGGAAGGAAATATGAGAGCATGTGGTTATGTGTCCATAATACATAAAAGGATGGAAGCTCATCATGATTGTGATTATGTCATTGGTCTGTCACGAGAACATTGTCAATTGTTCTCCTTCATCTACTGAGTGTTATTGTGTGAAACATCATGATTATTCTCATTTTGTGTACCAACTATTTGTGTTAAGGGAAAAAATGTGAAATTCAATCTAGATGAATACAGTGAATGCAACCATCACATTTTAAAAATAATGCAAACTAACTATCATCATTGAGCCCCTAAATAATAAGTGATATAGTACAACCACCACTAGCTCAGCTATGGTAATATGAATACTTAATCACACCAAGAAATGCCACCGATATACAAATAATGTATATAAAAGGTATGATAACCATGAAGAGAAAATATTTTGTCGCAGTAAATAAAAATAGACACACAAATAGACAAATATTAGATAATGAAACCTCCCCTCAAATATCATGCAAAATTAGTTGAGGTATCCCCGACCATCCAAATTGGAGGAGGCACTTATGGGTGGACACCAATAACACATGAAATCAAAGGATCATGGGATTATAATAGTGAAATTTGAAAGCTAATGAGAGATCAAGGCTTCATCTCAATCCCTCTAGTTGAATACATCATTGAGGTACTAGAAGTGTATGACTGTGTAAAAAGAAAGTACTTTCTTACCAATGTGCTAATAGTTGTGTGAAATAGTGTCAAATTTGTTTAGTTCTTTGTGGATAGAGTTGTAGGATTCTTTTGATAGTCTAAGTATGGTATAGTGGCAATATTGCAGTGGGAGGCCCTATGAGTATGTTAGAAGATATGTATCGATAGGGGATGAGTGGGTATGTTATGATACAGTAATGTTAGAGCGTAACAACAAGTGTACTTGGTATTGGTGTGGCAGGAAGCTTAGATTGAAGGTATGGTGAGGATAAGAAAAGTGTTGTGTCAGTCACAGGATGGCTATAAATAGCTAAGCATTAGTGTGTGAGATGAACTATAGTGAAAGGAATAAGTATTAGAGCTGCGAGATAGTGAAGTCTTACGCATACTTAGTGAGTGTCAGGTTGTTACTATGGCAGGCTTACTAGACCAATCATAGCAGGAAGTGGAGATGGTAGAAGCTAGTCAATGTGGATGGGTGAGACAAGGATGAAGGGCAAAGAATTCCCATCATACATCAAGTGAACTAATATATGAGCCTAACCTACAAGAATTAGTCGAGGAACATGGGGAGTCAAGTTAGATAGAGCCAAGGTAGACACAACATGGTGGCTCATACATTGAAGTGGAAGAAACTCCTTTATCATTTTTGTTAATGTTGTCAAGGATGGCAGCCCAACAGGTGTTACAAGAAGGATTGGGTGAGGAACTGGTGACACATGCTGAAGATAGTCTAGCAGTTGGGACAAAAAGTTTTCCCAAGGTAGACTCTCCTATGAAGAGTGCAGGACAGATGTAGTGAATGACTAAGCATGTCAGTCTGGCTTAGGTGACAAGTGCAGCGAGTTAGTTGATCAGCCTCATAATCCTAATACATAGGGTGATGGGTAGAGAGGTGGGAATATTAAGTTCTAGTGAGCCATGGTGAGAGGTCGAGGGTGCAACACATGAAGTGGAGGAGCTATAAAGGATGTTGATCATGGGGAAAGTCTAGGTGGATAATGCAAAGCAAGAGGTAGCAGTTTTGATATGCTTGATGGATAAAGCACAGGATAACAGAGTGCTAGTAGAAGCTATATGACATCAAGATGTGTTAGATGTAGATTGAGAATGGGTACAATCATTAGAAGTTGAATTGTGGGTGGAGTAGTCATGAGCAGAAGGGAATGATGTAGGTCCACAAGCTGAGTGTGTATGAGCACAAAGGCTATAAGATGCTCTGTAGATGGCATAAGAAGGTTTGGATAGTACTCAAAATGAGCTGGTGTTATTGCATGTGAAATTGGAGTTATTTAAGGATGTGGTGTTAAAGACAAATATAGTGTCATTACAGCTATAGGAGTGATTAATGGCTAGTGATAGAAGGGTAAGGTAGCTGTAATAGCGACTTGGAAAGGAAAAAATAGATGTGGATCCTGTTGGGTGATGTGATGCACTCCCCTACCCATAGGTGGTTAATTATGTGGTGTTCCATGTTCACTAACAGTCATGGCTTTTGGTGCAACATTTGGGCCCATTTTCTATTGCACCAAAAGCCATGACTATTAGTGAACATGGAACACCACATAATTAACCACCTGTGGGCAGGGGAGCATGTCACATCACCCAACAGATCCCTAGAGAATGGGCATTGGGGAAAATCACTACACTGAGTATCAATGAGTTGGTGGACAATGTGTTCATTGATATGCAATGGACCATGAAGGTTCACCAAGAAGCCGCATATTATATGGGTTTATACTATCAATTTGTCTTGAATGAGCGATGACGTAAGACTTAGTTTGTGGATAGAGAGTTTATGCAAATGCTAAACACTCAACTACATAGTGGGAGATTCCCAATACCAATGGATGCAGTTTGGGTGCAAGGAGGATCAACACTGGAAGCATCATCATCTAGTATTGTGCCTAGGGGAATGCCCCTAGACGAAGGTCCTAGTATGCCACCTCCATGAGGGAGGCCAAGATAAATGTGTCATTGGAATGTAATTGTTTGTCCAAGTTGATGAATAAAAAGTGTATTATTCATGGTAGTAGAAATAGAGGCTCATGTGTTGTTTATGTCATCGTATGGTGGAATGAATTTCTTCCATGTTGGTTTTGTATTTTCATGATTATGTGGATTTTTTTGGATATTTTTAGAAAAATGTTTTAAATGTTTTTGAAATTTTTGACAATATTTGGATGTTTCTGGAATTTTTCAGCAATATTTAGATGTTTTTGAATTTTTAGGAAAATATTTGGATGTTTTTGGAAATTTTCAGCAATATTTCGACATTTTTGATTTTTTCACCAAAGATTTGGATGTTTGTGGTACTTTTTGGAAAATGTTTGAATGTTTTTTGTTATTTTTTGGCAAATACATGGATGTTTTTGGTATTGTTGGGCCCATTTGCCGTTGCACCAAAAGCCATGACTGTTAGTGAACATGGAACACCACATAATTAACCACCTGTGGGCAGGGGAGCGCGTCGCATCACCCAACAATCTCCCCCTCGACGTGCATACCAGGTGCTTACGCGGGTCAGGAAGGCACTGGGGAGATTTGAACCCATGACCAGGCCAAAACCAGGCTCTGATACCAATTGTTGGGCCCAGTTACCGTTGCACCAAAAGCCATGACTATTAGTGAACATGGAACACCACATAATTAACCACCTGTGGGCAGGGGAGCGCGTCGCATCACCCAACAGGTATATGTCAAGAAATTGAGAGGAAAAGTGACCATCATTTATGAGTAAGAAAATAGTGGACATTCCATAAAGATGAGTATGAAATTCTACAACATTTGGTGAGAGGAAGCATATGAGGTTGTAAAAGTAGGAAGTGTGAACTAACGAAAGGTTGGCCGAGTTTGATTGAGAAATTTTGTATATATTGATAGCCTTTGAAGACAAGTGAGGGCTCTAGCTATGACTGTTCTCTAGGGTGGACCGAGATAGGTACCTATAGGGCTTGAAAAGGGCATTAGATGGCCTAAAAGGTATGTGGGATCCCAAAAAGGGTGCTTGAGGCTACCAAAAGGTGTCTGGGCCTTGAAAAAGGTGTATTAGGCCTACAAAGGCATATTATCCTTTAAAAGGCACTTGAGGGCCTAAAAAGGTGCTTGGGACCTATAAAAGGCACTGGAGAGCCTAAAAAGGCATTTGGGGTTTTGAAAAAGTAAAGTGGGCCTTAAAATGGCACTTGAGGGTGGCCTAAAAAGGTAATTTGGAGCCTAAAAAGGCATGTGTGCTTTAGAAAAGGTATTGGGTGGTCTAAAAAATGTACTTGGTCCTTGAAAAAGGCATTTGAGGGGCCTAAAAAGGCACTAGAGGGGCTAAAAGGGCACTTGGGGCCTATCAAAGGTGTTGGATGGCCTAAAAAGGTGTTTGGGCCTTGAAAATGGCAAGTGGACCTTAAGAAGGCACTTGAGGGCCTAAAAAGGCCCTTGGGACCTATAAAAGGTGCTAGATGGCCTAAAAATGTGCTAGAGGGGCTAGTTTGGCTCCTCAAATGAATGATTACTTATTCTAGTCCTCTATTGGGTGGCAATGAAAAAGTCTAACGAATATCTGTCACAATCCGAGTGGTAGGCACAAACTATGAGGAGACAAAGGCCTATTAGGATAGAATTGATATATTTGTTGGTAGATGTGGGATCAATCATGGCCTCTGCAACATAAACAACTCTAGAAATCCATCGAGAGTTGTTTTTCTTGATTTAAGGAGTGGAAAGGGAACGTAGGAAGATTCTCTTAAACTATCCATGTTGTGCCATATTTTCCCAAGCCCAAAGATATGTTTCAAGACATAACAACATTGCTACATAATTAATTAAGGCCAAAATGGGGGATATTGACATCCACACTTATTCAAAGGATTATGTCATAAAATATTTAAATATTTTTCAATGTAGGGGCCTCACCACTAATTTCATATAAAATTGGTTGAGGTAGGCAAACCCATCCCTAAGGAGCAACAATTATAGATGTACACCAACTTGACATGAAATCAATGGATCATCAGATTGAAAAATATAAAAATAATTTATGCAAAATTAATGACATGCTCATGAATTATTTAGGAATTATTTATGGCCTATCTGGGATGTGTTTTTTTATATTTTTGGGTATTTTTGACTATTTTTGACAATTTGTGACAAGTTTTGAATTTTTAAGATAATTTTTGGTAATTTTTGACAATTTTTTATTATTTTTTGATAATTTTTGACCTGGTAAGGATGAAAGTGAGATTTTTTGGAATAGGGAGATGGAATGGGTGGGCTAGAGGCCATAAGGGTAATTTAGGAGCACATAAACAGCTATGGAAATGAAAACTAGTTTTTTTGAGACGCATATGGATTTATGAAGCCTAAAAATGGATTTTTGGGATCATTGATGGATTTATGGGGGTAAAGAGAGGATATGGGATTGCTGATATTCCTATAATTCATGCCTATGGTATCTTAAATCATAGTCAGCCTCCATGTTTCCTTCAAGCTATCCCCCTGTGTGTCATGTCCCATTGGAAGCCATTTCTAATGTTGAGGGACTAGTAAATTATAAACCACAAGTGTTTCTCAATTGGGTATGTCTCTTTGTCCTATCTTCTATTAAGTGCACTAATCAGCTTTGAGATGAGTAATGAAAAGGCCACAACAAGAAAAATTCTGTGTAGAAGAGATGATGATGACCTTTTTTGTTTTTTTTTTTGCATTGAAGGATTTTTGTTGTTTAGGAAGTCCAAGGGTGTTATCCCTCACTCGTTTTGTACCAAATTTTTTTTTAATATGGGGTGCCTCCTCAAGGCATTAGAAATAGAACCATTTGAGATGAATTTTGTTAATGGATTCTGCCAGTTCTTCCCCATCACAATTGGCTAATTTGTATGTACTATCCCAAAGGATTCTGTGATGATGTAAGGGCCAATCCAATTGGCTTCCCATTTTCCATTGTTATCTCTTGCTACCTAATTTTTGGGGTTCTCATGGAGGACTAGATCTCCATTTTGAAAAACATGGGGCTTCACTTTCTTGTATTAGTGTCTGGACAGTCTATTCTGATACACTTTAAGATGATCATGTGTTGTGCATTGATGTACTTCTAAGAATTACAATTATTCTAGGCAAGCCACTCTATAGTCCTCATTTGACAAGATATCATAGAGGTTAACTCTTAAAGATGGGATTTCAACCTCTAAGGGACAAATTGCTTCACTACCATAGACCAAGAAGAAGGTCGTTGCACCCATAGGCATGCAAACATTTGCCCTATAAGCCCACAAGGAAGGATCCAATTGTAGATGCCAACTCCTACTAGTGTCATTAACTAAATTTTTGAGGATATTAATTATGGTCTTATTGTTGGCCTCTAGTTGGCCATTGCCTTGGGGATAGTAAATGGATGATGAATGGTAGATGATGTGGAGCTTGTCACACAACTCGTAAACTATCTAATTTTTGAAATATAAGGTATTATCTATTAAAATGGCATGAGGAATTCTAAACCAAAAAATGATATGATTTAGAATAAATGAGGAGATTTTTTTCTAGTGGAGTCTATGAGCAGTGTTGCTTTGACCCATTTAGTAAAGTATTTAGTTGCTATAATAATCCACTTGTTTTCCTTGGAAGAAGGTGGATTAATTGCACCGATTAGATAATAACTCGATTGATAAAAACACCATAGTGTGACCAAAGGGTTGAGTTCTTAGGCTAGTGCATGCATGAGGTTGCCATGGATTTGACACTTTTTACAACTTTTAACATAGTCAATAGAATCCTTTTCCATGGTAGGCCAAAAATAACCCATTCTAAGAATTTTATTTGCTAAGATAAACCCACTAGAATACCCACAAATACCTACCTAAAATTCTTGTAGAGCTATTCGAGACTCTTATTTCTTGAGACATCTAAATAAAGTACCATCGAGACCTTTCCTATACAACTTATCAACTACCAACATGTAACATAAGTGTGTCAGATGAAATTGCATTTTTGGTTTCATCAAAAGTCAAAAGGGATAGTGTTATCATGTAGGTAGGTGATAATGGAATCATACAAAGGGGAGTCAAGGGTGTCTAAATGGAAAATGACATGGGATTTGGGTTGAGTAAACATACATTAAACCACCTCCTCTACAAGGAACTCATATCTTTCATGTTTATCTGATAGCTAGAGTAAGGACACTAAGGTAGCCATAGCATCTACTGCCCTATTCATATCCCTGGGAATTTTTTCAAATGCAATTTGAACAAAGCATGCCTTAAGTGTATCAACCATGTGCTTATAAGGTAACAAATTTTTATCTTTGGTGTTGTATGTGTATTACATGATTAATAATCAAGTGAAAGTCTCCATAGACTTCAATGGCTATTAATTTCCATTCTAGAGATAACTTAAGGCCTAGGACTAAAGCTTCACACTCTTTCATATTGTTTGTGCATGGGAATAGTAATTTGTATGACTTGGGAATAGTGACACCAAGAGGCATGATGAACAATATGTTGACACCTAAACCATGGTGTGTATATGAATGATCAAAGTAGAACTTCCATGTGACTGGCTATGTCTAAAGTATATGCATGTCTAAAAAGTTGGCCACAATAGGGTTTGAACTCTCTATGGGTGCATCCACCAACTGATCCACAATAACTTTCCCTTTTATGGCTCTCCTATTAACATACTCAATATCAAACTCACTGAGGATCATGATCCATTTGGCTAGTCTACCTGTTATTGTAGTCTTGCTTAAAAAATGCTTAAGAGGGTCAATTTTGGATATGAGTTTGACTTTATGTGTTAAGAGATAGTGACTTGGTTTTTGGGAAGAAAAAACTACTACCAAATAAGCCTTTTCAATAAATGTGTAGTTCAACTCATAGCTGACCAAGGTTTGACTAATATAATAGATAGTTTGTTCCTTTCCTTGGTCATTCTCTTGTGCCAAGAGGGCTCCTATGGATTTGTCTATCAAAGATATGTATAACAATAAAGGCTTGTTTGGTATAGAAGGTACCAAAATAGGTGGATTCATGAGGTAGTTCTTGAGAAGATCAAAGGCCATCTGACACTGACTGTCCCATTTGAAAATTATATCCTTGTGAAGAAGATGAGTAAAAGGCACACACTTTTATACTAGCTAAGATATGAATCGGCGAACTAACTAAAGTCTCCCCTAGAGGGATTGTAGCTGATTCAGGTTCTTGGGAGGTTTCATGTTGACAATAGCTTGCACCTTTTCAAAATCAACCTCTATTCCTTTCATGGAGATAATGCAACCTAGAAGCTTTCCAGATTTTCCACCAAAATCACATTTCTTAGGGTTCAGTTTGACTTTAAAGGCTTCTAGGCATGTGAATATCTTGTCTAAAATAGGTAGATGGTCTTTGAGAGTATGAGATTTTGCCAAAAGTTCATCTACATAGTCTTCCATAATGTTATGCATCATGTCATGGAATATCATGGTCATGGCCTGTTGATATGTAGCTACTACATTTTTTAGGCTAAAAGGCATGACATTCCAATAGAACATGCCCCATGCACAATTAAAGGTTGTTTTTTCTTGGTCATCTGGTTCTATCATGATTTGGTTATATGCCAAAGATTCATCCATAAGGGAGAACATGGTGTGTCCTTCTATTAAGTCCACAATGGTTTCAATTTTTTGTAATGGGAAGTCATCTTTAGAGCATGATTTCTTAATATCTCATAAGTTGATGCAGATTTGTATCCTACCATCTTTCTTAGAAATGGGTACAATGTTTAAGATCTAGGAAGCATAGGTCAATGGCCTTATGAAGTTTCTACCTTGACTAATAATTCTATGTGTGGATGTGTTTTTTGGAGTTTTTGGTTGACTATTTTTGTATCTAGAGCAATGTTGAAATAATGGAGGATTAGATTAGCGTCCAACCTGGGCATGTCTGCATATGACCATGCAAAGTTAATTTGCCTATCTTTGAAGAAGCAAATAAATTCACTTCTTTCATTTGGAGTTAAGGATTGTTCCAAGTGAATGATTATGGGTCCTTGCTCTATCCCAATGTTAATTTTCTTTGGGGGCTCAATCAAAATAGAGAACCTCTTCTCAAAGTATTTGGGTAAGGCATCAATCATCTCAACCTCAGGTGTCATAATTATGTTTTCAACATTAGATGCATCACTTCTATTTGTTTCCATATTTTTGTTAAGACTAGCCACAATGTGTTTTGGGTCATGAGTTCTTTGATATGTTTGACTTGCTCTCGTGTGACTAAGATGATTGATATCCGATCCATCCATGTGCATTTCTCTTAGTCCTTGTCAACGAGATTTCTCAACCACATTAAGGTATATGAAAATATCTTGGTTGGTGGAAAAGTTGGAGATGTTGTGAGATTCTATTATATCCCAGCTAATGAGCTCAAGATGGACTAGGAATAGTGATGTAGAGTAAGGTTTGGCAGGGTTTAAAGACATGACCTCATTTGGTGACTCATACATTGTATTGGTTAAGTCTATGGAATTCAATTTTTCTAGATTATCTAGGGAACTAGAGGCATAAAATTTCTCACTATATTCATCTTCAATTTTTTCCAGAAATAAATCAAGAAACAAATTTTAGAACTCAAATAAGTCATCAGGTTCATCACTAGTTTGTGATGGGGAGTCTCATCTATTATTTGTCTATTATGTGCTTTCCTATAAACCATTATGTGGATTGGATTCTTGTATTGTGGAGGTGCCTCGGGTAGGAATGTGAATAGCATCACATTCTTTGTCTTGCATGGATTCTTTGGATAATGAGTCAAATTCCCACTTAGTGGAATTGTCATCATCTTCATTTTTGGTGGTGTCCATGAAAGTTTCTCTTGCATGATGTAGATTGGGGATGGATAGGGTCACACCCATTGTACTAGATGTTCTCTAGCCATTGAAGTCTTTTTTTCTTTTGGAACCCATACTAGAGTAGAGGAGGAGGAATCTTCTTTTCTAGATAAGGATTTAGAATGGGATGTGAAATTTTTATTATCTTGTTTTGAATAACCTACCCTTATTTTCAATTTGTTGGGTTTGAAATGTGTTGATAAAGGCTTTACAATACCTTTTCCTTTTCCCAAGGGACCTTCTCCTGGATAACCCATTTTCTTCATTATATCACAGCCCATACCAAAAAGGTGTGGTGAGATGTCAATGTTTTGAATCCTTTTACATTCTTCCTCTGGAATGTTTGGAGATATGCCCCTTTCTTTAACAAGGTTTCCATGACAAATTTCTTTGTGATGGGCCTACTATGAGATTTGGGGGATAGTGGTTGGTCAAATAAAAAATTTGAATATTCTCCCACCCCCTTACATTGAAATTTATATTTTATATCAAATTCTTTCATTAAACAGTCCATTTTCTCATAATGGATTTGTTTAGAGTTTTCAAGTAGATGTGGTGATGATGTGAAAGAACTAGAAAAAACCACTTTTTATTTTCCCTTATTTGTTGTATAAAATTGGTTGTTATCTCGACTGGTGGAGCTTGAAGTGTCAATTAGTGTAGATTTGCTGATAGTTCTCATTGGGGTGTTCGTTTCTTCCCTATTGTGAGGAACAAGGGAATTACAATATTGTGTATAGTTTTGATCTTCGTGTATAGTCACCTCTTAACCCATGTATAGAAATTTTAGACATAAATGATAGGTGGAAGGGACTTCTTTCATATTGTGGATCCATGGCCTATCCAAGAGGAGGTTGTGAGTTAATTTTAGGTCCAAGACTTGACAAATAGTTTCTTTTATGACTAGGCCAACTCATATTGGCAGGATAACCATACCTTTAGAGGATCTCTCCTCATCATCATAATATTTTATTGTGATCTTATTCTTAGGATCAACAACATCCTTTGCATACCCTAGTGCCTTTAACAAGTTCAAGGTGCAAATATTTAACCCTACCCCACCATCAACTAAGGCTTTTTATACTATATTTTGATGGATGAATACTTTGATGTACAATGAAGAGTTTTGTGGATGTATGAATGACATGTCATCTTTTGCCAAGAAAGATGCATAGTGAGGAGTGACAAGATTGTTTACCATATTTTGAAATCTATTAACATCCATATTATTTGGCACTAAGGATTTCATGAGGATCTCTTTATGCTTAGAAGATAGTTACAGCAATTCAAAAATAGAGATATGTGCAGAAGTTTTCAATAACTGATTGATCAAACTATATTTGGATATGTGGGTGCTTGTGGTGGCTTTCTATGCACTAGTGCCTTCTCTCAACAAGACTAATTTGGAGGCTTGACCTTGGGTAATAGCATTTAAAGGTTGTTTCTTATGTTTATCTTTAACAACACTGATATTTACGACATTGTCAAACCCAGAGAGCATATTGATTGTGTTATCATAGTTATGGGCATAGTTGAATTTTTCATTAGAGGATGAGGCCTAGTTGTTTTTGGAGGATTCTTCCTTCTCATGGCTCATGAAAGGGTTCTTGAAGGCTATGTGGTCTTCATTTTTATGAAGACTATTTACTTTAATGGTGCCATTATCAATCAATTTTTGGGTGGCCCCTCTTAAAGTATAATAATTGTTGGTAAGATGCCCCCTATTTCGATGGTAGGCACAGAATTATTTTTCACTCCACCACTTAGGTTTGACCTATGGTTCATGGGGATTTTCTTCTGATAGTACAATAATTTCATCAATTAAAAGTGTTTTTAATGCTCTTTCATATGTTTCTCCAATAGGACTATAGACTCTAGGTTGATCAATAGATTGGTATCCTCTCAGTGGAGGGACTAGATTACAAGCCACTTGTTGGTTAAAGTATTTTTGGTTTGGAGAGTGGTTGTATTCTTGTGGTAAAAGGGATGAACTGACATGGCCTGGTGAGTAGGCACATTGGTGTTGTTGACTGTTAGATATTGTTGATTGGTAGAGGGGGGAAGTTGTGCTTTGACATGATTAGCTTCTACCACACCCTTATTTGTCGTGTGTTTGTTATTATTCCTCCACCATGATTTATGTTTATCACTTGACTAGTCAGATGAGATGTGAGTTTGGAAGGAAATATTTGAGGAACTCTTTCCATCTTTTGATAGCTTGATGATGTCATTATCTATCAAGGTCTCTATTACTTTGGTTGTGTTTTCTAATGTAGTTTCAAAGTCCTTAGGACATCAAAGTTGCATCTAGTAGATCATAGGCTTGGAAAGGCTATTAATGAATATATCCATTTTTTCTTTTTTTTGGGATATCCCTATGATATTTGGAAAAGGTATGCCTCTATCTTTGAAATAAAACTTTAAAGGACTCTCTGGGGAGTTGCTTTGTGTTGCACAAATCGATCATAGTGACTTCTCTTTTAATATTGTATGAATATTGTGCAATAAAAACTGAAGGAAGTTAGTCAAATGACTTGATGTTGGAGGGGGTCTTGGAGAACCACTCCATGGCTTACCACCCTAAGCTTCTAGGAAACAATTGCATCAAGTTGTTTCATGGATGAATTCCATACTTAAAGTATAGAATTATTAGAGATGATCTTGAGGATCAATTGTGCCAAAATACTTATCATATTTTGGTATTTGCATGTTCTGTAGAAAGGGTGTTAAGGTGACACTTTTGTCGAATGGGAGGGGAAATATCTTCTCGAGGATAAATTTAGTGTGTTGGATCTTCCCTCATTTCATTCTTTCCATTTGTAGTTGCAAATCTTGAATTTTTTGTCTGACAACCTCTAAGGGTGATTCTTCTTCATCCCTCTTAACGTTTTTTTTATGTCAAAGTAGAGTGGTAACTTCACACCTTGTTGTGCCAATGATAGAAGGTATCATTCTTGATGGTGTTCGATATTTTTTTCCATTATGTCAACAAGTTCAATATTTTATTGGAAATCTTTAATTTTAGTTTCAAGACCCTTTTCGTCTCAAATTTAAGATGAACCCATTTTGTTGAAGGTCTCTAAGATCTATTTGAACAAGGGTGATTTGTTGGTAGTGGTAGTTAATAAGTAGTCAATAGGTGTAACAAGCTTAATGATTCTTGGAGATTATGTGTATTTGATAGTTCATTTTTCTATTCTAGTGCTTAACTGTATGGGAAATATTTTAGGTTCCTTTTGTTTCGTGGTTGATCTAGTTTTACACAATGGCATGAGATGTGGATTAGACTCCCTTTAATTCTTCTATATTTCGATGGCATGAGGATTTTTTCTCAACCAAAATGTGTTGGGACATCAAGATATGTTTCAAAAATGTGTTCAATGATGTTGATGATGATAAGACTTAATTTTGTGAAGTTAGTTAAGGGACAAATGTGTTTTTTTGTTCATTTCTGACTTAATATGTGAAGTTGGGGTAACAATAACTATTGGATAAAAGTCTTCATATAGGGTTGGAACATTGCTTGATTTAAAGATGGTGATTAGTTGCAAGATTCCTCAATTTTATAGAATGTCAATAAAGGAAAAGGGTATCTAAATCCATTGTCAATTTATAGGTATTACATGTGCAGATAGCCCCTATTTTATAAATTGTCTTAGATGTGTTGCAAGAATATTTAGATGTGTTATTTAATCATTTTTATGTGCTATTTCATAGTATGTCAATTGTTGTTCTGTAGGGTAAAAGCGTTGTTTTAATTTTAGATGCACTAATTAATTTCTCAAATGCATTGTTTGACTTATCATATGTGTTATTACAACCTTTAAATGCATTATGGAACTGATCATATGTGTTATTTCAAGTATTGAGTGCATTATTCTAGGGTATACAATAGCATTTGTATTCAATTTAGTATAAGTTTTTAGTTACAGTTAAATTTCCTCTAAAGGATTGTGCTCTAAAGTTGATCAATATGTATTAAAGAAGACACATCCAAACACAATAGTAGTAGAAATAAAAATTGAATAATCCCACATGCACCTAGAAAATGAAAGAAATGGCTTCAAGACAGGGCTTGCTAAGGCTGGTGACTATGAGGCTTTAGTGTTTAACCAATAGTGTTTAGATTTACCTCCCTAGTGATAGAGAGCTTCCCACCAACATAAAAGAGGTTTGGCTCAATCTCTTGTGAGACTCCTGGAGAAAGGCTATATTTTGAACAATATTGACTTGCATTCGATTAGGAATGCAAGATGGAAGGCATCCCATCTCACTGGCCCTACTAAGGAAATTCTTGGGAGGTAGCATTTTTATAGTTGAATAATCCACCTAGTGAAAAGTAGGAAAAGAAAAAATTAGAAGCAAGTTTGGGAGTTTGATCACTCTAAAAGAGCGAGAGCATATCCCTACTACTTTGATCCCTCAAACATGACAAACAAGATTTTTTAGTTATGAGCCTTTACCTATGGAAGACAATAGTCTCCTATTTAATCTACATGTTTGTTCATTCCAGCTTGATTACTACTAACCCTTACAAAAGATTTGGCATTCTAATCAGCTTCGTGAGTTGAGAGCATACGTCTACTTCTGAATATATTAGCAAAATCAAACTTCCTATTTAAGCTAGTTTATGAATTTAGAAGTACCATAATTTAATGGACAAGGGTCTAGGTCTACTCTAATTTGACACTAGAAAAGGCTAGGCACATTTTTTAGGGTCTTCATTCCTATCTTGTGATGTCAATGACCTAAGAGTTCCTGTCAGTTCAAAAGAGACCTGTAAATAGCTAGCAATTAGATCTATAAGTTAGATATGATAATTTATGGTTTCAACTAGATGTGCTATAGAAAATATCATTAGTATTATAGAAATGCTCAAATACATTAAAATATCCAATAAATGCTCTATTTAAACATGCAAATGCCCTGTGAGATCTAGTAAATTTGCTATAAAACAATGTACATACATTACAGAACACTTAAAATGAGTGACAAAATACTTTAAATGTGTTATAAAATAATGTAGAAGCATTAAAATAGTGTTCAGAAGCGTCAAAGTGTTAGAGGAATCTTAGATTCAATCTTCGTGAGCTCGCGAATGTCTTTGATAGTTTGTTGTTCCTATTGTGAACCTTCCCAAATGTGGTAGAACTTGTAACAAGTCATATCTACACAAGAAACTAGAGAAATACATAGATCTACAAGGAAATCTCAAGATTAGAATGAAAAAAGAATTGAATAAAAATGAGGTTTTAAGATCGAACCTTGCAGTGGGCACCAATTTGTACATGATGGAATCATTGAGATTTTCTTATTTTACACCAAATTTTGATGATTTGATGTGTGATTGATGATTTTTTACTGATTATGATCCTTGATTGCTAATAATTTGATGTCCTATTTTGATAATTTGATGTTAAAAATCCTTTGTTTAGGATAGTTTGCTTGGATGCCCTAGTTTTGTTTGATTTGATGTTAAAATTTGGCTAGGGTAGAATGTTTTTGATATTTGGAAAAAAATTGATGTGCAAGTTTGATATGAGTATATTGCCCCCTTCAGAAATGAAATTGGAAAATTTGATGTGTAAAAATAGAGAGATTCCAATTTATTTATTTATAACAATTGATAGGAAATTTGGGTGGATGTAGGTTCCATAAGTGATGTTTGAATAATATCCAATTTGAGGGAAATAGGTCAAAAGGCCTTGAAAGGAGATAATAATGTTCAAAATGTCATAAAATGCCCAGAGGGGTTTGTGGGGAGGGGGGGTTAAATAGGTCAAAAGGATTTTTTCACATTTCATTTTTACACTCCCCTTTTACCTTTGGTGACTTGGAGCTTGAGCTAGCGAGGATGGTTATCCCATTGCAAGAGCATAGATTCAAGAGGGTTCATAGATATGAGTGTTCAACTAATTATGGTGCCCTGGTAAGTCATCCAAATCATCTGTAATTCAAAATTTTATAGTTTTGGCATTTATTTATAAATTTTTTCATGGATTTTCTTCATAAATGTATAGATTAGATGTTTCAATGAATTTAATGTTTGTTTTAGTGCATTTAAAACCTTGTAGTGCATATGAGACATAGTCTAGTGCATCCACATCATGAAAATAGTACAAATGAAACCCTAATCATATAGCAATTTTGATTTAATTGACATGATTAATCCACCTTCTTCCAAGGGACACAAGTGGATTATTACAACAACTGAATACTTTAGCAAATGGATCAAAGTAGTACCACTCATAGACTCCACCAACATACAAATTTCCTCATTTATCCTAATCTGTATCATTTTTCAGTTTTGGAATTCCTCATGCCATCTTAATAGTAATGTCTTATATTTCAAAATTTAGATATTCAACAAGTTGTGTGACAAATTCCACATCATCCACCATTCATCATCCATTTACTATCCCCAAGGCAATGGCCAAGTAGAGGCCACCAATAAGACCATCGTTAACATCCTCAAAATGACCATCAATGACATTGGTAGGGATTGGCATTTATAGTTGGATCCTACCTTTTCGACCTATAGGACAAGTGTTCACAAGCCTATGGGTGCAACACCTTTCTCCTTAGTCTACTATAGTGAAGTAATTCTTCCATTAGAGGATGAAATCCCATCTTCAAGAGTTACCCTCTATGATATCCTATCAGATGAGGACTATAGAGTGGCCTACCTAGAACAGTAGAAATTCTTGGAAGAACATCAACACATAGCACATGAGCATCTTAAAGTATATCAAAATAGATTGTTTAGACAGTACAACAAGAAACTAAAGCCCATTTTTTTTTCAAAATGGAGATCTAGTCCTCTGTGAGAACCCCAAAAATTAGGTAGCAAGAGAAAAGAAAGGAAAATGGGAAGCCAATTGGATTGGCCCTTACATTATCACAAAATCCTTTGTGATAGGTACATAAAAATTAGACAACTATGATGGGAAGAACTAGCAGAACCTATTAATATCATTCACCTCAAATGGTTCTATGTTTAACACCTTGAGGAAGCACCCCATGGTTGAAGATGTCAAAAATATCACAAAAAAAATTAAAATGATACAAAAGGAGTGAGAGATAACACCTATAGGCTTCCTAAACAACACAAATCCTTTAATGTGAAAAATAACACACCAAGGAAAATCATCATCTCTTCTTCACAAATTTTTTCTTGTTGTGGCCTTATCATTGCCCATCTCAGAGTTTTTTATTGCACTTAATAAAAGAAAGGACAAAGAGATAGTAGTATTGCATGTGCACAAACCCAATTGAGAAACATTTGTGCTTTATAATTCAATGGTCCCTCAGCATTAGAAATGGCTTCTAGAGGGACATGACACACAAGAGGGTAGCTTGAAGGAAACATGGAGGCCAATTATGTTTTAAGATACCATAGCCATGAATTATAGGAATATCAGCAATCCCATGTTCTCTTTTTATCCCCATAAATCCATCAATGATCCCAAAAATCCATTTTAGCCTACATAAATCCGTATGTATCTCAAAAAAGCCAGTTTTCATTTGCATAGCTCTTTATGTGCTCCTAAATTTCATTTTTGGCTCTGGCCCACCTATTTTGTCTCGTTATTCCAAAAAATCTCACTCTCATCATTACTAGGTCAAAATTTGTCAAAAAAAATCAAAAAGTGCCAAAAATTATCAAAAAAATAAAATCAAAAAGTCTCAAAATTTATTTAAAATAGTCATAAAAAATTTGCCAAAAATTATCGTAAATTTTTTTTAATTGCCAAAAATTATCAAAAAAATAAAAAATTGTCACAAATTGTTAAAAAATAGTCAAATATGACCAAAAATATCAAAAATAGTTAAAAACACATCCCAAACTGGTCATAAATAATTCTTAAATAATTCATTACCATTTCATTAATTTTGTATAATTTATTCTTATATTTTTCAATCAAATGATCAATTGCTTTCATGTCAAGCTTGTGTTCATCTATAATTGTCACTCCTTCAAAATGGGTTTACCTAACTTGACCAGTTTTATATGAAATCAATAGTGAGACCTCTACATTGAAAAATATTTAAATATTTTATGACATAATCTTTTTAGTAAGTGTGGATGTCAATACCCTCATTTTGGCCTCAATCAATTAAGCAGCAATATCATTATGTCTTGAAACATATCTCTAGGCTTGGAAAATTTTGGCACAATGCAAATAGCTAGAGAGTGTCCTCTTGTGTTCCCTTTTTGCCCCTCAAATCAAGAATCTTGTGTTCCCTTTTCACCCCTCAAACCAAGAACAACAGCTTTTGATGGATTTTAAGAGTTAATTATGTTGTAGATGCTATAATTGATCCCATATCCCTAACAAATATATCAATGCTATCTTGATAAGCCTTTGTCTCCTCACATTTTGTGCCTACCACTTGGATTAGCATAGATATCCATCAAACTCTTTCATTTCCACCCAAAAGAAGACCAAAATAAGTAAGCATTCATTTGAGGAACTGAACTAGCCCCTCTAGCACCTTTTTAGGCCATCCAGCACCTTTTATAGGTCCTAAGTGCCTTTTTAGGCCCTCAAGTGCCCTTTTAAGGCCAACTTGCCTTTTTCAAGGCCCAAACGCCTTTTTAGGCCTTCCAGGATCTTTTATAGGCCCCAAGTTCCTTTAGGTCCTCTAGTACCTTTTAAAGCCCCTCAAATGCCTTTTTCAAGGACCAAGCACCTTTTTTTAGGCCACTAGTGCCTTTTCAAGGCCCACACAACTTTTTAGGCCTTAAAACACTACCTTTCTAGGCCACCCTCAAGTGCCTTTTTAAGGCTCACTTGCCTTTTTCAAGGCCCCAAACACATTTTTAGGCCCTCCACTGTCTTTAATAGGCCCCAAGCACCTTTTAAAGGGTGACATGACTTTTTAGGCCCCACACGCCTTGTGGCAACCTTAAGCACCCTTTTCGGGCCCCCAAGTACCTTTTAGGCCATCTAACACCCTCTTCAAGCCCTATAGCTACCCATCTCGATCTAACCCTAGAGAATGGTCATAACTATGACCCTCACTTGTCTTCAAAGGCTATCAATATATACATAATTTCTCAATCAAACTTGGCCAACCTTTCATGAGTTCACACTTCATGCTTTTACAACCTCATGTGCTCCCACTCACCAAATGTTGCACAAGTTCATACTCATCTTTCATGGAGCTCCCACTATTTGCTTAGTCATTAGTGATGGTCAGGGGTCACTCTTAATTTCAATTTGTTGATAGATACCAAAAACATCCAAATATTTGGAGAAAAATACCTCAAACATCCAAATCTTTGTTGAAAAATTCCAAAAACGTCCAAATATTGTCAAAAATTTCCAAAAAATCTAAATATTTGCTGAAAATTTCCAAAAACATCCAAATATTGCCAAAATTTTCTAAACATCCAAATATTGTCAAAAATTCCAAAACATTATAAATAGTCCCACAAAATTCTAAAAATATTTAAAACATTTTTCTAAAGAATTCCAAAAAACATCCAAATATTCATGAAAATACTAAAACCGACATGGGAAAATTTCTTTCTACCACATGGTGACATAAACAACACATAAGCCTCTATTTCTACTGCCATGAACAATACACTTTTTATTCATCAACCTAATAAAAAAATTACATCCTAATGACACATTTATCCTAGCCTCCCTCATAGAGGTGGCATACTAGGACCTTCGTCGGGGGGCATTCCCCCAAGTGCAGTCCCAGATGATGACACTACCGATGTCAATCCTCCTCGCACCCAAACTGCATCTATCAGTATCAAGAATCTCCCACTATCCAGTTGATCATTTAGCAATTGTATAAACTCTCTATCCACAAACTTAGTCTCACATCACTACTCTATTGAGATATACTAATAGTATAAAGCCATTTAATACGTGACTTCCTAGTAAACCTTTGCAGTCCTTTGTATATCAATGAACACATTGTCCAACACCTTATTGATACTTGGCATAGTGATTTCCCATTATACCATGTAACATTCTTATTTCATTTGTTTAGTGGCCATTCTCTAGCACTCCATATCCACTTTTGCCTCCCCGAGTCACTATTGTAGTTGCCTCACCCTTCCCTCACTAGTTGTCAATCGCTCATGTAGTTGCAACGACATGGTGTTTTTCTTTGACGCCACATCCTTCAATGACTCTGATTACACCTACAATAACACTAGCTCATTCTGAGCACTGTCCAAACCTACTTATGCCATCCACAGATCATCCTACAACCTTTGTGCTTGTGCACGCTCAGCTCATAGACCTACATCATTCCCTTCTTTTCATGATTGCTCCACCTACAGTTCATCTTGCAATGATTACACTCATGCTCATTCTACATTTAACATAGCTTGACATTGTCTAGCTTCTTCTTGGGATCTATCCTCACATGCTTCATCTGTCAAGCCTAGAAAAAATTCTACCTCTTGCTCTGCATTATCTGCTAGTACTTTCTTTGCAGCAAACATCCTTCATAGCTCCTCCACTTCACGTGTTGCACCCTTAGCCTTCAATTGTGACCCACCAACACTTAATATTCCCACTCTCTACTCATCACCTTATGTATCAGGATTACAAGGCTAATCAACTAACTTTATGTACTCTTGCTAGTACCAAGTATTGAACAAACTACACTTCCTGCCACACCAGTACCAAGTATACTTGCCACTATGCTTTGACATTACTATACCATGACATGCCCACTCATCCCCCACTAAAACATATCTTCCAACATACTCACCATGCCTCCTACTACAACATTTCAATTGTTACCATACTCACACTATCACAAGAATCCCTAAAAAAATTTGACACTATTGCACACAACTTTTAGTACATTGGTCAACAAGTACTTTCTTTTTAAACAATCATGCACTTCTAGCACCTCGATGATGTATTTGACTAGAGGGACTGGGATCAATCCTTGACCTTTATTAGCTTTCATACTTCACTATTCTAATCATGTGATCCTTTGATTGCATGTGTTATTGGTGTCCACCTATAAGTGCCTCCTTCCATTTGGATGGTTGGGGGTGCCTCAACCAATTTGCATGACATCATAGGGGAGGTTTCATTATGTGATGTGTGTTTGTCTATGTACATGTTTTCATTTATTGCAGCAAAAATTTTGTTCTTCATGGTTATCACACCTTTTATGTATATTATTTGTATATCGATAACATTGCTCAATGTGATTAAGTATTCATATTACCATAGCTGAGCTAGTGGTGGTTGTACTATATCACTTGTTATTTAGGATCTCAATGATGAGAGTTCATTTGTATCTCTTTTTAAAATGTGACAATTAGTTGCACTCACTACATTCATCTAGATTGTATTTTTCATGGGTTCTCTTAACACAAACAATTGGTACATAAAACAAGAATAATCAATATGTTTTTCACAACAACACTAAGTGGATTAAGAACAACATTTGACAATGTGCCCATGATAGACCAACAACAACATCACAATAATAATGAGCTTTCATCCTTTTACATATCATGGACACATCGCCACATCCTCTCATACTTCCTTCCTTCATTATCTCCCACTATTCATGTAACCCCTTGCATTACATGGCCTTCAAATCTCAAATGTTCTAGTCACTATTTTCATCCCATCCCATCTTGTTTCTTCCATCCTCGATCATGTTTTATTCATCCATTCCCTCAACTTTCTCACCACGGCCTCAAAGTTTCTTTGTGGCCTTCGAATCTCAAATGTTTTGCATTTCACCTCATTATTTGCATTTCCATTGTCTCTTTCTCCATTTATTCCATCACATTACTTCATTCTTGTATTCATGTTGATTCACATCATTTCCATATCTATTTTTCATGTTATATCATTTTCATATTCATTTTTTGGTTCACCATCTTCTTTCCATCATTTTCATTTTAATTTCATTTTACACCATTTCACATTCATTTTGTTACATCCTCATCTCATATTTTAATTACATTATTTTTATTATTTCCTTTGATTTTTCATCACTTCTTTTTATACATTCCATTTTATTATTCATATTATTTCATCATATTTAAATTTTATTTTTTTTGCATTGCACCACATTTCACTTTATTTAATCATTTTTGCTTTCATTCTTCCATTCATTTTAACTTCCATCCTCATTTTTAGTTCATTGTCATTTTCTTCATCTTGTGCTTTGTATTTATCACATCATTTTCATACATCTTTTTTTTAAAAATTCATTTGCATTTATCACATTCATTAATCTTTCTTTCTTTTTATTTTCATTATATCACAATAAGTTCTTCATTATCTCATTTTTATTTTACCATTTCCATTCTACATTATCATCTATCCCACTATTCTATTTTTTGTTGCATTGCATTCATACATTTATTCTACATATCATTTATATATTCATCATGTCATTTCATTGCACATTAAGCATCTTTTCATCATCAACATAACTACATTTATCATCCACATCTACAAACTATCATAAAAGAAAAGAAAAAAATCAACATCTAAATACCACATCATCCATGAAATCAATAAAATAAATTTCATGATACATACACATAAAAATTCCAACATCAACACATATGCTCACTCAATATAATCATACATTAAAAATGCTCTATATCAAAAAGGTCATACATCAAAAAGGTTGTGTATCAAAAGAATAATACATCTAGATGTCCTCATTATGACTCATACATATGATATGCCAACTCCTATGCAATACAAAATGATACACAAAATCACCCATGTGTCTCACCACTTACATCATTTGTCAGTGTCTAATCGAGAGATGCCATCTCACTAAGGGCACTCCTCTCATCTCATGGCACCTAATTTTCCAAACCAATAGCCTATGTCCTAGGAATCATAGTAGCCATCTAACTAGTAGTCACCCCATCTATGCTTGGTGGCGGTGGTGTAGCCTTGATGCCATCAAAGCTATAAATAGACTAGTAAATTAGACAATCTGTGTCCTAATCAATCCAACATGTACCTCAATAGCACTCATATGAGTCTCTATATCTAATGCCCCAAGTGGTCTATGTGGTGGTGGCACCTTTGGCTATATTTTTGGTTTCTTTGGTGGCTCTAAACCATGTGCACCTATAATTGAGACATGAACACATGACCTTTTTTTACTAATAACCTCTGATAACCTAGCCCTAGGAAGTTATTTCCAACCATGCCCACTAGTCTCTGCATTAGGCCCTATACAACAATCCTTTGTTGTGGAAATATTGTTGCCTAACCTTGGCCAACATATCTACCTCATCCTCTAGCTCTACCTCTAGCCTTGTCTCTCCCTTGTCCACCCTCATCATCATCATCCTCACCTCCACTAAATGACTCCTCCATCCTAGATATCCGCTCTACATGATCTTTATATCTTAGAAACATCGAGCATAATCCACCTCTATCCCTACATGTGCCTCCTCATCCCTTATAGCCCACACCTGAGGTGTTTCTATCATCTGCATAAAAGCCTCATGAGATGACTCATACTCCAAGGTTGGACCCCATACTAGCCTCTCTACCTGCATCTATGCATCATGTGTTGATCCTTATGACATGCCTTGTCGACTACCAAGGTGTCTCACTACCCTCTAAAGAAAAATCTCTCAATCATCCAGGGAATCCAGCCAAGTAAAAATTGTGGACAAAAGAAATATACCCGCTCATCATCATCCTCAATACATGGCTCAGTAAACCTATAGGGCCTCCATACAACCTCATCTAGGTTATCCAACATTAGTCTCCAATACTCTATCTTTTCTAGATGGGGTTGAATGATCACACCTGAATATGTATGTATAAGGCATATCATGTGGCCACTATCAAACACATATTAGCCAAGTAATGGGGAGGTTCTCCCATGTTCATATATGTAACAAGACCACACTTGTTGATAGTAGAGGTATCAAAATACTCCACCTGGTGCAAATCATGATATAAGTGGGCTAACATGCAGCTATAACATAAAAACCTCTGTGTCTGGTCTATCATATCCTATATAATGCAGCCCCATCCAACTAGACATCCCTTTCCTTGTTTATCTGGTGTAGAAAGCCCTCCTATCAATCCAAATAGCACTATAGGAAATGGCTCATACTGTAGCATCTAAAACTATAGCACAATGTCATCATTGATATCATCATCCCCAACCATATCCCTGAATGTTGTCACATTAGTCACCTAATCATAATAAATAAGATCTCTTACTATCAGGATTTGAAGTATCTGGTATACATCCTTACGGGTAATAATCATCTTTCCTAGGGGCATGTGAAATGTGTTGTTCACTCTAAGTTGACGCATCTATAGAAGTAAAACCACATATGTTAATCACCTAATGCTATGCCCTTGATAATTTTCCTATCAACTCCAAAGGCCATGGGTACAATCCTCAAACCATGAGCTTTCACCCACGTACATGTTTCATCAAAAAACCAAACATCGACATCAATTTTACATCACAAATTATTATCCTACATCTATCAACTATCAACATCAAGCTATCCAACTAATGCTTCTATCTTGAACCTATTATTTGTCCCACTCTATATCCTAAGATGAACATATTATTTTTCCCTACTTTGTATCCTAAGGGGGGCACTTCTGTGCTAGCTATCCAACATCACCCAATTGAGTTTACACAACATTTTGTGACACACATTCACTATCATTTTGATTCATTATATGAACCAATCTCTATGTTGATTCTAAGCTCATTGATTTCACATCAAGATCCTATCCTACACTCTGCATAATGCTATACACATTTGAACTCAACTATCTAATCATTATGTTATCTAACAAGCCCTTATCTAGCCATATGTGTTATCTCAAGCACCACAAGCACTACACAATTCCTTTGTGCTATTTAATTCATTATAGGTGCTACTATACTATACATATACACTAAATACTCATATGCATTATTACTCTCCTCAAAGGTGTTATTCAATAGCATGAAGGTGCTACAATGGTTATATGCGCTACTACAAGGGGTATACATGCTAGTCAACAAGTCAGATGTGCTATGGACTATAAAAATGCTAGTATATTTGTCATACATGTTATCAAATCAATTAATTACGCTACACTTAGGAAAAGCACTTGAATAACTAGCATATGCACTACAATGCATACATCCAAATAAACATTTCTCATCATTTTGTCTCATCCAACCCTACTTAGCAAATGGGCTACTTCATGAGATATATGCACTAAAATATACCTCATATGTGCTACAATCTTCAAAAGTGCTATAGAACCCTACAGATGTGCTCAATTTTTCCCCCATGCACTATTTCACTATATGATTAGGGTTTTATTTGCACTATTTCATAATACAGATGCAGTAGTCTATGTCATGTATGTGCTACAAGGTTTTAAATACTTTGAAACAAATGTTAAATGAGCTAAAACGTATAATATACACATTTATGAAGAAAATTCATGGAAAAATCTATAAATCAATGCCAAAACTCAAAACAATTAAATTGAAAAGGATCTGGATGACTTATTGGGGCATCGTAGTTGGTTAGATGCTTGTATCTATGACCCCTCTCAAACCTATGCTCTTGCAATGGGACAACCATCCTTGCTAGCTTAGAGCTCCAAGTCACCAAAGGTCAAAGGGAAGTGTAAAAATGAAATGCTAAAAAGGCCTTTTGACCTATTTAACACCCCCCTCCCCTCGCCCGCCCCCATGGGAATTTTATGACATTCTCAACATTATAAGCTCCATTTAGTGCCTTTTGACCCATTTCCCTCGAACCGAGTATTATTCAAACATCACTTCTCTAACCTATATCCACCCAAATTTCCTATCAATTGTTTCAAAAATAAAATTGGACTCTCTCTTTTTACACATCAATTTTCCAATTTAATTTTTGAGGGGGCAATATACTCATATCAAACTGGGGCATCAAAAATTTTCAAATATCAAAAACATTCTACCCCGGCCAAATTTTAACATCAAATCAAACAAAACTAGGGCATCCAAGAAAATTATCCTAAACAAAGGATTTTTAACATCAAAATCTCAAAATTAGACATCAATTTATTAGCAATCAGGCATCATGATCAGCAAAACATCATCGATCAGACATTCATTCATCAAAATTTGGCCTAAAATCATAAAATCAAGACAGTCTTTGAACTAATATGCTTTTAATATTAGCTCAAAGAGGGGCATTTGTAGACACCCTAAATTTGGCAAGACCTAAAAAATGAGGATTTCAATCAAACAATAAAAATTAAAGGCAAAATTAGATAAAAAAAAGAAAAAAATAGGATTTCAAATCAATAGTAACATCAAGTCATTAATCAACCAATCACATATCAAATCAAAAGGGATCTAAATTAATTCAAAAAGAGGAAAAGCAATTCATAAAATTAAAAAAAGAAATCTTTTTAGAAAAAGGAAAAAGTTAATAGACAAAAGTTGAAAGTAAATGCAATATTTATTAAATCAACAAAAGTCATTTATCCTTTCAAAAGTGAAAATCCTCCCTTTTACAATTAAAAGAATTGAAAAAATCCTCATTTATCCTCACAAACCAAGTTTGTTGGGCTTTTCCTTTTGGTGCTTTATGAGATATTTTTAGTTTCACCATGACCCTCCAATGAAAAGTAAAATCCTGATCCTTACCCCAAACCCTTTCTGAAATCCTATAAACAGGAGGGAAATTCAAGAGCAAAGGGACCCAAGTTTGATGCATCTACACTATAGGCACATTTAGAGTTATCATCCATGTTATCATTGTTATTATATAGAATTCAGGTCATTTTAGTATCGTATTGGTAGTATTTTAGTGTTTATCTAACATCATTTAGCATTGGTTAGTATTATCATATGCACATAGTCTAGGATTCTAGTGTTATTATCTTCATAAAATATGTATTTTCACATAGGTCTTGAATAGACATTTGTAGATCTAAATTCATAGCATACTCCCATTCTAGAACTGTCTCTAAGATTTTGGTCTAAGAGAAATCTTAGCCGTTATAGTTCGGGAAACATTAGATTTTTGTGGAGACTTTGTTTAGGAGTGATATCTTGGGCCTAGACTAGTTCATTGTTATTTTACTTGAACTATGTACTAAGGTCTCATGAATATGTGATTCCACCATGTACAAACACTTAACAAACCTATTAAAATTTGATTTATCAAATGGCATAGCAAGGCCATATTACATCATTTTAGGTCTCTCAAAACCATTACATTGCAATTTCACCCTTAGATAAACATTTAAGCAATTTTGGCCAATATGGCCCTAAATGTTTGTGATGGTCATTTAGGCCCAAAACTTGACTCTATTTCTCTCCCTTATTACATGATTACAAAATATGGCCCATGGGGTCTTATAGATATGTTTGGACTAAACGTGAACCACCCCTTAGATAGGGATTTATTCATGATCCTAGGTGCTCTTGCACCAAAAGTGACCAAGGTCTAGGATGAAACTAGTATTAATACATTTTTGAAGAAAGATGAAGCCCTAGTCAAACGTAGAGATAGGTTTAGCAAAGAGAACTTTTTAGATCCATGGAGAGAGGTATGACTCTTAATAATGGATTATCTACCTCTTAAAGGTTGTTTTGGTGTTATTATTACCAGTTTCCCTTACTAAATCACTTCAAGAACCATGACATTACTTCCATCCCATTATTTTTGTTGCATGATTTAGAGGCCACTATGATGGATGTTAGGGAGAGGGAAAGTAAGGGCAAAAAAATGTTATTTTACACCAGGGGCTCATTCTTTATCTTTATAATTTTTATTTATTTGTTCCCTCCTCGTTGTGTTTCTATGCAAGTTGCCCAGGGCTCACGTAACCCACCTAGAGCTATTGGAAGGAATTTTTCTACGACCCCCACCCCCTAGACATCCCCATCTTCTAACCCCTTTGGGACCTCCAAAAATAAAAAAATACATTTTTAGGGCTTAGGTTAATGTTAAAAAACCTAAAATTGAAGCCCCTTATTGATGTTGAATTGGTGGAGTTTGAGAAGGAGCATAAGGATAGTCGTAAGAGGTCAGATAAACTAGCAAAGAGTTAAGCTAGGTTCAAATAGATGGCTCATAGGAGATATATGTAGGAAGAGGAGTTGAGGTTTGATATGAGTTCCAAAAAAATTAAGCCCAAGAAGAAAGAGTTATTAGGGATAAGTATGTCAAGGAGGATAAGGAGGAAGAGGAGACTCTAAACTCGTGGAGATGAAGATAGAGAAAGATCCTAACCTAGAATCCACCCATGTCTTTTCTAGATTCATCATTAACAATCTGGATTTCACCTCTCTTTCCTCTCCTATTGCCACTCCTATGAAAGATACCTCCCCTATGATGGATATGTCCCTAGAGGATGAAAAAAAAAAAAAAAGCTTTTCACTAACCCAATAGTGATGTAGGTCAAAGATGTTGAAAATATTGAGTTCCTACAAATCAAATTTTCCTATTTGAATAAGAGTTTCAAAATAGTCGCCAACTTTTTTGTAAAGGTTATGCACGAGGCAACAACTATGTTACAACTCTTGTAGAAGGAAAAAGAGGATGAGTCTCTAGAGGGTGGAGAATCAAAGAAACTCTATAAATTTCTAGTGGATGATTGGATGAAGATAATCCTTTTGAGGCCAAGGAAAGAAGCCACAAAAGATAATTCCTTTGTTTATTGTTCTTTGTTTCTAGTGTTGTGGATCTATTGGGATGACCCAACTATTAATCTTTTGGAATAGCCCTATGTTATTTTACACTAGGGGCTCATTCTTTATCTTTATAAAAACTTTACTAGTAGCTTTAGGATTAATTTTATTTCATATGATGTTGGATAATGCTATGGACACTACTAGTTTTATGCTTGATATGTACTTTAGATGGTTATGTAGTTTCTATGGGGATAGGTTTTTGATATTATCTAATGGGGCTATGAATTTTCTTGTTGTTATTGTTCTGTTTATCTATTGATAAAGAGTTTCTCATTGTTATGTACTTAAGGACCAGCCCCCTAGTTTTGGATACTTTAATATCAAAAACTTTACAACCCATGAAGATTTTAGAACCTTGAATAAATATATATGAGTGACCTTCATTATCAAGTCTTTAGTAACATTGAACGCAATATCATGGAGACTAACCTTCATGTTCTTCTAACACTTGGAAGTTTAATTTCCAAAAAGGTTTCATAATCGTTTGGACTTCCAAGAAAGCATAAAACCCTCAATTCTTAAAGATTCTCTAAACTTTTATGTTCCACTTAAAGTTGTTAAACCACAATAATTTAATCCTATTCCATTTTTCTTCCATCCATTTCAAATTGCAAGAAAGGTAATACCCTTCATTATTGTATATTATTTCACTAAATATTCTCAATCTCTTTCTACATCAACAATTGTATATAGAAAATATTGAATCTGTAGTGTAAGTTGGCTATAATGTGACCTTGCCTTGAGCAAGGAGTACAACCAAGAAACATATGTTTCTATTAATTATTAATATAATCATGTTGGCTATTTCCAATAGAAAACCATCATACCATCTCCCAAATATTAGTTTTGTAACCCTTCAATTAGCCAAAAAAATCAACTAACACACTAGCTTCCAAGTAGACATGCACCTATATAAAATTGAAAAGGGGGTCTCTTTAATCAAAGATGGTCCAACTAGAAATAGTTTCACCTTTAAGATAATTGTAATTGTTCAAGGAGTAGCTTTTACCAGAATGAGGAGAGCTAGGTTTTTTTAATACACGATCACATATTATGGGATTCAAAATTAAGCCAAGCATACCATGAAATGTAATTTCCCATTGCAATGAGGTGCCTATTTAAATTTTAGCCCAATCCTTAGGGGAAAAAATGTTGTAGATGTTTTGTTCCTAGGAAAAAAGCCCCCTAGGATTTTCTCATTCCTAGGAGGAAGCATAAAAAATTAAATGGAAAGCTAGGAAGATAGGGTGGATGTCATAACAAGCATAGATAGGTAGCTAGATCAAGCACAACAGACATAAAATCTCAAAACTACCAAAATAGGGCCTAACTAAACATCCAATTATAGGTACTACATTCTAGAATAATACGATTAGTACTTTAGTGGTACTCCACATAAATGTGTCTTAGTTGTGGGATAGGTGAAAAATGAGCCAAGAGTTCCAAATATTATAAATTGCTTTCAAATGATGATATAATTTTGTATCAAAGGCCTTTATTTAAAGGTGATATCATAATGACCTTAAAAAATGAAATGTTTCATGTTCAAAATACTTTGCATAAAATGTGATGCATGTGAAAAAGTTTATAAAATATTTTTTCAAATTAAAAGTACCTATACATGTTGTATTGATGTCCTTGTATAAATAAATCAAATTAAAATTGATGCATACAAAAGAAAAATAATAAAATTGATGTATAAAAAAACAATTGTGTAATGAAGCAAACCTTTTTAATTATAATTAATGTAAATTAAGAATATAATAATAAGAAATTAAATTTTTTAATAATAATAAATACATACTCTAGATATTATGTTGTTGATAATTATTTTACAAATGTTCATTTATCTTGTTTCTCATAAAAAACTATGCTTTATGGAATAAATGTCACTCATTAAAAATACTATAAAATGTAAAAATAAAAAATTAAGGTAAGAGCTTATAACACAATGGTAAATTGTGAGCCTCTTATCTAGGAGGTATTGGGTTCGAATATACTTGAGATTAATAAATAATAATAATTAATCACAACACATAAATCTTGGCTTCAATGTCTTACCCATAAAAAAAATGTAAAAAATTAAGTCATTGAAATATATTTAAAAATAACATAATTTGATATTAAAAAATTAAAATATAATCTGCACACAATATTAAAAACCTAATATTTCACATCATATTCAAATTCTTAATATTTTGGTTGTTATAATTTAAAAAAATAAAATAAAATAAAATTGAGTTAAAATAATCAATAAAAATGCATTGTTAAGATTTCGTTGCATTGATTAAAAAGTGAACATACTTATAAATTGACCTTTACATCATCCTACTCTTTTGTCTGGTGATGTATTTTAACTCTAATATATTATACTTAGGCCTATGTTACAAGAGTTGGATAAAATGCATGTACTCTGGTAAGGAAGTTACCACTTGTCTACTTCCACAATTTTATGAATAAGCTACAATTCAAGTTGTGAATCTTATAATGAACTATTAAATAACTACATTTGTACTCAAGAATGATAATTCCCTCTTTTCAACTTTCACAATTTTAAAAAGAATCTACAACTAAAGTTGTGTGTCATTCCTATTCTCCATATAAAATAGAATTCCCACCATGTCCATTTTATACTGCACCATTTGATCATATTCTTATCAAATTGGATGACAAGATTGATGTTTTTCAACCCATCTTTCCTGAGATAGTACCCAAATAAATTTTGCCCCTCACACATTTGGAATCATGTGTGGACAAAACTCTAGCTATAACATGAACACTATTTCTAGGCAAAAGTTTAGTCATCACATCAGCATTCTTTTTCTAAGCATCTCAAACATCACAAAGCATTAATTATGGCAGTGTAACGAGAGTATAAATCTGGCTTTTGAGTGCAATTTTTAGCTAAGATGGTTTTGTATGTTGTGGCCTCTTTCGGCCATATCTATCATCAAATACAGTTTTCAAAAGAGAAATGGCTGACTCGTAAATTGTCTTGTTATAGAAGGGATTGTGGAAGGCAACACCACCCCATGTGTTGCCTCACTATCTACGACACACCATTAATGAGGGATTGTGACATTCCAATGTGAAAAGAGTGGCAGCAATACAAACCCAATTGTCATGCCACATTATTGACCAAAAACTGTCTTTATTCGACTTCTCCGCTTGCATCACCTTGGTATGTTGTTTGAATAGGCATTGCTTCACTGCCTATTGCCATGTAAAAAAGTTGGCACACTTATTATAGAGGCACTAAAACTTCCATTTTTCATAATGGATTGAGCCTTTGAAAGGGACATGGTCATCTTTCTTACACATTGTACTATTGACTAAATTTTTAAAAAATGAAAATACAATGAAATTTTTTTAAAATTTCAGCATTTGATCTTCATAATCTGTATATTTTGTGATTGAAAACAATAAAATATTTGAAAAAATTTTGCTATGTTTTCGTGAATCTGAAAAAAAATCATGTTTGACTTTTTTTTGTCTTTGGTGCGTTTTGTGAGATTAGCCAGCGCCCTTTGAGAGTGTTCAATAGTATAATCACTCTATAATGGAGTTTATCATTTTGATGACACATGTATGAACTTGTGGAGGCACTGGAATATTATCATTTGATTTTATTTTTCCATTTAGTTTTTAATAGAAGGATGGATATTTGGTAGGATGCATGAAGTGAAGTTCTAATGATCATTATAACTTTTGGTTGCTTAGGCTATCCAACAAACATGTGAAGATAAATTCAAAAATATAATAAGTTATGATAGATCATCAATATAAAAAATAATTATCTAATAGATTATGATCTTCAAACCTACTTACAAAAAAAGAAAAGAAATGGTATTTTTTTTAATCTTGTGTTCATTTATAAATCGGGTTAAATAAAAAAATATCAATTATAAATAATATGATCACATTTTATGGTTGTAAGATTAAACAATATATAATCTTTTCCTATTTGCGCTCTTGGACTCATGTGGATACCTTTTATAAAATATGATACATATGAATAAACTATAAACACGTGATGCAAATGCAATTGTGTTGTAGTCTTCAATAGGATCTCACTAATTGTGGTTGTTTCATTAGGTCTATGATTATTTTTTGAAATACAACAACTAGTCATTCTATTATACATGAATATTGAGATCCTAAAATAGGTACTTTGACCAAGAACTATGGTTGTACAACTACTGTGATGTCTTTTTTATTTTTGAAATAAATGAATCAATACTTGGTGGAACCCATAAAGCTAAAGTTTACCATCCATCAATATAGCATTCATCTGTATGAACTTTTTTCCACCTATGTGAAGATAAATTTAAGAGTCAAATTATAGATCATAATGTATAATGATAGACTATTATAGAATAAATTTTAATTAATAGATCATAGTCTTCTTAACTATATCATTGAGGAAAGGAGTATTATGTTTAGGTCAAATGGAGGTGGTGTTGGCAATGGGCTAGAATCCCTTATAGGATTTGCAACAAGGGACTAACCGCCTCATGTGTTTAAGTAGTTGTATTTGACATTAATAGGTCGATCTTTTGGTGCAACATAAACACTAGCTCTAGCAAGTGGTATCAAAGCTTGATCATAGGTTCAAATCTACACAAGTGAATAATGTTGGGTTGGGGATTGTTGGAAATGGTTTAGCATCCTGCACAATATTTGTGACAAGGGACTAACTTCCTCCCATGTTCTATAAGTCTAGTGGTTGTATTTGACATTAATAGGTCGATCTTTTGGTACAACAGAAGCACTAGAGATAATAGGTGGGTGTCATTTTATCTCATTTTTAGTTATGTATTATATGTTTTTTTAATTACCAAATATTAATTGTATAACAAAATTTTATGGCCCTAAGATTAAATGATATATGATCGCATTTGGCTCTTGGAAATATTTGGATACCACACATAATTTGGCTAACATTACTTTATGTTGTAAAATATGATTTATATGAATAAGCTTTAGACTCAACATGTGGATGTGTTTGTCTTTTATTCTAGAATGAGATCTCACTAATAGTGAATGTATCACTATGCATATAAAGTCTTGGAATGAAAGTTTACAATCATTGTATCACATGCGAACATTCAATAATGTATTATGATTTAAAAAATATCACTTTGATCTATTCTAGAATGGCTATTTATTTTTTGGTCATGATAGAGTATTTTTTTAGTAAGTGAAAATGGTCTATTTGGTTAAAGATGTTTTATGTTTGTTTTATGATAATAGCTTAGCAATAATTAGCTAAAGCCTAAAAATAAATCACTCTTTCTCCCATTTCTTTTATATAGTCTTAGATTCCTTTGGCTCTCTTCATCCTCATGATGGATCACAATGTGTATGATCCAAAATTTTGATTCAAAAATATTAAAACTAATTTAATCCAAAAGATATGTGTGTGTGCATGTGTGTGTGTGCGCGTGCGCACGTGCGTGTGTGTTGTTGGGAAGAGACACTAATCATGAGGGTTAGATCTTGTCAATGATGGCAACAAAATACATTTTACATGTTCCCATATCATGTTTTTATTATACCAAAGGATTGAAGGAAGATGCTCACCATACTTGAAACATTACAATTCATAGATTTGAGGAAAAGGTTTGGTATGGTAACCCAATAAAGAATTTTGACGTGTGAACCTAGGGGAAGCATAATCATGACCTAATCTATTATATTCCACTTTGCAACACTAAAAGTTATGATTTTGTCAATTTATGAGGTTCTATGTAATATATTTTAGGTATGCAATGAAGAATAATGACAAGGAATAGTAGATCCTTATGGGATCCTATTGAATTAGTTTTGATGATTAGTTGATGAGTTTGAGGTTGAGAAGCCAACATGGGAGAAAGATTATAAGTGGTTAGTCAAGCTCCAAAATATTTTTTTCATATGGATTTAACTGACTATCTAGAAATTTCCTTATTTTTGGAAATATTTTAGCGGCTAACACCATGGATGATTATTTATTGATAGTGGAATGGGTAAGTTTACCAAGATGGTGTACAAAAGGGGAGGTATAAGTGAACACCTTTTTTCTTGAAATCAAGTAACCCTGAACTTGGACGAGATGTTTGAGGCTCATCTATTCAAAATGACAAGATGTGTGAAAAATAAAAATTTCAGTACTTTGAATCTACTTTCTAAACTACCCTAGCTCTTTTTACAAAATAGATAAGATTAGGTGGGTCAAACCTGCACACATGTAAAACAATTTCTGATTTTTTAGAAAACATAACATAGTTGTTTTCGTGTGCAATGTAAAATGCCTATTCAGTATTTTGCAAATCCTTTTAGTAGGATGATAGTTAAGAGTGATATCTAGAAGTTGTGTATTTTTATTTAATTTTATGATGAGTATTTTTTTATGAACTATTGAAGTGAAAACATACTAAAATGTTGGTACTTGTTCATGTGCAAAGCATAACTTGCATCAAAATAATAATAAAATAAGTTTCTTTTTAAGTGTACAGAATACAATGTAGAACAATAATATGTATTTATTTCAAATGCATTTTTAAGTTAATTAAAAGTTATTAAAAAAAATCTAGACATATGTTTGTGAGGACTAGGAAGATAGTGGTAAAACTAATTAACATTTAAAATGTTAATGTTGTAAAAAAAAATATACATATTTATAAAGGTAAGACGGGGCAAATTATGGTAGTAAATTCAAAGATGCCCACTTTATCTTTTGGAAACCTAATGAAGGAAAAGATGAGAATTCATCTTAGAAGATGAAGAAACATCCAAAGTATTGAAATTGAAGGGAAAATGAGCTCCCAAGCCTTTGGATTAACTCCTAAGGCTAATTCCAAGTCATAACCCAATCGGGTTTTATGTTTTCAAATACCTTGATCAGGTTTGTTCAAAATAACTCAATCAGGTTTTATAAATACAAAACCCCATTGGATTATTAATGAGTGAATGCAATATAAATTCCTTTCACATAACCCTTTTGGATTACTCTTATAGCAATAACTCAATCAGATTATTTCTATCATAAATAAACTAAATATTTATAATTCAATATTTATAGATATATAAACAAATTATATTTACAATTAAATATTTAATATATATTTATAATTATATAATTAAGTATTTTATATATTTATTTATAATTATATAGTTAAATATTATATATAGATTTATAACTATATATTCATAAGTATACAACTAAATTCATCTATAATTAAATATTTCTAATATATTATTTTATATGCAATCTCACTCTCTCACCTCTCTCACTAACCCAACAACCACTCTCTCTAACCTATAACCCTTCTGGCTAACCCCTAACTTGAGCTATCTCCTCAAACCCCTAACCTACCTCTCTCCCTCCCTCTCAAGCCCCTAACCTACATCTCTTTATATCTAACTCCTAACCCCACATCTCAAAACCTAAACTTCCTTTTGTCACTAACCCCTAACCACTCTCTCTCCCCCCTCTCAAACTCTTAACCTAACTTTATCCCTCTCTCTCCCTTCCTTTCAAACTCCTAACCTCTCTCTCTCTCTCTCTCTCTCTCTCTCTCTCTCTCTCTCTCTCTCTAGTAGTGAAATTCTTAGAAATCTCTTTGATGCATATTGGTTCAAAATCACATAGTAAAGATGCTAACACAAGTTGATGTGTCCTTACATCAACATAATGGGAAAGGAAATGAAAAAATCTCGTATGATAAACCAAACAAGTAAATCATTAAAGTTAAGTATAACAACTTTAGTTTAAAGCCTTAGTGAGGTGAGAGAAAATTGAGAATTCTAATGATACTTCTTTTTTTATTATTCCAAGGTAGACTCCCATGTAAGGATAAAGTTAATATGATGAAGACACGAACCACAACCAGATGAATGCAACAGGGGAAAAGCAAAATATTATTATCAGTAAAATATGCTACTACATTCAATACATGTAAAAAAACCCAAATACATGCCCTATGGGCTTACAATAGTCAGATCTTGGAGAAAAAATCCTCCTCATAGTAAGTTCTTTAGACTCCACCAAGAATTGCCTTTACAATGCCAGAAATGTTCTTACATAAACCCCAATTAGGTTCAGGGTCAGGAATACATTCTAGAATATGCCATTTGGAATCCACTACCAAAATATAAGGTTCTAGAAATCACATTAGAAGCTGGTGTAAAATTAGAAGAATCCAGAAACGGTAGTCCAACTTTCGAGAGGCATAACTTTTGATCCGAGACTCCAATTGATGAACCATTTACATTTTCGAAAAGTTCTCAAAGTGTTCTATAGCCCTATGGATAGCTATGCTCATACCCCATTTTTTGGGGCCATTAGAGGTCATTTAATATCTCAAATCTAACTTAGAAGCACTCTTAGGAGGGCTCCAGGCAACTTAAAACTACAATAACTTTCAAATCGTAAAGCCTTTTGACCTAATTCTTTCTATGGACTCTTTTAAATTAAAATATAATTATCCTGCCAACTTACACCCTCTAACTCATCATAATTATGGTTCAATTACAAAATAACTCAATTTTTGCATTGACACATATCCCAAGGTGCTCAAAAACTCTAATGCAAAAAACCAATAGTGGAACTATGAGAGTTTGAATCTTTATTCGACCCAAATGGGTATCCAAAAATAAAAACACTTTAAACAAAAACTAACACTAATCATATTTTTGGTGATACAGGATTTCCTTTACACCACTGGATGCTCCTAGATCATATTATTGATGCATTAAGAACATTAATTGAAAAAATTTGGTGTGGCAACACAACAGATTCACCATATATATATATATATATATATATGTTGTCAAAAGACAAATTGGAAAAATAAACCATGTGCCACATGTAAAACATTTTTGGATATGACTCAAACACAATTTTATGAAATATTTTTCGAAGATTTCCTCAATTTAAAATCATCCAAAGGTTTTTTGAGATGACCAAACCATTCTATGCTAGGATAAATTATATATGCACTACTTGTTGTTGTAGTGTTTAATTTTCTATTCATCATGATTTTTATCGTTACATATGTTGTACTTTTCATACTAATGATATATTGCAAGAATGTGGTCTACAAGTACCTCCTAAGTCTCTGAGATAATTTATGGCAAGTGTACTATGTAAATGAGATGATGAGTGCATTTATTATAAGACCATGTTTTCAAAAGGTTTTTCCTTTCAATGTGGTGGTTTGCAAAAGTTGCATAGATGTCTACATCTAGATAGCACACATGAAATTGGTAAGACACTAGTTTCTCTTAGCGAGTACAAGTCAATTACATATGGTGCTAAAGATGGAAAAGAATTAAAGAGGTATGAATTAGTAAAAAATGATGTATGTATTATGAAATTATTTCAAGAGAAAATGGTTTATGAGTACATATGTCATACACATAGAGCTAGATGGTTAGATGAGCTATTCAAGTTGTGTAAGGACACTTTTCTCCTAGGTATGATTCTATCATTTGTTGACTTCACTGAAAACTATATGCTAAAACCTCAAAATGAAGTGCAACCAATGTATTACAACTCTTTAGAAGTGTCAATTTTTGTACACATCATTTATCCATGTGCATGATAGCATAAAGGAGGAAAGAAAGGTATTAATAGAGTATCACTTCAATATTAGTGATGATCAAACACATTCATTAGATTTTGTACAAGGATGTTTTAGAGGTTTCTATGAAAATTTGAGGGAAAGAGATGTACGATACAATCAACACATTATATAGTCAGACAATTGCGCTACATAATTCATGAATGCAAGGATGTTCTATTGGTTGAGTATGATGCATGTGACAAGTGGAGTGTAATTTTTTTGGAATTTCACTAAGGCGAGACATGGAAAGTGAGAGCATTTTGGTGTTGGAGCATGGGTGAAAAGAGACCTTAGTAGAGAGGAATTAAAGTACTAAGATAGAGTAATATTAGAAAATGCTAAAAAAATTGTCCAATGGTACAATTCTATGATGGGAATAGGTAATACATGTAAGTCTATGGTTTCTAGATATTTTTGGTTGATACATGAACCCAACATTGAAATTATTCAAGATTGTTGTACACTTGTAGGATCAAGTGAGATGCATTCATTTCGAAGTTCAATTACAATGTTAGTAGCAATCCATGCTAGAAAGATTTCATTTTTGTATCTTCTTATATACGTCATTGTGAATCAAAAGAGTGGGTTGACCAATGGTCTTGTAGACCTTTGCATCCAGTTGATCCATATCAACTGCCTTCAACACTGCAGCTCAACCAAATTGAAGCATCAATAGATTTCGAGCATCTATCTAACCTAGTTGAATGAGGTAATAAGTTATCAATCTAATACTTATTTAAAATAGATTACTTTTAATTTTGGCATTAACTTATCCTTCTATATAATGTAGGTCATGTATATGCAATTATTGCATATGAGAATAATGATGAACATATTACTTTCTATGTCAAGGTATTGAGGCCAAAAAGAAATTGATAGCTACAGTCATTATAGTGATGGTACGGAGTAACAAATAGGATCATTATGACAATCACATGGCTTAGAAGGTAATATATTTCTATCTAGTGGCATGAAGATCTCTTTGAGTCAATTTTTCATGTATAATGTATCCATTTTCCATAATGGATTGAGCCTTTGAAAGGGACATGGTTATCTTTCTTACACATTTCACTACTGACTAAATTTCAAAAATGAAAATACAATGAATTTTTATAAAATTTTAGCATTTGATCTTTATAATATATATATTTTGTGATTGAAAACAACAAATTTTTTGAGAAAATTTTGATATGTTTTCATGAATCTGAAAAAGAATCATGTTTGACTTTTTTTGTCTTTGGTGCATTTTGTGAGATTAGCCAGTGCCCTTTGAGAGTGTTCAATAGTGTAATCACTCCATAATGGGGTTTATCATTTTGATGATAGATGTATGAACTTGTGAAGGCAATAGAATATTATCATTTGATTTTTTTTCCATTTAGTTTTAATAGAAGAATGGATATTTGGTAGGATGCATGAAGTTCAATTCTAATGATCATTATAACTTTTGGTTGCTTAAGCTATCCAACGAACATGTGAAGATAAATTAAAAAATATAATAAGTTATGATAGATCATCAATATTAAAAAAAATTATGTAATAGATTATGATCTTCAAATCTACTAACTAAAAAAGAAAAGAAATGGGTATTTTTTATCTTGTGTTCATTTATAAATCAGGTTAAATAAAAAAATATCAATTATAAATAATATCATCACATTTTATGGTTGTAAGATTAAACAATATATAATCTATTCCTATTTGCAGTCTTGGACTTGTGTGGATACCTTTTGTAAAATATGATATAGATGAATAAACTATAAACACGTGATGCAAATGCAATTGTGTTGTAGTCTTTAATAGGATCTCACCAATTGTGGTTGTTTCATAATGTCTATGATTCTTTTTTGAAATACAACTAATCATTCTATTATACATGAACATTGAGATCCTAAAATAGGCACTTCAAGGAACTATGGTCATACAACCACTGTGATGTCTTTGTTGTTTTTGAAATAAATGAATCAATACTTGGTGGAACCCATAAAGCTAAAGTTTACCATCCACCACTATAGCTTTCATCTATATGGACTTTTTTCCATCTATGTGAAGATAAATTTAAGAGTCAAATTATAGACGATAGTATATTTAATGATAGACCATTATAGAATAAATTTTATATAATAGATCATAGTCTTCTTAACTATATCATTGAGGAAAAGAATATTACATTTAGGTCAAATGGAGGTGGTGTTGGTAGTGAGCTAGAATCCCTTATGGGATTTGTGACAAGGGACTAATTGCCTCCTATGTTTTAGTTGTTGTATTTTGTATTAATAGGTCAATCTTTTGGTGCAATAGAAACACTAGCACTAACAAGTGGTATCAAAGCTTGGTCACAAGTTCAAATCCACACAAGTAAGTAATGTTGAGTGGGGGATTGTTGGAAATGGTCTAGCATCCCTCACAATATTTGTGACAAGGGACTAACTTCCTCCTATGTTCTATAAGTCTAGTGGTTGTATTTAACATTAATAGGTTGATCTTTTGGTACAATAGAAACACTAGCGATAATAGGTGGGTGTTATTTTATCTCACTTTTAGTTATGTATTATATGTTTTTAAAAAAATACCAAATATTAATTGTATAAAAAATTTTTATGGCCCTTAGATTAAAAGATTTATGATCGCATTTGGCTCTTGGAGGCTCTTGGACATATTTGGATACCATGCATAATTTGGCTAACATTACTCTATGTTGTAAAATATCATTTATATGAATAAGCTTTAGACTCAACATGTGGATGTGATTTTGTTTTATTCTTTAATGAGATCTCACTAATAGTAAATGTATCACTCTGTTTATAAAGTATTGGAATGAAAGTTTACAATCATCGTATTACATGCGAACGTTCAACAATGTATTATGATAATAAAAAAATATCACTTTGATCTATTCTAGAATGGCTATTTATTTGTTGGTCATGATAGAGTATTTGTTTAATAAAAAGTAAAAATTTTCTATTTGGTTAAAGATGTGTTATGTTTATTTTATGATAATATCTTAGAAATAATTAGGTAAAGCTTAAAAATAAATCACTCTTTCTCCCATTTCTTTTATATAATCTTAGATTCCTTTGGCTCTCTTCATCCTCATGGTGGATCACAACGTGTATGATTCAAAAGTATTAAAACTTATTTAGTCCAAAAGATGTGTGTGTGTGTGTGTGTGTGTGTGTGTGTGTGTGTGTGTGTGTGTGTGTGTGTGTGTGTGTGTGTGTGTGTGTGTGTGTGTGTGTGTGTGTGTGTGTGTGTGTGTGTGTGTGTGTGTGTGTGTGTGTGTGTGTGTGTGTGTGTGTGTGTGTGTGTGTGTGACTGAGTGTGTGTTGGTGGGAAGAGACACTAATCTTGAGGGGTCAATGATGGAAACAAAATATATTTCACATGTTCGCATATCATGTTTTTATCACACCAAAGGATTGAAGGAAGATGCTCAACATAGTTGAAACATTACAATTCATAGATTTGAGGAAAAGGTTTGGTATGGCAACCCAGTAAAGAATTTTGAGGTGTGAACCTAGGGGAAGCATAATGATGACCTAGTCTATTATATTCCACTTTGCAACACTAAAGTTATGATTTTTTCAATTTACGAGGTTATATGTAATATATTTTGGGTATGCAATGAAGAATAATGACAAGGAATAGTAGATCCTTATGGGATCCTATAGAATTAGTTTTGATGATTAGTTTATGAGTTTGAGGTTGAGAAGCCAACATGGGAGAAAGAATATAAGTGGTTAATCAAGCTCCAAAATATATATTTTTCATATGGATTTAGCTAACTATCTAGACATTTCCTTATTTTTGGAAATATTTTAGAGGCTAACACCATGGATAATTATTTCTTGATAGTGGAATGGGTAAGTGCATCAAAATGGTGTACAAAAGGGGGGGTATAAGTGAACACCTTTTTCCCTAAAATCAGGTAACCCTAAACTTGGATGAAATGTTTGAGGATCATTCATTCAAAATGACAAGATGTGTAAAAAATAAAAAGTGCAGTACTTTGAATCTACTTTCTAAACTACCCTAGATTTTCTACAAAATAGATAAGATTAGGTTGGTCAAGCACTACACACATGAAAAAAAATTTCTGATTTTTTTAGAAAACATAACATAGTTATTTTCATGTGCAATGCAAAATGCCTATTCAATATTTTGTAAATCCTTTTGGTAGGATGATAGTTAAGAGTGATATCTAGAAGTTGTGTATTATTATGTAATTTTATGATGAGTATTTTTTTATGAACTATTGAAGTGAAAACATACTGAAATTTTGGTACTTGTGCAAAGCATAACTTGCATCAAAATAATAATAAATGAGTTTTTTTAAGTGTACAGAATACAGTGTAGAACAATAATATGTATTTATTTTGTATTTGTTTAAGTTAATTAAAATTTATTAAGAAAAAGCTAGACATATGTTTGTGAGGACTCGGAAGATATTGGTAAAACTAAATTAACATTTACAATGTTAATGTTGTTAAGAAAAGGTAAGACAGGGCAAATTATGGTGGTAATTTCATAAATACCCACTTTATCTTTCGGAAACCTAATGAAGGAAAAGATGAAAAATTCATCTTAGAAGATGAAGAAACATCCAAGGGATTGAAATTGGAGGGAAAATGATCTCCCAAGCCTTTGGGTTAACTCCTAAGGCTAATTCCAAGCCATAACCCGATCAAGTTTGTTTGAAATAACTCAATTGGGTTTTATAAATACAAAACCTGATTGATTTATTAATGAATGAATGCAATATAAATTCCTTTCACATAACCCTTTTGGATTACTATTATAGCAATAACTCGATCGGGTTATTTCTATCATAAATTAACTAAATATTTATAAGTATTTAAACAAATCTTTACAATTAAATATTTAATATATATTTATAATTATATAATTAAATATTATATTTATTTATAATTACATAATTAAATATTAAATATTTATAATTATATAACTAAATATTAAATATTTATAATTATATAACTAAATATTATATATATTGATCTATAATTTTATAGTTAAATATTATATAGATTTATAACTATATATTTATAACTATACAACTAAATTTATATATAATTAAATATTTATAATATATTATTGTATATGCAATCACATATATTCATAAGCTCTCTCTCACTCTCTCAGCTCTCTCAGTAACCCCTAACACCCACTCCCTCTAACTTGTAACCCTTCTCTATCCAGGCTAATGCCGAACCCAAGCTATCTTCTCAAACCCCTATCTCCCTCCCTCTCAAACCTATAACCTACATCTCTTTATATCTAACTCCTAACTCATAACCTACATCTCTTTATATCTAACTCCTAACCCCACATCTCAAAACCTAAACTCCCTTTTGTCACCAACCCCTAACCACTCTCTCCCCCCCCCCCTCTCAAACTCTTAACTTAACTTTATCCCTCTCTCTCCCTCCCTTTAAAACCCCTAACCTCTCTCTCTCTCTCTCTCTCTCTCTCTCTCTCTCTCTCTCTCTCTCTCTCTCTCTCTCTCTCTCTCTCTCTCTAAAGTAGTGAAAGAAGAATTGTTAGAAATCTTTTTGATGCATATTGGTTCAAAATCACATTGTAAAGATGCTAACACAAGTCGAAACATGTCCTCACATCAACCATAATGGAAAAGGAAATGAAAAAATCTCATATGATAAACCAAACAAGTAAATCATTTAAGATAAGTATAACAACTTTAGTTTAAAGCCCTAGCAAGGTGAGAGAAATTTGAGAATTCTAATGATACTTCTTTTTTTATCATACCAAGGTAGACTCTCATGTAATGTTAAAGTTATTATTGATGCACTAAGAACATTAATTGAAAACTTTTGGTGTGACAACACAAGGGGTTCACCAAACAAAAAAAAATGTTGTCAAAAGAAAAATTGGAAAAATAAACCATGTGCCACATGCAAAACGTTTTTGGATATGACTTGAACACAATTTTATGCAATATTTTTTCAAAGATTTCCTCAAATAAAAATCAGTCAAAGGCTTTTTGAGATGACCAAACCATTCTATGTTAGGATAAATCATACATGCACTACATGTTGTTGTAGCATTTGATTTTTCTATGTATTATGATGTTTATCATTATATATGTTGTACTTTGCATACTAATGATATATTGCAAGAATGTGGTCTACAAGTACCTCCTTAATTAATTGCAAGTGTTCTATGTAAATGAGATGATGAGTGCATTATTATAAGACCATGTGTTTGAAAGGTTTTTCCTTTCAATGTGGTGGTTTGCAAAAGTTGCATAGATGTCTACATCAAGATAGCACACATGAAATTGGTAAGACACTAGTTTCTCTTGGAGAGTACAAGTTAATTACATATGGTGCTAAAGATGGAAAAGAATTAAAGAGGTGTGAATTAGTAAAAAATAATGTATGTGTAGCTGATTTTATGAAATTGTTCCAAGAGAAAATGGTTTATGAGTACATATGTCATGCACATAGAGCTAGATGGTTAGATGAGCTATTCAAGTTGTGTAAGGATACTTTTCTCCTGGGTATGATTCTATCAATTGTTGACTTCCTTGAAAAATATATACTAAAACCTCAAAATGAAGTGCAAAAATTCTATTACAACTCTTTACAAGTGCCAATTTTGTACACATATCATCTATCCATGTGCATGATATCACAGAGGAGGAAAGAAAGGTATTAAGAGAGTATCACTTCTATATCAGTGATGATAAAACTCATTCATTAGAGTTTGTGCAAGGATTTTTTATACTTTTCTATGATAATTTGAGGGAAAGAGATGTAAGATACAATCAACACATTATATTACCAGATAATTGCGCTGCATAATTCACAAATGCAAGGATGTTCTATTGGTTGAGTAGGATGCATGTGACAAGTGGAGTGCAATTTTTTTGGAATTTCACTAAGGAAAGACATGGAAAGGGAGAGATTTTTGGTGTTGGAGCATGGGTGAAAAGAGACCTTAGTAGAGAGGAATTAAAGTACGAAGGAAGTGAAATATTAGAAAATTCTAAAAAAATTGTCCAATGGTACAATTCTATGATGGGACTAGGTAATACATGTAAGTTTATGGTTTCTAGATATTTTTGGTTGATACATGAACCTAATATAAAAATTATTCAAGATTGTTGTACACTTACAGGATCAAGTGAGTTGCATTTATTTCAAAGTTCAAATGTAGTGTTAGTAGCAATTCATGCATAAAGATTTCATTTTTTTAAATCTTCTTATCTACATCATTGTGAATCAAAAGAGTGGGTTGACAATTGGTCTCGTAGACCTTTGCATTCAATTGATCCATATCAACTGCCTACAACACTATAGCTCAACTAGGTTGAAGCATCAAAAAAATTTGAGCATCTATCTAACCTAGTTGAACTAGGTACTAAGTTATCAATTTAATACTTATTTAAAATAGATTACTTTTAATTTTGGCATTAAATTATCCTTCTATTTAATGTAGGTCATGTATATGCAATTATTGCATATGAGAATAATGATGAACATATTACTTCTACATTAGGGTTTTGAGGCCAAAAAGAAATTGATAGCTATAGTCATTAATGGTGATGGTATGGAGTAACCAATAGGATCATTATGACAATCACATGGCTAAGAAGGTAATATATTTCTATCTAGTGGCATGAAGATCTCTTTGATTCAATTTTTCATGTATAATGTATCAATTTTGAATTTAAATTATCTTTACAATTAAATGCAGGTACCCTATCAAGGATACTAGCATGTAGTTGTTTGAGAATTTCGAGACACATAGACATATTTTTCATTAATCTAACCTTATTGTTTCAAAAATATTCAATTGATATTGTATCGTGGCAGACCTCTTAACAAGAAGTTGTAGAAAGTATGTGAATCCAATCACGAGGAAATACTTGATACAATAAGGGTTAGAGTTGATCCTATAGTTTCCCTTGATTGATTGTGTACTATATAGCCAAATTATTCTACATATGGTAGAATAATTTAGAAAATGTTGTGTATATGTTGTGTGAAATGGTGCAACTTTGCAATGGTGTGCATATGTAGATGCCAAATTTTGTATATAAAAATAAGAGAAGAAGACATGTAACATGTGCATATTTAGATGCCAAATTTTGTATATAAAACTGATAAGAGATAATAAAAAAATTTGTATATTGTTATATATTATTATGGTTATAAATTTGGTTCTTGAACTCTATGTCATGGGTTTGATGATAACATCTCCTTCAAAAAATATTAAAATATCTTCAACTTATATGGATTTACAAGGGAAATACAAAGTTCACCATTAGGCCTAATGAAACCTAGATAGTTGTCTTCTTGTGTTTTCTCCCAACTTTCACAAAACATTAGATTAATAAATTATAGATTTGGATACCCATTTTCCTTCTTTACAAGATATGAAAATATTAGATGGGGTTATTTTGGATTGTGTCCTTGTTGTCACAATATGGCACCCCTTTTTAGGTTTAAAATAGACCACTTTTACAAAGCAACTACACTTTATCCTTAACTCCTGATTCTCCAAATTTGTACAGCACCTACTTAGGTGTCAAAATTATAAATTCAGTAGGTTTAAATTCTCCTTGGCCTTTTTTACATTCCCAACAATAAAATCCTCATCACTTGCTCACAAAAACTAGGGGCTTCTAGAAATCAATATCCAATCACTTTAAAAACTTATTCTTTCAATGTAGACCTTCAATTCAACATATATAATCAACATCAACTAAAAAAAAAAACCTTTATTAAGGTAGATCACTTGTTGGTAGACCCTTGCATCAACTTTACACCCTCCAACAATGCTTCTTCATTGTGTACACCACTTGAATGTCCCTTGGATGCTATTGACCCTACTAAATAGAAGCATCACTAAGGGTCTCTTAGCACTATTGATTAGAGATCTTTGAACAGGTATATCTCTGAGCTCATGCAAGGTATTAGTAAATTGTTAAGTGAAATAGGATAGTGTTATCAAGGCCTACAATAACCTATCTCAATTTTAAGAGATTTGAATTTGTTTAGATGTGGCATCCCTTTCTCGCCTAATGCCAAAAGGTGCAATATTGATCAATTCAAATGAGGAAGGTTGTGTATATTTCAAATAGTTCATCTTGGGATTGAATTGTTTACTCTATTAGTTTTAGTTGGCTAGGTTTAGGCAAAGGATAACCTTATTTTAGTGATAGATTCCATCAGACACTATTGACAACACTAAACAGAAGCATCCCTAAGGGTCTCTAAGCACTATTGGGCAATTATCTTTGAGTGGGTATACCTTTGAACTCATTCAAGGTATTAAAAAATTGTCACATGCTATAGGCTCATGTTATCAAGGCCTACAATAACCTATCTCAGTTTTAGAAGATCCGACTTTGTTTGGATTTGGCATCCATTTCTTGCCTAATGCCAAAAGTTGTAGTGTTGCTCAATTCAAATGAGAAAGGTTGTGTATATTTCAAAATGATGCATCCTAGGATTGAATCTTCTACTCTATTAGCTTTAGTTGGCCAGGTTTAGGTTATGGCCAACCTTTTTTTAGACATAGAGTCCCTCAAAGATTATTGACCACACTAAATGAAAGTGTCCCTAAGGCTCTCCAAGCACTATTGGGAAGCAATCTTTGAGCGAGCATATCTCTGAGCTCATGCAAGGTATTAAAAAATTGTTAGGTGCTACAGGATCACATTGTTGAGGCCTACAATAAACTATCTTTTTTTAGGAGATCCAAAAAAAATTAGATTTTTCATCTCATTCTCACCTAATGCCAATAAATTATAGTGTTGCTCAGTTCAAATGAGAAAGGATCTGTATATTTCAAACTATTCATTCTAAAATCAAATCATCTTCTTTGTTAGCTCTAGTTGGTTAGGTTTAAGCTAGATCCAATCTTTTTTCAACCACAAAATCCCTCAAATGCTATCGACAACACTGAATGGAAGTGTCCCTAAGGGCCTTTAAGAACTATTGGGAATTGGTCTAAATAAGAAGGAATATCTTTGAGCTCGTGTAAGGTATTAACAAACTATCAGGTGCTACAGGCTCACATTGTTGAGGCCTACAATAACCTATCTCGATTTTAGGAGAGGCAACTTTTTTTGGAATTGGAATTCCTTTCTAACCTAATGCCAAAAGTTGTAGTATTTCTTACTTCAAATGAGAAATATTGTGTACATTTCAAATTATTCATCCTGGGATCAAATTGGCTACTCTATTAGCTTTGATTGGCTAGTTGTAGGCTAGATCCAATGTGATTTCAATCACAGAGTCCCTAAAATGCTATCAACCATATTAAATGGAAGCATCTCTAAGGGTCTCTAAGCATTATTGGGAAATGACTTTTGAGAAGGTATGTATCTAAGTTTGTGCAAGGTATTGACAAATTTCTAGGTACTACAGGATCATGTTGTCAATACCTACAATAACCTATCTTGGTTTTAGGAGATCCAACATTTTTTTGGATTTGGAATCCCTTTCTCACCTAATGCAAAAAAATTGTTGCATTTCTCAGTTAAAATGAGCAAGGTTGTGTATATTTCAAACCATTTGACCTGGGATTGAGTTGTCTTCTCTATTAGTTCTAGTTGGTTGGTTTTAGGGTAGATCCAACCTTTTTTAGCCACAAAGTCCCTTAAACACTATTGATCACACTGAATAGAAGTGTCCCTAAGGGTCTCTAATTATTATTGGGAAATGATCTTTGAGAAAGCATATCTTTGAGCTCGTGTAATGAGGCCTACAATAACCTATTTTTTTCGGATTTGGTGTCCCTTTCTTGCCTAATACCAAAAGTTACAGTGCTTCTTAGTTCAAATGAGTAAGGTTGTGTATATTTTAAACCATTTATCCTAAGATCAAACCATCTAATCTATTATCTCTAGTTTGCAAGTTTTAGGCTAGGGCCAACCTTCTTTTAGCCACAAAGTCCCTTAGACACTATCGACCACATTGAACGAAAGTGTCCCAATAGTCTCTAAGCACTATTGAACATTGATATTTGAGTAGGCATATCTCTAAGCTTGTGCAATATATTAACTTAATTTTAGGTGCTATAGGATAACATTATCAAGGCCTAAAATAGCTATCTCAGTTTTATGAGATCTAAATTTGTTTGGATTTTGCATCCCTTTCTCGCCTAATGCCAAAAGTTGTAGTGTTGCTTAGTTCAAATAAGAAAGTTTGTGTATATTTCAAACCATTCATCTTGGGATCAAACTATCTACTTTGTTAGCTTCAATTGGTTAGGTTTAGGCTATGTCAATCTCATTTTAGCTATAAAGTTCCTTAGATGCTATTGACCACACTAAACAGAAGTGTTCCTAAGGATCTTTAAGCAACATTGGTGACCTTGTAAGGCTAATTGCTTTAGTGACTTGATCCTAGTAAAACCAAAATTGATTTGATTTGACCATTTCATGGTGGAAGTGACATTTAGAGGATTTCACATCTTGACATAGCCAAAAGACCTTAAGTAAACATGGGTGTCAAACCACAAGATAAGGGCTTCAAAAAAGACATCAAAATAAGTGTGCAATTTTAATAATTTGATACAAATACAAAAATCATGATATATTTTTTTTGTTCATGTCTTATTACATGAAAATAAGTCACATATGTGTTTGATTACATGTTACAATGATTTTGATAAACATGTTACATTTTCTGTATAAAATAATGAACCTTCGTATGTTTGATTAATTGGAAGAAAATAAGATGAAATCCAAATTTGTATGCACATAGTAAACAAGTTGGATGGAAATTCAAGTTTAATGTATATCAAAATTAATAATATTGTGTCATATCAATCATATAGTTACAAAAAGTACAATACAAAATTTTAATGTGTACAATAGAAATGTTAAATGTGCACAATACAAATCTCATATCTATACAATAAAAAAGTCAAATATATGTCAATGTCATGTAATGACCACAACTACATATGTATATCTCTATCAATATCTATGACTATGTTGGATCATCAAAACTGAGCCTCTTTGATGCAATTAGTGGCTCGCCAGGTCTCTACACAAGAAAAATTAAAATGCTATATCAAATATCTTATCTTTAAATAATATGAAAATAACTAAAATTTGGGTTCTAAATTGGTGATAGTTGAGTTGTTGATTACCTCGTCACTTTGTCCCACACTTGGACTGAATGATAACGGTAATTAGCTCCTTTGTGGACATGAAGGACTCCTAATAGAATGATGAGGGAGAGTGACAATGCGAGATACAACTACCAATGAACCAATACTCATGGGAGGCACAACCAATGATGAAATGGTACTATTTTGGGCCACAACCTATATGGTAAGTGATAAAATGTTAGATTCATAGACATGGGTGTTAGGGATTTCTACATAGATACAACCATGAATAAAGCAACGCTAGTATAAGGCACAACATGTATGGTAAGTGATAAAGTGTTACAATCGTAGAGTGGTATTAGGAATTCCAAATCGAGTAAAAAAACAAATATGTATTGTAGCATGCAATGGATCTTTTGTGCTATTAGGAAGCTCAACCATTGATGAATTAGTGTTGGTATAAGGCACATTCTATATAGTAAGTGATGAAATGTTAGAATTTTAGAGTAGGCATTAGGAATTCTAAATAGAGTAAAAAAAAAAACATGTTATAGCTTGAGCTAGATCTCTTGTGCTAGTAGGAGGCACAACCATTGATGAATTAGTGTTGGTATGAGGCACAACCTATATGGTAAGTGATAAAATGTTATAATTGTAGAGTAGATATTAGGGATTTCTATCATACACACAAGAAATTCAAATTGAGATCACAAGAGTACTTCAACTAAGAATCTGCATTCATACCTCTGACATCTATCATGTTTGACACTTGGGACTACTAACAAAATGAAATGGAAAAGGACTTGTACAAAATCTTGAAGGGTCTTGTAATAGCTAAAAGATAAACAACACATGTTGATAACCCAAAATTGTTGATGATTACTATAAAATTGAAAAAAAAACATTTACTCATTTGTAAATGCAATTGTTTAATATGTATATAGAACAAATACATACCATAACCTCATATGCATGTCATGTACTCATAGAAGGAAACAACACCAACGAGGCAACTTTGAAAATTTCCTAGATGAAAAAAATAACATTTGATAAAATTTAATAGAAGTAAAATATGAAATTTTACATCTTCCCTTTCTTGAACATCAACAGTGTGAGATGCATTCATCAACTCTACAAAACTCAATTGTTTCTACATATATTCAACAAAAAATAACATATTCATCAATATTTAGTACATGTATATACATTCATTCATAATAAATTTCAATATATAAACTTGACTTGTATTTAATACCTTTTTGTGTTTGGGTGTTCCTGCTGATTTCTTTCCCTTTTATCCCAACCTCAAGCTACGTGGAGTACCCTAAAGCATAAAAAAAATAAAACATAAGAGGAATCAATAAGATACATCATGAGTTCAACCCAAATCTTAAACTTGACTAGTGTGGAAGCTATGATACCACATAGCTGTCAAGGCCAAAGTTAATGGTAGAAAGTGTGGCATCATCAACTTGAGAAATTTCAGCCCCTAACAAGCCCTATAAAATAGTAAAGAGTATTGCTATAAATATGAGATAATGTCAATAAGATCATAGAAAGGAAGTAAGACACAATAAGGACATGAAGGATGAGATTGGAAGGATAGTTGAAAGATAGGAATAAAAATTGGGGCTAAAAAAAACTACAAGACCTAAATTGAAAACAAAGAGATTGGAAAGGAACAGAGAAATGTGAATAAAATTTTAGCAAATTTTAGCACCTTGTAAAGAAATAAAAGTGTAGATTTATGACTTCCACACTCCGTCAAGACACCCTAGGTGATATGTGGGTTGACAAGTTCTAATTTGATGGGGATGGATATATGGAGGACGAGCTCACTAGATGGGTTTGGGTAATACTAGGAGTAGGAGATGTGGATGGGAATCGAATGGATTTGATAAATGGGAGGGTTTCAATTATGGTAAGATATGGAAGGGGATTTATAAGAGGGGTTTCAGTAATAGTAGGAAATGGAGGAGGATCTATAAGTGGAGTGGATGAAAGAGGGATTATAGCTATGGGAGATGGAAGAGGAATGATGGGCATGGGAGATGGAATAGTTTTAGTATACTAGCAACCTCACATGATGTAATTAGATGGCATGACTCATCAACTTAACTTGGACATGGATATTCTATTGGCTTCCTTGTAAAACTCCTTAGAGACTAGGTATTCCTTGTAAAACAATTAAGAAACAACATGTAGGGAACTTTGTGTTGTTAGTGTATAGAAATTAAGAAACAATATTTTGAAGCCAATGTATTATTGTAATTATAAGAATATTTTAAAAACTTTACCATAGGTGTTCTTTCTCCTAGCCTCACACCTCTAGAAAAATGAGTGCTCTATGGTTTTCTCATACCACTTATTGCACCCTATATTGCATATTGTTCACATATCAATCTAGAGTGTTCTATAAAAATAAAAATAAAAATAATTTAATTTTATGATATTTAGGTGATTAAATAATAAGATTTCAAAACTCAAACACACAAACCTATTTCTCCTCTCCACCAAAGACCATCATCATCAAATCATCTATGAGTGTGCGATATCCACCTCTGTATGCATAACAAGTCTTCTTGTAATGCACACATGGATGAGATGACATTGCATCCTGAGTTGGCTCACTATCCACCCCATCACATATGTGCTGACAACTAAAACAAAAATATTGATCAAGCCCCAAAGATTGTAATGATGCACATGATGATGATGTAGGTGGCACAAGTATGAATGATGTTGGTGGTACAAGTGGTGATGATGGAGCTTTCATAGGTTGTGATGACCCTAAAGGTGCATTTGATGATGGCTAAAGTGTTTTAGATGATGATGATAGAGATTCCACAGGTTATGATGACCCTAAAGGCACATTGATAATGGTCAAGCTATTGTAGGTGAAGTAATACCACCGAACTATGAGCCATGCTCAATGATGACATATGTAAATGATGTAGCTACATGAAGAGTTTATAAATCAATAGACTCATTTACAATTGTTGGGAGCACAATACGAGGCATAGTTTTTCATTATGTAAATCTTCTCTCATGTTGTGGTACTACCTCATGAGCCCAAATTCTATCCCATGAAGATCCTCTCCCTCTGCCCTAGAACTCACAGATGTCAAAGTAATTTGGCTTCTCCATGAGAATGAACTCACAGTATATATTTCTCAAAAAATATAGAGGCAACTCATAATTATTATATGGTTGTAGGTCAAATACCATATACCACCTAGCCTAAAAACATGATCTCATCCTAGTATGAGTGCACCAATGAATAGGAAAAGTTTTGGTTATGCATAATAGGGAGTTGCCAGATATAGGATCAGTGAAAAGAGCACATATACTATCTCTTTTTATGTCCTTGACTTTCAATTGCTGATATGATAATCCATCAGCATAAAATTCACAACACCTATCCCTCCATGAATCCCATTTTGTAACCTCCCTAGAAACCTCGTTTGTATTTTGGGTCATTTGTTCAAGTGTATTCACTAAGGTTGAGTGGTGAGGAAGTGTGGATGATCAAAAAATATTGACCATTTGGGTAATGTGAGAATTATTTTGTGTAAGGTGGTTTGAGAGGTCCTCTTGCATAGTATTTACATGATATAATGGTATGTGTAAATAGTTTATAGGTGGCAGTGGTTGTTGAACGAGAACATTGAGTGGACGGTTTTGTGCCTATGTTGCAACAGGTGGAGGGTTTTGTGGTTGTATCACAATGGGTGGAGTTTTTTTGGTTGTGTCACTATGGATGCAGGGTTTGATTGTGGTGTTTGTGTTGGAGGTGGTCATTTAGCTCTACCTCATTTACTTGATTTTGTGGATGCATCTGATATTAATTTTATTTTAAACAATTATAAATTATGAAAATATTTAAACATCTCACAAATTACAAAAATAAATTACAAACTATGATGAAAAATACATAAACTACAAATAAAATGAACACATACCTTGTTTGCAGGGCATCATGGAGGAAAATGCAAAAAAATACTACTTTCTTTAGAAACTCAGTTGGGTTTCTTCCTATCATTGTCACCTAAATGCTTGTTGATGTCATTTAAGGGCATAAAAATGCCCTCAAATGTAGGAAAAAAAAATATTTGTATTTCTTAAAACCCATTCAAGCTTGTAAGAAATATAAATTTAAAAGACCTAATCGAGTTTTTAAGAAATATAAATTTAAAAAACTCAATTGGCTTTCGTGAAACCTGATTAGGTTATTATTATTATTATTATGGTCAGGCTTGGATACCAAGTGTGGTTGGCATTTGAATTTTTGAATAAAATAATCAGGTTATTAGACACCTATTCAGGTTATTGAGAATCTTTACCTTTACACGGGGGTGTCCACTTTTTTGTACACAAACTTGGTGCACACACCCATATAAGATTGGTATATTTGATTATTTTGGTGAGAATAATGTATGTTATGTGTTTGAAGGGTATGGAATAAAAGATCCAAAGCATAGGAGAGAAGAGATATAAAATTCAAAGTGTATTGATTCAATTTACTACATTTAATTGTAACTATTTTTTCATTTATAGATGTTGTGAAATAGTTCATTCTACCTATGGATTATAGTCCATCATTTGTATAGTAAGTAAGCCTTCATTTTGTATTTGAGTAGTGGTTTCTAGGAAAAGTGTTTGAATTAATGTACATTCCACCTTTGTACTAAACCTTTAACATGGTTATATACTTTTGAAGAGTATATTTTATGGATTCTAGCCTTGCTATGGTTTTTCCCCTTATAGATTTTTCACTATAAAAATCACAGTGTCTTGATATTGTGGATTCTTGTCTTATGTTTTGTAGTGCCTACCCTCGTTCACATCTTTTCTGGACATCGTTGTTGTTATTATCAGACTATGATGGACTAGTTTTATGTTGATGGATTAGTGGTATTGCTTTGAGACTATCAGACATTATGTTATGGATTCAGAGATTATGTGATGAGATCATTTAGACTTTACATTTCATGCATACATGATGATCATTATATTATTTTCAGCTATTGTTGATGATTAGTTGATGGTTATTATCTCATGTGTTTTATTATGGATACTTACCCCATACTTGCATGTATATGGTGTGTGTGTTTTCTTATTGTA